>OX422141.1:94565171-95765171 GCA_949129095.1 Volucella bombylans | reverse complement strand
AGATGCATCCAATTCAGTCTGAACCATCCTTCTCAACTAGCAACGGGCAACTAGCATTCCGAACACTTTCAAAACTACTCTCCTCTGAATTCGGAAATCCCCCATGTAACACCAATGAGCTTGACATGAAAGTCAAGGATTTTACCTTGCCTCTCAATCAAGCAATGGCTGCTTCGTTCTGTATTATTCAACTTAGAGGTAAGCAAAAGCCGCACTGGTGGACATCAGCACTTGGACCGCGTAGAAACGTTTGCAGCAAACTCTTCAACCAAGCAATAATCACAAGAAAACTGACAGGCTAGGACTCACATAAGGAATCCCTCAAAATATATAAAAAGATCTGGGGAAGACAAAGCCACAATCATAGAGGTCATTCTATGGTAAAATAACAGAAACCACTGAGCAGTCGCCACTAAGAATCTCTACCAGTCCTACGATGTCAAACTGCTTAAGAAAAATCTATTTCTCTTGGACGACCTCAACTTGCTAGGACTACTGCTGCAGCGATTAAAATTCACAGTATGATTACAAGAGACATTTTGTCACAAAGGACCTCAGACCTATAAGTCTATCTCTTTCCTTCTTAAAACTATAGAACGACTGATTGATGATTTGCATACTGCAGAGGAAGGTCGGTACAAACGACTCTTCTTAACACACTAGGAATCCTTCCAACGAACATCCATGATATTATGCTTGTGTTTGCACTCGTTTTGTGGATATGAGTATGTGTATTTGGTAGTATGGTTTATAGTGTGGGTGTATTTGGCAGTGCGGATGTGGGGGTTTGCTGCATGTGGATTTGAGTATCTGTTTGATGCGTGTTGGTATGTGAGAATATATAAACAACTTACACCACTCTTCCCGCGGGATTACCTTTGGCTATTACTGATTGCCGTTCTTTGTTCCAATAGAGATGCCATTTGGGTTCAGTTGCTCTCCCTGGCTCTCCCGTCAAAGTTCCTTCATGATTATCGCTGCAATCTGTTTCACATCTATTTTACAGCATCCCATATTGCGTTCGATGTTATCTGGAGTCGCTATTTCTTCAATTCTTTCCTCCAGATCTCTACGTGGACACTGAAAAAATACATGTTGTACATCCTCTCTGACCTCTTCGCAATTTAAACAGATAGGAGACTCTTCAAGCCCAAATCTGTTCAGATAAGTTCAGAAGCAGCCATGTCCGGTTAGAAGCTGATAGAGACAGAAATCCACTTCTCCGTGTATATCCACGTACATAAGTTGATGGGTCCATCTTTCTTTTGAAGACTGATTCCATCTCTCCTGCCATGTTTTCATGTTTCCCTGTCTTTCTTCCAGCTTGATATCTTTGTCTGATGAAAGGGGTTTGTGGATTTTGGCATCATAGGTCCTTTGCTAACCAAGATATCCGGTGGTAGCATTCCCGCAATAAAACATATAGCATCCTCGGACACGGTCCGATAAGTACAGCATATTCTCAGCACACATTGGAGTAGCAGTTGACGGAGTTAGCCTGCTTTGGCTTATATTGCTGCCGCATACATTTGTATGGACTGCACCACACTTGACAGAATTAATCTCCTTTGTTGTCTGGGTCCTCCAATATTCGGCATTATTCTGGATAAGGCAGCACTCACCCGAGCAGCTTTGTCGCACGTTCTTTCAAGGTGTTCCTTGTAAGCGAGCCTAGGTTCGATCGTCACACGTAGGCATTTTATCTCAGGTTTTGACGTTATATTTTGATCGCCTACGCTGATGTTGATTGGCTTTGCTTTCTTTCGATAGCTTACTAGTTTCCGTTTTATGTTCGGCGAGCTCTAATCCAACTGCTATCAATGCATCACTTTTTGGATACATTCGTTTCCAATGTCCTCTTTCTCTACCAGGTATGGTACGTCGCGAGATAGTCAAAATTAGGATTCTAATCCGAGAAACTTTGGAGCTATTCACTGAAGTAATTGTTTATGTGGTGAGTCTCAGAACAGACGCAAAATCGTAAGTGAGGGATTAACTTACAATCCGATGGATTCTGAAGTACTCTGATATGCAGAAGCATCACGATGTTGCTGTGTATCAAATAGGTTGAAACAGTGACCATGATCGTTCTAGGCCTGTATGCATACACCGACTAAGTAGAAATTAGGATCCGTTTTCAACATCATTTTCTTAAAAATTTTGAAAAAAAATGCTGATGTTTGTATGTGAAGAAATATGTCTATGCATGTGGAAATTTTTGTCAACTGTACTTTTTATTTGTACTGTTAAAGCTCGAACAATTAAATTATCTAATCTGCAAGTAGTCAATAGAGAAAAAGCTTTAACATTCATTAAGCTGAATATAAGCTGATATAACTGTGGTGCTGCTTACAGCTACAGCTTGTGAACACTTCGTATATAAACACTACAGTAATTTGTTTAGATGTCTAATCGCCCATAGTCTATAGTTTAATGCTGTTCGAGTATATAATAAATCTGAACCTCTGCATGAGTCATTCCGAAATTTCAAAATAATAAGAAATGCATAAAATTTGGCTGAGTATATAACCGAGTAACTGTCGGTTTAAGTGAGAGTGTTGAGCCCTTTTCGGAACCAGAACGGGACCGGATATTCTGAAGTCAGTAATCAGCTTCGAGGATGTGAGAGCAGCATAATGGTTGTTCCTGAAAAATGTTGATTAACCTCAGCTCTAAATACGTTGAAGAAGCTTACATAAGGAGTCTGCATTCTGTCAGTTCAGTCATTTTCTGAGAGGACATTATTGTCCTCCTTCGGGTTAGGGGCTAGAATATACCCGAGGCGGGCATGCCTGTCGTAAGAGGCGACTAAAATCCACTGGGCCGGATTAATTTGTTAAGCGAGCAGTGCCAGAATCGACCAGGTTGGGGCCCAGTATGGAAAATAGCCCAATCTCTCCGGATACTTGGTGACCTTCGGATCAGTTAGCCTTATCTGTCTAATGGGGATCTCTGGACAGACGGACTACCCTTTCTTCGCTACTCGTGGGAACTAAAATGAATTCTACAAACACAATACAAATATTAACCAGGACCCCATTCAAAAAAAGCTCAAGGGTTACGAGATCTCCAACACGCGGATCGCTGGAAAAATCTTACGGAAGGAAAGACCAAGCACAGTCGATAACTTTGGATGATAGTATTACACAGTATTATAAGCTACAACACCTCGAATGCGAAAATTCTGATCTCCGCCCCAGACTCCAAAATATGGAATTGCTCTGTGCCGAACTTAAAAAGGAATTAGTCTGATCCGCGACTTGATCGCCCGGAAAACTCGAGTTTTTAAACGGACGAAGTAGAGCTAGTCCGAGAAACAAAGTGGATACTTACAAAAAGACCAGGTAAGAAACGCAAAGCTGATTCCTCGCCTGAAAATGTACAAAAAAAGACGCCAGTCAGCTCTAATACTGTTGAGGTCGATAAAGGAAAAAAGCAACCCAAACAAAGACTGCGTCTTTGGAACCTCGGACTATAACAAGTTGCACACAATCTTGAAATCACTGTGTTCAACCGACTACGGAGTCAGATCCCGCAATAACGATACATGAACAGTCAATGTCCTTAATCTAGAGAGATTCAATGGCATACGTACGAAAATAAAGCTGAAAGACCCATACGCGTGGTAGCTAGAGGCTTGCACACCTCTTGTCCTAAAGAAAACATTTTAGTTGACCTTAAAAATGGCTTAAAAATAATCGACGCCGTTAATGTACTTGCGCAATGTTGAAGGCGAGAGGACAACCTCAAGACGCGGTCTCCCCCTTTTTAGGCTAACTTTCGTCAAAACCGAAAGTCTAGAAAGTATATATTCTATAAATTAAATTTTGGGACTTGTTGTCGAAGCCTTTAAAGAAGACAATAACAACAACGTCAAAAATAACAACACGCAAGTGAAAAGTGAAAAATCACCTGATCCTGCCTTAAATGTTTTCTCAGTAATTCTCGAGAGACTAGAAGAACTGACTAAAACAAATAAGATAATAGTCGAACAGCTTCTCAACCTTAAACAGATCTGTGTAACTATCAGTGTAACTATGACAAAGAAGCTGAATATTCTTGCGTGGAATGCCAACGGCATACCGAAAAGGTTTGATGAACTAAATATTTTCATTCAGCTAAAAGCAGTTGATATACTCGTACATATGTTTAATTTCTGACGACACAATCACGTGTGAAATCAAAAGGTTACCGCGACTACCACCCTCACCATCCATCGGGAAACGCAAGAGGCGGGTCATCCCTATTTATAAAAGACTGGATTGAACACTCTCTGGAAGCAAAAATTGAACTTGAAAAATTTCAAATGTCTACGGTGCGCGCTAAAAATAAAAATTACTTTTTTAGTATATCCTCAATATATTGCCAATCGTGCTGCAAGATAAAAAAATACGAATTCATTGACCTATTTAACTCTCTTGGACCAATCTTTATTATTGGTGACGACCTTAATGCGAAGCACACCTTTTGGGGCTCAAGATGTATCTCAAAAAAGGCAAAACTCTCTACAGGGCTGGCATGGAATGTGGTTGGCAATTTTACTCAAAAGACAAACCGACGTACTGGCCCTCGGATGTCGCCAAAACACCCGATCTGATAGAGTTCTTTATCGGAAAAGGAGTTGAAGAAAGCTTCGATCTTTCCTCCGATTATTCTCCAATTATCCTTTCCTGGAAAACGTTCGTGTGGCTTTAGGACTTTCGGATACACCTTGTTTCCTGTGGTCAGACTCTCGAATTGTGCTATGTTGGTTACGGAAGCAGCCAACCACTCTGAAACCATATGTCTCTAACCGAGTACGTCAAATCCAAGAACTGACATCGCCCGAGTGTTGGAATCACGTTCGATCAGCTCAAAATCCAGCGGATTGTGCCAGTCGTGGAATGGGAGCAGCTGATCTATTAGAACATCGGTTATGGTGGCATGGTTCGAACTGGTTGATGGAAGATCCAATACCTCCAGGTTCAGAACAAGATGAGCAGCTTCAACAGGACGAGTTGGATGCTATACAAGAGGAGGAGAAAATATCTTTGTGTACAGCAGTGGCTACGGTCGTTCCCAAGCTATCAACACGGCGACGGGATGGCAAGGTGATTGCCCTTACGGAACGCTTTAGTTCTCTCAATCGTTTATTACATACAGTGGTACGGATGTTACGTTGGACTCCGAAACGACGGCGTTTGTTGAAGGCAATTGTCAACGCTGATGAATTCGACGAAACTTCGGGTAAACTCATCCGCATCGAGCAGGACAGCGCTTTTTCGACTGAGGTCCATCAGATCCAGGGCGGTGGTAGGCTTTCCAGTTCCAGCCGATTGCTTCCACTGAACCCGGTCATGGACAACGACGGGATAGTACGCGTTGGTGGTCGACTGAGCAAGGCTGCAATACCTCACGATCACCGATTTCCAATAATCCTGCCACGGACTGGAGCACTGGCTTGGTTGCTCATTCAGCAAGCGCATCAAAAAACACTTCATGGCGGCGCGCAGTTGATGCTTCATAACCTTCGTAGCCGATATTGGATTTTAAATGCGAGGCAAGCAGTATGGAGTTTTTTACATAATTGTGTCATTTGTCGACGTTATCGCGGTGCTACCTTCACGCAACAAATGTCTTCACTACCCAAGCACAGGGTCAATGCCTTTCATCAGGCGTGGATTACTGTGGCCCATTTATATTGCGCATAGGCACAAAGATGTCGCGCACAACTGTTAAAACCTACCTGGCCATTTTTATTTGTATGGCCACGAAAGCGGTGCATATCGAGGTGGTGGATGACCTCTCTTCGCAGGCGTTTCTAGATGCATTTACCCGTTTTGTAAGTAGGCGAGGTCCATGCCTGCACCTCTAAAGTGACAATGGCACTGCATTCGTCGGTGCCAACCGTGTGCTTCAAGAGGATTTTGCGGTTTGGCACAGTGATACTAGTCAACAGTCACTAGCTGGTATGGGAACCAATTGGCATTTCATCACACCCAGCGCTCCTCATCAAGGTGGATTGTGGGAGGCTGCGGTGAAATCTGCAAAACACCATCTGGTCCGTTTGGTTGGTGGACAAACTATGTGGTACAACCAGCTTCATACTTTAGCAACGCGTATTGAGGCGTGCACGACGATCCAGATGATAAATTCGCATTGACTCCAGCTGACTTTCTCATCGGGACCCCCCTTCTCACCGTACCAGAGCCAAGTGTTGACAAGATCCCAACTAACCGTATCAATCATTGGCAATGGTTGCGACAAATACACCAGCGATTTTGGCAAAGATGGAGTGAGGAGTATTTGGTCACATTTCAAACCAGAAGTAAGTGGCAGAGGCCGTTGGACAACGTCCGAGTTGGTGATATCGTCATTATTCGTCAGGAAAATTTACCTCCGACCTACTGGCGATTGGGTCGAGTCGTTGAAGTTCATCCGGGCAGCGATGGGCTGGCACGTAAAGCCACTATCAAGACGGCTGCAGGAATCTTTACCCGGGCAGTACAAAAACTATGCAGGCTTTTGGAGTCAAAGGATTTCGAGTCAGGTGCCTCGACCGGGCAGGATGTTTGAGATCTATTCGAACGGAGAATAATCACCCTGTAATCACCCTTTGGCGTTACACGCGACACCTTCAGTTGGACACAGGCGACAAACTTAATTGAGCTGTCAAAATCATTTTTTTCTTTCCTTTCTATTCTGTACCTTGTACAACGTGGTTTGGTAAGCGGGAACAAATAAATTTAAAATCTACAAAAATTGTCTTTGCATTTAATCTTCAACAATTACCCTTTCACTGGGTGAAAGGGTTCCGAATAGAGGTTGACGAAAATACTTAGTTGAAAGTAACGCTCAGAATGCCGTATCAACTTGAAATAGACGTTGAACGGCTTGTTGAAGTCATACAGCAAGCGGCTTGGAATAACACTCCACGCGAATCGAACAAAGTTACCAGTATCGGCATAAGATACCCGCCGGAAATCAGGAAAATGATAAGGAAGAAACGAAGAGCGTGGAAAAAGTGACACGAAACTCGGGCTCAACAATACAAAAAGCCCTTTAATAGGCTCTGCAACTTGTTGAATCGATCAAGTACTTCAATAACCAAGGTATTAATAACTACCTAGAAAGCCTCACAGCGACAAAAGATACCAATTACTCCATATGGAGAGCCGTTAAAAATCTTCGAAAGCCCCAAATACACGCGGCACCAATAAGAAGAAACCAGGATGACTGGGCGAAAGAAGATACAGAAAAAACGTTTTCGCAGACCATCTTGCAGAAACGTTCAAACCATTCGACGGGGAAGTGCTTCCAGAGAATGTCAATACGCTAGATGTGCCGATGAACCTTCCAATTTAAAAGGTACACTTAGGGAATTTAGACAAGTTATAGACATGATTAAGCTAAATAAAACCCTCTCCATCAGTGGAAAGTTGCTGAAGTTATTATGGTTCCCAAATCCGATAAACCGCTGACTGAAATCAAGTCATAGACACCAATATCGCTCCTGCCGATTATATCAAGGTCTTCGAGCGAATATTATTTAATTGTCTTGACACAAATCGCCTCTTGCCCGATCATCAATTTGGTTTTAGAAGCCAACACTCTACTGTTGGCCGTGCATGTACTGTGCATCGAATAACCGATTTAAATGAACGAACAATCGAGTGTAAGTTGGTCTGTTCAAGCGCATTCCTTGACTAGCTTTTGATAAGGTATGGCACGAGGGCCTGAAATATAAACTTCGGCAAATCCTACCTGAGCAATTGTCTCACATTTTAAGTTCATACCTAGATGACCGACTCTTTCGTGTCAGACACGGAAACGATTATTCTAATTTTAAGACAATAATGGCGGGGGTGACGCAAGGAAGTGTACTTGGCCCTCTGCTGTATTTGCTTTTTACTCGCGACATACCGTAAACGGACGATACTGTGCTAGCCACATTTGCTGATGACACTGCCATCTTGGCAACAGTTAAGCAACACTGCCATCTTGGCAACCATCAAAGAAGCGACTACTATGTTACAACGCGCTCTAGCACGGATTAACAATTGGACAAAAACTTGGCCAATGGCGCTTAATGAAAACAAGTCTGTCCATGTGAACTTCACTCTCAAGAAAACTAACAATCTACCTGTGTTTATTAACGCAGTACAAATTCCTTTCATGAACGAGGCCAAATATCTTGGTATGACACTCGACGCTAAACTTAAATGGAGAGCACACGTTAAGAAAAAATGTGAAGAGCTTGAGATTATGCATAGAAACTTGTACTGGCTTCTTGGAAAGTATTCCAAGCTCAGTTTAGAAAACAAATTGCTGCTATACAAGAAAGTGCTAAAACTGCTCAACACTTGGACTCATAGGTTTGGCCACTCAAACTCGTTTAGACAAGACCAATACCCGGTAGTTATCGCGATAAGGTAAAATAAGCACAATTGATGTGGGGTCAAATTTACAGCACAGAAGTCAGACTAACAACGACATTCAGCTACATTGGAACGTAGGCCTAAAACCGAAAAGTGAACACAAAGTAGAGGGTCCATACAACATGAGATCTTACCCTAAGTTAAGAGGTTAAATATTTTATTTTTCTTAAATATATGACATTCGAGATATTACTAACATTTCACCATTTAAAAATTAGTACTTAATGAATATTTACACATTTATGTGTTACGATGGTAGCTATTGCAGATTTCGTATATATATTACAATTTAAGGGTGAATAGATTATACAACTTGTACAAGGTTTGTGGAGTAAAACAACTGCAGTGTTTTCTCCTCTTCCTTCACTACCAGGTCTCCGTATCATCCCTATCATCATCCAGCTTCGATTCTGCATCAAACATTGGCTCATCTTCTGATTGCATATCTTCGTTCATATCTAAATCATCATCTTCCGGCTCATTTTCGCTACTATTACTATTTTTTTTAATATAATTCAATTTAAACAAACCTAACCAACATACAATAGTCAAGAACACACTTATATCGATTACTCCTCTGACGTTTTTGATAACAACTTTTAGCAGGACTTTCATTTTTCCGCTCAATAATTGTCACCATGCTGGGTCCAATCTTCTAGATTTGTAACAGTGGCCACCCCGTTCAACAGGGCCACGACTTCGTTCTGGAACTTGGGGTATCTTCTCATAAGATTCACTTCTAGTGCTTTCGATGAGGCGACCTTTCTCAAGCAATTCCTTGAATGTGTGTACTTCGTTTACATGCAGTAGACCATAAATCAGATCAATCTCAATCTCCTGATCGTGTCGACCCTCGGGTAGTTGAGCTAGTAGAGCACGCTTCTCACAGATAAATGTGTCGATTGGTACATCTGCTGCTTGCTTTGGGCCAGTGATTTCCAAATACAACTGATACCCTGGTTTCGATGGCGAGAAATGCGTCCGAATAAGACCAATGGCATCGTTAAAGGCTAAACGATAGAATCGCAGAGATATCCCCTTCAAGGCATCTTCATCGGTGATGTTCTCTACTTCCTTGTAAGTAACTATAGTTGTGATGAATTCCTTGACAATGTTCTGATCACGTTCTCCCCCAAATTGAGCTGGAAAATTGCAAAGGCTGTTCTTGGAACGTATTGTTGTAGCAGATGCGACTGGCTCTGTCGAAACAGAAGAAGCAGACGAGCGAATTTCTGAAGTCATTTGAATGACCGACATTGTAAATCAGATCTGTTTGGTAACAAAATTAAAAAAAAAAATTTTCACTTGCACTCTGGATGATTACCCAGTGTAAACTATGCCATAGGATCGGAATTCATGCGGTTATATACTCATCCAACTTTATGAATTTCTTATTATTGTGAAATTTCGGAATGAGCCATGAATGGGTTCAGTTTTAGTGTCTACTGCATTGAAGTATGGACGGTGAGCGATTGAACATCCAAACGAATTACTTTAGTGTATATATGTGAAGTGTTCACAGTATAAATGTGAGTTCTGTATCTATTCGTCCGCCGGCATTAACTTGTTACTGGGTTCTACAACAATCGTGTTTGGTTGTTTAGCTTACCTAATGTATATTAAAGCTTTTGCGCTCTTGAGTAAGTTGCTTGTGATTAGATAACTATTAGGTTGTACCAACCACATAAAACTCGTCGAGCTTTAACAATGCAACTAAAAAGTATTTGGACAGTTGAAATAAATTTGCACACGCACATAGATACATTCTTCCAAATACGAATACTCTGCATTTGCATCAACAATCTGACTTTACAATGAGTCCGTGCGCACGTTTTCAAGCAGAAAGAACAATTTTTCTTATTACCGTCCACTAAAAGCGACTTAAATTGTTCAAAACCAGCCTTATCATAAAGCCTCTCGATAGAAAATATAATGTAATATATTATGGACATTGGACAAGTACTTATGGGTATGCACTTCGTAAGAAATAAAACTGACACGGAATCCTATAACAACTACTCGTACTACAACAGTTATTAGGTCCATGTGGAGTTCTGTCAGGGACTTTCTAAGTGAAATTACATGCTCATATTCGGCATCGACTTGTACTGCTTACGGGTGACAAAATGCTGCAACCCGGAGCAAAAATCGACGGTCTTGTTGATTTCTACCCAACATCCATGGAGAAATTAAGAAAATGAGTACGCGCATAACTGTCAGCTGTAATGCCCAGAAGAAAACAAATTCACAAATGGATGAGAAGCCGTTTGAAAACCTAACCTAGTCAGGCTTTTTGGTCCATTGTGATGCCACGTGGTTCTGTGGTCATACTGCTCTCGGAACCAATTTGAGTTTCTGACGAAGCGAAGGGGACTGTTAACGTCTGTATTGTTTGGTTAGATCTCTAATTTCTTCGAAAAGAAATATGGCATCCCCATTAGCCACTGCAATTTGCTTCCAACATCTCACCACAGAAGCAAGCGCAGCTTCAAGCTCAATCTTCCGGCCAAATACGAACGGTTATTCCACAATCCAGCCAGCAACAATTTCAATATTGGAGAGATGCGTGTCTGCAAATGGTTGGAAAATACGAAGCAATTCGTTTTACCTAAACCAGCTAATAAGTTAGCAGGTAAATCCAATTTGCTAAGACCCACCTCCTCTTCCCACAACATTTTTTCTAATTTTAAGCCTTCCGCCCATACTCGAACTCCTTGTATTACAACCCAAACCATGCCCCAACGTCAACATGTTTCTTTCGACTTAACCCTTTTCTCTAATTATTTCCCAAATTTCGATCTCAAAACCGGAGCTTAATATCCCAATTTCATTAGTTCCCATATTATAAATCGCTCATTTGCAAATGTGTCTAACGCCCCTTCAATTATTGCTGCTTCGCCCTCAACATCTTCATCCACTAGCCCAATTTTTGACCCCCTTCTGTTTCCCGCAGTTAAAATAACTCAACAAAATTTTGACACAACGGAATGTCGTTATGCACTTAAAACAAGCGTCATGGTCTCCATACGACAGGAGACAGTCAGTCTCCCTACTGACCTTACAAATCTGAGGAATTTATACGAGGGCAGTCCCAGAAGTACCCGGCCTGACCAAGGCATGGCGGTAGTTGTTTGAAAATACCACTGTATTGGAAAGTATGCAGTCTATAAATCATATGTTTCAAGTTTGAAAGCGCCACGTTGTTTTGTATTTGTTTGGCAGCCATCAATACTACAAGCCATAACCGCCTAAGTCGGTTTTTTGTACTTTTCAAGAGAGCAGTTTGAAGAATAAATTTGATGCTACAAATTAGGAAATCGTTCTTTTAGTACAATTGTTTCACAAAGTTGAAGGTATTTTAAGTCTTCGTAAATTGAGTTACAGTTTTATGTTAAAAAATTTCCAATTCAATAGTTATTAAAATAGTTATTGTAAAATACTTAAATTTGCTCGAGTTAGGCTTTTATGGAAAAATTGATCTGAGGTAAAAGTGACTTAGGCTGTTAGGTTTTTAGTGAATAACATCTTTAATTAGCATGATAAAAATATGAAAAAAATTGTGGTACTAGAGTAAAGCATGCTTAACGTGATGGCGTCAATAACTCAAATTTTCGTGAATTTGTGAAAATGGAGAAGATTGGTCATCGTTATGTGATACAATACTTTTATTTGAAAGGCCGCAGCCCAACCAATATACTCGTAAAAGCTGAACTGGATTCTACTCTGGGTGAGTCTGCTCCTTCGTTTACAACAGTAAAATTTTGGGTTGCTGAGTTTAAACGAGGCCCTCGACCAAATGAGGTGACGACTCCGAAAATGGTGAAGAAAATCCACAAAGCGGTACTGGATGATCGTCGGCTGAAAGTGCGCGAGCTAGCAGACATGGTAGGCATTTCAAAAAGTGCGGTACATCGCATATTATTTGAAAATTTTGACATGAGAAAACTGTGTGCAAGATGGGTGCCGCGTTTGCTCACACTCGAGCAAAAACAGTGTCGTGAAGATGTTTCAATTGAATGAAGTTTCACAGCAACAAAGCAGAATTTTTGTGCCGTTTCATAACAATGGATTAAATATGGGTCCATTACTTTACACCCGAGACAAAAGAACAATCAAAACATTGGATTAAGACCGTTTCATCTGCAGGCAAGGTTATGGCGTCGATTTTTTGGGATGCGCGTGGGATACTCGTAATTTTCATTGGTTATCTTGAAAAAGGAAAAAACTATCAACGGCCAGTATTATGCGAACTTATTGCAACGTTTGAGCGAAGAAATCAAACAAAAACGGCCGCATTTGGCTAAGAAGAAAGTGTTGTTTCATCAAGACAATGCACCAGCTCACAAATCCGTCATTTCATTGTCCAAAATTAATGAATTAAAGTTTGAATTGCTACCTCATGCACCCTATTCGCTAGATTTAGCCCCCTCGGATTATTTTCTGTTCCCAAACTTGAAAAAAATGGCTCAGTGGTCAAAGATTTTCCAACGATAAAGAAGTGATGTCGGCAGTTAACAGCTATTTTGAGGAGTAAGACAGTTTTTATTATAAAAAAGGCATCGAACTGTTTGAATATCGCTGGGAAAAGTGTATAGAGCTGAAAGGCGATTAAGTTGAAAAATAAGTATATTTTTTTCCAAAATTTTTGTGTTTTCTTTGTTGGATCGGGTACTTCTGGGACCGCCCTCGTACATATATGGAGGGCTCACTGCTGAACCGAACCAAGCCAGAAAAAGGGAATTCGAAGATAATAAGAGGTTTAGTAAATAAACTGCCATTAATTACTAAAATGAATATTTCACTCGTAATAGGGATAGTTCTAAAATTTATTCTCTAAATGTTCTTATTTAAAAATTAAAAACTAGGTGGGGTGAAAAGTAACCTCGTTGACCGCCAGAATGCACTGCTACCGCAAAAAAGGTTATGGTGCCTTGAAGAATATCTAGGCAGACATGCCAAATTTCAGTACGATACTATCTTTAGTTTTGTTTTGACAGCTGATCGTTGTTGACGTGTTTGACATCATGTTAAGTATGGACAAAAACGATTTCCGTTCTCTCATAAAACATTATTTTTTGAGAGGCAAAACGGCGAAGGATACAAAAGAAAAGTTGGATAAATATTATGGGGCTAATGCTCCGTCAGAATGCACCGTCAAATATTAGTTTCGTGGTGGCCGCAACTCCACTACCGGCTCTCCGATGCGGTTACAGAGGACAATGTGAAAAAAATACATGAAATGGTGTTGGCTGACCAGAACGTGCGCGAGCTAGCAGATACCACTATTACACACCAGAGTACAGAATGAGTGTCCGGCAATGGACTGAAGCCGGCACGATTGCTCCGAAGCGGCCGAGGGAGGCTCGATGGGTCGGAATGGTTATGGCGTCGGTTTTCTGGGATTGTCATGGCATACTCTTCGTGGACTACCTTGAAAAAGGAAAAACCATAAACAGCGAGTATTACTGTGCATTATTGGAGCGATTGAAGGCCGAAATCGCTGCAAAACCATCAAAAGATGGCTCATCAATAAAAAATTCAGCTCACGCGATGAAATCATCGATGCCACGGAGGAGTATTTTTCAGACCTTCCGGAAAATTACTTTTCGGACGGGATCAATAAGTTGGAAAATCGCTGGAATAAGTGTATCAAGCTAAAAGGGGACTATATTGAATAAAAAAAAATAAAAAATTTCATTCAGAGGAGAGTAATTTTGAAAGTGTTCCTCTGTATTTGTATAGTTGGCGTGGAGGAACATCATTCAGACTGAATTGGATATATCTGATCTGAAAAATAGTTAAAAGACCATAGATACCTTCCAGTTCGTTATCATTTGAGTGATGAAAGTGTGCTCATTGCCAATATTTCAAACAATGACGTTAGTACTTATAATTTGATCAAAAAGAGACTCACCTCCATCATTAGTGTCAGTACTGCGCCATATCGTGTGATGTGCGTTGGCATCGCATAAGTTGATGAGGCCATTTTTTTTCCTTTCACCTTCCAAGGCGACCCCATCTAGGTAGTGTCACCAGTGATATGGCCTACACAGTCGTAGCCAAGATATGCCGATGCCAGCCAGTAGGAACTGTTGGCAGTCTCCAGTCTAGCAACAGCAATGTCGGGGTCGCTGAGATAAGTCAATAATAGTACTCGTACATTAAGGCTACTCAATTATAATCTAGCTTCATAATTTTGGATTTTTTTTCCTTCAACATGTAATTTAATTTTTTCTTTCTAAAAATATTTGTAAAAATTTCTGAATGTATTGTACCAAACTTATTTATCATATGATTTGTAAAAGCTCTGCAAAAGCTCTCCCAGTTACAAGAATTAAAAACTTTACTAAATGGATCTAAATTGACTCGCTAAATTTCCAATCAGACACTTTTGATCATAGCTGAACTAACATAGATGGCAAACTTTCCAGATATTGAAAGACCAAAATCCGCTTTAAATTGATCGTCTCTATCCCTGTGACCCTGCCTGTGAATACGTGTTAATTGTCATCAATGTCAATTTGTCCCATTTTACACAAAAAACCTCAACCACTTTACACACACATAGTGAACTTTATGTGCAAATTGCTCTCATTCTAGAAAATTCTGGCAGGTTATAGGGATGTACGTACAATGTGTTGGTAATTCACTTACAGTTTGTCTGGGCGAGGGTTAAGGGTTTGCAAAAGGATTAGTAGAGGTTGCCAGCTTAGTTAGTACATCGATGCTTTTGATCAATCAGGAATTTGACGTGGAATTCAATTCGCTTAGTCTTCTTCTACCTTTTGGGAAACTTGCCACACTTCTTGTGCTATAAATACTAAGCAATAGGTAATTGCTATCTCAGTCAGTTTACTAGTGCCTTTTGATAAAATCCGCTTTGCCTGCTTTCTACATTTTATTTTTTTTACGACATTTATTGCTTGATCTACCGGCCCATCAACTGCCAGGACAACTCATTGTCCATACCACATTACAAAGTCCTGATCTTTCTTTTGTCTTTTGTATAGAGCGGGTTAGGATGATGGCTTCTGCGTCTTTGGATAAACCCAGAATGAGTGTGGTCGAGGCCTTCTAGGAGTGATGGAGGTTAATCTGAAGGAACGGTAGCGTCATTGCTACAATCAACCAGAGAAGTTAAGCGGCGGGTAAAGAAACACAGAAGATCGAAAAGAACACAACAACTGTGACAGGAATTCGGACCGTGGAGCAAACATATCAGAATTCTGCTTCGAAAAAAAGGCGAATAAATTCGCCGAGGATAAGTAGCGAAAGCAATAGTACGAATCAAACTAACGCCAAAGCCAAAGCCATCAAGATGTGAAGTCGACGCCACCATGTAGTCAAGAAAAATCGCGCAATAGATACTAAAAAGCCAACGCGCCCGGATGTGATCATAATTAAGAAGATCGAAGATTTATCGTTTGCTAACCGGCTTCGGAAAATAGAGGTTGGTCCTACTACAGATGTAGGGACGGAATCTCTACTCTCGCCAAACAAATCGGAAGCACTAGAAAAAGGGCAACGTTTGTCACATAACGCAAAAGTTCTTGCTTGGATGCAAAGATATCGACAAAGTACTGTCTAAGGAGCAGATCTTCGTCTTGAAGAATCAAGTGAAGGGAAGTGAAGGCTCACCAGGAAATTGCGAGCAAATTATTGAAAATGAAAAAAGTGTGACCGGCTGGGTTTAATGTCGGATACGAGGAAAAATTGTGATGAAATGCTGTTTTAGATGCTTCGTCTTTCTAGAAGCTGCTCGGCTCTACTTAAAGCATTTTCTTGTCTGGATATTGTTGTAGCTAACATCAAAATGGGAAAAAGCAAATGCATTTGTTTTAGAGATCTTTGCAAACAACTCAATCACGATGTATGAGATAAAGCTCATCAAATTGCATCAACGAGGCTTAAAATGCCCCCTAAGAAATGACCCACATGTCTGGTACTGTTATGATAAATATTCTACTTGTGACCTTATTTCCTCGCCAAGAAAGTGGGGTATCGGTTGGTCAAATTCATCACAAGAATACCCCCTTACCTATGATTACACTTGACGAATTGTTCGAAGCATGTTAAATTACCGGATATTTTCAAGAGGATAGGCGGTGGAAATGAGGTAGCAAGAGATACTGCTCCATTATAGGACGTGAAAAACGCATTTAATTCGGCAAATTGGAAAAGGATTATGAGCTGTCTTTATCGGATTGAAACACCGGACTGTCATTGTAAAATAATAACGAGCTATTTCTCGAATAGAATCCTCTAATATGATTCTGACGATGGAGTTAAAGCTTACGAATTTATTGGCGCTGTGCCACAAGCCTCGGTATTGGGCCCCTTACTATGAAACACTAGGTATTATGAAACTGAATCTAAAGATCCATGTGAAGCATCGATTATCGGATTTGCCGTGGCTGTTGTAGCAAAAACGTTAATTCAGCTCTACAGCAGTGGACAAATTGTATGGGTAACTGCTTAACCGGTACCTTTGCTAGTATGAACTCGAGGCCATAAAATTGTTTCTCAACCGTTTCTAAAGTATGCATTACTGACAGTCGTGTAGGTTTTAAACACCACCTAGAGCAGATATGCAAAAAACCATCGAAGAGTGTTAGTGAACTTACAAACTGAATAAAAAATTCTATGCTAAAAGTGCGAGTTCTATAGTCATGTACGTAGCGGAAATATGGTTACTTGCCCACCGCGTTAGCATGACTCTATACTTGTCTTATATATCATCAATGCTACCTGTCGATATACCTGCTGAAGAAACGGTAATACTTAAAAGCGAAGGCATCCAAAATGGCCGGATAAATGATGAAAATCGAAAATACGAAAGGAACTGAAGTATTATAACCTGGCAACAACAATATAACTTATCCTACAGAGGAAGATGGACCCATCGTCTTACACCAGTGATCGATGTGTGGATTAAAAGAAATCACGGCGAAACAAACTTCTATCTGATTCAGTTTTATACGGGATATGGTTGTTTTAAACCCGAAAACATTCCAAATTGTTCATATTGTGAAACTGTTTTGGAAAATGCGGAACTTCACGATATGAAACTGAGAGCACAGTTTTACGGAGTCCAATTACAGAGTGGCTCAGTGCTGATAATATCGTTGCGTATATTCCACAATGTCGGAAATTAATTAACTGAAACCTTCATTGTCAAGAAAGATTTTAAGCAAGGCGGCGCTGTCGATTACATGCAGTCATCAGAAAAGGACGCATACTACAGACGGCTTGGCCAGAACATCACCATTGGGAGTTTTAACTTAGAGGTAGTTAAAGACTTTGTCTAGCTTGGCTCCGCAATAGTAAGCAGCAACGATATCAACGCAGAAATCACATGCAGAGTCAGTCATGCCGATCGCTGTTTCATTGAACTCAGGATGCAGTTGAGTAATAGAGCCATCTTTCGTAAGACAAAACTTGCTTTATACAAGACCCTTATCATCGGATAAAGACGGACATCAACAAACTTGAACTGTGGCACTGGAGAAAGCGTCGAAAAATTGTGCTAGCTGGAGAGCATTGTTGGGTGAGTATTGTTTGGTGAGTATTGTTGGGTGAGTATTGTTGGGTGCGTAGATTTGTGCAGGTTTCAGGCTAAAACAGAAATACGTGCTCGACCATAATAACGGATAATAACGGACTAAACATTGCGGTTTCCGGATATTGATATTGATCATTTTGCGTTCGATGTAAGGCATGCACTAAGTATTCTGGACGTCCGATTCTTCCGGACGGCCAACATTGTCTTGCTACCAAGGTACGAATGCGGATTTCCCAAGAGAGACAACAAAGAAGAACTGCTCTGAGAAGATATAACGCAGAAAAGCTACAACCGCAAGAGACCGCCATAATCTTTGCCAAATGAGTATCCCGAAATCTCTCAACAACTCCTATGCCGCCAATTTAGGCCCGGGTCAACCCCGGACAGTTTTATTGTGCTTAATACAAGCATTGAACTTAAATAGTATACTCATAAAACTAATAAAAATGTAATTGCTAGAGCTGTGAAGTGGTGGTAGAGAGCGAGGGGAATAAAGGGCAATCTTAAGGGAGTGTTTGCTCAGGTGATAGTCAAAGATTGCATTCGAGATAACGGTTCATGGTATTCGTAATTAGTTCGGTGGGAATTAACTCGAAAGAGAGGTACAGTTCTTAGATTACGTGGATTAACATTTAAGGAGATGCGTTCGAGGAGAGCCTCACAGTCAATGTTGCCATTTAAGAGCTGATGGACAAAAACTATATCGCAAACTTCTCGTCGTGTAATGAGGGGTTGTAAGTTAATAAGTTTCAGTCGATTATGATAGGGGGGGTAAATTGAAAGGGTCAGACCAAGGAAGTCCCCGTAACGCAAACCGAAGGAACCTACGCTGTACCGATTTTATACGTGCAATTTGCGCAGAATAATATGGTGACCAGACTTGGCTTGCATACTCGAGGAGGGGCCGAACAAATGTGGTGTAGAGTGCTTTAGCCACATATGGGTCGTTAAATTCCTTAGACCAGCGCTTAATGAAGCCAAGAGTCGAATTGGCTTTACTAATAATGCTATCTATGTGAGAGCGAAAGTTCAGTTTGCTATCATAGATAATGCCTAAATCGCTCATTTCGGTCACACGAACAGGCTCATTGTTGATGAGATATGCATGAGAAGGAGTTGTATGATGTTTTCTAGCGAAAGTTACGATGGGCGTTCAACATATTCTCGGTATCGGGGTGAAGCTGTGGTTGTATGTATAAATTGACTTATTTATCAAGTAATACTATTATTTTAGTGCATTCATGTAAAATTTCATATAAATGTGATTATTAATTCGCGTTTTATCTCTAGTTAAACAGAATCATAATGGCAACTGAGACGATGATGGTGAAAATTGAGCATCGCGCTGTAATTAAATTTTCCACTAAGCAAGGAAAAAGTCAAAAAACTATTCATGAAGAGATGGTGGCTGTTTACCAGGGTTCCGCACCTTCATTATCAACTGTGCAAAAGTGGTCAAGTGAGTTCAAGAGAGGCAGAGAGAGCATTGAAGATGACCCCCGCTCCGGCGCCCCGGCTACTGCTTGTACGGGAGAAAGCATCAAAGAAGTCGAAAAACTTGTTCTTGAGGATGCCCGAATAAAGGTGAAAATGATGGCAGAGATCAGCAAGCTTTCAATTGGTACCATTCACACCATTCTTCATGACCATCTTAACCTTTCAAAGGTCAGTGCAAGGTGGGTGCCACGAATGCTCACAGCGCCTCAGAAAAAAGTGAGAATCGCATCCTGTAGAGAGCTTTTGGAGATGTGTAGTGAGAACGCGGACGGTGTTATGGATCGAATTGTTACTGGGGACGAAACATGGGTCCACCACTATGACCCTGAAAGCAAACAAGAGTCCATGCAGTGGCATAAAAAAGGAACAGACCCCCCGAAGAAGTTCAAAGTCACTCCGTCTGCCGGGAAGATCATGGCCACAGTTTTTTGGGACTCAAAGGGAATCTTGCTCATTGAGTACAAAAAAAAGGTGAAACCATCAACGCCACATCCTACGCTTCCACTTTGCATAATTTGCGGGAGGAAATTAAAAAGAAAAGACGGGGTAAACTCGCAGCGGGTGTGTTGCTTCTTCATGACAACGCTCCTGTTCACATGGCGCGAGTTTCTAAGGTTGCTGCGCGAGATAGTGGTTACGAAGAAATCCAACACCCACCCTATAGTCCAGACCTTGCCCCTAGTGATTATTTCCTGTTTCCGGATTTGAAAAAATGTCTTCTTCGAAAAAGATTTTCGGATGATGAAGAACTCAAGTCGGCAATAAATGGGTATTTTGCAGAGAAAGAGGAAATTTATTTTTTTGAGGGTTTAAAAAAGCTTATCTCAAGATGTAACAAATGCATTGATGTTAGGGGAGATTATATTGAAAAACAAAAGCAATTTAAATTGAATTCGCATTTTCCTTCATATCGATACCGAGAATATATTGAACGCCCCTCGTAAAGCTTGACATTTGTTGACATTTAACTCAAGAAAATTATGAAGACACCATGTGGAAAATCGATTGAGATCATCTTGCAACAGAGAACAGTCAGAGGGAGACAATATGTGACGGAAGATTTTGATGTCGTCAGCATAGATAGAGATAAAAGAATTGTTAACGATGGTATTAACATCATTAATTGTTAATATAAATAACAGGGGACCAAGATGACTTCCTTGGGGAACACCCGAGGTGGCTTTGAAAGGTTTAGATAATGTAGACCTAAACAGGACACTGTAGTGCCTATCATTTAAGTATGAGGAAATCCACGTAACCAAATCTGATCGAAAGCCAAGCGCGCAAAGTTTTAAAAGAATTACTTTATGCGAGATTCTATCGAAAGCTTTGCTGAAGTCGGTGATTATTACATCTACTTCTTTGCCATCTTCTAACGCGGATAGAGTACTTGATACAAATTCAATTAGATTAGTAGTAGTTGACCTGCTCTTAAGAAATCCATGTTGGTTTCTTGAAATCACTGGTTTACAATAAAAAGACATAGCATCATAAATAATGCTCTCAAAGAGCTTGGATATTGTGGAGAGCTTCGCAATAGGTCTGTAATTTGAGATTTCATCGTTGTGGCCTTTTTTATGCAGAGGGACTATATATGAGATTTTCCAGGAATGGGGAAAGGCGCATTGAGATAAGGAAAGTCTGAACAAGGCAGTGAGAGGTTTTACCAAATAGGCGGCGCATTTTCTTAGAACTATCTTTTCATCTACTAATGCCATTGAGATATCCACCGAAGTAAAGGATGTTTGTGAACAGCTGTTCAATTTTGAGAAATAAGGTAGATCGGGGTTTTGGATGTAGCAAAGCAAAATATTGGCTAAAGAATTCGGCAAATAAGTTTGCTATTCTTTGCGGATCGTCAGACGATGAATTGTTGAACTTCAGGGTGGAGGCATAACTTTCGACTTTCTTTTACAGTTGATAAACTGGAAAAAGTGTTTGGGATCAGAAATAAGACTATTATGCATGGGGCTTAAGTAATTGGAATACAGAGATTCATATAGATCTGAAAATTGGGTATAAGCAAAGTGGTATTTATTAAAATCCGCTTCAGAACGTGTACCAAGATAGGCGTGCCAAACTTTATTTCTCTTATTTCTTTGACCGGAGTTCCTTGTTATACGAGTACCAAGGTGGGGATAACGATGGATTTTTTTGCGGTAGAAAATGAACAGACTGGGAAAAGCAATCGAAGATGATATTGTAAATTGAGGTAAGTGCATCATCAACGGGAATACTAGAGTTGAAGAGAAAATTGAAATCAGCTTTAGAAAGAAGATTGTCTAATTGGGAGAAGTTGGCTCTTCGAAAATTAAAGCTGTAGACGTGTTCAAAGCAAAAAGGTTTTGAAACGTTGTACGAAAACGTCATAGAAAGTGGTGGATGGTGAGAATCTAGAGTGATAAGGAGGTGCTTGCTGGCTGAGACTATGCTGTTATCTACGTCAGTGGAGAAGATAAGATCGAGTTGTCTACCGAGATAGTTGGTTAGGCCACTTAACTGAAAAAGTTCGGAGTCCACGAGACAGTCAATAAAAAGAATTTCTTTCTCCGAACTTGCATTGTTGGCGGTTTAATGTGAATCATCAGTGCGTATCCGTTTGAGTCGTGGTAAGTTAAAGTCACCCATAAGAACAACAGTGTCATTTGCGTCAGCTTTGGCAAACAGGGCATCGAATTCATCAATAGCTAGTTGGTAGCTGCAGGTTGGTTGCGATGGGCGAATGTAGCACCAGCAAATAAAGAGATTGCGCTTAGAAATAGGAATTCAAAGCAAACTGTAGATAGTTGCTTAATTAATTTAGAATTAAGGCGAGTAGGTACAGCCAAAAGTACTCCGCGGCCAGTTGATTCGTCGTTATTCATAAGCCCATCGTTTCGGTGGACATCATAATCATGGGTAAATAACTCGCTATTCTTAAAATTAGAGGAAAGGTTGGTCTCAGTAAGAGCGAAGATATCGTACGGCGAATTAATATAGACTTCAGATGCTATTGTTCGAAGTCCTCTAACATTTTCATAGTAAATGCTGAGGAAATCAGGGAGTGCAAATAGAGGTAGAGGTTGGTTAGGAGCGAAAATAGTTCTTAAAATTACGAGTAGAACGCGTTCTTTGAAGGTGCCAGAGTCGCTGTGAGCTGACATGGGTGGCATAAGAGGAGAGGTCGTTTGCAGCGTCGGTAGGCGTGATATTAAAGGCTTCGTGAAACCATATGAAGATCTGACGTAGGTCTTTTGGGTTTGTAGGAAGTCCTTCTTGCTGAATAGAAACCATAATATTTGTTTTGGTTGTGCTTTCAATGCAAATGGAATCAGGCTTATTATGTAGATAAGCTAGATAAAGGCGAACGTTTTCGTAAATTCTACGATCTCTAAGCCGGAATTGAACGACCATCATCACCCGAAGCGGCAAGCTGCTTGGTTATCTTGACCTTCGGTGGGAGCATAGGGTCTATAAAAGTTGTAGGGTTTGTATCTGATTTAGACGGAGGGGACGGGTTGAAGGTGTGCTAGTAAACGAAAGTAGGGTAGGTGGACTTATTAGAAGCCGAGTTAGTACACTCAGTTTTGCTTTCTTTCGGACCGGGCTTGAATGGGAGAACAAAAGATACCCGTTTGTGCGATGAATTATTTAGTTTAGAATTATTGGAGAAAGGGAATAGAGATGTGGAACGTATCGCTTGGGAAAAGGAGGGGAATGTTCCTACTTTAAGACTCCAATTTGGGTCAGAATTATGTTATGTATGTGAGGCTTGGAAGTTGGCTTAACTCTAGGTTTAGATTTAGTCTCAAAATTAATCTCCCTTGCGTTCATCTTGTACGTTGTAGGCTTTTGGTTGATTACTTTTTTACGGTTGATTTTCCTCATTGTCAATTTCTCTAGCTTTAATAATTCGGATGTGGAGTTCTGGAAAAACCATTCATATTTTGAAGGAATATCAACATTGAATAGCTTAAACTTTGAGAGTTCACCGGTCGACTTTTGTTTGCAGTTTCTGACATTAATTTTAAAATGCTGCTTAAAGTAATTGATCAGCCAAGTCGGGTTAGCATGTGTGGGTGCAACTTTAATAGAGAAAGTGGTTGTTTCCTCCGTATTGGACTCACTTAGCTTTTTAACTCGATTATTCCATTCAAATACTGTCCAGGAATCTCCAAAGCGGTTAATTGAAGGTTCAGGAGATGCAGGAAGTGCTTGAGATGCTGGAGGTGTTTGAGATGCTGGAGGTGCATGAGATGCATGAGATGCTGGTAGTGCGTGATATGCAGTAAGAATCGGAGGTATGGGTGTAACTTCAAGTTCAGGAGCCGAATGCAATGGAGAGGAAGGTGTTAGGACGGCGTTTTCAAGCATCTCAGCAAGTAGCGAAGTGTTGTAGGCCATGCTTGATTGAGGCTGGATGTGTGAAGTAAATTCCTCGATCTTACCGAATGTGATCCTGATTTCATCAGCAATGCTGCTTAGTATTAAACGAGACTGTAATCGTTACTTATTTCGTAGATTTTAAACATCATTGTTCCAAGCCGTGGATCACTTCTGTTAGGAGAAGGTGTTGTTCTTTTGGTCGGAGCTTGGAAAAAAAATATCAAGGTCAGAGCGTAGGGAGCAAAGAGATGCCTTTAATTCATTTAGAGTTGATAAATGTGAATTGGAGGCCGTTTGAATAGCACTTTTCAACTCGATACTCGTTTTATATTCACTATCAAATTTTGAAAGTTCTGCATTTTTGGCCAACTGCTTGTCGTACTGCATAAATTTAGATCTGAATTGACTAGAAGATTGGTCAACTAAGCAATACAGATCCTCAACACTCTTTTGAATTTGGTCAAGTTTTTCAAATTCAAGTTTAAATTTCTTAAAAAACCGTTTATGTTCGACATCAAGAACATTTATGGAATCGCTTAAGCATTTGACGGCAAGCATGCAACGACAAGTACCGAAGCCCAATGGCTTCATGACCACATGCCATTAGAGACGCTGCAACTGATGTGCTGACTTTCACTCAACCATCACCAACAATTCTCTGGTTTGATAAAGGATTCCGGGAAGTAAGATACAACTAAAGAAGCGTGCAAAGCGATTCTATAACAAAGAACGAGAGTCGCTCTTGAGCTCTGCGAGCCAAAGGGATGGGAAGAGCATCGGAGTCTCTAGAAAATGTTAATAGTTTGTATTCTAGGAACAACGTATGGAAGTTTTACCAACAAGACCAGTACAGAAACTTGTAGAGATGAAGAAGGAAACTTTGTAGTACAGTCGCAGTCGGTACTGAGAATATAGAATTTGACGACGAAGTCCAACATGTCGCCTTCAGGCAAAATAGACCATTCAACTCAGACGATGGTAGACAATACTTCCGTCCATCTGAGTAGAATGAAATAAGAATAGCAATATCTAAGCTAAAATCTAATAAGTCAGCTGGACCTGACGGCTTACCGGCCGAGGTATTCAAGGCTGCTGGAAGTGACTTTGGGGAGAGCATACATCAACTCATTTCTCAAATCTGGGCAGAAGGGTGCATGTCTGTTGAATTGAAACTCAACATCGTTTGCTCGGAGACCCACTCAACTGCGCCAACTATAGAAGCCGAAGCCTCCTCAATATTGCATACCTGACCTTATCTGTCATATTGTGTGAACGTCTGAACTTTAGTATCCATGCCAGACTTGTCAGATTTTCACATTGAGAATGCTCGCTGCTCTGTCAAGGTCGGTAACGACATAACCGAGAATTTTGACGACGAAAAAGGTTGTAGACAAGGTGATGCGCTGTCATATGGCTCCTATGCATAAGATCATACTTGAAAGGATTATGCGGAACCCACAGGTCCACAACTGCTAGTGAACGCCGATGATCTTGACATAATTGGCAGAACTCAGCGGCCTCTAACCGGAAGCTACCACAATGGATTTAGAGGTAAATGAGGGCAAAGCCAGGTATATGTGTGATGTTAACAAGAAGAGGCAGACATCATCGACGAATTGGACAGAACGTTACAGTCGACAGCTATAATTTCGAGGTAATTAGGCAATTGAGTAGGATGCTCCTATCCCGAACAACTATGGAGATTCTATATAAATCCTTGATCATCTCAGTCCTATTTTATGGCGCTGAAGTATGGACTCTACCGAACGCGGATGCAGATATCTTAGGTCGTTCCCAGAGAAAAATTCTTCATACGCGTTTGCGTTGGCGGGCTTTGGAATATAAGATTCAACGACGAACTATATGAGCTATACGGCAACACTTATCCAATTAGAAAATTTAGCAGCAGTCGCCCGAGATAGCTAGGATATGCGAATGCATAGCAATGCTCTTTGAATCTAACCCAGAGTGACAATGCATTATAGGCAGACCTCGCCTTAGGTGGGGCGCACAAGAAGAAGGAAGCCTCGACCAACTTGGAGTGCACAAATGGGGCTAGTCATACTGGACTCCCGGAACCGTAGTTTGTAACTAATTCACTACAATTTTAGAACTTTTTAAACGAATTATGTTGTAGATTTTCTTTAAAAGTTCGGAAGACCTCGCTTTTACTTTTGTTTATATTATAATAGCCAGGACAGTGCGTCTTCGAATATGACCCTAAAATATTCTATCCCCAGCTTGTCAAGACCCCTTTCATGTGGGGATATGGTACTGATTGGTCTTAAACCGGATATCTTCTTCTGCAAATAGCGGTCATTCTGTCCTCAAAAGTAAGACTTTGATTTTATCGTCCAAGTCACCAAGTCACCAAATTCTCAAGGAACGAGTTTAATTTCGACCTTCAGACGAATTTGTGTTTCATTGACCAAGAGGTTGTAGATTAGACTCATACACTTAAGGAACTGCCGATCTGATACATCCAAAACACACAAAAACTTCCGAACTTAATCTTCAATTTAACTAAGAATAAATGGATCACAACCTTTGACAAGGAATACTCGTATGTTCATATGCTCCTACTCCTGCCAAGCGTCAGTGTTTTCATTCTTCTGCATGAGTTCATTTGTAAAATATACACTTGAAACATGATACATCTGGTCTGCCTCCTAAGAGCTTCCGAATAATCCCCAACATCTTATCGGGATGAAAGTGAACACCTTTACTTCCTACGCGTCGAACTGAAACAATCTGTATTTGGTCACTAGTCACTGGTCAATTGTGTTTGCTTCCAAAAATATCATACGTACATATGTATTCATAAGTGCTTGTCCATTCTCTGTGCATGTTTGTCTTGAGGTAATAAACATTAAAACCTTCAAGGACATTTGATCAAATATAATCGGAATTCTTGTCTCAAAACGCAATGTCCAAAATTACCTGCCACTTCCACTGGGATAAGCAGCTGCTCTTCATTCCCTCCCCCATCCACAAATAACAAAGACGTACATACAATACATTCGAGTATGTTGGTGATTTTCTATTGAAATCCTTTTACCACATTAGCTGCAGGAATCCTCTCGAAAAGTAGACGACACGGACACACTTGTACATCCACCCTTTGACCTCACTGCCACTCAACAAAACTCAATAATTCGATACCAGACGGAGGATCCTTGTGATTGACTGCTCCTGATTGGGCAAGAACATGGAGTTGTACGGGTATGCATCCCAAATCAAATCGTTTCAATTAGACTAGGAGTACTTCGGCTTCGCCTTCGATTTTGACTTCGGCCTCTTCTGTGTGTCTTGAGTTTGAATTGGAGTGCGATTGTCTCTAACAAAAGGTAGCAGCACTAAATCTTAGCTGTTAGCTGGAACTTGGAGTGGGCATGGACATGGGTACAGCACCTGGGTCGAGCGAAGTATTATAAGTACCGAACAGAGAACAATTGATTTTCCATTCCCATCCCTAGTGAGGTAAATAATTTATAACAAGACTTCTCGTCCTCATGCATAGTTAAAGATGGTGTTCGTATCTGGAGTGCAAGGGTGGAGCGGCATTCGGATTTTACATCAATATTAACCGAGTATTACAAACATTTTCTGGGAAAAGTTCACTTCAACTTCAGCGAAAACCAACAACAAAGTCAAGAGCATTATTCATGTTAAGTACTTGCATAAGGTAGTTGGGTAACAGGATGAGGGGCTTGAACGAGTGCTTGCATTTTAATGGAGGAGCCAGGAGGGCAGCTTAACCTTCCGAGAGAACTATAATCTTTTCATTGAAGAATGTTAGTGCTGCTACCTTGGAGGGAACTTCTATATAGTTTTCCTTTAACCGACCACTCACAGATGATTTGTAGTTGGAGTGCCTCCTTTTTGTTTCGTTTTTTTTTTTTTTTTTTCTGTGTAACCCCAAGGAAATCAAAAACCCCTTCCTCGATATTACTCGATTCTAGTTGGGTTGGAGGAGTTGCAGTTGAAGCTGGTCTGTTTAGTTTTTCCTTCCTCATTTTCGTTGTCGTTTTGTAGCTGTCGTTGTCGTTTGTCGAATCGAGTCGAGTAGAGAATATGGAAATAAGGACGAATGAAATTGTTTGGCTTTTCATTTCATTTGCTTGAATCCTTGAGAGTTGAACTTAATTCTTTTTTTATTCATTTTAACCTCTGGAACGAAGGATTAGGTTGGTTTTTTTTTATGACAACAAAGAATCCAGAGGGACGAAGAGCGACTGGATATTTGCATGTATGTTTGTATACCGATTTTCTAATTTTTCTGCAACTTGTGTGAATTGAAGGACCACGGTTCTACAGTAGAAGGGCAAAGGAATGCAAGAAAAAAAAAGTATGTAAGGCAGTCTTGATTTGTATAGGAGATGTAGAGTTGTATTCGTATGTATTCGGACAGACATATGTACATCGGTTTGTATGAGTTTTCGAAAGATTTGAGGGAGCCTTTGAAGGCTTAGAATTTATTGTCATCCAATTTAAATGGAGGAGATGGCACTCGGCTAATACAGTTTGCTCATGCATTCGGTTTAGGTCCGTGTCTGTGTGCCCTTTACCGACAGTTAAATAAAGTTTTTAAAAAAATGAAAATGTAACTACCGTTTGGCATTTTGCACTCCAAAGTCCAAAGCAAGTGGTTTAAAAGTCAGCTGAGTACCACAACGTACTGTGACGATACCATCAAATACGTTGTTGATTCTTTTAAAGGCTTAAAGTTGCTTTTCACCATGGCTTGGATATATGACATAAAGTTTACTTTCAAAATTGAATCTTCAATGTTTGACTTGCACTGGCATGCATACCAAACCACTGACGATCTGTAAGAGTAGATTTTATACCGAGAATCGTAAAAGATGAAGTTTCATACCGTCTTCTTTTGTTGAAGAGCATCGAGTGCATGGTCCAGCGAATGCATCCCCTGTCCGAGATGCAACATGCCGATCAACACGGACAGCATGTGTAATCAGACAAACAAGCGTTTTCTTCTTCAATCAACGAACTTAAAACCGAAAATGCGGAACTGAAGGCGAAAGTTGAGTCTCTGGAGAATAGATCAAATTGACAGTAAAAGAAACAAAAACCTCTAAGCAACTGCATCGAAATTGTTAGAGTGCCAAATGTAAACGAAAGAAATGCAATTGCCAAAGTTAAGCAAATCTTTCACAAGGCTTAGTCCATGGATGTTCAAGTTGCATTGAGAGATGCTACGTGAAGAGAGTGCTAACCAAATAGGGAAAAAGCGGCACAAGTTGACAAGTCCGTCTTATGTGCCAAATTCTCTGACCTCTGTACAAAGCAGCCAGTTATGAGCGAGAAATCCATTAAGAATAAGAAGCTAACGTCAAACATTATTTGGAGCGTTAGCAGAGACGACAACAGTGGTGGGAGCAGTAGAGGAAGTAGTAGAGGAAGCAATTAGAGCCAAAAGCGAGAAGGGAAAACTGTCGCTCTTCCTGATTCAGCTAACTCCCAATAGCAAACTGCATGGTCAAAGGAGTATAAAAGTCCTAGACTAGCAGATTGTGTCATGGGAAAGTTTAAAAAAGGAGCGATAACGGGTACGCCGCCTCGAACTGCTAAATGCAGCCTCGTTGCGTGAAATGCGCTCTAGATAGCGTCAGAAAAACGTCAACTCTCTTATGTAGGAACACGGGACACACCGCAAAATTATCGGAGTTGCCCCAAATTGCAATACATAAAAATAGTAAATACGGCTCGGCAGTTAAACGCACACCTGCGCATATACAAACTCCAGCCGTTTCTTCCCGAGTTACCTATGCCCAAATGGCGACAGTTAGGAGAAATATGGTACAACAAGTGAAGTTTGCTTCTCAGACCCCAGCGCCTAGATCACCGGAACCTGTACCTGACATGATAGCTATCTTGCTCTCGATTCAGAAGCAGATGGCTCAGCTCCAACGAAAAATAACAGAACAGGCTATCAAATCTACGCGCTGCTGCCGAGCCTAACGCACCTCCAGTCGTTATGAGTAAGTACAATACATGGCGGAGCAAACCCTGAAAGTTATTGCAGTAAATGTTAATTCACTGACTAGGTACGAACGAAGAGCCGCACTGTTTAACTTGCTTAAAGATCAAGGCGCTGATGTGCTTTTGGTTAGCGAAACCAAGCTTACCAAGAGACACAAAATGAGGTACAGAAGATTTAAAATAGTGCGAAGGAACCGATCCACCTCCATTTAAGGAAGACGTATTGCGGCCTTTGTAAGAAAAGAACTACGTTTTAAAAGAATATAGAGTTGTGTAGTACATAGGTTATATGTACTATGAATGCATCGTGTACATTCCTCTCCCCAGTGGAAAGCTGTTATACATGGTGTCATACAAGGCTACTTAACCACCTTATTCATCTCATAGCTCGACACACTTTTTCGATTACTAAGGCCGGAATTGGACGAGAATTGTTTTATAATCGGAGGAGATTTTAACGCCAAACATAGAGATTGGGGAAATAATACATCAAATACTAGAGGGAACCTACTATCAAAGTAGATGTCAAAGTAGACTTCTGTCAAGACTAAACACCTTGTACAGACAGTTTACTCACAGACATAACCCGGAGATCATGACATATAACCATCGGTCTTATAACCATTTTATCCCAATGGCTTTTACGCAAGAGAATAAAGCTATTGTAGCTTTCTTGACTCTTTCTCGAATATTACGTTTCCAGTTAGTTTCCTGTCAAAAATGACCCCCATATTTTTTTCTCTATCGGAGAAGACTAAACTCTTCCCTTTTATTGAGGCAGGGTCTATGATTGGAATTTTATATTCCCTGGAAAAGAGGACAAGATCAGTTTTATGGGGGTTTATTCCAAATCCACAGCGATCTGCCAGGCGGGTTAATCTATTGAGATTTACTCATCCGCACAGGCAATCACCCTGCTACCCCCGCTTCCAGGTATATCAGTAGTTGAACTACTAAGTTCCAGAGAAGGGGAGAGAGGACACCACCTTGCGGCGTACTTCTGCTGACACATCTTTTAGCAGAAGTCTCACCCAGTTTGGAGTTGATTATCCTGCTTTTTAGCATAAGACTGATCAACTCCCTAAGTGAGTCGTCTACCTGTTGTGTTGACGTTGTTAAAGGCACCCTCTATGTCCAGGAAAGCTACCATTGTGTACTTTCCCCATTATAGGGATCGTTGGATGTGGCTGGCCAGTGAATACAGAGCCGTTTCCACCGACTTTCCTTTACAGTAGGCATGTTGAGCCGTTGACAAAAGTCTTGGATCAATTTTAGATCGTATATGGATATCAATCAGTCGCTCTAGAGTTTTCAGAAGAGAAGATGATAGACTTATAGGTCTGAGGTCCTTTGGGACAACATGAGAACATTTTCCGGGTTTGGGATTGAAAACTGCATTATCCTTTCTCCATGACAGTGGAATGTGGATCATTTGTAAAAAGCTCGTCATAATATTTTCTAACGTGGGCAGGATAATATCTGAGGACCATTGTAGCTCGGCAGGTATTATTCGGTCCGAACCATCAGACTTGTATGATTTGAAGCTATGCAGCGCCCAAAGCAGTTTGTCTCTTGTAGTTAGACCATGAATTTTGGTCACAGTTGCAGTAGTCCTGTTCGGGTTGCTACCGCGAATTTGGGAGCTAGCTGGAAAGTGGGTATCCAATAGCAGGTTGAGTGATTCATCATTTGAGGTTGTCCAAGAGCCATCGGTTTTTTTTTCAAACAGCTAGGCATCATAGGATTTGTAGAGAGGATTTTTCTTAGCAGCGATGCCTCAGAGGTTCCTCAGAATTATCAAGGTGGCGCAAAATTAATTATCCAATTTTGTTTTTGATTTACTTTTTTACTAAATAAAAAAAAATGATTTTGACTGATGGAAATCTTTATTTGGACATTTAGATTTGTTTCTGTTAAGTGGAAAATATGATATCCGCCAAGTGGCTGCTGCCAGTGTTGATACACATTTGTGCCCGTTTTATCGTATTTTCCGTGACTTTCCGCAAGATTTCCGGGGATAACTGTTCGCATTCCTGTCGAATATTCTCCTTCAGGGCTGCGATTGTCTGAGGCTTGGTGGCATAAGCCTTCGACTTCAAGTAGCACCACTGAAAGAAGTCTAGGATGGTTAAATCGGGCGATCTTGCTGGCCATGCCAAATCGCCAAAACGGGAGTTAAGCGACCAGGAAACGCTTCCTTCACAATATCCATTGTGGCTCGTGCTGTGTGTGCGGTTGCACCGTTTTGTTGAAACCACATATTCACCAAGCCCTGCTCATCCAATTTCGGCAGTAAGTAGTCGTTTATCCTGGCCCTGTAGCGTTCGCCAGTAACAGTGACCGTATTGCCGATAGCGTCCTCAAAAAAATACGGCCCAATCACTCCCCCCGCGTGAACGCCGCACCACACAGTGGTTTTGAGTGGAGTAATGGCTCTTTGTGCATCACATGCGGACTTTCAGTAGGTACCCCAGAAATGAAGATTTTGCTTATTGACGTAACCGCTTAAGTGGAGATGCGCCTCGTCGCTCATAATGATTTCCGACACAAAATCGTCCTCCTCGTTATTGAGATTGAGGATGGCTTTAAAGTAATTCACACGCGACTGCCGGTCAGAAGGCATTAACTGATGCACTGTTGGCACTTTGTACGGGAACATGTGTAAGTCTCTCACTATAATTCGCTGTCCGTCTGGTGATGCCCATTTGCGTGGCCCGCCGTCTGGTTGATGTTTCTTCGTTCTCAGCGACATCGGCAGCCACAGCCGCGACATTCTCGGCCGAACGACCAGTCCGGTGGCGGCCACGCAATGCATGATCTCCTGTGGTTCCATTCTGCTCGAGTCGAGTATCTAAGCGCCGGAATGTTTGCCCAGTTGGCGCGACACGATTAGGAAATCGACGTCGAAATTCACGCTGCGCTAACACCACCGACCGATTATTGGTCAAAAACATATACATGCTCTTGCGGAGTATAGCGCTCCATTGCTTGTCTGTTTGCATACTGCCGTCTAGTTCACAAATGTCAAATATGATTGACGTACGAAGCCATTTACAAAAATTATACCATGTTCCGATAAGGTGATTAATTTTGCGCCACCTTGTACAACATGGCTTCAATAGAAATCAGTCTAGTTTATTGGCCGTGGACGGCTTACATACATTAGGTAGAATTAGGGCAGATGAAAGAAAAGAAATAAAAATAAAGAAACATTCCAAAAAATAAAAAATTAAATAAAAAGGACAACAGAGATGGGGGCAACTTATATTAAAAGGTAATCCATACGTCAAAAAAAAAAGAAAATTTGTAGTAAATATATACCACCTTGATCCAAAAGGAATAACCACCGTGTGGCGTTCCCATTGTTCCGATTTGAGTTCTGTTTTTTTTTTGTTAAGTTGGTAAATCTGCTGTTGACATTCCTTCTAAATTTCCTCGTTTACCAGTGGCACGAGCGGTTCAAAAGTGGTCGTGAGTGAATCGAGATGATGAACGCAGTGGCAGACCATCGACATCGAAAACCGACGAAAAAATTTATGGAGTAAAAGAAATGTTGGTCAATAACCGCAAATTAACCATCAGCGAGATATCGGAGGACTTGAACATTGCCTATGGATCCGTCCAAGACATTTTGGTTAATGATTTGGGTTTCCGTCGTGTAGCAGCAAAGTTGGTGCCAAAAGACCTCAATTTCATGCAAAAAAGAGACCCCGTTGACGTCGCAAAAGAGATGATTTGCGATGCTGAATCCGATCCCACATTCATCAAAAGGATCATTACTGGAGACTAGACGTGGGTTTACGAGTACTACACGCAATCCAGACATCAGGCAAGTGAATGGCGTTCACCAAATGAGCCAAGACCAAAAAAAACCACGTCGTTTTCAGTCAAAACACAAGGCAATGCTCACGGTTTTCATGGATTACAAAGGTGTAGTGCATCATGAATTTTTGCCAGAAGGCCAAACAATAAACAAAGAGCCTTATTTGGGCGTTATGAGACGTTTGCCTGAAGCAATTCGCCGAAAGAGACCAGAATTGTGGGCAGAAAACTCGTGGATTTTACACCATGATAACACACCGTCGTACAGTGCCATCATTATTCGTAATTTTTTGACGAAAAATGCAACAAATACCATCCAACAGTCACCGAATTCATCTGATTTGGATCCCTGTGACTTCTTTCAATCGAGTTATAAAACCACTACGGGGAACGCGTTTCAGCAGCCGATAGGAAGTAATGGAAAAATCGCAGGAAGCACTGATGGACAAACCGAAAACCGAATATAAAAAATATTTCGAGGATTGGATCAAGCGCTGGCATAATTGTGTTGCAGTCGATAGGGATTACTTTATATATTGTATATTACAATATAGATTTAGATGAATAAACTTGTATTTTTAATTTTCTGAATAAATTACGGGAACATTTTGATCAAGGTGATATACAATAAGGTAAGGTAAGTAGGTTCAGATTTATTGTATGTACCTTGTAAGTTTTTAGTTTTTAAGTTTTATAATCAAATTAAAAGAGTCCATTTACTGAGTTTCTGCTACTTAAAAATCTTTTATTATTTAAATTGTTATTCTTAATTGTATAACAATTCCTTATGCCTTTTAGAAACTTCGAAAGACATAATTGTTAGGCATTGTGTTTAACTTAGAGTGCCCGCATGGGGTCAGTAAGTTACAATAATATAATTTTTAGTTATTTAAGCAAATTTTTAAGCGTGTTTTTGTCTAGCATTTAAGAGTCGATTTATGAATTAAATAAAAATGCATTTATCACGAAAAAAATTAAAAATGAGTAGAAGTAGCAGTATTTACATAAATGATGCACTTTTTTTTTTTGACTCGCCAATTGCGAAGTACCTACCGCACTTTGCCCTAAAAGACCTGTTGTAGCATTTAGTCAGGAGTGCTGCGTTGTAGTTACGCTGGACGTGAAAAAAGGTTTTAACTCAGGAAGCTGATATAAAATTCGGATATAGGCGTAAAATATTACAAAGTCACTGCGGGGTCCCACAAGGAATGGTCCTAGGGCCAGTGTTATGGAACATAATGTATGACGGAGCCTTACGACTAACGCTGCCCAGGAGAGCAATGATAATTGCATTCACCGACAACACTGCCGTCGTGACAGTAGCCAAAGATTGACTTATCTGCGTCGAATTGGAGCTGGCCCATCATAAAACTGAAGCAGTCCTAATAACAGGTCGGAAACCAGTTGAGTCCGCCAATTTTCAGATTGGTAACCAAGCCATCACGTCCAAGAAAACAATAAAGTACCTACCTGGGAGTTATATTGTTCGAGAAACTGGAGTATAGCGACAATTCAAGACTGGTTAAATCGAAAACATGGGGACTGTAACTACTACTTATCTGGTCACGGTGGCTATAAATGAAATATCTACACCGCTTCGGGCACGATAGCTCACCTTCAGGAGGAAGGTGCCCAAATCAGGAGGAAGACACAGAGCATGCAATATTCCATTGCATACGCTTTCTGGGGTGAAGAACTTTATTAGGAGCTGGTAGAGCCGGCTGCTGGTATCTATGAAGATTACACAACCACCAAATGGTCTTTAACTTAGAAGTAGAAACGTATAAAGTTCTGCACAAAATAAATACAGCACAAACTAAGGCCCTTAGCACTTCCGTCTCCACCTTTCAAAACAACACCATCTTATTAATATTGCTGAACGACAAATCGTATGGCCTCAGAAAATTAAGGCACATATCTGGACAGCAAGTTCTGCAGTCGGTATGACGGTCAAAATCTGGAAAAGGAACGTTTTCAGCATTAAAACCAAGCTGAGACCGTGTCGATTTAATGTAGAGTCTGTTCTACTACATGTACATACTACAAATGAACTGCGGCAAGATTTGTTTATCTTTTATTAATAGCTAAAGGTCGTTGTTATTCAAGGCATTTGTTTTCTCTTTGGTTGACACTTAACCTTTGTCAATACTTTGACCATCTGAACTAAAATCTGAAGAAATTCGTTGGCGTTGTTGTACCGTTGAAGGTGGGAAACTAGATTTTCCGAGCAGATATTTTCGACTACGGAGGGCTTTTATTGTCAGATATTTAGCTCCTATTTGGATGCGGATTTGTTGTTAGAGGCAAACTTAGGCAAGAAGTCTTGAGTTTCCGGCATGTTAACCTTATACAAATCCATATTAAGGCTAAATTTCTCTATATTAGCCTTATATGCGCACACGCTCCCACAGAGGAAAAAGATGACGACGCCAAAAATAGCTTCTACGAGCTCATGCGCAAGACTTACCAGCAGTGCCCTAGCTATGACATTAAAATTGTCCTCTGCGATTTTAATGCAAAGCTAGGAAGAGAGGGCATCTTTGGTACGAGTAGTACTGGAAAGTTTAGCCTGAACGACACCACCCCCGATAATGAATTCAGGCTAATCATTTTACGGGGTGGTGGAATATTGTCGTATCTAACACGCAGTTCCCACATCTCGACTCCTGATCAATCAACCGTCAACTAGATTGACAGCATTGCGATCGACAAAAGAGAGTCCTCCAGAATGACAGATGTCTGAATCATACGAGGGGCCAACATTCACTCGGACCATTACTTCGTTATATCCATAGCAAATATAAGCTAATACTGTGAGGAAGATTGATGACGAATGCTCGTTCGAGATCTCCAAATCCTTTTCCGAAAAAGTCTCCCTTAATCTCTCAAGAGATGCCGCTAGCATCAAGTATTGAAGACCAGTCACTGGTCACCAGTGGCAACAATGCCAAAAAGCCATCCGAGATGCCGCTTCTGATGTGCTAGATTTCACTCGGCGACCACAACGAAACCCCTGGTTTTACGAGTGCCTTCAAGAATATGCAAATAAGCAAAATGTATACAAAGCGGACCTCATAGAGGGACTAGAACTGCTCATGAGCTCTACGAGCAGAAGAAGAGAGACGAATACCGATTCCTCAGGAGAAAAAAGAAGGAGCATGAGAAGCACGCGGTAGAGGAAATTCAGAGATACTACTCCAGGTATGAGATTCGGAATATCTCGGAAACAAACCGTGAACCGAAGCCTGTAGAGACGAACAAGAGAACATAGTAGTAGAGTCGTAGTCGATGCTGTGAATTTGGAAAGAGTTTTTCTATAGACAGTATAATGGCGATGACGATGAAGGCAGAATGGACGATCTAGACCAACAATTCCGTCCATCCGGCGTAGATGAAGTGAATACAGTTATATTTAAGCTTAAGTCCCACAAAGCTGTTGGAGTACACAGACTGACTGCGAGCTCCTTAAAGAGGCAGACGATGCCCCGTACACCAACTGACAGATGACAGCATCTATAGAAACGAGCTATAGAGAACAATATTTAGTTTTGGAATCCCTGCCAAACTCGTCAGCTTGTGTAAGATGACAATTGAAAATAGTGGATCAAGGTCGGTAAAGAACTCACCGAGACCATTGATGTCAAAAAAGGATTTAGACAGGGCGATGCGCTGTCTGATTCTTCAACATCGTTCTTGTAAGAATAGTGCAACACAAGATGACCAATCTTTCAAAAGTCCGTCCAATTACTCGCATACAACGATGATATTGATATAATCGGAAGAAAGCAGCGTGATGTCAATGGCGCTTTCGCAAATATTGAGCCGGAAGCGGCGAAGATGGGTTTAATGGTCAATGAGAGCAAGACCAAGTATATGCTGCCAACAAGAAAGGCAGACAACGTCACCCTCGACAGATATAACTTTGAGGTAGTTGAGGATTTTGTCTACCTAGGTTCCGCTTTCAATTCAGACAACGAGACCAACGCTAAGCTCAAACGAAGATTGCGACTTCTTTGGGCTAAGAAGACAAGTGACTAGCAAAGTCCTCTCTCGAACAACAAAAGTGACCTTATAAGACCTTAATAATCCCAGTCCTGCTCTATGGTGCAGAGCATGGACTTTATCCAAAATGTATGAGGGTGATGATGCTTTTTTGTGATTTTCTGTTCCGTCGGCTGCATAGACGGTGAGTGGAGGAGGAGATACACGACGAACTGTACGGGCTGTACAGCAACTGAGGTTCGAAAAGTCTTTGAATCTGCGAAGAATCCGAAGACCGCGACTCAGGTGGCGCACGGAAATGGAAGGGACCGCAATCAACTAAGGACGCGAAACTGGAGGTAGCTAGCTAAAGATCGAGATGGCTGGAGATGCTTATTGGTTGAGGCCCAGGTTTTCTCCGGGCTGTAGCGCCACCTTGAGTTCGTTGAGTTAACCAACAACTATTGCTAGTTGCTGTTCATCTTTTTTCAAAATACTTGGAACTCTGGAATCTGTCCAATTACCAAGAATAATTTAATTATATATAGCTGGGAACTAAAAACACTGCATTCGAATTGACTGACTCGTCAATAACGAGAAAGTTCCTGAAATTAAAAAAAGTATAGTTGATTCAAAGAAGCTTTTCTCTCACACATACTGTGCCAACATTAGAATAGTAAAAGCGAAATTATTTACACGAAATACCGGCCGGCAAAGAACAGAAACAATAACAAGGATGACTAAGCGTAGAGCTTTTGACTGTTGTTTTCTGTTCATTGACTTTTTTCACCTAATATACCTAGCTACTTATACATGCATAGGTATGTCAGGGTCGACCTATGTATCTTATATGAACTATTTTGCTCTTGGTTTGTGTTAATCGGAAGACGGAGAAATAGGAGTCAAAACCATTCATCGAAACATTCTCATCATTAATTACTACCAACTTTGTATGACACGTTTTGGCTAGCAGCCAAACCCTCTAGAAGACGAAAATATGTTGTTTTTTTTTTCCTGGACATGTGCCTACTCAACAGCTGCATTAAGTATCAAAGCCATTTACAAAAAAAAATGTGTTTCAAATTTTATTAATACTCAATGGTGTTCTTAGTTACAGAAATATCCCACTTCACTGGAGTGTACATACATACACCTAAACAAACACGTCCATAAAAATAGGGTTGCAAACTGAAAGTTCTTGGAAATAATGTTTACAATCCAATCGATTCAGAATTTGCAACCCGAACCAGCATTGTTATCGGCGCTATCATAAACAAGCTTTGTTGGGAAGGTCTCTGACACCAAAATAGATTTGTTTTAGTTCTAGAGGCATACCCCGAAAATACGGTGTCCTCAAGCAGTCTCTACCGAGCACTCATTCGTATCGCACTCAAACGCAGGCATTCACCAGACGCCGTGGCTTTGCTCTGAATCGTCAAAGTGATCTTTTTCTTACAAGTACAGTTACTTCGTAACTGAAATTTACCAAAAAGATTCCAAAGATGTCGGTGGTACAAATGACGTCAGATCAAGCTGTTCGGACCGCAGTTGCCTTTGATGTTCCAGACGGAGCTATTGCAGCATTAACCGTACAAGCAAGGGGTAGCTTCACCAACTGTTCTGCTCGTTTCGGACGACAACGTGGCCACGATGCCGTTGAGGAGTTCATAACGTCAATGGTGACATACAAGGAAATCGTACATATCAGCGACGAAGACGCTTTACGTGGAATATCACTGCTCTTCTACCGGATCGCATCCACCTGGTGGCAGGGTGTCAAGCGTGAGGCAAAGAGCTATGAAGACGCCATCGCCAGCCTACCAGATTTACATGGAGATCTTCCAGACACCACAAAGCGAGGGCACAGCTATCGACACATTCGTATGCCAAAAACGTGCTTTACTCGCCGAATTGCCTGAAGGTCGCCACGATGAACAGACCGAAATCGACTTGATCTACGGCTTGCTACACATCAACTATCGCAAGCATATTGCTCGTCATGATGTCAAGACGTTCCGGGAGTTATTGGAAAGAGATTACCACCACCTCCTCGTCCAAAACGGTTGATTCAATCTACAAATTCTCCTGCTGCCCATTCAATCTAAGAGTCTAAAACTGTTTCACCGACAACTCTTTCACCGCCGCCGTCCCACGCGGGCTCATCAAACATTTTAGTACAACATAGACACCTTTCGAAAGGAGGCGTAGGCTGGATAAAATTGAAACCGAGATGATTACATTTTCATCAAAGGCACCCTCCAAAACGCTGTTATTTCTTGGATCGCGAAATTCTACGCAAACAAATACGGTATCACCATCAGCCAATGTAAAATGTTCCTGCCATCTCACCACTAAGGTAATTGAAACTTTAAATTCGACCTCCCTGCTAGATACGAATGGTTATTTAAAAGCCCTTGTGGTGCTAATTGCAACACCGGAACTCTAATGCAAACCTGACTCTAATTGGAGATTCAAAACTAACATATTCCCCAATTTCGCACCTCCCAACCACATCCCTAACCAACCTGATAGTTTTCTCGAAGAACTTTAAAACGGAGGACAGTTTCACGATGGGCCTATAACTTAGGATTTCATCTTTTTGACCTTTCTTATGGAGAGGTATTATGAAATCATTTGGAGTGTCTAATGCTTGGCCTGTACTAAGCTTCTTGTGGCCAATACGCCAATAATTTCGCTTTCTATCACCACATCATCCACGTTACAGCGGTGATGGTATGGGCCGTTCATATACTTGTATTTAAAGGGTTTTCCAATAGGAACTTGACAACTTTGAATTTAATTTATGAAGGCACTCTTTCAGTAATCATCAAACTGTCACTGTCAATTTATTCAGCAAACTCAACATTTTCATCATGGTAAAGTACACAAACGAGCAACGTCTGTAAATTATAAAAATTTTCTACCGAAATTCGGAGTCGGTGACTGCAACTTTAAGAGCGTTAACTCCAATTTTCGGTCGTAATTCTCACCCTAGTAGACAGGCAATAACAAGTTTAGTGCAAAAATTTGAGTCTACATATTCGTTGTGTGATGTTGCCGTGTCTGTGAGACAACGGGGTGGTCGAAGTGTCGAAAATATCGCTGCCGTTCAGGCGTCAGTCAATTCCACGGCGTTCTCAAAAATTGGGCATCGCTCAGACAACATTATGGCGTATTTTGGGTAAGGATCTTGGTTTACACTCATACAAGATGAAGCTGACTAGTTTCGGCCGAAATGTGTGGCCGAGTCGTTGAAAATTGGGTCCAACGAATCGACCGCTGCAAACGTGCCCGCGGTGGCCATATGAACGAAGTCGAGTTCCATTCATAAATGTTTTGATTGATGATTTGACGATGGTAATAATGATGATGACGATGTTGATGTTGTTGCTACGAACGTAACTCATACATTATGTACTCACCACGACGCCCTCTTTACCGCTCAAAACTCATTCTGTTCGTGATAGTGCCCCACCACATACTCTTTTTGATAGCTATTCTGTTTGTCGCCTTTTCGTTCCTCTGCCATGTTTTATTCTGACCAAACTGCCACATCATGCACGTTAAGCGTCGTTGTTGTTTCAAAAAAAAATCTTTCGCTCTCAAAAAATATCGTTTAATTATAAGGTACTAACTTCTACGTCACTTCATATCAGGCGCCATGGCCGGTCGCCTATCCATGCCTTAGCCTAAATCCGCTACTGCACATCACACTCCTATGTCACATACTCACATGCCACGTAAAACTCAAAACCAGCTGGTGGGGTTTTAGCTCTCTCACGAACTTCTGCTCTCGTGAATGGGAAAGAGCTTTGCTCTTGAGTTACACTCAATCGGTCCGCAAGTCAGTAAGTACTCCATTCTACGGCTTCTGATATATAAAAATAGAACACATCCGATATTTGTAAAGTGTGTAAAGTATTGTACATGTGTGTGAGTTGAACTGTGAAAATTCTGCGTATTACTTTTAGTTCCCAATTATGTCATATTCTGTTTCTCTTCAATACCATTCTCATTCGAGGCTTATCTACCTCCTTTTTTTTTAAATACCAATTTTTAATCGTATATTAGCATGTGCTCACATGCAATTTACTACAATCCATTGCGAGAAGAAATAAAAAGATACAAAACCGTCCACCTGTATCTATGCATGTACATATATTCAGCAGTGTTATACGCTCCCATTAGAATATTCGCTGTTTCTACCAAACCTAGACGATAAAGTCAGCGGAAATAGAAGGAAAACGACACAAATGCCTTCAACCTGTCCAAAACAGAACCCCAAATGAAGTGAAACAATCAAATTTGTAACTCCTAAATCCGAAGATTTATTTATAACAAAATAGTTTCCTTAAATTTATTTACAAAAATACAAATATTGTGTAAAAATTTGTTAACACAAAATTTTCTTCAAAATTACATTTTGTTGTTACAGATTTTTAAATTTAAGAGTCTCTAGATAAAAATTGTAATATTGTACATAGATACATTCGAGGACATATTGTTTAATACATTCTTTTTTTAATTGTACATATTACGATGTTTTTATTGAGTTATCGATCGCATTCGTATACAAAGTGACTTGTGAGGGTTGGCGTCTCAGCCAGGATATTAAAAAAAAAAAAAGACTGTAAAGAAGTCTTGAGACATAGCCAACTCTGGCGTATGTCTTACATGGCAGTCTTTCGAACTGCCGATGTATGTAATAGCAAATTACTATTTCGGAAAAATTCCAAAATTGAATAAGCTCATGAACGAGTAAGTACTCGTAGTTATGCTTGCGCATAGTTGTAGTTGGTTTTGTTTTTATGCTTTCACATAAAAACGGTTTGAGTTTGGTCAAAAATTTCTCTAAGAGAAAAAATTGGGGTTTTTACCGCTCGCAGACGTGCATCAATACATTTTGAGAACGTGAAAAGTTTGTAGGCGCCTAAAACCGCACTCCACAGGGTCATTCAGAGAGCAGTCTCCACAGAACCAGATCCACGAAAAGCAAGCTCCGCATGGATCTACCTCTAAGGAAACCCGTCCCTCTGAAGCCCCTGTTTCGTTTGGTTGAAGAGATCCCACACTCTTTTCAACCTCAACACAATGGAGCATCTCCTTGAGCAGTGGGGTGGGGACAAAGTCCCCGGAACCCTTTTGTACACCCAATTTGAATGGCTTATCGCATCTGCGGCATGAAAATCCAGCATTGTCATCAGATAGCCAAAGACGATACCAAAATTCCTTCCGAAAGAGCAGAAAATATTCAAATCAGATGTGCAAACGGGGGTGAGTACCTCTTAGATGTCTTCAGTCAAGTAAGCCTCAAAATTGTGTCCAAACCAGGGCCAATAGACCCGTAAGGAAGAGAGAAAATGGGAGGACACCCAAAGAAAACGATACAAGTACCGGAATCTTTAAGAATCCAAACATTTTGCCAATTCCACACGACCTTCCGGTCCACGGAATGATCACAAAAATGAGTCCCAACTTTCAGAAAATTCTATTCAGTACTCGGCTTCTAGTTTGTGCCCGAAGGCGGTTGAATACAAAAATTTAAAAAGTTAGATAACTTTTTAAGAATCATGGTGGCACGTAATAGCCGGAGTTACTGGCGTCACTTTACCAGATTTTGTTTTTTTTTATAAAAACCAAGCGAATTCAAAAAGGTTCGAAACGATCACTGCATAAGGTCATTTTTGGATTCTCTTAATACCATCGGCATGTACATAACATGGGCAAACCGTAGATAAGAGAGATTTCCAAAAACTCCCAATGAACTGGTCCTACTCGAGACAGTCTTGAAAAGCCTTAAGAAAAAAAAGTGCAAATTTAAATCTATAATAGTTGATACCTTAACCTTAAATAATTGGATAGTTGTTGTGTGAGATGACGTTGACCCTTGTTATTCCTCAGCTGCCTTCTTCTTGCGGCAATTCTCTACAGTGTGTCCTCTGTAATTGCAGTGTGTGCAACGTTTTGGACCACTACGTCTTCCCGCAATATCCACAGTCGAAGGAGTAGCTTCACAAGCCTCGGTGTTGTTGTGCTCGATAATTCGACCTCTTTCCAATAACTCACGGAACGTCTTGACATCATGACGGGCAATATGCTTGCGATAGTTGATGTGTAGCAAGCCGTAGATCAAGTCGATTTCGGTCTGTTCATTGTGGCGACCTTCAGGCAATTGGGCGAGCAAAGCACGTTTTTGGCACACAAATGTGTCGATGGCTGTGCCCTCGCTTTGTGGTGTCTGGAAGATCTCCATGTAAATCTGGTAGGCTGGTTTCGTTGGTGAGAAGTGACTCCGGATGAGTTCGATAGCGTCTTCCCAGGTCTTTGCCTCACGTTTGACACCCTGCCACCAAGTAGATGCGAGCCCATAGAAGAGCAGCGATATTCCACGTAATGCGTCCTCATCGTTGATGTGTTCGATTTCCTTGTATGTCACCATTGAGATAATGAACTCCTCAACGGCATCGTGGTCACGTTGTCCTCCAAAACGGGCAGTGCAATTGGTAAAGCTACCCTTTGATGGAATGGCTGATGCTGCTGCAGCTCCAACTGGAGCGTCTGATACAGCTGCGGCACGAACGGCTTCGATTAGCTGTTGTAGTTGGTCTGACGTCATCTGTACTACCGACATCTTTGCACTTTTTTTTTGGTTAAATTTCAGTTATGAAGTAACTGTACTTGTAAGAAAAAAATCACTTTGATGAATCAGAGCAAAGCCAAGGCGTCTGGCGAATGCCTGCGTTTAAATGCGATACGAATGAGTGCTCGGTAGAGACTGGTTGTGTTCACAGCAGTCGCTGCTTATATACATGCCAGAGAGATTTGGAATTTCTGCTGGTGGTGAAATAAAAGTCTATCGATTCGTTAGTGAGAACTACTGACGTCATTTTTATATTTTAAGTTGCTTTTGGAGTCATTTTGAGTTTTATATATGCACATGTATGTACATACGAGTATATGCCCAATACCAAGAAGCCTTTGAATTGAAAGCTTTTTCGGTTGATGTTTGGGAGAATGAGCGGTTTTTCTTCTCTTTTTCTAATCACAATATACGAATAACAATATTTTGGTTTCTAGATAGCATTCGTTTCTGCTTAAAACAAACGCGCTTTTGGGGGAACATACATACATCTGTATGGATAGATAGCACTGCCAAGGTCCATAGATGGTAACAAGGTCTCTTCTGTGTTGGAAATTGGGAAGCAATTTCCCAGTATCTCGTACTCGTGGTACACAATATCTTTGTTGCGTTAAAATGTGTTTTACATACCGATGTATACGGGGAATTGCTGTGCCTTTAGTTGTTTTTGCTTGCTAGTATATATGTGGGCTTTTCTGTTGCTAACCCAGGAATTCCCCTGTCGATAACGTTTTGCGGAGTTTTCCTATTTGTCTAAATGATGAAATTCTTTTATGAATGTAATCTCCCTACAAAAGATTTTGTGTAAATGCTGTGGCACTACAACCGTTACTGGCTGCAGCATCGTCCAGATTTAATGTAATGTGATGTAAGAACGGTTTCATGCCATCATGGGATTTATTGTTCAACTTAGTGCAGGAAGGAGAACTCTTGTGGTGATATAACATGACAATCACGGTATCTGAAAACGTCTTTTAGGACTGTGAATGAAGCTCCCACAACTAACTACTAGGTACTTTGTGGAACGTTATAGGTATCTGGAACCACTCATTCGAGTACTCAGCTTCTACATGAACTGCTTCTGATTTCAGAAGAATCTTTAAATCCCGCTGCTAAAGAAATGCCACTATGTAGGTGTGCGGATTCATGTCCTAAGTGTACTCGTACATATGTAGATTCAGAATTTTGAAAAGAATCCAACAGGCATCGGCAATTTGTTGAAATAAATTTCACCCTTAAGAGGGACTGACTAGCTTTAAGATTCCTTCATAACCTATTGTAGCGTACTTAAGTGTAAGTGACGATAGCACCTACAAATTATTGGCAAAGATCCGACTTCATTCCGTTCTTGGCGCAGGCCGAGGCTAATCCTGAGTACCATTGCGTAAGAGAACATATCCACAAAACCTAGTTTCGAAGACAGTCAAAGAACAAACTCAACGAAGCGACTGTAAGACTACTTTTCCTTAAACGGAATATGTCCTTAAGAATGCAATCCATGATATACATAAATACCAAGGCAAGGAAGATTCATCACTATGTGTAAAGCAAAAGAAGCCGTTTAAAAACAACCCATGCAGTCGGAGCAAATCGGTAAAAGCAGCAAGGATCTATCATATTTGGCTGAAAGCAACAGCGACACATAAGGTAGTACTCCAGCGGTTCAGAAGTCCAGTGCAAGCATTCTAAGTAAAATGTAATTGCCCATTAATTTCCTTCGTATATATTTGTGTAAAACAAGTAAAAACTATATGCTATACCTGTACTTAACACTACAATAAACCTGGATGTGTTGATATGGTTGATGCAGGAGAGTCAGGGTGAAAGCCGACTTATTCGAAATCGACAGTCTAAGTGTACTTCGTTCCTGTCCTTACATATTTATCATACTTAGGTGATGCTCTGAAGTCAACTGACAAGCCTCTCCATTTAGCCCAGTGCTTAGCTAACTGCCTCCAGTTGGGCGCTCAGAGTCGGTTGAGGTCCACTTCTACTTGTGCGCGCCACCTAAAGTAAGGTGTTCCTCATTTCCCTCCGGGTTAGATTCGAAGACGCTGTGGGCCGGAGCATTATTGTCCATTCACTCTATTTACATGTGATAGCCATCTCAGGCGACTGATGCGCAGTCGATGACGCCGTACAACTCGTACAGTTTGTCGTTGAATCTTGTCTTCCAAAGCCCGTCAACGCAAATGGGACCTAATATTTTTCGCAGGATTTTTCACTCGAAACAACTGAGGATATCTCCATCCGCATTCGATAGAGTCCATGTTTCAGCGTAATAAATTAGGACTGGGATGATCAGTGTCTTATGTGAAGACTCCTTCGTTTTTCAGGATAGCCGAAAGAAACAGGAATTGGCAAGAGTCATTCCTCAGATTTTATAGCAGAGCAGAGGCTTGTTGTTGACTGGTTTTGCCCTCATTTACCCCTAAACCGATTTTGGAAGCTTCGTTTCAAAGCTTGACATGGCTCTAAAAATGCTTCACATGCGGCCTTATGATCGGTGAAAAGATGGTGAGTATCGCCTCTATGTTCTTGAATTTTCTTTCCTGACCTGAGACCTCACTTATACGTGCCAATAAAGTTGCTTACGAAGGGTTTCAGATGTCCACACAGTATGGGAGATAAGATCCCCTACATAATGTTGAGAAGACTTACACCTCTATAGTTGGCCCAGTTGAGGGATACACTCTTCTGACCAGATCTGAAAAATGAGTTGGTCTGCAAAGTCACTTCCGGCAGCTTTGAATAGATAGGTCAGTAAGCCGTCACGTCTAGCAGCTTTGTTGGATTTAAGCTTAGCTATTGCCAGCTTTACTTTGTTTTGGTCAGTTGGACGGAAGTTTTGGCTATCATCTTCTAAGTTGGATGGTCTATTCTTATATTCCATATAACGCCATATTCTCAGCATCGACTGTGACTCTACTGCAAATTTCCTTCTTCATCTTTACAGGTTTCTCTGCAGATCTTATTGCCTAACCTGTTATTTTTACCTGCTGGTAAAACTTCCATACGTTGTTCCTGGAACACAAACTATTCATATCCTAGATCGCGCACTTCTCGTGTTCTTTTTCCTCTTCTGGCTAAGCCGATGTTTTTCCCGTCTCTTCTGCCCGTAGAGCTCGTGAGCAGGTTTCGTCCTTCGTTGTAGCGCTGATTTGTACACTTCTTATTTAGCTGCATGTGCTAGCCGGCATTCTTCAAACTAGGGACTTCTTTTTGATAGTCGGGTTCAACCCAGTATATCAGTTGCTGCGTCTCTGATGGCACGTTGACCGTATTGCCACTAGTCTTCGGTACTCGATGATGGCGGCAAAGGAGTTATTGAGAGATTTCGGGATACGCCTTCGGCTAAAGTTTTGGTGATCTCTTGCGGTTGCACCTTCTTCTTACAGTAGTTCTTCGTTGTTGTGCTTCTTGGAAGATCTGCATTCGTCTGGAATAAAGTGGTGATCCGAGTCAATGTTGGCTGACCGGAAGGTTCGGCTGTCCAGAATGCTGGAGGCATGCCTTACGTCAATCGCAAAATTATCAATTTGATTTAGAAACCCGCATGCTTGCTATAGTGATATTTTATCCTACTGCAAAAGAAATAAACCTAAGTCGCTACCCAGCGTATCTGTCCCACCAAAAATGTGCGATTTTTCTTAGGTTTCGTTATCGTTGTCTTCCGTGGGGGATTATGTTAACGAATTTAGCCTTGATGAGGATTGTCGTAAGATGCGTCGTAAGCTCAAGACTTCTTGACTAATCTGATCTGCGCGTATGACAAATCCGCATCCGAATAAGCGCTGTTTCTGTTACCTAGTCTTTTATGCTCCGTTTGGTCGGCCCATCCCATTGGAATTATTCGGCTGGACGTGACCTGTTAAGGATCCGAGCATTTCACATGTAGATCGAAGCTCACTGTCCTTTAAACGTCTGCAAGGGTCGTCATCAGTGTATTGCCACATCTTCTTAATCTTTTCTGAATAGAGTTGTGAGCGCTATGATATCGTAGCCCAGTATTATGCTACTGGTCGAGCATGCCTTTTAAATTTTAACCCGCATGGATAAGGATTACCGGGGACCACCACTTGTTCGAAATCAGTTATTTTCCATTTCGAAACACCCATTCATATTCGGGTTCATCCAGATGGTGTAACATTTGCTCCACGTCTTCAGGTGATTCTTATTTGAAATGAGAAAGCCACTCTCTATGCTATTAGGGGGATTGTTGCTTTGAGTTGTGTTCTTCGTTAAGGTCCTTAATACATATCAGCATAAATGGAGATAAAGCTCAAGGAGATGAAGTGTTAATGTGGTGACATTCGTCACGGTTATACAATTCTTTACTTTCTTTTCTTTCGCACGGTACTAGGCTACATGTTCAGATCTCTCAACGCATGAAGCTGTTGCAATTTGAACTTTTACCGACTGCAAGTGTCTGCTGATGACCACGTGGCTTACACACCTGACGCACATTCAGCTGGTTTACTGCACAGTGGTTTCACTGACAGGTTCCTGACATAGAACTATCTTTTGTTTTAAACTCAACCTGTTCATCTAGCACAGCATAAACTTCTGTTCTATGAACAAACGCCCCAGACAGCAGGATAGGCGAGTAGGCGTGAAGTAAGGTTTATTAACAAAGTTTCGAAGTGTTCAGTTTCAGAAGCTCCTTATTGTTTGTTATTTAGAGAACCAGCACCCATCAGGAGATGCAACTTCTGCGAGGTCTAGTACAAGTATTTTCCAACTAAATGAATATAAGGAGCGTACACCAGGTCATCATTCGGGAATGGGACAATGCATGCACACCCAAAGACTGAAAGTCTTAGCCTTACCAGTGTAAACCCTTATTAAATGTCGCATGTTTCCGTTGTAGATAATATCCAGTGTGAATTTTGGACGTCTTAAGATTTTTTGCAGCGTATTCATCTACCAATATCGAAGTATACCAACGTTTAGACACCTGTAGTGTCCACACATCGTCTTTTCATTGACTGCAATGTTACAATAGTCTGAAAGTATACAAGATCATGGCCATGTAAGTCTGAAAAATACTTGATGTGCTAAAAGGTTAGAAAATCTTCCTATAAACTCATCCAAACATGTATCAAGTTTCGGCAAAAACTTTGGCCGCAGCATGACTCCTGCACTGTGAGTGCTGGAAGCAAATACTGCGTGAGGAATGTTTTAACGAAGAAGGTACTACCTTCAACAAGATAGCTGCTGCAAAAGCCCGTCGAAGAAACAGCGAGGAGAGTAAGTGTAGAAGTAAATGCGGAACGAACATGTAAAGGGTCTTTCATTAAGCGTTTCCTATCTTTAAATTTAAATATAACAAAGTGTGTGTGAGATGTTATTGAAATTTTTTATTCGTTTGAAAGGCCTATCGATGCCATTATGTATGGCATATAACATCGTTCAAATGTCCAATTTTTCACGACTCTGGCGCATAAATCAATCTGAATTTGACCGATGGCATGGACTTTGAGGGCCGCTGTCTAATGGGGTCAAATTGCGCGATGTCGGTGGCCAGTTCACATTACCTCCACGTGAGATGACCATGCAATCGAATCGCTCATGCAGAATTTCCAATATGGCGTGAGCTGTGTGACACATAGCGCGTCCTGTTGAAACCACATATCGTTGGTGTCCATAACATTCAATTCAGGCCAAAAGAAGTTGGCAATCATTATAGCCAATTATAGACCTATAGCGCTCGCCGTTGACGATGATGACCTGGCCAACGTCGTTCCCAAAAATATATGCCGCCAGCCCAAAATCCACACCAAACAGTGACTTTTTCTTGATGCATTGAACGCTCTTGGATCTCATGTGGATTGGTATCGTTCCGAAATTCGACAATTTCATCCAGAAATGGGCCTCATCGCTGAAGATGATTTTTCAGTGAAAATTAAGAGCCCATTCAGCGAATACATGCCGTAGCCTATGGTCGTTTACCTTCAGCATCTGGGTCAGTTGAATTTTGTACTGGTGCAGGCCCTAGTCACGATGCAAAATTCGCCAAGTTGTGGTCTGCGAAAGGCCGAGTTCTTGTGAGTGACGCGAAATCGACATGACATGTTGCGTTTCGTCGACGTACGGGTGTTGGTTTATCGTTTACAGAACCAGTGGACTCAAATTTGTCCACCACACTGCGAATAGACCTTTGGGTAGAACGACTATGGCGACCGTAAAATGGAACAGAACACCCATTTTTTCAATGCTATGTATGTCCGTCCATGGTGATTTGGAAAAACAGACTGAATAAATAACTGCCAATTTGACAGATGTAGCTTCAACAATTTGGCCGCTATCAACTGTCAAAGGTCGGAAGTCCCTATTGGAAGACCCTGTACATGCTGTCGGCAATTAAAAATCATCTGCTCAACCAAAAAACATCACCATACCTACCAAACAGGGTCTGTATGCGACTGTTATTAATGTTTGTTTCTTATTAAAATATTTATTATGAGAAGAAAAAAAATGTATAATAACACCAGATGTGTTGTTTCTTTCACTTGTCACTGCAGCAAAGCAAGAAAAGTAAACAAGTAATCGCCATCTGCAAAATAAACTGAGACCTTGAGCTTGACTATGATTCACCAATAACACAAATTTTCAAAGTATGTAATGATAGTGGGATAGTATCTCACAAGCCGCGAGATAAAAGAGCTTTTCTGACACTACTACACTGAAACGTTGGCAGATACTGTGAGAGTAGATAATGCCGCCGGCCGGCGGTCATACATGGGTTAAATGTTCAAATAACTACGATGACACATTTTCGTTGCTATTCATGATAACTTTTTCTTGTTTACTAATTTTGCCTAACCGGTTTACCTGCATTGATTTTTTCTATTTGAGTTTATTTTCTCTTTCCTGTCCAATTCTTCAATCTTTCGCAGGAAGATAATTAACTATACAATAACTACATATGTTATTTATCGGGTTTTCCAATAAGGACTTGAAAACTTTTTTTTAAATAAAACGCAAACCATTTGAGATATTTCAAAAACTTTATTATCGGCTTGAAGTACAATCAAAACATTTATGAATGGAACTCGACTTCGTTCATATGGCCACCCCGGGCACGTTTACAGCGGTCGATTCGTTGGACCCAATTTTCAACCACTCGGCCACACATTTCGGCCGAAACGGCCGCTATTTCGCGTTCTATGTTGGCTCAGAGCTCTTCCAACGTCGTCGGCGTGTTGGCATAAACCAATGACTTAACGTAGCCCCACAGAAAATAGTCAAGCGGCGTTAAATCGCACGAGCGAGGCGGCCAATCGACTGGCCCATGTTTTGAGATAACACACTTACCATACTTACTCTTCAATAAATCGATTGCAGCGTGTGCTGTGTGGCTTGTGGCATCACCCTGTTGAAACCACATGTCGTCCAAGTCCATATCTTTCAATTCGGGGCAAAAATAATCGGTGATCATGGCGCGATAACTCTGACCATTCACAGTAACGTGACGATCGTTGTCGTCGACGAAAAAATATGGTCCAATAACGCCGCCGACATGCAAACCGCACCAAACAGTTATTTTTTGTGCATGAAGTGGTGATTCATGAAGCACATGTGGATTTTCACCCGACCAATAACGCATATTTTGCTTATTGATGAACCATTGAGCCAAAAATGAGCTTCGTCACTGAAGATGATTTTGCGATGAAATTCATCATCTTGGCGCATCTTCTCCAGAACCCAATCGGAGAACGTACATCGCTTCAAATGGTCCATCGGCTTCAATTCTTGCGTCAGCTTGATCTTGTATGGGTGTAAACCAAGATCCTTACGCAAAATACGCCATAATGTGGTCTGAGCGATGTCCAATTCTTGAGAACGCCGTGGAATTGACTGATTTGGATCGTTTGCTACGGACGCCTGAACGGCAGCGATATTTTCGACACTTCGACCAACCCGTTGTCTCACTGACACGGCAACATCACACAACAATTGGTATTGCCTGTCTACTAGGGCGAGAATTACGACCTAAAATTGGAGTTAACGCTCTTAAAGTTGCAGTCACCGACCGTAAACATAGCATGGCTGCAACTAGGTAGTGACCATTATGGACTGGTGGCTCGGATTCTCGGTTATCTATAATATTGAAGGATTATTACAGATGGCTGAAAAACAGAGGAAGGAACAGGTTCGGGTATCTTCTCAGAAGACCTAGAACTAAGAGTGTCTGTAAGACTACTGGACGCAAGCAGTATCTTCCAATCAGAAGTTCTGGCATTCTGGCTGTCCTCAGGGCGACTGAGCTAATGCAGATGAGATTCGTATCCGAAGATATCGCTATCTACATCGATAGCCAGGCCACACTCAAGGCAATGGAATCAACCAGCGTCAACTTTGATACAGTCAGGGGCTGTCGCACAGTGCTTAAGGCACTATGCAGTCAGAACCGGGTAAGACTGTGCTGGGTATTAAAGTATTAATGCGGTATTAAAGTAAATGAACAAGCGGACGAGCTTGTCCATAGCATGTTTATCACACCCCTGTTTAACCTAACCTAGCCTATAATATTGAAATAGAGCCTTGTGTCAAAGCAACATAATTAGTTAAGCTTACTGTATCATGGTGTGGACATTTTGAGACAGCTTTATTGATATTTCGATCCTCAGCAAAGTCAGTTAGCCTGAGTTAATTTCCTGACGTGTTGTCGTGTAGGCCATGCTTTCCAACTGTCCTACCGGAGAAGACCTCATTTCTTATTACTTACTCATTTACTTCCTTACTAAAGGTGGCGCTCGTGGGGCGGACGTGGGTCTTAATCAACAAGTGTCTGCAGTCAGCTCGATCTTTAACATCCTACTACTCCTATTACATCCTGGCTTCTGCAGTTGCTATGCCCGACCCAGCTTGACGTCCAACAAATACCAACAAATTCAGGACAATCTAACCGCAGACGCTTTTCAGAAGCTCCAGTGGTTACATGCGGCGGCTTTAATGCGTGAGACACAGAATGGGGTAGCAGACTCACTAACACCCGACTCGAAACATTCGCTCCTCTATCGATAAGTATCGCCAACAAGAGTAGTGCAAATACGTGCCGGAATAGGCTCTATCATCGACATCACTCTTATGAGCAGTTCTATCCAGAGTGAAGGGTCAGTGAGGAATACTCACACGGTGACCACCAAATGATAGTACTGGAAATAAAAAGAAGGAAACCGGTCGTGCTTTTACGGGCCCAAATAGAAACGACGATGATCTAATCCTAAGCGGAACAGTGGAGATCCTCGCACATCGCCTCACAAATACCACTGCGTGCGATGCATCCATGCCTAGAAGAACAAATAGCAAGAAGACTCCGCCGTGTTAGTGGAACGGGGTAAAAAAAACAGATTGGGCAAATCTCTACAAGACCGAAGGTCCAAGAAGGAGACCAGACTTCCAACAATGCCTGGACACCTTTGAACTGGCTAGGCGCAATTTAAATAGAGCCATCATGGAGAGCAAAACAGCGTTCTTTAAACGACTCTGTGAGTAGGTCGACATTAACCCATGGAGTTTGGCTTACAGAATGGTAATAACCAAACTGAGGGTCTACAGAACCCCTCCGAATACCAGCTACTACGAATATGTGCAATATAAGAAATATAAAAGTAGTGGACATTCCACTAATTACACAGGAGGAGCTGCATCCCGAACAAGGCAATAAAAGCAGCTATAAAATAGAGACCAGCCCTGTTTATGATAACGATGGAGAAGAAGGGATGCTTCCCAAATGAAACATTTGGTCATGGTACCAAAAAGAAAGAAGCCTCCTGGAGAACCATCGACCAATCGCCCAATCTGCCTATGAGAAAGATCCTCGAGAACATAATCTACAATAGTAATACGTAAAAGGAGAATTAGCCGACCGAAACAGCAGGAAATTGAGGCATAATACAGATGAAAGTGAAAAATACTGCAACATCACTGATGGAGTTCCACAGGGATCGGTTTTAGGGCCCTTATTGTGGAACATCACTCACGATTGACGTTGCCTGGGGGTGTGACGGTAATTGGATTCGCCGATGACATTGCCGTCGTGATAGTATGTAAACAGGTTCATACAGTTGAATCCGTTACAAACGAAGCAATTGTCCGGATAAAAGATTTGCCAGCAGCCACCAGCCTAGAAAGGGCCGACCATAAAACAGAAGCTGTCCTCATAACCAATCGAAAAACTGTAGAGTTCGCCAACTTCCAGATTGATAACCAAATAATCAGTCCAGAGAAGCGGTTAAATATTTTGAAGTAATGCTGAACAACAGATTACGGTTAAAAACACACGTGGACTATTTAACTAAGAAAGCGTCGCAAATGGAGGGAGCTTTATAGCGCATACTGCCTAACATTGGTGAACCTGGATACACAAAAATGATCCTAATTTCCAGAGTTGTCACATCCGTTCTGTTGTATGCCTTCTTAATCTGGGCGCAGTCCCCGAGGACGACGTTGACCAAAAGGAGACTGTCGTCAACATACCGACTCTGCGCGCTATGGACAATCAGCGGCTTTCGAACCATACCAGACCAGGCCGCCATTGTCATAGCTGGAATGGTTCCCGTCGACATTTTTGCAGACGAAATGTTGAGGATGTATAACAAAAGAGCTTTAAGCCAACACGATACCAATGGAATCAAGAGGATCAAAATTGAAGAAAAGGCAGCGTCAATAGCTATGTAGCAAGACCGCTGGAATAATACAATGAAAGGCAGATGGACATTCAAACTTATACCGACTGGGTAGAACGTAAACATGGGGACTGCAGCTACAACCTTATGCAGTCCCTGTCTGGCCACGGTAATTATCGCAAGTATCTCCACCGTTTTGGGCACGATAGCTCATGATCTTGCTCCGAATGTCCAAATGAAGATGAAGATAGCAGTATTTCATGGCATGGAGAACTACTCTGCCAGCTCGTCGCTAATCCTATAACTATTCTACAAAATGAGCTACGGGGAATAGAAAGTCTAAGAAATGAGTAACAGCAGAAGCCTCAGAAGCTGCAGAAACCTCAGAAGAAGCTGACACGAATAGCATAGAGTCAGTGCGGCTTGGCTTAAATGGCGTGAAACAATAAAAACAGTATTTTGTGACAGATAGATGGCGCTCAAACTTAAAGGTTTATTATAGACTGCTGTAGCTCGTCCAGCTTTGATATATGGTACGCCTTGCAATGTTTAACGATGTGCGAGAAATATATATTTATAGGTAAAAATTGACAGCATAAAATGTAAATATTACGAATATCATCGGGTGTAGCAAACCGTAATCTTAATAAAGGTACCCGCATTCGCGGAATTACCCACGTTAACAAATTCCAGGCTAAGCAAACTAGCTGGCTTTGCCATGTGCAACGAAGATCTTCCGTTCGAAAAAGTAATGGGGTATCATGTTCCAGGGAGATTCGAAGAAAAGGGTGGACGAAAAATAATTGGATCGTAACGAGGTTACCCAAAATACTCGTAGAAAGACCTCTAGACCCTAGAGTGGCTCTAAGATTTGCAAATTTTGTCGCCGGGTTGTCTGTGCCATTACAATTCTGGTACTCACAGAGATTCATGTAGGAACGCACTTTTTCACCCGGTTACGCAGAATTCAACAAGCATTTGTAATTTTTATTTACATGCACAAGTGTCTATATGTGTAGACTAATGTGAACGTATTTTGTAATTTGACCAAATGATATGATGCCTTATCGCAGCGGAAATTCCAGCAAAGCTAACAAAAAGCTTGTACTCTACACGAATATGTATCTACAGCTTAAGATTCATGCGGATGAAATGAAACATAAAATACTTCATCAAAGGTTAGGTTTTTTGCCGACCGGCATTTGACCGGCATATCAATAAAAATATTACAACAGTATTTTCAGGAGCTTTCTCATTCAATACTGGCGGAGTTTTATTTTATTTTATATTTATTTATATCATACATAACATACGACTTGTTTTGTTTGCTCAGACCTACCTTGTATTTGGGACTCACTCTCCTAAATTATGTACAACTAGAAAGAACTCTCAATTCGAACGATTTGAAATGCTGTTAGCATGGGCGCCGCCATACACGTGCATATGTTTGTAATTTAAGCTTTTTAAAAATAAGTGTATAGCCAAAAATTGACGTCATAAACATTGGCTATGACAAATACTTATGTACATACATATTTCACAACCTAAGCAAATCACTTCTGTATTCTTCATATAAAAGCCATAACGACAGTGCTTTCGATGGTAGTCGCTATTGGGCACTCACTCGTATCGCATTTGTACAAGCGCCAGCATTCGCCAGATACATTGGCTTTGCTGCTCTAAGTCATCAAAGTGATTTTTTTCTATTTAAAAAAAAACAAAAAATTAAACTGTTTTTGTTTGTATTGAATTAAATTAAATTTAATAAAAAAAAAGTGCAACTATGGCTGTAGTACAGATGACACAAGAACAACTACAGCAACTTATTGAAGCTGTTCGTGCCGCAGCTGTATCTGCTGCTCCTGCAGCCGAAGCGGTCACCACAAAATCAAAGGGAAGTTTCACAAATTGTAACGCCCGTTTTGGTGGACAACGTGATCATGATGCCGTCGAAGAATTTATTACATCAGTGGAAACCTATAAAGAAGTTGAACACATCAGTGATAAAGACGCACTACGTGGAATATCCCTGCTGTTCTATGGAATCGCATCTACCTGGTGGCAGGGTATAAAGCGTGAAGCCAAAACCTGGACTGATGCAATTGAACTAATTCGCAGTAATTTCTCACCAACAAAACCGGCTTACCAGATCTATATGGAGATTTGTCAGACACCACAGGGTGAGCGTGTGGCCATAGATACATTTGTGTGCCAAAAACGTGCTCTGCTCGCCCAGTTGCCCGAAGGTCGACACAATGAAGAGACTGAAATTGACCTTATTTATGGTCTAATACACATCAATTATCGTAAGCACATAGCCCGTCATGATGTGAAGACTTTCCGTGATTTACTGGAGAAGGGTCGTGTCATCGAGCACAACAACACCGAGGCTAATGCTAAACAGAAGTAAATTTAATTTAACTCACAAAACTATACAAAAACATTTCCAAGGAATTTCAAAATGGTGCTGTGTTAAAATGGTTTTATTTTTTAAGAATTTCGGAATTCATTTGATGTGGCCAATGAGACAAGTGACATCGAAGTGATTCGAAAAGCCTAAAGAACCAATTATTTTATTCGTCACTCTTTTGAGGTTTCTTTCAAATAAAATAAAAACCTGGCAAAGTGACGCCAGTGACAGGTTTCCACCTTTACAATGAGAACCACATACACACTATGAATCTTTCTAAAAGTATTCTGACTTTTAGATACATATTTTGAATTTAACAGCCTTCGGGCACCAACTAGAAGCCGAGTACTGAATAGAATTTTCTGAAAGTTGGGACTCATTTTTGTGATCATTCCGTGGACCGGAAGGTCGTGTGGAATTGGCAAAATGTTTGGACTCTTAAAGATTCCGGTACTTGTATCGTTTTCTTTGGGTGTCCTCCCATTTTGTCTCTTCCTTACGGGTCTATTGGCCCTGGTTTGGACACAATTTTGAGGCTTACTTGACTGAAGACATCTAAGAGGTACTCACCCCCGTTTGCACATCTGATTTGAATATTTTCTGCTCTTTCGGAAGGAATTTTGGTATCGTCTTTGGCTATCTGATGACAATGCTGGATTTTCATGCCGCAGATGCGATAAGCCATTCAAATTGGGTGTACAAAAGGGTTCCGGGGACTTTGTCCCCACTCCACTGCTCAAGGAGATGCTCCATTGTGTTGAGGTTGAAAAGAGTGTGGGATCTCTTCAACCAAACGAAACAGGGGCTTCAGAGGGACGGGTTTCCTTAGAGGTAGATCCATGCGGAGCTTGCTTTTCGTGGATCTGGTTCTGTGGAGACTGCTCTCTGAATGACCCTGTGGAGTGCGGTTTTAGGCGCCTACAAACTTTTCACGTTCTCAAAATGTATTGATGCACGTCTGCGAGCGGTAAAAACCCCAATTTTTTCTCTTAGAGAAATTTTTGACCAAACTCAAACCGTTTTTATGTGAAAGCATAAAAACAAAACCAACTACAACTATGCGCAAGCATAACTACGAGTACTTACTCGTTCATGAGCTTATTCAATTTTGGAATTTTTCCGAAATAGTAATTTGCTATTACATACATCGGCAGTTCGAAAGACTGCCATGTAAGACATACGCCAGAGTTGGCTATGTCTCAAGACTTCTTTACAGTCTTTTTTTTTTTTTAATATCCTGGCTGAGACGCCAACCCTCACAAGTCACTTTGTATACGAATGCGATCGATAACTCAATAAAAACATCGTAATATGTACAATTAAAAAAAGAATGTATTAAACAATATGTCCTCGAATGTATCTATGTACAATATTACAATTTTTATCTAGAGACTCTTAAATTTAAAAATCTGTAACAACAAAATGTAATTTTGAAGAAAATTTTGTGTTAACAAATTTTTACACAATATTTGTATTTTTGTAAATAAATTTAAGGAAACTATTTTGTTATAAATAAATCTCTTCGGATTTAGGAGTTACAAATTTGATTGTTTCACTTAATGTTGGGGTTCTGTTTTGGACAGGTTGAAGGCTTTTGTGTCGTTTTCCTTCTATTTCCGCTGACTTTATCGTCTAGGTTTGGCAGAAACAGCGAACGCTCTATGAATATAGATACAGGGAAATGATTTTGTATGTTTTTATAGGATTCTCTTCATCGATTGCAGCAAAAAGTGATATATTTATGTAGATGGAAGTGTAGGCGGAATACATCGATCAGAACAGTTTTCAAGTGAAACACAATACGACATAACCGGGAACTAATACGCAGAATAATACAATACATGTACAAGACTATATACCCATGCTGTTCTTACAGTTTTGTTTTGTGTTCTATTTTTGTATATACGAGTAAGAGTAAGAAGCCGGAGAACGGAGTGTTACCCCATTTACGGAACGATTGAGCGTAACTCAAGTGCAAAGCTTTTTCACATTTATGAGGGCAGAAGTTCATGATAAATAGAGCTTAAATCCCACCAATTGTTTCGGAGTTAAACGTAGTAGGTGTCACAGAAGTGTGATCATAAATGCAGTAGCGACGTTGGGGTAGGGCGCTAGACTTAGAAGTGGCGCCAAAACTTACGCCTTAGTATTGCGACCGAAATGCAGATGATTTGGTCTTTTGCACATTTGTGTAGTACATACTTTGTTGCAACATGCCAAACGCTAGTTTTTAGCTGTACCACTTGAAGTGTTCGATTTTGGAATAAAAATCTAAAAGCCAATAAAATTTATTTATAAATTTTTATTCAGACAAAATGTGGTCTGCTGGGATGTACGGCTCTCGTCCAATGTGATTCAAGGTCAAACATTCATTTCTTTTGAGGCCAAACCATGCTTGGTTTCGGATGATTTTCTAGCGGTAAAATGACCTCGACATCATTATTGCTTCTTTTACCTCCTTGTTGTAGCCAGGAGGTTCTGGTCTCGCGCCAGTGTTGAGTAAGGAAAAATGAAAGCACATAATTTATTAAATCATTGTCAATGGCTGAACCTCAGAGGGAGGACGAATGAATCTACGATTGTTTCAACATTCAGTATGGCGGATAAGTACCTCATATGGCCTACTTACTTAGTCAAACCTATGCCTCAACTTTCCAATCTTTTCTGTTAGCCCAATTCATCACTAACTCCCTCCGCTTGCACACTCAGAATCGGATGAGGTCACTTTTACATGTGCGCGCCAACTAAGGTAAGGGTTAGATTCGAAGACTCTGCGGGCCGGAGCATTGATGTCCATGCGCTCTATATGTCCTAACCATTTCAGGCGATTAATGTGCAATTTTCTGACTAGGTCGTCGTTTAATCTTCTCTTTCAAAATCCATCAACGCAAACGGGACAGAGAATTTCTTTCGAAGGATTTTTGTTTCGAAACAATGAAAGTAGGACTGGGATGATCAAGGTCTTGTATAGAGTCGCCTTAGTTTTTCGGGATGGGGCCTTGCTATTCAATTACCTTCTTAGTACCCAAAGAAGCAGCGATTGGCAAGAGTGATTCTTCATTTTATTTCTGTTGAGGTGTTGTTGGCTGAATTTATAGCAGAGCCAAGGTAGACAAAGTTCCTTACTACCTTGTTGTTGACAATATACACTTGGTTTTTCCCTCATTTAACCCTAAACCGATTTAAGTAGATTCGTTCCAAAACTGGACATGGATCTATATGTATAGCTCGTCTCTATAAATGCTTTCACATGCGGCCACATGAAAATTTGGTCGATTACGGACTTTCCTGGTATGAGACCCCACTGATAGGGGCCAATTGTTGAAGATGTGTTCCAGACATTCACATAATATGAGAGACAAGATAGTCTACATAATATTGAGAAGACTTATACCTCTATAATTGGCGCAATTGATTTCATTCATTCAGAGTGTATGCGTCTCTTCCGACTAGATCTGAAAAATGAGTTGGTGTATGCTCTCCATAAAGTCTCTTCCAGCAACTTCGAATACATGGCCGACAAGCCATGAGATGCACCGTCTTTGTTGGAATTAAGCTTAGATATTGCTATCCTTACTTCGATTTGCACAGGTGGACGAACATTTTGGCTACCATCAGCTAAGTTTAATGGTCTTTTCTGCCTGAGTCACCGTTTGTGACTCTACTGTAAGGTTTACGTTTTCATCTCTACAAGTTTTTACCTGTTGGTAAAACTTCCATACGTTGTTCTTAGAATACAAACTATTATAATACAATACAAACTAATATCTTCGATCACGCACTTCTCGTGCTCTTTTTTCTTCGCAAGAAGACGCCGATATTCTTCCCGTATCTTTTGATCGTAAAGCTCACGAACGGTTCTCGTCCTTCGTTGCACTGCCGCTTTGTAGGCTTCTTGTTTAGCTGTATGTGCTTGCCGGAACTCTTCACTAAATTAGGAATTTCTTGATGATGGTTGGATGAAACCCAGCACATCATTTGCAGCGTCTCTGATGGTACGTTGACAGTGTACCTGTACTTGATGCTGTCGGCATGGGAGTTGTTGAGAGATTGCGGGATACGCGTTTGGCGAAGATTCTGCAGCTTTTCTTCTTACAGTAGTTCCTCTTTGTTGTGATGCTTGGGAAACCCGCATTCGTCTGGAACAAGATGGTGATACGACTCAATGTTGGCCGCACGGAAGGTTCGGACGTCCAGAATACTGGAAGCATGCCTTATGTCGATCGCGAAATGATCAATTTGGTTTAGCATTTCACTATCAGGAGACCACCATGTCCCCTTGTGTATATATATGCAGTGATGAAGAAACCGTGTGCTTGCTATAGTGATATTTTATCCTGCCAGAAAACCAATAAGCCTAAGTCCATTGTTGCTTTTTCGCTCCTCTTCCATGGTAATTTGTTTAACCCTTTTTGTCTAATTTAGGCCCGGGACAGCTTTATTGTGCTTAATACAAGCATTGAACTTAAATAGTATAATTATAAAACTAATAAAATTTTAATTGCTAGATCTATGGAGTATAGGTAGAGAGCGAGGGGAATAAAGGGCAATCTTAAGGGAGTGTTTGTTCAGGTCATAGTCAAAGATCATGGTATTCGTAATTAGTTCGGTGGCAATTAACTCGGAAGAGAGATACAGTTCTTAAATTAAGTGGATTAACATTTAAGGAGATGCGTTCGAGGAGAGCCTCACAGTCAATGTTACCATTTAAGAGCTGATGGACAAAAACTATATCGCAAACTTCTCGTCGTGTAATGAGGGGTTGTAAGTTAATAAGTTTCAGTCGTTTATGATAAGGGGGTAGATTGAAAGGGTCAAACCAAGGAAGTCCCCGTAATGCGAACCGAAGGAACCTACACTGTACCAATTCTATACGTGCAATTTGCGCAGAATAATATGATGACCAGACTGGACTTGCATACTCGAGGAGGAGCCGAACAAATGTGGTGTAGAGTGCTTTAGCCACATATGGGTAGTTAAATTCCTTAGACCAGCGCTTAATGAAGCCAAGAGTCGAATTGGCTTTAATAATAATGCTATCTATGTGAGAGCGAAAGTCATAGATAATGCTTAAATCGCTCATTTCGGTCACATTAGGAACAGGCTCGTTGTCGATGAAATATGCATGAGAAGGAGTTGTATGACGTTTTCTAGTGAAAGTTAAAGTTTGACATTTGTTAACATTTAACTCAAGAAAATTATGAAGACACCATGTGGAAAATCGATTGAGGTCATCTTGCAACAGAGAACAGTCAGAGGGAGACAATATGTGACGGAAGATTTTGATGTCGTCAGCATAGATAGAGATAGAAGAATTGTTAACGATGGTATCAACATCATTAATTGTTAATATAAATAACAGGGGAGATGACTTCCTTGGGGAGCACCCGATGTGGCTTTGAAAGGTTTAGATAATGTAGACCTAAACAGGACACTGTAGTGTCTATCATTTAAGTATGAGGTAATCCACGTAACGAAATCTGATCGAAATCCAAGGGCGCAAAGTTTTAAAAGAATTACTTTATGCGAGATTTTATCGAAAGCTTTGCTGAAGTCGGTGATTATTACATCTACTTCTTTGCCATTTTCTAACGCAGATAGAGTACTTGATACAAATTCAATTAGATTAGTAGTAGTTGACCTGCTCTTAAGAAATCCATGTTGATTTCTTGAAATCACTGGTTTACAATAAAAAGACATAGCATCATAAATAATGCTCTCAAAGAGCTTGGGTATTGTGGAGAGCTTCGCAATAGGTCTGTAATTTGAGATTTCATCGTTATGGCCTTTGTTATGCAAAGGGATTATAAAAGAGCTTTTCCAGGAATGGGGAAAGGCGCATTGAGATAAGGAAAGTCTGAACAAGTCAGTGAGAGGTTTTACCAAGGAGGCGGCGGATTTTCTTAGAACTATGAGGGGTACACCATCAGGTCTAGTGGAACATTCACTTTTTAGATTACCTATCTTTTCATGTACTAATGGCATTGAGATATCCACCGAAGTAAAGGATGTTTGTGGACAGCTGTTCAAGTATGAGAAATAAGATTTACGTCAGTGGAGAAGATAAGATCGAGTTGTCTACCGAGATAGTTGGTTATGCCACTTAACTGAAAAAGTCCGGAGTCCACGAGACAGTCAATAAAAAGAATTTCTTTCTCCGAACTTGCATTGTTGGCGGTTTAGTGTGAATCATCAGTGCGTATCCATTTGAGTCGTGGTAAGTTAAAGTCACCCATAACAACAACAGTGTCATTTGCGTCAGCTTTGGCAAACAGTGTGTCGCCATGGCCAAAGGCCAAAAGTCTATTTCAAATTAGTGGTTAGCAAATAAGAGAGGTTGTTACGCATTTTTGCACATCTACAACATACATATATTACAATGAAAAATATACTCTTAAAAATATACTCATCACTGACAGTTGGTTCCGTTATACGGGGATTTTTTGCTCTGAATAATTTCAGTTCACTCAGTCAACAATTACGGTGTGCATCGAAGTTTTTAAATTAAATAAAAAATAGTGTTTTTGGTGTTTCTGTAAACTAAAGTGATTTATTTAACAACTGAGTATAAATATTTCTTATTTCTGTGAAATAATTTTAAAAAATATTGTAAGAATAGTGGAAAACGGGCGTTTTTCGTTTGTTGCATTGTGATATGAGACTCATTTTTTTAAGCCGCATTGTGACCAGCTATTTTTTATGTTGTAGAATGGCTTCGCGCCGTTTACTTCCACAAGATATCACTGAAATATTTGAAAATATGCAAGATAGTGACGATGGAATGGATTTCTCTGATGACAACCTCTTGGATGACCAGATTTGATTTTACACCAGAACTCGAACTAGATTCTCAAGAAGATGAAAATCGAAATTTGGACGCGAACATAGAGAATATTGACGTGAGTATTAGCTTAGAAAAGATGTGTAATGAAGTATATCCACAACATGGAAGAAGACGAACTTAGTTTTGAATGACATTCAGCTTGCTGTTCTAGGTGACACAACCTTGTCATTAGAAATTCGCTAACTTGATTCCCCAATTCAGTTCTTTATGTATTTATTCCCAAATGATCTTATTGAAATGATCAAAAACCAAACTAATTTGTACTCCATTCAAAAAGACCCTAAAACTACATTTACCGTGTCAATATTACTCGTAGATATACGTCAGTTTGTTGGCATCGTTTTCTTTATGTCCATAGCTCATCTGCCAAGAGTTAGGAGCTATTGGAAAAACTCTATAATAATTGCGGCTATTGAAGAAACAATGTCCCTAAATAAGTTTGAAAAGATCCGTCAGCTTATTCGTTTTGGTGATAACAGCAAGAATGTTCCAACATCGCATCCCGAGAACAACAGAATCTTCAAGATTAAGCCCGTTATTGATAAATTAAATGAGTCGTTTATGAAGGTCTCATCGCAACGATAAATTGATGTAAAGATGTTGAGCACATTTCGGAGACCGACGCAATCAAGAGATTTCCCTTACTGCTTGATGGTGATGCTCGGAGTTGGTGGCAAGGCGTGAGAAGAGAAACAAAAACTTGGATGGATGTTAAGTCTCTTTTGAGAAGTGCATTTGCACTAAGTAAGCCAGCGTACAGAATTTAGCAGGAAATCTTTGAGTCCAAGCAGTAAGTTAAAGAGAGTACGGATGATTTCATTCGGAAAAAAAAAAACATTGTTCACGCAACTGCCTATGCCCAAACCATGATGCTTGATTTAGTGTACGACTTGTTACACTTAAACATCCGCGATGGCGCTCCAAGAGAAAGCATTACAATGTTTCAGCAACTCAACGATAAAGCCAGAGCAATGGAACATAGCATGGCTGAAAAACTTGAATAACGATCTGGAAAATAGAGGGTAAACAGCGTTGTAATTTCTGTAATTATTCTGGTCACACAGCATCTCAGTGTAAGCAGAAGCAGAAAGCTGAAAAAGAAGCAGAAAACCAGTCTAGGTCGCCTTGCAATCAGGGAATTTTTTGCAATAAGTGCAAGGCTCCTGGATATCTGAGGTCTAACTGCCCTTCCTGCAAAAATTTACCGAAAGGTCCACAAACGGTTTCATTCAACCTAATAAAGAATACTCTTGGCATTGAGTTACCAACGATTCCAATAACTTCGCATGTTGAAAACGGCATCGCTTACATAGACACGGCAGCAAAGACAAGCGTTGCTGGTCGCCACCTTTTCGAACATCTGCTAAGGAACGGGACCAAATTTACCAAGCCGAATGCAAGCGTTACCCTTGCCGATGGTAGTATTCAAAACTATGACATTTTTATGGCTTCTACCACAATAATTTTTGGAGAATCGGTTAAGACAAATAACATATAACGCTCTTCCTAAAGCCAAAGATAATAGAACCCTAATCGGGACAGACTTCTTAGAAGAGAATGGCGTTGTTTTGAATTTGGGGCAACGATGTTGGTATTTTCAGGACCAACCAAAGAAAATGTTTGACTTATTTGATGCAAACAGCTCTGTTGTCTGACCAGCAACGAGAATGGAGCATGAGGTCCAACGGTATAAGGACCGGCTCGATAAATTTCAACCAATTTCGCCATGTCAAAAAACACCAAAAAGACACTATCAGGCTTCCACATTCAAAATTCCTAAACACACAACAAAATCTACTGTGTTTTTTTAACCCAACTTTACCATTGACTTCAGAAAAGAGTGAAGAGCGATACGGTCCCCACCCGTAGGAAAACCAGACCATTACGCCATACTTCAAAAATAATGACTATTCTCCTCACTCAATCAATACAATTTTTGGTACCTCAGTACGCGCAAAAATCACTCCAGATAGGAGAAATCCACAAGGGGATCTCCTCCCTCCTATGCAAAAATGTAGTTCTCCCATGGAAACTGATGATTTCATTACTGAAATTTTGTCGATTGATGTAAACCTTCGGGAAGATTAAGGAACTGAACTAACTCATCAAAAAACAAATGAAATAAATGGCGTTCTCACAAAGTTTAGCTCCAGTTTTGAGTCTCCGACAGAACCTACACCATATGCTGGTGTATACGCGTTGCATTGGCTACCGCAACCTCAGCAAAGTAACAGTCGCTGATCGCTTTCCCATGCTTAGAATAAGTACAAAACCACGCTTGACCTTCAAAGTAGCCGATGAAGACGTAGAGAAAACAGCTTTTATAACACCATATGGGGTCTACTCTTTTAGACGCATGCCATTTGGCCTCAAAAATGCCCCAGCTACGTTCATGAGATTAATGGCCAAATTTCAAGCCAGGCTTGTTTCGGAAGACATGTGGATTTTGATCTTCATCGATGATTTCATTATTTGTTCCGGCAGTTTTATCGATCATATAAAACATCTCACTATGGTGTTTACACGCCTCAATGAATTTAAACTCAAAGTAAGCAGACAAAAATCAAAGTTCTGTTGCGACATTGTCAAGTACTTGGGACGTCTCATTACTAGCAATGGGATAGAAGTAGATCCAGGAAAAACAGCTGCAATCTTAAACCGCCGAGAAGCAAGAAATATCAAAGAGCTCCTATCATTTTTACAAACTTGTTCCTGGTATCGCCGTTTCGTAGAAAAGTTTGCCGGAATATCCAAACCTCTTTCTTATCTTACCAAGAAGAATGTGCCTTGGAAGTGGGGGCAAGAAGAACGACTCGCTTTTGACAAATTAAAAACATCCTTACCAACAGCACCAGTTCTCCACCAGGTTTGTGAGGACAAACCGTTCTTCTTAAAAATGGATGCCAGTGGTTACACTATTGGATCTGTATTAGTCCAGGGGGGGGGCTCAGATGAACACCCAATAGCATATGCTTCACGACTATTGAACAGTGCTGAAAGAAACTACTCCACTACAGAGAGAGAAGCCTTAGCCATCGTCTGGGCTATCAATAAGTTTCGAGGATACATAGAGGGGTCCACTATAACCTTACTGACTGATCACCAGTCCTTGAAATGGCTTATGACGCTAAAACCACCAACCGGAAGGCTCGCCAAATGGGCATTACAGTTACAATCGTATAATATCGATATCCGTTATACTCCTATAAAACCGAACACAGTCGCATATATGCTTTCTAGACCGCCATGCGCGAACGCAGAGCATAGTTCTGAGATGTGTACAATATGCAATGTACATATTGTGATTTCGGCTCGAAAGCCAAAAGAAATTCGCCAATCTCATTTGCAAGATTTGGAGATAAAGAAAATTGTCGAATCTTTCGAAACGTGTAATGAAAACCTTTCACGATGGACTTCTCGGGGTTATATTATGAACGAAGGTGTTCTGTACAGATTTTCTCCTGAATCAGACGCAGAAGACGCGCAGTTAGTAGCACCACCTCAAGAACGCGAAGATATCCTGCGAACATATCACGACGATACCTCAGCGGAACACTATGGAGTAGACCGCACTATAGCTCGTATAACATCCAGGTATTATTGGTCAAAAATGAGGGTCGACATAACAAAACCTATTGGTAACTGCCTAGCCTGTCAAAGGTACAAGCCATCAAATATGAAACCAACTGGGTTGTTACAGACGATTTCAAGTAACAAAAGGTTTGAAGTTATAGCCGTGGACCTATTCGGACCCCTACCGAAAACCCAGGAGGGATACTACTGGATTTTAATTGTTAAAGACATTGCAAGTAGGTGGACCGAAGTGTTCTCACTAAAAGAAGCCACTTCAGAAAACTGCGCAACTATACTTCTCAATCAAATTGTTTTGAGATACGGAACACCCAGGCGAATGATAACCTACAATGGAGTACAATTTATCTCAGTATTAATACAGCAATTACTACATTGTCTTGGGGTATAGCAAATTTTCACTCCAGTCTATCACCCTGAAGCCAATTCCGTCGAAAGAAGAAATAGAAATATGGAGACGCAACTCGCGGCGATTTTAGCTGGCAACACTGGGTGGCAGTGGCTCAAGTGGTAGTGTGTTGGCTTCCAAATCGGTAGGTTCGGTGTTCGAATCCCAGCTTCGTCCGAAAGACATTCTTTTTTTCAGGCAACTTAATTCACGTAAGACGAATGGTTGCCTCTAATACAACAACAAGTCCAATTACACTAATAATTTAGTCTCCCCATTAAATGTTGGATGCCACCCATGGAGCGAAATAACCACTGAGCCCAAAAATCTTTCTTTCTCTCTCTGTCCCATTTTCCTTAAAAACTTAACACGTGCTCAGGCATTTTAAGTGTATTAATACCCACTTGAGTGTTAAGTTCTTTAAAAAAAAAAAAAAAAAAAAAAAACCAATCATTCTACTTAGGCAGATCATCTATCATCTATAAGATTTGCAATAAATACTTCCAAATATCAGAGCACAAGCATATTTAATTTTCGGACGTGAGTTTCGTACATTAAACGATATACGCAAAATTGCCGAGTCTGATAATTTGAACAGCAAAACTAAAGACACTGTCGAAAACACTGCATGACGCTCGCGAATCAACAGAAAGGACGCAAGATCGAAACAAAAACTATGTCGATAAAAAGCGACGTCCCACGCCAGAGCTAAAAGTAGGTGACGAGGTATTGGTAACAACGCATGTGGTTATTCAGCCTTCCAAAAATTTAACATCATTCGTGCCGCGAAAAGACGGGCCATATATAATCATTAGTAAAATCGGCTCATCCACGTATCAAATCGCGAACAAAGATGAGCCATCTCTAATAGTCGGAACCTATCACGCATCGGCTATTACCAAATGTTCCCGTGGCAACTGGAATACACCAAGCGCCGTTCCAATCCGAAGGCTTCGAAGAAGAACAACTAATTCCTGCCACATCATCGGGCCGATTTGATGCTCCAGAGGTGGAGACTGTAGCAACCGCATAACACAAACAACACATTTTAACACATTTTATATAAAAAAAATCAAAAAATTAAAACATTTATATTTATATATTAAATTTGATACTGGCAGTGTCACTTAATAAATAAATGTAGTACTGGCAATACTGCCTCTTTAATCTTGAATTATAAAAGCTCTGCAAGCTAAACAAAAAAGCTCTCAAGCAAAACAAAACAAAAGCTCTTCTAGCTAAATATTAAAGCTCTGTGAAAATGTATAAAAGACAAGCTTATGAAATAAATGATCACTCTTGATTTGGCCACTGATCAGTTCGGCAGAGTTCCTCGGCCTCTGATCAATCTTAGAAAAAGTTTTTTCCAAGTGTCCCTTGTGCCTTCGTTTTCTTTCTCGTTTACCCGCAGCGAATCTTACCCTCTGCCTGTAACCCACTTTAGCTCTCGCAAGTTCGTAGCGACTTCGATCGATAAGACCATAGCCGGCTGACTACCTCGGTAGAGTTCCTCAGCCTCTATACAACTCACTGGCAGCATTATTACGTCATCGTGAACGAGACTACCAGCGTTACTGTATTGAATTCAGGAGACTTTCGACTTGAAATTGCAGAAGTTCTGTGTACAGTAGGAACTAAACCAGCAGAAACCAGGAAACAAAAGGTTAACTTAGAGGTTGAAATTCAAACAAGATAACACAAAGGCCCCACACAACATGTTCCACAAAACCTGTTCGACAAGATCAGATTGGACATTGGCCTGTATGGGCTGATTAAAGAATAAGGTGCAAGTACCCAAGTTGTAAAGGATACACTCAAACTTCGTGTGAAAAATGTGACTTGGTTCTCTGCTACTAAATTAGAATGAAAAGAATGGCTTGTGACATATGTATACACATTCAATAAAGTGTTTTTTTATAAATAAAATATAAATAAACAAACTAAGTGCATTTTTATTTATCAGATTATGGTTTTTGGCACCAAAGGAATCTGAGAATTTACTTTTTTTTCAAATTTTGACACACTGCGATACAAAGGGTTAAGTCTTTTTTGGTCTCACTTGCTTTCCTTTTTAAATTTTTATCTTCAAGGTTAGGTGCATTTTCTTGTCTCCTAACTTCTACTTCAGCTGGCACCATAAGCTGATTACAGGACAATCTCTCGATGTTCACTCCATCCTCTCCGTCTGAGTTGTCATCTGTTGTCACAGCCGGTGGGTCAATGAAAATCAGCATCATCTTGCTCTAACATGTCCAGAAATTCAGTTAGTGTCAAACATCTAGTACATAGAAAAAAAAACAAAACCCGATATGTATTCCAAATCTCCGAGTGTCAGCATATGAGGGCACCAAAATTCACAAGAAAATTTCGTGTAACTGATTCACAGTATATTACTTAAATTTTTGTACTTGAAACACATAATTTTCGCATATTCCAAATAATGGGCAAGCTTAAAGATTTACTTTCAAGTTACTTTCTTGATGAAACCATAATGTCAGCACTTTTCATGAAACTCTAACTTTTTGGTTATGCAATACGTCTGTGCTATGCAAATTTTACCCGCGAAATGCGATTTCCCTATAAGAATAACACTTACTCTAACCAATACACAGTTTGAAACATAACTAGACATGAACGATTCCAATTCATACGAAATTTAAAGGACAGTTGTTTGCGTCCTCCAAACTTCTGTAAATACAGACCAGCTGGTGTGGCACTTAGTGAAACACAGTTAGATCCCTGTCCACACCTCTCAGATCATTCTGATCTGAAGCTACCTGTCTACGAACTAGTGCCATTATTCTTCTCTCACCGCGGTCTCGCCATTTACGCGCGTAGTGGTGTAGCTAAAATTCCATCTCCGTAAGCAAATTATCCACTACTGCTTTATTTACAGAAGCCCCAAACTGGACAGCAATTCGACTTTTAACGAGTTTGATGCGCTGTCGGACTCCATTCAAACAATTGTATCCCTGTATCCTCATACTGAAATCGTTATTGCGGGCGATTTCAATATACACCATTCTTGGTGGCTTCGACATTCTGGACGGACAACACCCGAAGGACTGTGTGTTGAGATCTACGCTGCGGAAAACAACTTAAAGCAGCTTGTTAATGAGCCCACGCGTATACCAGACGTTGATAGTCATACCGACAACACCCTGGACTTGTTTTTAACTTCTCACCTTGATAAGTACCTACACCGTTGATGTGCTATCCCCTCTAGACTCGTCGGACCATTGTGTCATATCAGCTAATTTCTCGTATACCGACTACACAGTTAGAGAAAAAATTCCTAAAACAACCGTATGGCAATAAGAGAAAGCCAATTGGAGCGGACTTAACAGCTTCTTTAGGAATTTCAATTGGTCGTTAGGTTTCCTCGATAACGACGTGGATGCCGTTGCTGATATGATCACAGACACCATTATCTTTGAAATGAGATCCTTTATCCCTCATCGGATGAAGAGTATCAAACCAGAAGAAAAGGCATGGTACGACTCGAGCTGTTTTTTTCGGTCCTCCAAGACCAACGCGACAGAACAAAACTGAAAAAAGTTCAAACGAGCCAGGAATGGCTGAAACGCATTTCTTAAGCGCGTTAAATTCCAATACGACCAATAACTGAGGCAAAAAATACTAAAATGTTCCAAAGGTAGTAAAAATTGTTGGTCGTTCGTCGAAAATATTAGAAATTCTGACTCATCCTCCATCCCAGCGCTCATTTACAATGACATTCCGGTTGTCAGCTTTATACTTGAGTATGCACACTTACGCACTCTTATAGCAGCGAGAGTACTTAAAGATCTTAATATACACAAATCCGCTGGTCCAGATGGTGTATCTCTCTTTCTTCTAAAGAGGTGTTCTTCCACGCTGGCAAGACCACTGCGTAATCTTTTTCATCAATCCCGCTCTTTGGAACGCTTTCCGAGTAGATGGAAAATAACATTTTTCCAGCCCGTCCTCAAAAAAGATGAATCTTCTTCTCATTCCTCCTACAGACCCATTGCACTTACGTATCTTATTTCCAAGATAGTTGCACTTTATATTTCTAAAACATTTGACAGAGTTTGGCATCAGGCACTTTTGTCGAAAATACGCGCATTTGGGATCGACGACTCTCTTCTTCAATGGATTAGAAATTACCTTTCGGAAAGATCAATTCATGTTGTCTTAGATGGTTTCAAGTGTAATATTCACAAAATAAATACTGGTGTGCCCGACACTCTTTTTAATTTTCATCAATAATCTCTTGTTTGCTACTTCTAATCCAATATATTTCCTTGATTCCCTTGACAGCACTTTCTGCTTTTCAGATTCGTTCCCGGACTCACATACCTGCTTTTCGGCTGTAGAACGGGAACAGCAGAGAATGTTAAGCTCATTAAATTCCGATATTAACAGCATAACCAATTGGGGAACTATTAACAGAGTGGAATTTAATGCTTCCAAAACACAATCCTATCCTAGTCGAAGTCGTCAAAAATGCTCAGAAATGTCTAGGTTTCTTCCAGCGATGTAAGAAATATAAGGCATTCATCCACCCAAAACTGGAGTCCAATACCCACATCTGTCAATATCAGTCAGTCAATTGACACCCTTGAACACCAACGTAATGTCTCTTGTCTAACCTGGTTATTATGCTATTTTCACCATATGTGCTCCATTGAAATCGCCAGTAGCATTCCGCCACTTCAAACCTTCAACCGTAACACCCGTCTCGCTTTGGATGCTCATCAGTATACCCTCAAACCAACTTTCGGACGTATTCTAAAATATAGTAACTCATTCCTAAGACGAACGACTCGCTTATGGTATGCCTTATCGAGCTCTCTATTTCCTGGTCATTATAACTTGCAAAAATTTAAGAACAATGTACATCGGTAGCTCTATTTTCTTCCTCCCTAAATTTCCTTCGCCCGAGCTGTGTGCCAGGTTATAGTTTTTGGCACCAAAGGAATGTGAGAATTTACTTTTTTTCAAATTTTGACACACTGCGATACAAAGGCTTAAGTCTTTTTTGGTTTCACTTGCTTTCCTTTTTAAATTTTTATCTTCAAGGTTAGGTGCATTTTCTTGTCTCCTAACTTTTACTTCAGCTGTAACCGTAAGCCGATTACCGGACAATCTCTGGATGTTCACTCCATCCTCTCCGTCTGAGTTGTCATCTGTTGTCACAGCCGGTGGGTCAATGAAAATCAGCATCATCTTGCTCTAACATGTCCAGAAATTCAGTTAGTGTCAAACATCTAGTACATAGAAAAAAAAACAAAACCCGATATGTATTCCAAATCTCCGAGTGTCAGCATATGAGGGCACCAAAATTCACAAGAAAATTTCGTGTAACTGATTCACAGTATATTACTTAAATTTTTGTACTTGAAACACATAATTTTCGCATATTCCAAATAATGGGCAAGCTTAAAGATTTACTTTCAAGTTACTTTCTTGATGAAACCATAATGTCAGCACTTTTCATGAAACTCTAACTTTTTGGTTATGCAATACGTCTGTGCTATGCAAATTTTACCCGCGAAATGCGATTTCCCTATAAGAATAACACTTACTCTAACCAATACACAGTTTGAAACATAACTAGACATGAACGATTCCAATTCATACGAAATTTAAAGGACAGTTGTTTGCGTCCTCCAAACTTCTGTAAATACAGACCAGCTGGTGTGGCACTTAGTGAAACACAGTTAGATCCCTGTCCACACCTCTCAGATCATTCTGATCTGAAGCTACCTGTCTACGAACTAGTGCCATTATTCTTCTCTCACCGCGGTCTCGCCATTTACGCGCGTAGTGGTGTAGCTAAAATTCCATCTCCGTAAGCAAATTATCCACTACTGCTTTATTTACAGAAGCCCCAAACTGGACAGCAATTCGACTTTTAACGAGTTTGATGCGCTGTCGGACTCCATTCAAACAATTTTATCCCTGTATCCTCATACTGAAATCGTTATTGCGGGCGATTTCAATATACACCATTCTTGGTGGCTTCGACATTCTGGACGGACAACACCCGAAGGACTGTGTGTAGAGATCTACGCTGCGGAAAACAACTTAACGCAGCTTGTTAATGAGCCCACGCGTATACCAGACGTTGATAGTCATACCGACAACACCCTGGACTTGTTTTTAACTTCTCACCTTGATAAGTACCTACACCGTTGATGTGCTATCCCCTCTAGACTCGTCGGACCATTGTGTCATATCAGCTAATTTCTCGTACACCGACTACACAGTTAGAGAAAAAATTCCTAAAACAACCGTATGGCAATAAGAGAAAGCCAATTGGAGCGGATTAACAGCTTCTTTAGGAATTTCAATTGGTCGTTAGGTTTCCTCGATAACGACGTGGATGCCGTTGCTGATATGATCACAGACACCATTATCTTTGAAATGAGATCCTTTATCTCTCATCGGATGAAGAGTATCAAACCAGAAGAAAAGGCATGGTACGACTCGAGCTGTTTTTTTCGGTCCTCCAAGACCAACGCGACAGAACAAAACCGAAAAAAGTTCAAACGAGCCAGGAATGGCTGAAACGCATTTCTTAAGCGCGTTAAATTCCAATAAGACCAATAACTGAGGCAAAAAATACTAAAATGTTCCAAAGGTAGGTAAAATTGTTGGTCGTTCGTCGAAAATATTAGAAATTCTGCCTCATCCTCCATCCCAGCGCTCATTTACAATGACATTCCGGTTGTCAGCTTTATACTTGAGTATGCACACTTACGCACTCTTATAGCAGCGAGAGTACTTAAAGATCTTAATATACACAAATCCGCTGGTCCAGATGGTGTATCTCTCTTTCTTCTGAAGAGGTGTTCTTCCACGCTGGCAAGTCCACTGCGTAATCTTTTTCATCAATCCTGCTCTTTGGAACGCTTTCCGAGTAGATGGAAAATAGCATTTTTCCAGCCCGTCCTCAAAAAAGGTGAATCTTCTTCTCATTCCTCCTACAGACCCATTGCACTTACGTATCTTCTTTCCAAGTTAGTTGCACTTTATATTTCTAAAACATTTGACAGAGTTTGGCATCAGGCACTTTTGTTGAAAATACGCGCATTTGGGATTGACGTCTCTCTTCTTCAATGGATTAGAAATTACCTTTCGGAAAGATCAATTCATGTTGTCTTAGATGGTTTCAAGTCTGATATTCACAAAATAAATGCTGGTGTGCCCCAGGGCTCCGTTCTGTCTCCGACACTCTTTTTAATTTTCATCAATGATCTCTTGTTTGCTACTTCTAATCCAATATATTTCCTTGATTCCCTTGACAGTACTTTCTGCTTTTCAGATTCGTTCCCGGACTCACATACCTGCTTTTCGGCTGTAGAACGGGAACAGCAGAGTATGTTAAGCTCATTAAATTCCGATATTAATAGCATAACCAATTGGGGTACAGAGTGGAATTTAATGCTTCCAAAGCACAATCCTATCTGCTGTCGTGAAAGCGAAAAAAAACACTCCGCTATTGTCCATGAATGGCACTTGCATCGTCGAAACCGAAAACCTTCAACCGTAACATCCGTCTCGCTTTGGATGCTCATCAGTATACCCTCAAACCAACTTTCGGACGTATTTTTAAATATAGTAACTCATTCCTAAGACGAACGACTCGCTTATGGTATGCCTTATCGAGCTCTCTATTTCCTGGTCATTATAACTTGCAAAAATTTAAGAACAATGTACATCGGTAGCTCTATTTTCTTCCTCCCTAAATTTCCTTCGCCCGAGCTGTGTGCCAGCATTTTAAGGATACACAAATCCCTTGAACAATAATTATAAAAAAAAAACAAGTGTCAGTCACAGTATTTGTTTCAAATAAGATCAATTGTGGTTTCCGCGTCAAACCGCTTAAAGCTAGTTTTGTTACCCTATCCCCTTTAAGGTATTAGAATTCCCGTTTTTTTCCATTTAATTGACGAAGTGAGAAAATAAATCTTGATTTGATAAAATTGCCTTAATATTTTATTTTCTATATGAAAAAATAATATTCCGGTCAAACAACTTCTCCAAAAGCAGTTTTTCGAAAAAAAAATAAAAAACATTGTTTTTCCAGCGAATCATTTGTTTATTCTCGATTTAAATAATTCTGAATACAAGCAACAACCTGCCCCATTATCTTGTGCTTCTCGAACCTATATAAAGCATACAAGCTCCTCAAAAGCTTTTAAGAGCGATTTCACAATACATTCCGAAGTCGATTTGCTAACGCTGTGAAATGATTCTACGATTCTCGTATAAAAGCTGCTGACCCATCGCTCATTTGCTTTCGTTTAAAGCGAACAGCGACGCAAACCGGTGTCTATTAGGGATAATCGAATTATTTATTTGTAAGTTAGTTAAGTGGTCAAAGAAAATTTATCACCGGTCCTAATGTCTTCAGAATTGCTCGAATACCTTGGCACCACAGCTGCAATCAGTGGTCCAGGAGCTGCTGCTGCAACAGTAGCCATTAAAGTTCTTTTATATGGGTTAATCTTCTCCCTATGGCAAATTGTAGATACTTTTGGTGTAGCTAGAGAGATACCAATTCAGCTATCACCGCATTATTGCACGGACACTTTTCAAGAGCAAGCAGAGGCCTTGACAAAAGAAATGCCAGAATGTCGGAAACATTGCCAGCTGTCGCAACTTCCAAATGATGATTTGGATGAAAAGAATAATACGAATGGTAACGATCTCAGGAATACCAATTCCAAAGAATTTGACTGTCCAAAGTATCTAAAAGATACTAACGAAAACTCGGGATCACTTCTGTTTTCGAATGCAGGTAAGCAAAACTACCACCGTAAATGTTGTAAAAATGTTGGAAAATATTCTATGAATCTGATTATCTTTAAAATTCAAAATGAAATATAAAATTTCTTTTTTATTCATTTTTTAATCTAAATTTTAATTTCTTATTTGTTTAGATACTACTTTTCAATTGATGAACGCGCTCTTATCTAAGTCACAAGCCTGGTTTTTAAGGAAGAAACATCGAATTTTTCAGCATATAGAACATGTTAACTTGCATTCGATACTGCTGACAAACTAGTTCTAAGAAACAAACATAAATATATTTGTAAATATATCTAATACATTTAACATACCTGAGTAGGAACAAATTTCTTGAAAATACATTTTTAAGATAAGGTGTTTTTAGAATTTACTATTTAAAGAATTTAGTTGTAATAAAAAGTTAATCATAAATAATGGTTTGATGTTTTTTTCGGTGAGAACAGAGTACTTATATTTACAAGAAAACGAGTCCATTGTACTCCTTGTATGTTCATTGTATGTAATCTTTTACTAATCTTTTAGTCTTTCGAAGGAAGATGAGTAAGCGTTTCAGTGATAAAGTGCTTGCAATACCAGTATCCACCACGTCAACGCCGAGTATCTGCACCCTGATGCGAACGTAGGCCGGATATTCACAGAGGTAGTGCTCCGCGGTGTCTTCATCACTTTCATAGCAAGCGTCGCAGGATGTTGTATCACCTATATCCAGTACCTCGCTACGACGCCTGCAGTCTTTTCTGATGAGGGACTTCTTAGAGACGTCGGGAAGCATTCGTTTGATCGTAGTCATGCCATCTGTGCTCATATGAAACCCAACTGTTAACCGAGAACGCAGGTTGGGGTCCTGAAAAATTATCTTCTGAGTCATGCCTGGCAAGTTCATTGGCGATTGATTTCCCAGTGTAACCGGGGCCCAGATAAGTCTCAGTGAATTCAACTTTCCGACTGCGTTCAGTGATATCCTACATTCTCGAACTGACTTAGAGGTCGTAGTGAACCCTCTGCACAATCCTGACAATAGGATTGTGTATATGTATCCCAGACGCAAGTTTTCCTAACGAGGAGTGATATCTAGATACCAGCGCCGCACCCTATTTACGTTTTGGAGCCGTGAAGACCCGACCACATTCATTTCCGGGCTCAGATTTTGGCCGAAACCAGTTTTGGACACAGGGAAAGCCGATTTCTCATTCTGTTGTTATTGTGTCAGATGGCATGTCCATAGACTACATTCAAAACCAGCCGGCGCTCAAGGTCATCAGAGCTCCAGTGAATACTGGCTGAGAGAATGCAGTCTCGTTAAAGCAGCAATAACATATTTTCGTGAGAGCTTATTCTATCAGATAACCGACCTATAGAATATAAAGGACCAAATCATAGCCGTGTAGATCCAGAAGACCGTTCTAGGTGACAGGCCTCATGTCTTGCAATAGCTCCCTTGCACTGCCAAAAGACCGACAGCGCCTTAGAGGCTTTCGACGTAAAGTGGTTTGTTATCCAGGATGACACATAAATACTTAGCTTCTTTGGAGAATTGGATGGTGATGTCTTTAAGCACTAGACGAGTCAGAACAAACAGTTTCCTCCCTTTCGTAAAGAGAACAACCTCAGTTTGTTGATTAAGTGAAAGTTCATTTCTAGTGCACCAATGGTCGATCACGTCTAGGGCTGCCTGCGCTCGATAGCAGACAACCGCTAGACACGATCCAACATTAAGGCTACATTATTTGCGTATGCTTTAGTCGACCAACATGCACCATAGGAGTGGAGACAGAACGCCGACTTGCGGGAAAACCCTGTTTATCCCCGCCATCAGATATTGACGCAGTCAGCATCCGCAATCAATGTCAGTCAGCAACCAGCATTGCTTTTATCCATTTACGCCGTGTTGTCTGGCCGAGTTACATATACCAGATTTTGAAGCTTGCGCCGGTTGCATCGCAGACAGAGGATGTATTTGCAAGACAGTTTTGCGCACATGGATCGCGACCATTTTCTCCATGCTTAAAGAGGAAGGTTTGAAGCTCTTGGCGAGCGTGTAGTACTCTTTTCCGATTTTCGGTATAAGGAATACTCTCACTATTTGCCAGGGTTACAGTATGTATCTAGTGCCAGGTTAGCTGTGAAGATTCTCTTCAGGGTTACCAGCAGCTGATCTATATCTTTTTGTAACATAACTGGGTATATGCCGTCGGTGCAAGGCGACTTAAAGCCACCAAACTAAGCAACAGCAGGTTTAATGGCCTTATCTGCCACCACAACCGATTAGTCATACCAGCTATTTACGACATGTTTTGTTATTCAGCTCACTAGCAGCTTTATTAAAAGGAGCTGGTTGTGAGCTGGTTCTGATTAGGTTACTTGAGAAGTAAGGCTCAGGCATGAGACGAAGAGTATATCATTTCAAAACCTCTAAGTCTTATTTTTTTATATAGCAATCGTCGTAGTATATGGCATGTCATAGTTTTTCATCTTTCCTTTACACAGTCCATCACACCTTACTTCTTGAATGGCGGCGACATCTGCTTTATAGCAGTCGGTAGCTCCGCCAGTTGTTCGACTGCACGCGGTCTGTCCTATGCTGGAATATTCCATGTACAGTCAACAGTAGATCGAAGGCCTTTAATTGCTTCGCAACAAAGAGGTTTTTATGAAGAAGGGAGTTGTTTGAGTGGTGGGGGGAGAGTAGGTAAGACGCGTTGGGGAGGGGGGAGTGGGGGAGGGGAGCATCATTTGGTTTCAGGACTCGTCTGGAGAATTTCTTCTCGAGATTCATTGAGACTACTCAGTTTCTATAACTCGACAAGTTCGATGCTCGCGGTAGAAGTGGCAGTCACATAAAAGTTACTTCAATTGCGTAAGCTATCACATCATCGATTTGGTAAGTAGCCCGTTGAGGACAAGCTTCCATAGTAGAGAGTACACCACCGTGGGTGCTTTTTTATGTGATTTTTGCCGTTGAGTAAAATAAAGTGGAAATTATGTCCAGACTTTGAACAGAGTCTATGATTGAGGAGGTGAGCTCGCTTTGTATCAAGGAACGCCACCATTGTGTACTTACCGAGAAAGAGTGATTTTTCACTGTGAATTTTGTCTCAGTCTCATGCTCGGAATTTACATCCCGTTTATCCGGGATCAGAACTGACTTAAAATTGGCTCCTAGTACTGAGTCTGCAAGTGAGCCGAGCAACACAACCCGTCGTAGCTGCTGGCCCTCATCGGACATGGTGACCAATGGGGCCATCAAATGTACTTTTGTTTACTTTAATCGCCTTATTTATTGTACAAAAAGGTGTACGAGTTAACCAGTTGCAACTCTGATGGGAATCTTCACTATTAGCCTGTCACATAAGGGACTCCTGACTAACAGTAATAGTAGCTCTTATATCGAAAATCAGAAAAGATATCTATACTCTCGGCAAGAACCTCGCACTAAACATTTTAACGTCCTTCATATCATGAACATGAGGAGCATAAAGACTGTGGTTGAGATTCTTGTTTGCAATACTTCTTTGCGAAAGTCCTTTTGAGACTGAGGTCCAAAATAAAGTGAGACTAATGGATTGAGTTCGACAAGAAGGTGTAAGCGTAATTCGGCCTGACTACATGGCGTAGAAGAATCACTAGTTTTGCGGATTGAAGCAATACTAGTGAACAGAACCATAACTCTCTCTCGGATCATGTGTTGACTGATTGCTCCAGAGGGGAGGTAACCCTAGACTCAATCAACGATTGGTTCAGTCAATCTACTCAAAACTGAGGTTGCTCTCTGATTGTTCTTACTCATCTAGTCAGTTCTTTGGTGGAACAAGTTTTTACGCAAATTAGTTACGCAAATTATTCAAAGAACAATTTGCTTCGGCTGCTAGAGAGCTTTTCCCAGCACGTCTGGATTTGACGCACTGATAAATCTCCCTCCGTTTCATATTCATATTATGGGCTGCACTCGCAAAGCCATCTTTCCTTTTACGAGAAATGATCTATGGTACTTCTTTCACTGGAGCTTCGTTGTGCGCTGAGTTCTATTTGACTACGATCCTATGAACATGTCGTCTGACAAAATGTTGTCGGATTTCTAGTTGCTGCGGGATACAAAGTCGACTTTCATTGCTTCAGCCAGTAACTGAAAGGAATGTATTCGGATCTTTGTCTATGGCCTTAAAATCGAACTAGAATATGACGCTGATGTTTTTCTGGCAGAAGAAACCCTTAGACTTCACTACTCATGAGGAAACTTGACCTTGCCTTCCAAACAGGAATGTACTTTATGCACTGATCTTCAGCAATTAATGGATATGATAATCAAAGATTCTGAAATTTTGTTTTACGTTTAATCTGCCTATAGTAATTTTTCGTTGTTGTGTCATTTGTAATGTCCGTAGACGCTAGGCGAAGACATAGACGGTAGTGGTCTGAATATGCATTGATACCTCGGAATGTTAGGCCAATTGTAGTACTAGAAAAGTGCCCTGCATCGATTGAAATGAGGAAACTGAGTGTTAGCTATAGTAACATATTCCGTCCCATAGGAAAGTAAATCCATTTCCATTTCCAGATGTAGGGTCATGTAGGCTATACTTTCTGACTGTTCCATTTGAAAGTGACTATCTGTGCTCGTTTGTTTTGTCCAAGGCGCTCATAGAAACATTCTTTGGAAGCATACCATACTTCTTCTGCGGGATCATATCAGCTTAATGTTTGAGAATTTCCTTGATGCGGACTGTTATAATTCATCCTGTCATCCCCATCTCAGCACGTTAAAAAGTACATTGAAGTAGCTCTTATAAGAAATCTGTCATGCTAACTTTTGACGCTCGGTTCATTCATTTCTGACAGGACACTATAGCGATGCAAGTTTGGCAATTTAAGTCTGGTTATATGAGACTAGTACCCGGTGGTTACCACGAGGTTACAGACGTCTGGACATAGATATAGCAATGTGCCTTCAACATGCCTTCATTAGGAGAGGCGCAAATCCCAATACTGCAAAGTGGATTTGTAACATGGACAAATCTATTCAAATCTATTCAACGGCTTGGGTGTCTGTGCATTACAGGAGCTATGAGAACGACTCCAATTGCAGGCATGTAGGCGCTATCAGGCATTTGACACTATTTTAGTACGTATAGTATATAAAATACAAAATGTCATTAAACTATTTCTAAAAATCTGATTTAAATAATGTAAATTGTGTATTTTAATTTATTTGAAATAAAAATCTAAATCTAAAATCTAAAATCTAATCTAATCTAGTACGCTTCATGTAGCAATTCAAGAGAAAGCAGCCACGCAAGCACACAAGGTACATCGCGAAAACCACCTTAAATTAGGTAACCTCATTCGTCACTTGGTATACTAATGGTTCAAAAACGTTTTAATGCGTGGGAGAAGGAGTGGTAGAAACTCGAATCTACGTCTCATTTGAACTGAGTAAGGGTGCCACCATCTTTCAGGCGGAACTTACCGCCTAATTGGAAGCTGTATGAGTTCCACTACCTAAATGGCATGAAAAATTCAAAACAACTATACTTTCACATAGCCTATCAAAGCACTGAATAGCTACTCGTACTCATTGAAGGCCATCCTAGAGCATCATAGAGTACTCAAAAACCTCGCCACACTGAACAAAATCTTACCATTACGGATCACCTGGCCAAGAAATGTATAGAAAATCCATTTTTCGAAACCTGCCCAAGCTTTGGCTATAGTCTTAATGACTTAGAATAGGAAACAAAACACAGGGCAAGATTATCTAGAATCAAATATTGGAATTATCTAGATAGGATAGTCTTAACCACTTTATAGATTGGAAATCAACTCCGCTACTACATGTAGATTTTGCAGTTGAACTGAGGGGTGTACGGAAGACCTAAGCACCAACCGTCTGCCAATGGCACGTAGACGTGTTGGCCTCGCAGAAAGGGCTGATCCAATTCTTCGAAATAAATAATATACAACTAATGGGAGAAAGCAATACATACAGGTATGTACCTTTTCCCTAAATTCGTGTGAATATACCATACCATACCATACAGCACTGTGGATAAGCAGATTTACGCCGCTCATAGTCTAACTGCTCAGCCACAGGTCTCTTTGCTATTTTTTCAAATATTTCTGAAACTCAATTGATCAACAAGGTGTCAAACTTCTACCCCACCTGCTCTACTTTAGAAAAAAAAATTATTAAGATTAACAGCCAGAATCTCGTAGACTGAAAAACTGGCCCTCTTCTATGGAACACTAAAGGCCTCATTTGATGCACTGATGAGTCAAAAATTTAATTAGGTGTCGGTGCCATTCTCAAAGTCTCAAATGCGTTAGGAATGTGTCGAGTTATTTGCTATGCATAGGTGGGCAACATCTGCCCCACGGCAGGTATACAAGGGCGCCTCAAATGTCCACCAGTGCTTACGCTACTGGATTGTTATTGTAAGAACTCGAAAGAAGAGAACTATGACATCTGAAGACAATGAGCTCCTCAAACTCAGAAAAAGGAACACATAAACATAATTTGGGTGATTAGTTAAAAAAAAAACTAAACCCAGACAACCTGGTGAGAACATATCTAAGCATCAACGGATTGTTTAGATCGTTTATTCGGTTTTCCCATTTAATACAGCGTAGACGAAGATATTCCAGAATTCTCTCTGGAAATAACAATTCTGGAATTACCCATAATTGTTTATCAAAAAAAAATAAAAAATTATTAAAGCTTTGGCGTGGAAACACTTTGCGAGTAAAACCACAATTACCTTCCACAAGCTTTGTGTATACGTGCAAATACAACATTTTGTTTTATTTTTTTAACCCGTGCAACAGCGAAATTCCGAGCACGATATCTTCAATGGGAAGCTTTTGGAACGCGCTTGATCATGAAATAGTAACCAGATTTCTCAATTCTACGTAATTGCCTAGCAGCGCCCACGGTCCGGCGTACAGTATAACTTCAGCTGAAATTGTATTTTTTCCAGCAGTATCTACCCAGCACTCACTCGTTTCACACGCGCCAGTGTTTACTAACAGTTTGAATAATTTTGCTCGCTCAAGTTCTGCCGGTAAATTGATAGCCAAAGTACTCATGGATATGTCTCTTGTTCCGATACCACAAGTGATTGATTTTATTCGTGTGGCCGCTGTAGTGAGAGTCCCAGGAGGTGGTGCATCAACAATTGCTCTAGAGTTGCTTTGCTTCGGGATGGTGTTTGCATTGTGGGAAGGCTTTATGGGAAGACCATGGAACTGGAATGGTCATACAGAGTTTATCGGCACACATAACTCCGAGATGAAATCCCCCAATCTAATATTCATGGAGATATCTCAATCAGCACAGACCGAAGACATGGATATTGAAACATTTTTGTGTCAAAAAGTTTCTTTGCTAGCACAGTTGCCTGAAAGTCATCGCAATAAGATAAGAGAGTTGGATATGGTTTATGGACTGTTGCATACAAATTACCTCCAGCATATAGCTCGCCATGAAATCCAGACATTCCAGGACTTACTTGAAAGAGGTTGCACCATCGAACAAGTGTTCGGCACGGGTGAGTTTTTGAATAGCAGCGAAAAAGGTCGTTGCTGTAATCATCAGAATCACTCAGATGTGAGTTGCTGCCCAAGAAAACCAGCCGCCGAAGTATGCAGCTAGAGGGTTACATCGACGACCTCACGAGACTTCAAGAAATATATGGAAGGTTTCTTGTGTAGATTACGTGTAAAGTTGGAACGAAAGGGTTTGAAGTTAACAACAGCATCTACAACGTACTACAAGTATATTGGCGGATTGGACAACAATCTAAAGTCTGTTCTCCATCTAAAGTCCGTAAAAATGATGTACGAGTACCTTTCAGTTCAGTTGCGTATTGACGTTTATCAATGCAGAAGACATTTGCAGATATGCATGAGGTTGTCGGGGACGATGCGCACATAAGTGTAGGAATATTTTGAAAAATCTCTTTTTATTTATTTCTATGTTTTTTCATTATTTTTGGTAAATAAAAAAGAAAATTAAAATTTTAAGGACTTGTTGTTAGTTTGCTTTTATTAAGCCGGATTTCTTATTTTGTAGAACTGCAGTGCACATCTAGGTATTTCAATCTAAAACTCGATACACACAGGCAAAGAACTTGTCCATTGTTTTACTTGTGTTTTGCTTTTACTGAAATTGCTTAGTCTTTTATAGAAACCTTCAGTGGTAAAGTGGTTACAGAGGCACCACATCATCATCGAATGCCTGCAGCGCTTGACCAGACACTGTCAGAGGTATTGCTCCGCCGACCCGTCTCTCTATCGAAACTACCGAAAGGAAAGGAGGCAAACAGAACAATAGTGCTCAAAGAACTGAGGACTACCTCCAGAAACTCACTGGTCTTTGGGATGAGTTTGCCATTGTTGATAGTGAAATACGCGACCAATACAAAAGATTTCTACGCTACAATATAAAACAAAGTAAATGAACAAACGAAGACAAATATGTATGTATATGTACCTGGTTGAGCAGCAGGATCCCACAGCAGCTGCTATACCCTATCGGAAGATGCTATACGTCTTGCAAATGTCGGTAAATGTCAATTCTATTTTGACATTTGTGAAGTAAACAGTTACAACATACACGTCAACAAGACATGAATGGCTATACTCCTAAAGAACGCGGAATAATTCGTCGGTAGTTTTGGCGCAGCGTGAATTTCGGTGCAGGTTTCCCGGTATCCAACGTGGCAAACACTACGACGTTTAGCCGCTCGCTTAGAAGAGTATGGGACAACACGAGATGATGCGAGGTCTGGCCGGCAGGATATCGCAGCTGTAGCTGAAGATGTCACAGAGAACCCCAGAGTATCGACCAGACGACGTGTCATGCAATTGGGCATCAATCCGCGGTCTTTACAAAGATTTTTGTTGGAAGACTGTAAGATGTTTCCTTACAAAGTGCAGACAGCGTTTCAGCTCTTAGATGTTGACCGACAAGCGCATGTAACCTACGCTCAAGCCATCCTGAATCTCGACCACGAGGGAGACAACAAGAGACATCATGAGCGACGAGGTCCACTTCCATCTCTGTGAATATGTGAATAAGCAAAATTATCGCTTCTAGATCACCGAAATTCCGCGTATTACCCAAGAAGAACTATTACACCTGCTCAAAGTTACTGCACGGTGTGCTGTTTACACTGGAGGCATCATTGGATCTTATTTTTTTCACGGTGGCTATAAATGAAATATCTACACCGCTTCGGGCACGATAGCTCACCTTCAGGAGGAAGGTGCCCAAATCAGGAGGAAGACACAGAGCATGCAATATTCCATTGCATACGCTTTCTGGGGTGAAGAACTTTATTAGTAGCTGGTAGAGCCGGCTACTGGTATCTATGAAGATTACACAACCACCAAATGGTCTTTAACTTAGAAGTAGAAACGTATAAAGTTCTGCACAAAATAAATACAGCATAAACTAAGGCCCTTAGCACTTCCGTCTCCACCTCTCAAATCAACACAGAAAACAGAATATCGCAAAGAGAGGCTAATACTGTGAAGAAGTTTGAAGTCCGACGGCTATAATCGTATAAGATCGCCAAATCCTTTTCCGATCGAGTGTTTCTTCATCTATTTCGAGTATCAGAGACCAGTGCATTGCCAAAAAGCCATCAGAGATGCCACCTCTGATGTTCTGGGTTTCACTCGGCCACCGCAGCGAATTCAATGATTTGACGACGAGTGCCGGCAAGCACCTGCAGCTAAGCAAGATGCATAGAAGGACTAGACCAGCTGACGATCTCTACGAGCAGAAGATGAGAGACGAATACAGGCTTCTCAGAGGGAAAAAGAAAGGACCATGAGAAGCACGCGGTAGAGGAAATTGTGAAATGCTACTCCAGGAATAAGACTCTGAAGTTTTACTAAAAGGTAAAGAAAATATGCTACGGACACACACCCCGAACCGAAGCCTGTAGAGACTGAAGATTTGGAAAGAGCATTTCTGTAGACTGTATAATGGCGATGACTAACCAAATACCGCTGTCAGCCAGAGTGAATCTTTCAATCTGGACGATGTAGATCAACAATTCCACTCACCCGACCTGAATGAAGAAATACACATATCAAAGCCTAGATCCAACAAAGCTACTGGAATGAACGGCCTGACTGCTGTCCTCTTCAAAGCGGCAGGCGATGACTTGTTAAGGAAGCATACACCAACTCACCTGTAAAATATGGTCGGATGAAAGTATGCTCGGTGAATGGAACCTCAGCATTGTTTGGCAGATCTTTAAGAAATGAGACCCTCTGAACTGCGCCAACCGCAGAAATTTTATCCTACTAGACATCGTATACAATTTTGTTGCTGTAATATATTGCGAATGCCTAAAACCGATCGTCAACCACCTGATACGTCCATATCAACGCGGTTTTAGACCAACTATGCCCACAGTTGGTCAAATATTCACTATGCGGCAAATCTTGGAGAAGATCCAGGAATACCAAATTGATGCTCATCAACTCTCCATAGATTTTAAGAATGCTTATGATATCTGAGCTGCATAGAGTCATACAGGGTCTTCACACCCCTACTAAGCTCGATTGGTTTTGCATGTTTAGCTTTTTAGTTTTAAACGCATTTCATTTTTTTAATCATTAACTTTTACATACTAACAAAAAATGCATAAATGCTAGCTTAAAATTACTTAACAATCTTATACTAACTTACTGGCCCCACGCAGGCACTCTAAGCTACTCTAAATTCTTATAACTATGTCTTTCGACTTTATGTACATTTTCTTTACTAATATTTATTTACTATACTTAAAGCTAAGAAAAAAATTGCTAACAAAAACTTAGCCTATGGACATAATTTTTTATTTTTTATAAAAACTTAATATCTAACTTAAAATAAACCTTAGCCTACCTAACCTAAATGCAATACAATACACACATAAACACACATAGACATTATACACAATCATATACATATATCAGTATACACCTTTGTATACACTATACACCTTTGTATACACTGATATATGTATATGTTTCTTAAATGCTAACCTAAACCTATGTAAGCTGGGCACCGCTATTTACAGAGCAAATAAAATGGTCAGCTCTGCCTCATTAGTGAGGCTGGTCCGTAATTGACGGAAACGACGACGAAACATCTTCCCCATCATTCAACCACCAGAAATGCTGGTGCTGCCGAACGACATCCCTCTTATCGCGATTCCCCACCGCCCTACTGAACCTGAGGCGATCCACACTACCGTGTGCGACGTCTCTGTTGTAGTTGAGTCGCCTGTCCCCAGCTGTCCGAGCGACATGGAAGATTAACGGCACCGCTGATCTATCCTCGATCAACCCTATCTGAAGTAGGTAGAGGAATGCTTCCTGTGGAACGAAGCCGTCAGAGCGCACACTCTCGTGGTAAAGGTAATTGGGGTAGTAAGCCCTAGATATCAGGTTATTCGTCGAGGTCATTTCTCTTGAAATGTGTCTTTGAGTCAGCTTAATTACGAAGTTGTCCACTCGTATTAGGTTCGCCCTGTTGTAAAGGACCTCATTAGGATAAAATTTCCGACTCTGGTGTTCTGTACAACCGAAGACAAGCCCTCTCAAACACACGAATCTTTTCGATTAAGTTTGCTCGTACATTGGGACACCCAAATACCAGCATGGGCCTGATAAGAGCCATGTAGCAGATTACCTTTACCCTCGCATCGAGTTGGCTGCTATAAAACAGTCTCTTTGTAAGGGCAAAAGCGCCTTTAGCTCTGGCCAGAGCAGCATCTACATTTCTGCCAAAATACAGAAACTGATCTAGCCAGATTCCAAGGTATTTGACTACATTTCGACAGGCAAGAGGCTGCCCGTGTTGTCCAATGATCAAGAACTTACGCCAATTTTTTCTGGTATCCCTAGAGACTCCAGACAACGGTGTCCTAAAGAGAATAGTTTCCGACTTCTGAAAGTTGATTTTTAACTTCCAGTCATCGCAAAATCGTATTATCGTATCGAAGTCACGCTGCAGGAGAGTGTTAATGATCTCGATTTTTGGACCTGTTCTGCACGCTATCAAATCGTCTGCGTACGCAATAGTATGGGGAAGTGAACCTATCAAGTCGCTTGTATAAATGTTGAATAGGATCGGCGAATTGACCGCGCCTTGCTGAAGACCATTTTTAATTTGAAATATTTCAACAGAAGTCACATCACCATTCTTCACGATGAACTGTCTGTTAGTTAGCATATTATAAAAAATGTACAAGAGTGGTCAGCTTATAGACCCTCTAACCATACGGTGTCGATGGCCTTCTCCAAGTCAACAAGGCAGACACCAGTACATTGTTTTTTGCCTTTATTCCATTGGATATTGGTCACCAGTTTAGACGCGGCATGTGAGATATCATGTCCCGCCTTCAAACCGAATTGATTATCCGGAACTATATGTTTGTCCTCCACCCACCAAGACAGAGCTCTATTGATTACCTTTTCAAACACCTTACTGATATTCGGAAGGAGACTTATCGACCGGAGATTCGCCGGATTGGATATATCCTTTCCCTTTTTGGGGATAGTTTGAACCACCGCCGTTTTCCAATGCGTTGGATAGTTTGCATTATTCATTGCATTATTAAACAGGGTGGAGTAAATGTCCACCGCTTCTAGAGCAAGATGTCGAAGCACGATGTTCGGAATACCATCGGTCCCCACTGATTTCTTAGCCCTAATTGTGTCGAAGATCTCGAGTTCTGTCGAGTTCTTCCTTCGAAATGAACGGGGGTAGGTCACCCTCTCTTTCAATGACATTATTTGCCATATTTTCGTCGCTGAACCGGGTGAAACCGGAGCCCTCGGATCGCCAGTTCCCTATTTCATTTCGAATGCAGAAGTCGTGCACCAAGACGCGATTGTCCAGGTCATAATTAGCGCCAATAGTATCAGTGGCCTTGTATATGTACTACCCGGAAAGTCGCCCCTATGGCCTCAACCTTCTCCTGCGGATCCTCGATCACAAAGAAGTCGTCATCATCAGCGGCTTCATATGGATCAATACCTGCTATTGTCAGTAACCGTTCGTTGTCTGTTGCCAGGGCTATTTTAAGACACTGAAGGTCGTTCTGATTCTGTCTCCGAAATAGTTTATTTATTTGCGGAAACATATTCGGAATGCTGGTGTTTACGGTCCGAACCTTGTTGTTCCAATATGAACTTACAGAAATTCTGTAATTCTCTTTTATTAACGTTTGAATATTTTTAATTGACAACTTCAGTGTCCTAATCTCCGGGTCTTGTCTGTCAGTTAACTGTCTGTACAAGTTTTTGAGTCTTGACAGAAGTAACTTTTCTGTCGGTGCAGTGCGTCAATAGTAGGATTGCGGAGCAGGTCTTCGTTAGTCGTACGTTGATACCGCGGTATTGTAGTGTCCCTAGTTTGTTTAATAGTCTCGTCCATTTGTTTTAGGTACTTGTCGATCTCCTCGTTTGACAAATTCCTAATGGACGGTGGGTGGAGCATGTTCGAGGAGAGCGCTCTTTTCAAGGTTGTGGAGAAGCGTGTCCATCGAGTCTCACTGTCGTTGTAAGAACATCTTTGGACAAACTCCTCCAATTCCGCAATTTCGATGGGAACTGTAATTTTGGTGCTAAAACCGCAATGGTCGCTGTCATACACGAATGTGCGCAGACAGTTTAGAGTTTGTAAATTCGTACCTGTCAGTTATATACGTTCGTCATACAGCAGTAGATCCAAATAAGACCCGCCTCCGAAAATTAAGGCACATATCTAGACAGCAAGTTCTGCAGTCGGTATGACGGTCAAAATCTGGAAAGGGAACGTTTTCAGCACTAAAACCAAGCTGAGACTGTGTCTATCTAAAGTAGAGTCTGTGCTACTACATGGGTGATAACGCAGACTTCGGATAGATTCATTCAAATGAACTGCGGCAAGATTTGTTTGTCTTTTATTAATAGCTAAAGGTCGTTGTTATTCAAGGCATTTGTTTTCTCTTTGGTTGACACTTAACCTTTGTCAATACTTTGACCATCTGAAGTAAAATCTGAAGAAATTCGTTGGCGTTGTTGTACCGTTGAAGGTGGGGAACTAGATTTTCCGAGCAGAGATTTTCGACTTCGGAGGGCCTTTATTGTCAGATATTTAGCTCCTATTTGGATGCGGATTTGTTGTTAGAGGCAAACTTAGGCAAGAAGTCTTGAGTTTCCGGCATGTTAACCTTATACAAATCCATATTACGGCTAAATTTCTCTATATTAGCCTTATATGCGCACACGCTCCCACAGAGGAAAAAGATGACGACGCCAAAAATAGCTTCTACGAGCTCATGCGCAAGACTTACCAGCAGTGCCCTAGCTATGACATTAAAATTGTCCTCTGCGATTTTAATGCAAAGCTAGGAAGAGAGCGCATCTTTGGTACGAGTAGTACTGGAAAGTTTAGCCTGAACGACACAACCCCCGATAACGAATTCAGGCTAATCATTTTACGTGGTGGTGGAATATTGTCGTATCTAACACGCAGTTCCCACATCTCGAATTTCTTAAGGGGACTTGGAAAACTCCTAATCAATCAACCGTCAACTAGATTGACAGCATTGCGATCGACAAAAGAGAGTCCTCCAGAATGACAGATGTCTGAATCATACGAGGGGCCAACATTCACTCGGACCATTACTTCGTTATATCCATAGCAAATATTAGCTAATACTGTGAGGAAGATTGATGACGAACGCTCCTTCGAGATCTCCAAATCCTTTTCCGAAAAAGTCTCCCTTAATCTCTCAAGAGATGCCGCTAGCATCAAGTATTGAAGACCAGTCACTGGTCACCAGTGGCAACAATGCCAAAAAGCCATCCGAGATACCGCTTCTGATGTGCTAGATTTCACTCGGCGACCACAACGAAACCCCTGGTTTTACGAGTGCCTTCAAGAATATGCAGATAATCAAAATGCATACAAAGCGGACCTCATAGAGGGACTAGAGCTGCTCATGAGCTCTACGAGCAGAAGAAGAGAGACGAATACCGATTCCTCAGGAGAAAAAAGAAGGAGCATGAGAAGCACGCGATAGAGGAAATTCAGAGATACTACTCCAGGTATGAGATTCGGAATGTCTCGGAAACAAACCGTGAACCGAAGCCTGTAGAGACGAACAAGAGAACATAGTAGTAGAGTCGTAGTCGATGCTGTGAATTTGGAAAGAGTTTTTCTATAGACAGTATAATGGCGATGACGATGAAGGCAGAATGGACGATCTAGACCAACAATTCCGTCCATCCGGCGTAGATGAAGTGAATACAGTTATATTTAAGCTTAAGTCCCACAAAGCTGTTGGAGTACACAGACTGACTGCGAGCTCCTTAAAGAGGCAGACGATGCCCCGTACACCAACTGACAGATGACAGCATCTATAGAAACGAGCTATAGAGAACAATATTTAGTTTTGGAATCCCTGCCAAACTCGTCCGCTTGTGCAGGATGACAATTGAAAATAGTGGATCAAGGTCGGTAAAGAACTCTCCGAGACCATTGATGTCAAAAAAGGATTTAGACAAGGCGATGCGCTGTCTAATTCTTTAACATCGTTCTTGTAAGAATAGTGCAACACAAGATGACCAATCTTTCAAAAGTCCGTCCTATTACTCGCATATAACGATGATATTGATATAATCGGAAGAAAGCAGCGTGATGTCAATGGCGCTTTCGCAAATATTGAGCCGGAAGCGGCGAAGATGGGTTTAATGGTCAATGAGAGCAAGACCAAGTATATGCTGCCAACAAGAAAGGCAGACAACGTCACCCTCGACAGATATAACTTTGAGGTAGTTGAGGATTTTGTCTACCTAGGTTCCGCTTTCAATTCAGACAACGAGACCAACGCTAAGCTCAAACGAAGATTGCGACTTCTTTGGGCTAAGAAGACAAGTGACTAGCAAAGTCCTCTCTCGAACAACAAAAGTGACCTTATAAGACCTTAATAATCCCAGTCCTGCTCTATGGTGCAGAGCATGGACTTTATCCAAAATGTATGAGGGTGATGATGCTTTTTTGTGATTTTCTGCTCCGTCGGCTGCATAGACGGTGAGTGGAGGAGGAGATACACGACGAACTGTACGGGCTGTACAGCGACTGAGGTTCGAAAAGTCTTTGAATCTGCGAAGAATCCAAAGACCGCGACTCAGGTGGCGCACGGAAATGGAAGGGACCGCAATCAACTAAGGACGCGAAACTGGAGGTAGCTAGCTAAAGATCGAGATGGCTGGAGATGCTTATTGGTTGAGGCCCAGGTTTTCTCCGGGCTGTAGCGCCACCTTGAGTTCATTGAGTTAACCAACAACTATTGCTAGTTGCTGTTCATCTTTTTTCAAAATACTTGGAACTCTGGAATCTGTCCAATTACCAAGAATAATTTAATTATATATAGCTGGGAACTAAAATCACTGCATTCGAATTGACTGACTCGTCAATAACGAGAAAGTTCCTGAAATTAAAAAAAGTATAGTTGATGAGTAATTATAGAGTACCCTATAGGATTTTCTTTCTCAATTTGCCTTAGAAACAAACTGAAATGGAGAGCAAAAGTTGTGCACCCTATAATAAAGTTTCAAAGAAGCTTTTCTCTCACACATACTGTGCCAACATTAGAATAGTAAGAGTAAAGGCGAAATTATTTACACGAAATACCGGCCGGAAAAGAACAGAAACAATAACAAGGATGACTAAGCGTAGAGCTTTTTACTGTTGTTTTCTGTTTATTGACTTTTTTCACCTAATATACCTAGCTACTTATACATGCATAGGTATGTCAGGGTCGACCTATGTATCTTATATGAACTATTTTGCTCTTGGTTTGTGTTAATCGGAAGACGGAGAAATAGGAGTCAAAACCATTCATCGAAACATTCTCATCATTAATTACTACCAACTTTGTATGACACGTTTTGGCTAGCAGCCAAACTCTCTAGAAGACGAAAATATGTTGTTTTTTTTTCCTGGACATGTGCCTACTCAACAGCTGCATCAAGTATCAAAGCCTTTTACAGAAAAAAAATGAATTTCAAATTTTATTAATACTCAATGGTGTTCTTAGTTACAGAAATATCCCACTTCACTGGAGTGTACATACATACACCTAAACAAACACGTCCATAAAAATAGGGTTGCAAACTGAAAGTTCTTGGAAATAATGTTTACAATCCAATCGATTCAGAATTTGCAACCCGAACCGGCACTGTTATCGGCGCTATCATAATCAGGCTTTGTTGGGAAGGTCTCTGACACCGAAATAGATTTGTGTTAGTTCTAGAGGAACACCCCGAAAATACGGTGTCCTCAAGCAGTCTCTACCGAGCACTCATTCGTATCGCACTCAAACGCAGGCATTCGCCAGACGCCGTGGCTATGCTCTGAATCATCAAAGTGATCTTTTTCTTACAAGTACAGTTACTTCGTAACTGAAATTTACCAAAAAGATTCCAAAGATGTCGGTGGTACAAATGACGTCAGATCAACTACTACAACTAATCGAAGCTGTTCGGACCGCAGTTGCCTTTGATGTTCCAGATGGAGCAATTTTTTTTTTTTTTTTTTTTTATAATTTACGCGCGCCTAAGGGGTTGATACCCTTTTACTGTTGCCATGGCGCGGGCGGAAAGATAGAAGGAGGAGAAAGGAAAATTGTTTTTTTTTGTAGTGGTTTGAAACTCAGATGTGTTTGGTTTCTATGTTTGCTCTCCAGGGGTGGGAGTCCGAATAGGACGGAGAGTTTTTCTTCACTCAGAGTGATTCGAGATATAATTCCCAGTATTTTTTTTTTTTTTCATTGCTTGAAACTCTTATATCTCTTATAGATGGAGCTATTGCAGCATCAACCGTACGAGCAAGGGGTAGCTTCACCAACTGTTCTGCTCGTTTCGGACGACAACGTGGCCACGATGCCGTTGAGGAGTTCATAACGCCAATGGTGACATACAAGGAAATCGTACATATCAGCGACGAAGACGCTTTACGTGGAATATCGCTGCTCTTCTACCGGATCGCATTCACCTGGTGGCAGGGTATCAAGCGTGAGGCAAAGAGCTATGAAGACGCCATCGGACTCATCCGGAGTCACTTCTCACCAACGAAACCAGCCTACCAGATTTACATGGAGATCTTCCAGACACCACAAAGCGAGGGCACAGCTATCGACACATTCGTGTGCCAAAAACGTGCTTTGCTCGCCGAATTGCCTGAAGTTCGCCACGATGAACAGACCGAAATCGACTTGATCTACGGCTTGGTACACATCAACTATCGCAAGCATATTGCTCGTCATGATGTCAAGACGTTCCGTGAGTTATTGGAAAGAGGTTACCACCACCTCCTCGTCCAAAACGGTTGATTCAATCTACAAATTCTCCTGCTGCCCATTCAATCTAAGAGTCTAAAACTGTTTCACCGCCGCCGTCCCACGCGGGCTCATCAAACATTTTGGTACAACATAGACACCTTTCGAAAGGAGGCGTAGGCTGGATATAATTGAAACCGAGATGATTACATTTTCATCAAAGGCACCCTCCAAAACGCTTATATTTCTTGGATCGCGAAATTCTTCGCAAACAAATACGGTATCACCATCAGCCAATGTAAAATGTTCCTGCCATCTCACCACTAAGGCAATTGAAACTTTAAATTCGACCTCCCTGTTAGATACGAATGGTTATTTAAAAGCCCTTGTGGTGCTAATTGCAACAGTGGAAAGATGCGTATCTGTAAATGGATGGACACACCTACCAGGATAAAACTAATCTTAGCATTCAATCTAAATTTACCTACTAAATCCTTACTTACTAAATTTAGTTATTAACATAAATCCGGTTTCCAAATCCCGTCCCAAACCTGACTCTAATTGGATATTCAAAACTAACATATTCCCCAATTTCGCACCTCCCAACCACATCCCTAACCAACCTGATAGTTTTCTCGAAGAACTTTAAAACGGAGGACAGTTTCACGATGGGCCTATAACTTAGGATTTCATCTTTTTGACCTTTCTTATGGAGAGGTATTATGAAATCATTTGGAGTGTCTAATGCTTGGCCTGTACTAAGCTTCTTGTGGCCAATACGCCAATAATTTCGCTTTCTATCACCACATCATCCACGTTACAGCGGTGATGGTATGGGCCGTTCATATACTTGTATTTAAAGGGTTTTCCAATAGGAACTTGACAACTTTGAATTTAATTTTTGAAGGCACTCTTTCACTAATCATCAAACTGTCACTGTCAATTTATTCAGCAAACTCAACATTTTCATCATGGTAAAGTACACAAACGAGCAACGTCTGTAAATTATAAAAATTTTCTACCGAAATTCGGAGTCGGTGACTGCAACTTTAAGAGCGTTAACTCCAATTTTCGGTCGTAATTCTCACCCTAGTAGACAGGCAATAACAAGTTTAGTGCAAAAATTTGAGTCTACATATTCGTTGTGTGATGTTGCCGTGTCTGTGAGACAACGGGTTGGTCGAAGTGTCGAAAATATCGCTGCCGTTCAGGCGTCAGTCAATTCCACGGTGTTCTCAAAAATTGGGCATCGCTCAGACAACATTATGGCGTATTTTGGGTAAGGATCTTGGTTTACACTCATACAAGATGAAGCTGACTAGTTTCGGCCGAAATGTGTGGCCGAGTCGTTGAAAATTGGGTCCAACGAATCGACCGCTGCAAACGTGCCCGCGGTGGCCATATGAACGAAGTCGAGTTCCATTCATAAATGTTTTGATTGATGATTTGACGATGGTAACAATGATGATGACGATGTTGATGTTGTTGCTACGAACGTAACTCATATATTATGTACTCACCACGACGCCCCCTTTACCGCTCAAAACTCATTCTGTTCGTGATAGTGCCCCACCACATACTCTTTTTGATAGCTATTCTGTTTGTCGCCTTTTCGTTCCTCTGCCATGTTTTATTCTGACCAAACTGCCACATCATGCACGTTAAGCGTCATTGTTGTTTCAAAAAAAAATCTTTCGCTCTCAAAAAATATCCTTTAATTATAAGGTACTAACTTCTGCGTCACTTCATATCAGGCGCCATGGCCGGTCGCCTATCCATGCCTTAGCCTATATCCGCTACTGCACATATGATCACACTCCTATGTCACATACTCACATGCCACGTAAAACTCAGAAACAGCTGGTGGGGTTTTAGCTCTCTCACGAACTTCTGCTCTCGTGAATGGGAAAGAGCTTTGCTCTTGAGTTACACTCAATCATCCGCAAGTCAGTAAGCACTCCATTCTACGGCTTCTGATATATAAAAATAGAACACATCCGATATTTGTAAAGTGTGTAAAGAATTGTACATGTGTGTGAGTTGAACTGTGAAAATTCTGCGTATTACTTTTAGTTCCCAATTATGTCATATTCTGTTTCTCTTCAATACCATTCTCATTCAATTCTTATCTACCTTCTTTTTTTTTAAATACCAATTTTTAATCGTATATTAGCATGTGCTCACATGCAATTTACTACAATCCATTGCGAGAAGAAATAAAAAGATACAAAACCGTCCACCTGTATCTATGCATGTACATATATTCAGCAGTGTTATACGCTCCCATTAGAATATTCGCTATTTCTACCAAACCTAGACGATAAAGTCAGCGGAAATAGAAGGAAAACGACACAAATGCCTTCAACCTGTCCAAAACAGAACCCCAAATGAAGTGAAACAATTAAATTTGTAACTCCTAAATCCGAAGATTTATTTATAACAAAATAGTTTCCTTAAATTTATTTACAAAAATACAAATATTGTGTAAAAATTTGTTAACACAAAATTTTCTTCAAAATTACATTTTGTTGTTACAGATTTTTAAATTTAAGAGTCTCTAGATAAAAATTGTAATATTGTACATAGATACATTCGAGGACATATGTATTGTTTAATACATTCTTTTTTTAATTGTACATATTACGATGTTTTTATTGAGTTATCGATCGCATTCGTATACAAAGTGACTTGTGAGGGTTGGCGTCTCAGCCAGGATATTAAAAAAAAAAAAGACTGTAAAGAAGTCTTGAGACATAGCCAACTCTGGCGTATGTCTTACATGGCAGTCTTTCGAACTGCCGATGTATGTAATAGCAAATTACTATTTCGGAAAAATTCCAAAATTGAATAAGCTCATGAACGAGTAAGTACTCGTAGTTATGCTTGCGCATAGTTGTAGTTGGTTTTGTTTTTATGCTTTCACATAAAAACGGTTTGAGTTTGGTCAAAAATTTCTCTAAGAGAAAAAATTGGGGTTTTTACCGCTCGCAGAGGTGCATCAATACATTTTGAGAACGTGAAAAGTTTGTAGGCGCCTAAAACCGCACTCCACAGGGTCATTCAGAGAGCAGTCTCCACAGAACCAGATCCACGAAAAGCAAGCTCCGCATGGATCTACCTCTAAGGAAACCCGTCCCTCTGAAGCCCCTGTTTCGTTTGGTTGAAGAGATCCCACACTCTTTTCAACCTCAACACAATGGAGCATCTCCTTGAGCAGTGGGGTGGGGACAAAGTCCCCGGAACCCTTTTGTACACCCAATTTGAATGGCTTATCGCATCTGCGGCATGAAAATCTAGCATTGTCATCAGATAGCCAACGACGATACCAAAATTCCTTCCGAAAGAGCAGAAAATATTCAAATCAGATGTGCAAACGGGGGTGAGTACCTCATAGATGCCTTCAGTCAAGTAAGCCTCAAAATTGTGTCCAAACCAGGGCCAATAGACCCGTAAGGAAGAGACAAAATGGGAGGACACCCAAAGAAAACGATACAAGTACCGCAATCTTTAAGAGTCCAAACATTTCGCCAATTCCACACGACCTTCCGGTCCACGGAATGATCACAAAAATGAGTCCCAACTTTCAGAAAATTCTATTCAGTACTCGGCTTCTAGTTTGTGCCCGAAGGCGGTTGAATACAAAAATTTAAAAAGTTAGATAACTTTTTAAGAATCATGGTGGCACGTAATAGCCGGAGTTACTGGCGTCACTTTACCAGATTTTGTTTTTTTTTTTTTAAAAACCAAGCGAATTCAAAAAGGTTCGAAACGATCACTGCATAAGGTCATTTTTGGATTCTCTTAATACCATCGGCATGTACATAACATGGGCAAACCGTAGATAAGAGAGATTTCCAAAAACTCCCAATGAACTGGTCCTACTCGAGACAGTCTTGAAAAGCCTTAAGAAAAAAAAGTGCAAATTTAAATCTATAATAGTTGATACCTTAACCTTAAATAATTGGATAGTTGTTGTGTGAGATGACGTTGACCCTTGTTATTCCTCAGCTGCCTTCTTCTTGCGGCAATTCTCTACAGTGTGTCCTCTGTAATTGCAGTGTGTGCAACGTTTTGGACCACTACGTCTTCCCGCAATATCCACAGTCGAAGGAGTAGCTTCACAAGCCTCGGTGTTGTTGTGCTCGATAATTCGACCTCTTTCCAATAACTCACGGAACGTCTTGACATCATGACGGGCAATATGCTTGCGATAGTTGATGTGTAGCAAGCCGTAGATCAAGTCGATTTCGGTCTGTTCATTGTGGCGACCTTCAGGCAATTGGGCGAGCAAAGCACGTTTTTGGCACACAAATGTGTCGATGGCTGTGCCCTCGCTTTGTGGTGTCTGGAAGATCTCCATGTAAATCTGGTAGGCTGGTTTCGTTGGTGAGAAGTGACTCCGGATGAGTTCGATAGCGTCTTCCCAGGTCTTTGCCTCACGTTTGACACCCTGCCACCAAGTAGATGCGAGCCCATAGAAGAGCAGCGATATTCCACGTAATGCGTCCTCATCGTTGATGTGTTCGATTTCCTTGTATGTCACCATTGAGATAATGAACTCCTCAACGGCATCGTGGTCACGTTGTCCTCCAAAACGGGCAGTGCAATTGGTAAAGCTACCCTTTGATGGAATGGCTGATGCTGCTGCAGCTTCAACTGGAGCGCCTGATACAGCTGCGGCACGAACGGCTTCGATTAGCTGTTGTAGTTGGTCTGACGTCATCTGTACTACCGACATCTTTGCACTTTTTTTTTGGTTAAATTTCAGTTATGAAGTAACTGTACTTGTAAGAAAAAAATCACTTTGATGATTCAGAGCAAAGCCAAGGCGTCTGGCGAATGCCTGCGTTTAAATGCGATACGAATGAGTGCTCGGTAGAGACTGGTTGTGTTCACAGCAGTCGCTGCTTATATACATGCCAGAGAGATTTGGAATTTCTGCTGGTGGTGAAATAAACTTTTATTCGTAGTGAGAACTACTGACGTCATTTTTATATTTTAAATTGCTTTTGGAGTCATTTTGAGTTTTATATATGCACATGTATGTACATACGAGTATATGCCCAATACCAAGAAGCCTTTGAATTGAAAGCTTTTTCGGTTGATGTTTGGGAGAATGAGCGGTTTTTCTTCTCTTTTTCTAATCACAATATACGAATAACAATATTTTGGTTTCTAGATAGCATTCGTTTCTGCTTAAAACAAACGCGCTTTTGGGGGAACATACATACATCTGTATGGATAGATAGCACTGCCAAGGTCCATAGATGGTAACAAGGTCTCTTCTGTGTTGGAAATTGGGAAGCAATTTCCCAGTATCTCGTACTCGTGGTACACAATATCTTTGTTGCGTTAAAATGTGTTTTACATACCGATGTATACGGGGAATTGCTGTGCCTTTAGTTGTTCTTGCTTGCTAGTATATATGTGGGCTTTTCTGTTGCTAACCCAGGAAATCCCCTGTCGATAACGTTTTGCGGAGTTTTCCTATTTGCCTAAATGATGAAATTCTTTTATGAATGTAATCTCCCTACAAAAGATTTTGTGTAAATGCTGTGGCACTACAACCGTTACTGGCTGCAGCATCGTCCAGATTTAATGTAATGTGATGTAAGAACGGTTTCATGCCATCATGGGATTTATTGTTCAACTTAGTGCAGGAAGGAGAACTCTTGTGGTGATATAACATGACAATCACGGTATCTGAAAACGTCTTTTAGGACTGTGAATGAAGCTCCCACAACTAACTACTAGGTACTTTGTGGAACGTTATAGGTATCTGGAACCACTCATTCGAGTACTCAGCTTCTACATGAACTGCTTCTGATTTTAGAAGAATCTTTAAATCCCACTGCTAAAGAAATGCCACTATGTAGGTGTGCGGATTCATGTCCTAAGTGTACTCGTACATATGTAGATTCAGAATTTTGAAAAGAATCCAACAGGCATCGGCAATTTGTTGAAATAAATTTCACCCTTAAGAGGGACTGACTAGCTTTAAGATTCCTTCATAACCTATTGTAGCGTACTTAAGTGTAAGTGACGATAGCACCTACAAATTATTGGCAAAGATCCGACTTCATTCCGTTCTTGGCGCAGGCCGAGGCTAATCCTGAGTACCATTGCGTAAGAGAACATATCCACAAAACCTAGTTTCGAAGACAGTCAAAGAACAAACTCAACGAAGCGACTGTAAGACTACTTTTCCTTAAACGGAATATGTCCTTAAGAATGCAATCCATGATATACATAAATACCAAGGCAAGGAAGATTCATCACTATGTGTAAAGCAAAAGAAGCCGTTTAAAAACAACCCATGCAGTCGGAGCAAATCGGTAAAAGCAGCAAGGATCTATCATATTTGGCTGAAAGCAACAGCGACACATATGGTAGTACTCCAGCGGTTCAGAAGTCCAGTGCAAGCATTCTAAGTAAAATGTAATTGCCCATTAATTTCCTTCGTATACATTTGATAGTGTTGCGCAGGCCAGGACTTCACTATGGGCGTCAAAAGCATCTAACCCTGGTGTAAAACAAGTAAAAACTATATGCTATACCTGTACTCGACACGTTGTTCTACAATAAACCTGGATGTGTTGATATGGTTAATGCAGGAGAGTCAGGGTGAAAGCCGACTTATTCGAAATCGACAGTTTAAGTGTACTTCGTTCCTGTCCTTACATATTTATCATACTTAGGTGATGCTCTGAAGTCAACTAACAAGCCTCTCCATTTAGCCCGATGCTTAGCTAACTGCCTCCAGTTGGGCGCTCAGAGTCGGTTGAGGTCCACTTCTACTTGTGCGCGCCACCTAAAGTGAGATGTTCCTCATTTCCCTCCGGGTTAGATACGAAGACGCTGTGGGCCGGAGCATTATTGTCCATTCACTCTATTTACATGTGATAGCCATCTCAGGCGACTGATGCGTAGTCGATGACGCCGTACAACTCGTACAGTTTGTCGTTGAATCTTGTCTTCTAAAGCCCGTCAACGCAAATGGGACCTAATATTTTTCGCAGGATTTTTCACTCGAAACAACTGAGGATATCTCCATCCGCTTTCGATAGAGTCCATGTTTCAGCGTAATAAATTAGGACTGGGATGATCAGTGTCTTATATGAAGACTCCTTCGTTTTTCAGGATAGCCGAAAGAAACAGGAATTGGCAAGAGTCATTCCTCAGATTTTATAGCAGAGCAGAGGCTTGTTGTTGACTGGTTTTGCCCTCATTTACCCCTAAACCGATTTTGGAAGCTTCGTTTCAAAGCTTGACATGGCTCTAAAAATGCTTCACATGCGGCCTTATGATCGGTGAAAAGATGGTGAGTATCGCCTCTATGTTCTTGAATTTTCTTTCCTGACCTGAGACCTCACTTATACGTGCCAATAAAGTTGCTTACGAAGGGTTTCAGATGTCCACACAGTATGGGAGATAAGATCCTCTACATAATGTTGAGAAGACTTACACCTCTATAGTTGGCCCAGTTGAGGGATACACTCTTCTGACCAGATCTGAAAAATGAGTTGGTCTGCAAAGTCACTTCCGGCAGCTTTGAATAGATAGGTCAGTAAGCCGTCACGTCTAGCAGCTTTGTTGGATTTAAGCTTAGCTATTGCCAGCTTTACTTTGTTTTGGTCAGTTGGACGGAAGTTTTGGCTATCATCTTCTAAGTTGGATGGTCTATTCTTATATTCCATATAACGCCATATTCTCAGCATCGACTGTGACTCTACTGCAAATTTCCTTCTTCATCTTTACAGGTTTCTCTGCAGATCTTATTGCCTAACCTGTTATTTTTACCTGCTGGTAAAACTTCCATACGTTGTTCCTGGAACACAAACTATTCATATCCTAGATCGCGCACTTCTCGTGTTCTTTTTCCTCTTCTGGCTAAGCCGATGTTTTTCCCGTCTCTTCTGCCCGTAGAGCACGTGAGCAGGTTTCGTCCTTCGTTGTAGCGCTGATTTGTACACTTCTTATTTAGCTGCATGTGCTAGCCGGCATTCTTCAAACTAGGGACTTCTTTTTGATAGTCGGGTTCAACCCAGTATATCAGTTGCTGCGTCTCTGATGGCACGTTGACCGTATTGCCACTAGTCTTCGGTACTCGATGATGGCGGCAAAGGAGTTATTGAGAGATTTCGGGATACGCCTTCGGCTAAAGTTTTGGTGATCTCTTGCGGTTGCACCTTCTTCTTACAGTAGTTCTTCGTTGTTGTGCTTCTTGGAAGATCTGCATTCGTCTGGAATAAAGTGGTGATCCGAGTCAATGTTGGCTGACCGGAAGGTTCGGCTGTCCAGAATGCTGGAGGCATGCCTTACGTCAATCGCAAAATTATCAATTTGATTTAGAAACCCGCATGCTTGCTATAGTGATATTTTATCCTACTGCAAAAGAAATAAACCTAAGTCGCTACCCAGCGTATCTGTCCCACCAAAAATGTGCGATTTTTCTTAGGTTTCGTTATCGTTGTCTTCCGTGGGGGATTATGTTAACGAATTTAGCCTTGATGAGGATTGTCGTAAGATGCGTCGTAAGCTCAAGACTTCTTGACTAATCTGATCTGCGCGTATGACAAATCCGCATCCGAATAAGCGCTGTTTCTGTTACCTAGTCTTTTATGCTCCGTTTGGTCGGCCCATCCCATTGGAATTATTCGGCTGGACGTGACCTGTTAAGGATCCGAGCATTTCACATGTAGATCGAAGCTCACTGTCCTTTAAACGTCTGCAAGGGTCGTCATCAGTGTATTGCCACATCTTTTTAATTTTTTCTGAATAGAGTTGTGAGCGCTATGATATCGTAGCCCAGTATTATGCTACTGGTCGAGCATATACCAATTTTAACCCGCATTGATAAGGATTACCGGGGACCACCACTTGTTCGAAATCAGTTATTTTCCATTTCGAAACGCCCATTCATATTCGGGTTCATCCAGATGGTGTAACATTTGCCCCACCTCTTCAGGTGATTCTTATTTGAAATGAGAAAGTCACCCTCTAGACTATTAGAGGGATTGTTACTTTGAGTTGTGTTCTTCGTTAAGGTCCTTAATACATATCAGCATAAATGGAGATAAAGCTCAAGGAGATGAAGTGTTAATGTGGTGACATTTGTCACGGTTATAAATACAATTCTTTACTTTCTTTTCTTTCGCACGGTACTAGGCTTCATGTTCAGATCTCTCAACGCATGAAGCTGTTGCAATTTAAACTTTTACCAACTGCAAGTATCTGCTGATGACCACGTGGCTTACACACCTGACGCACATTCAGCTGGTTTACTGCACAGTGGTTTCACTGACAGGTTCCTGACATAGAACTATCTTTTGTTTTAAACTCAACCTGTTCATCTGGCACAGCATAAACTTCTGTTCTATGAACAAACGCCCCAGACAGCAGGATAGGCGAGTAGGCGTGAAGTAAGGTTTATTAACAAAGTTTCGAAGTGTTCAGTTTCAGAAGCTCCTTATTGTTTGTTATTTAGAGAACCAGCACCCATCAGGAGATGCAACTTCTGCGAGGTCTAGTACAAGTATTTTCCAACTAAATGAATATAAGGAGCGTACACCAGGTCATCATTCGGGTATGGGACAGTGCATGCACACCCAAAGACTGAAAGTCTTAGCCTTACCAGTGTAAACCCTTATTAAATGTCGCATGTTTCCGTTGTAGATAATATCCAGTGTGAATTTTGGACGTCTTAAGATTTTTTGCAGCATATTCATCTACCAATATCGAAGTATACCAACGTTTAGACACCTGTAGTGTCCACACATCGTCTTTTCATTGACTGCAATGTTACAATGGTCTGAAAGTATACAAGATCATGGCCGTGTAAGTCTGAAAAATACTTGATGTGCTAAAAGGTTAGAAAATCTTCCTATAAACTCATCCAAACATGTATCAAGTTTCGGCAAAAACTTTGGCCGCAGCATGACTCCTGCACTGTGAGTGCTGAAAGCAAATACTGCGTGAGGAATGTTTTAGCGAAGAAGGCACTACCTTCAACAAGATAGCTGCTGCAAAAGCCCGTCGAAGAAACAGCGAGGAGAGTAAGTGTAAAAGTAAATGCGGAACGAACATGTAAAGGGTCTTTCATTAAGCGTTTCCTATCTTTAAATTTAAATATAACAAAGTGTGTGTGAAATATTATTGAAATTTTTTATTCGTTTGAAAGGCCTATCGATGCCATTATGTATGGCATATAACATCGTTTAAATGTCCAATTTTTCACGACTCTGGCGCATAAATCAATCTGAATTTGACCGATGGCATGGACTTTGAGGGCCGCTATCTAATGGGGTCAAATCGCGCGATGTCGGTGGCCAGTTCACATTACCTCCACGTGAGATGACCATGCAATCGAATCGCTCATGCAGAATTTCCAATGTGGCGTGAGCTGTGTGACACATAGCGCCGTCCTGTTGAAACCACATATCGTTGGTGTCCATAACATTCAATTCAGGCCAAAAGAAGTTGGCAATCATTATAGCGCATTATAGACCTATAGCGCTCGCCGTTGACGATGATGACCTGGCCAACGTCGTTCCCAAAAATATATGCCGCCAGCAAAAAATCCACACCAAACAGTGACTTTTTCGGGATGCATTGAATTCTCTTGGATCTCATGTGGATTGGTATCGTTCCAAATTCGACAATTTCATCCAGAAATGGGCCTCATTGCTGAAGATGATTTTTCGATGAAAATTAAGAGCCCATTCAGCGAATACATGCCGTAGCCTATGGTCGTTTACCTTCAGCTTCTGGGTCAGTTGAATTTTGTACGGGTGCAGGCCCTAGTCACGATGCAAAATTCGCCAAGTTGTGGTCTGCGAAAAGCCGAGTTCTTGTGAGTGACGCGAAATCGACTGCCATGGATTCTCCTGCACATTCTCACGTACAGCGGCGATGTTTTCGGCAGATGTTGCGTTTCGCCAACATACGGGTGTTGGTTTATCGTTTACTGAACCAGTGGACTCAAATTTGTCCACCACACTGCGAATAGACCTTTGGGTAGAACGACTATGGCGACCGTAAAATGGAACAGAACAACCATTTTTTGAATGCTATGTATGTCCGTCCCTGGTGATTTGGAAAAACAGACTGAATAAATAATTGCCAATTTGACAGATGTAGCTTCAACAATTTGGCCGCTATCAACTGTCAAAGTTCGGAAGTCCCTATTGGAAGACCCTGTACATGCTGTCGGCAATTAAAAATCATCTGCTCAACCAAAAAACATCACCATACCTACCAAACAGGGTCTGTATGCGACTGTTGTTAAAGTTTGTTTCTTATTAAAATATTTATTATGAGAAGAAAAAAAATGTATAATAACACCAGATGTGTTGTTTCTTTCACTTGTCACTGCATCAAAGCAACAAAAGTAAACAAGTAATCGCCATCTGCAAAATAAACTGAGACCTTGAGCTTGACTATGATTCACCAATAACACAAATTTTCAAAGTGTGTAATGATAGTGGGATAGTATCTCACAAGCCGCGAGATAAAAGAGCTTTTCTGACACTACTACACTGAAACGTTGGCAGATACTGTGAGAGTAGATAATGCCGCCGGCCGGCGGTCATGCATGGGTTAAATGTTCAAATAACTACGATGACACATTTTCGTTGCTATTCATGATAACTTTTTCTTGTTTACTAATTTTGCCCAACCGGTTTCCCTGTATTGATTTTTTCTATTTAAGTTTATTTTCTTTTTCCTGTCCAATTCTTCAATCTTTCGCAGGAAGATAATTAACTATACAATAACTACATATGTTATTTATCGGGTTTTCCAATAAGGACTTGACAACTTTTTTTTTAAATAAAACGCAAACCATTTGAGATATTTCAAAAACTTTATTATCGGCTTAAGTACAATCAAAACATTTCTGAATGGAACTAGACTTCGTTCATATGGCCACCGCGGGCACGTTTGCAGCGGTCCATTCGTTGGACCCAATTTTCAAAGACTCGGCAACACATTTCGGCCGAAACGGCCGCTATTTCGCGTTCTATGTTGGCTCTGAGCTCTTCCAACGTCGTCGGCGTGTTGGCATAAACCAATGACTTAACGTAGCCCCACAGAAAATAGTCAAGCAGCGTTAAATCGCACGAACGAGGCGGCCAATCGACTAGCCCATGTCTTGAGATAACACGTTCACCATACTTACTCTTCAATAAATCGATTGTAGCGTGTACTTTGTGGCTTATGGCACCATCCAAACAGTTATTTTTTGTGGATGAAGTGGTGATTCATGAAGCACATGTGGATTTTTACCGGACCAATAACGCATATTTTGCTTATTGTCGAACCCAATGAGCCAAAAATGAGCTTCGTCACTGAAGATGATTTTGCGATGAAATTCATCATCTTGGCGCATCTTCTCCAGAACCCAATCGGAGAACGTACGTCACTTCAAATGGTCCATCGGCTTCAATTCTTGAGTCAGCTTGATCTTGTATGGGTGTAAACCAAGATCCTTACGCAAAATACGCCATAATGTGGTCTGAACGCCGTGGAATTGACTGATTTGGATCGTTTGCTACGGACGCCTGAATGGCAGCGATATTTTCGACACTTCGACCAACCCGTTGTCTCACTGACACGGCAACATCACACAACAAACTTGGTATTGCCTGTCTACTAGGGCGAGAATTACGACCTAAAATTGGAGTTAACGCTCTTAAAGTTGCAGTCACCGACTGTAAACATAGCTTGGCTGCAACTAGGTAGTGACCATTATGGACTGGTGGCTCGGATTCTCGGTTATCTATAATATTGAAGGATTATCACAGATGGCTCAAAAACAGAGGAAGGAACAGGTTCGGGTCTATAAGACTACTGGACGCAAGCAGTATCTTCCAATCAGAGGTTCTGGCATTCTGGCTGTCCTCAGGGCGGCTGAGCTAATGCAGATGAGATTCGTATCCGAAGATATCGCTATCTACATCGATAGCCAGGCCACACTCAAGGCAATGGAATCAACCAGCGTCAACTTTGATACAGTCAGGGGCTGTCGCACAGTGCTTAACGCACTATGCAGTCAGAACCGGGTAAGACTGTGCTGGGTATTAAAGTATTAATACGGTATTAAAGTAAATGAACAAGCGGACGAGCTTGTCCATAGCATGTCCATCACACCCCTGTTTAACCTAACATAGCCTATCATATTGAAATAGAGCCTTGTGTCAAAGCAACATAATTAGTTAAGCTTACTGTATCATGGTGTGGACATTTTGAGACAGCTTATTGATATTTCGATCATCAGCAAAGTCAGTTAGCCTGAGTTCATTTCCTGACGTGTTGTCGTGTATGCCATGCTTTCCAACTGACCTTCCGAAAAAGACCTCATTTCTTATTACTTACTCATTTACTTCCTTACTAAAGGTGGCGCTCCGGGGCGGACGTGGGTCTTAATCAACAAGTGTCTGCAGTCAGCTCGATCTTTAACATCCTACTACTCCTATTACATCCTGGCTTCTGCAGTTGCTATGCCCGACCCAGCTTGACGTCCAACAAATACCAACAAATTCTGGACAATCTAACCGCAGACGCTTTTCCGAAGCTCCAGTGGTTATATGCGGTGGCTTTAATGCGTGAGACACAGAATGGGGTAGCAGACTCACTAACACCCGACTGGAACCATTCGCTCCTCTATCGATAAGTATCGCCAACAAGAGTAGTGCAAATACGTGCCAGAATAGGCTCTATCATCGACATCATTCTTATGAGCAGTTCTATCCAGAGTGAAGGGTCAGTGAGGAATACTCACACAGTGACCACCAAATGATAGTACTGGAAATAAAAGGAAGGAAACCGGTCGTGCATGAAACGACAGAACTTTCGGTAAGGAAACATTCGTAGAGATGTTGAACGATGATCTAACCCTAAGCGGAACAGTGGATATCCTCGCACAGGCTACAACAAAGCACCCGGACTCGGCGACGGCATCCCGAACAAGGCAACAAAAGCAGCTATAAAAAAGAGACCAGACCTGTTTATGATAACGATGCAGAAGAAGGGATGCTTCCCAAATGAAACATTTGGTCATGGTACCAAAAAGAAAGAAGCCTCCTGGAGAACCATCGACCAATCGCCCAATCTGCCTATGAGAAAGATCCTCGAGAACATAATCCACAATAGTAATACGTAAAAGGAGAATTAGCCGACCGAAACAGCAGAAAATTGAGACATAATACAGATGAAGGTGAAAAATACGGCAACATCACTGATGGAATTCCACAGGGATCGGTTTTAGGGCCCTTATTCTGGAACATCACTCACGATTGACGTTGCCTGGGGGTGTGACGGTAATTGGATTCGCCGATGACATTGCCGTCGTGACAGTATGAAAACAGGTTCATACAGTTGAATCCGTTACAAATGAAGCAATTGTCCGGATAAAAGATTTGCCAGCAGCCACCAACCTAGAAAGAGCCGATCATAAAACAGAAGCTGTCCTCATAACCAATCGAAAAACTGTAGAGTTCGCCAACTTCCAGATTGATAACCAAATAATCAGTCCAGAGAAGCGGTTAAATATCTTGAAGTAATGCTGAACAACAGATTACGGTTAAAAACACACGTGGACTATTTAACTAAGAAAAAAGGATACACAAAAATGATCCTACTTTCCAGAGTTGTCACATCCGTTCTGTTGTATGCCGCCTTAATCTGGGCGCAGTCCCCGAGGACGACGTTGACCAAAAGGAGACTGTCGTCAACATACCGACTCTGCGCGCTATGGACAATCAGCGGCTTTAGAACCATACCAGACCAAGCCGCCATTGTCATAGCTGGAATGGTTCCCGTCGACATTTTTGCAGACGAAATGTTGAGGATGTATAACAAAAGAGCTTTAAGCCAACACGATACCAATGGAATCAAGAGGATCAAAATTGAAGAAAAAGCAGCGTCAATAGCTATGTAGCAAGCCCGCTGGGATAATACAATGAAAGGCAGATGGACATTCAAACTTATACCGACTGGGTAGAATGTAAACATGGGGACTGTAACTACAACCTTACGCAGTCCCTGTCTGGCCACGGTAGTTATCGCAAGTATTTCCACCGTTTTGGGCTCATGATCTTGCTCCGAATGTTCAAATGAAGATGAAGATAGCAGTATTTCATGGCATGGAGAACTACTCTGCCAGCTCGTCGCTAATCCTATAACTATTCTACAAAATGAGCTACGGGGAATAGAAAGTCTAAGAAATGAGTAACAGCAGAAGCCTCAGAAGCTGCAGAAACCTCAGAAGAAGCTGACACGAATAGCATAGAGTCTTGGCTCATAGAGTCGGCTTGGCTTAAATGGCATGAAACAATAAAAACAGTATTTTGTGACAGATAGATGGCGCTCAAACTTAAAGGTTTATTATAGACTGCTGTAGCTCGTCCAGCTTTGATATATGGTACGCCTTGCAATGTTTAACGATGTGCGAGAAATATATATTTATAGGTAAAAATTGACAGCATAAAATGTAAATATTACGAATATCATCGGGTGTAGCAAACCGTAATCTTAATAAAGGTACCCGCATTCGCGGAATTACCCACGTTAACAAATTCCAGGCTAAGCAAACTAGCTGGCTTTGCCATGTGCAACGAAGATCTTCCGTTCGAAAAAGTAATGGGGTATCATGTTCCAGGGAGATTCGAAGAAAAGGGTGGACGAAAAATAATTGGATCGTAACGAGGTTACCCAAAATACTCGTAGAAAGACCTCTAGACCCTAGAGTGGCTCTAAGATTTGCAAATTTTGTCGCCGGGTTGTCTGTGCCATTACAATTCTGGTACTCACAGAGATTCATGTAGGAACGCACTTTTTCACCCGGTTACGCAGAATTCAACAAGCATTTGTAATTTTTATTTACATGCACAAGTGTCTATATGTGTAGACTAATGTGAACGTATTTTATAATTTGACCAAATGATATGATGCCTTATCGCAGCGGAAATTCCAGCAAAGCTAACAAAAAGCTTGTACTCTACACGAATATGTATCTACAGCTTAAGATTCATGCGGATGAAATGAAACATAAAATACTTCATCAAAGGTTAGGTTTTTTGCCGACCGGCATTTGACCGGCATATCAATAAAAATATTACAACAGTATTTTCAGGAGCTTTCTCATTCAATACTGGCGGAGTTTTATTTTATTTTATATTTATTTATATCATACATAACATACGACTTGTTTTGTTTGCTCAGACCTACCTTGTATTTGGGACTCACTCTCCTAAATTATGTACAACTAGAAAGAACTCTCAATTCGAACGATTTGAAATGCTGTTAGCATGGGCGCCGCCATACACGTGCATATGTTTGTAATTTAAGCTTTTTAAAAATAAGTGTATAGCCAAAAATTGACGTCATAAACGTTGGCTATGACAAATACTTATGTACATACATATTTCACAACCTAAGCAAATCAGTTCTGTATTCTTCATATAAAAGCTATAACGACGGTGCTTTCGATAGTAGTCGCTATTGGGCACTCACTCGTATCGCATTTGTACAAGCGCCAGCATTCGCCAGATACATTGGCTTTGCTGCTCTAAGTCATCAAAGTGATTTTTTTCTATTTAAAAAAAAACAAAAAATTAAACTGTTTTTGTTTGTATTGAATTAAATTAAATTTAATAAAAAAAAAGTGCAACTATGGCTGTAGTACAGATGACACAAGAACAACTACAGCAACTTATTGAAGCTGTTCGTGCCGCAGCTGTATCTGCTGCTCCTGCAGCCGAAGCGGTCACCACAAAATCAAAGGGAAGTTTCACAAATTGTAACGCCCGTTTTGGTGGACAACGTGATCATGATGCCGTCGAAGAATTTATTACATCAGTGGAAACCTATAAAGAAGTTGAACACATCAGTGATAAAGACGCACTACGTGGAATATCCCTGCTGTTCTATGGAATCGCATCTACCTGGTGGCAGGGTATAAAGCGTGAAGCCAAAACCTGGACTGATGCAATTGAACTAATTCGCAGTAATTTCTCACCAACAAAACCGGCTTACCAGATCTATATGGAGATTTGTCAGACACCACAGGGTGAGCGTGTGGCCATAGATACATTTGTGTGCCAAAAACGTGCTCTGCTCGCCCAGTTGCCCGAAGGTCGACACAATGAAGAGACTGAAATTGACCTTATTTATGGTCTAATACACATCAATTATCGTAAGCACATAGCCCGTCATGATGTGAAGACTTTCCGTGATTTACTGGAGAAGGGTCGTGTCATCGAGCACAACAACACCGAGGCTAATGCTAAACAGAAGTAAATTTAATTTAACTCACAAAACTATACAAAAACATTTCCAAGGAATTTCAAAATGGTGCTGTGTTAAAATGGTTTTATTTTTTAAGAATTTCGGAATTCATTTGATGTGGCCAATGAGACAAGTGACATCGAAGTGATTCGAAAAGCCTAAAGAACCAATTATTTTATTCGTCACTCTTTTGAGGTTCCTTTCAAATAAAATAAAAACCTGGCAAAGTGACGCCAGTGACAGGTTTCCACCTTTACAATGAGAACCACATACACACTATGAATCTTTCTAAAAGTATTCTGACTTTTAGATACATATTTTGAATTTAACAGCCTTCGGGCACCAACTAGAAGCCGAGTACTGAATAGAATTTTCTGAAAGTTGGGACTCATTTTTGTGATCATTCCGTGGACCGGAAGGTCGTGTGGAATTGGCAAAATGTTTGGATTCTTAAAGATTCCGGTACTTGTATCGTTTTCTTTGGGTGTCCTCCCATTTTCTCTCTTCCTTACGGGTCTATTGGCCCTGGTTTGGACACAATTTTGAGGCTTACTTGACTGAAGACATCTAAGAGGTACTCACCCCCGTTTGCACATCTGATTTGAATATTTTCTGCTCTTTCGGAAGGAATTTTGGTATCGTCTTTGGCTATCTGATGACAATGCTGGATTTTCATGCCGCAGATGCGATAAGCCATTCAAATTGGGTGTACAAAAGGGTTCCGGGGACTTTGTCCCCACCCCACTGCTCAAGGAGATGCTCCATTGTGTTGAGGTTGAAAAGAGTGTGGGATCTCTTCAACCAAACGAAACAGGGGCTTCAGAGGGACGGGTTTCCTTAGAGGTAGATCCATGCGGAGCTTGCTTTTCGTGGATCTGGTTCTGTGGAGACTCTGCTCTCTGAATGACCCTGTGGAGTGCGGTTTTAGGCGCCTACAAACTTTTCACGTTCTCAAAATGTATTGATGCACCTCTGCGAGCGGTAAAAACCCCAATTTTTTCTCTTAGAGAAATTTTTGACCAAACTCAAACCGTTTTTATGTGAAAGCATAAAAACAAATCCAACTACAACTATGCGCAAGCATAACTACGAGTACTTACTCGTTCATGAGCTTATTCAATTTTGGAATTATTCCGAAATAGTAATTTGCTATTACATACATCGGCAGTTCGAAAGACTGCCATGTAAGACATACGCCAGAGTTGGCTATGTCTCAAGACTTCTTTACAGTCTTTTTTTTTTTTTAATATCCTGGCTGAGACGCCAACCCTCACAAGTCACTTTGTATACGAATGCGATCGATAACTCAATAAAAACATCGTAATATGTACAATTAAAAAAAGAATGTATTAAACAATATGTCCTCGAATGTATCTATGTACAATATTACAATTTTTATCTAGAGACTCTTAAATTTAAAAATCTGTAACAACAAAATGTAATTTTGAAGAAAATTTTGTGTTAACAAATTTTTACACAATATTTGTATTTTTGTAAATAAATTTAAGGAAACTATTTTGTTATAAATAAATCTTCGGATTTAGGAGTTACAAATTTGATTGTTTCACTTCCATTTGGGGTTCTGTTTTGGACAGGTTGAAGGCTTTTGTGTCGTTTTCCTTCTATTTCCGCTGACTTTATCGTCTAGGTTTGGTAGAAACAGCGAACGCTCTATGAATATAGATACAGGGAAATGATTTTGTATGTTTTTATAGGATTCTCTTCATCGATTGCAACAAAAAGTGATATATTTATGTAGATGGAAGTGTAGCCGGAATACATACATCGATCAGAACAGTTTTCAAGTGAAACACAATACGAAATACGAACTAATGCGCAGAATAATACAATACATGTACAAGACTATATACCCATGCTGTTCTTACAGTTTTGTTTTGTGTTCTATTTTTGTACATAAGAAGCCGGAGAACGGAGTGTTATCTCACTTACGGAACGATTGAGCGTAACTCAAGAGCACAGCTTTTCCACATTTATGAGGGCAGAAGTTCATGATAAATAGAGCTTAAATCCCACCAATTGTTTCGGAGTTAAACGTAGTAGGTGTCACAGAAGTGAGATCATAAATGCAGTAGCGACGTTGGGGTAGGGCGCTAGACTTGAGTGGCGCAAAACTTACTCCTTAGTATTGCGACGGAAATGCAGATGATTTGGTCTTTTGCACATTTGTGTAGTACATACTTTGTTGCAACATGCCAAACGCTAGTTTTTAGCTGTTCCACTTGAAGTGTTCGATTTTGGAATAAAAATCTAAAAGCCAATAAAATTTATTTATAAATTTTTATTCAGACAAAATGTGGTCTGCTGGGATGTACGGCTCTCGTCCAATGTGATTCAAGGTCAAACATTCATTTCTTTTGAGGCCAAACCATGCTTGGTTTCGGATGATTTTCTAGCGGTAAAATGACCTCGACATCATTATTGCTTCTTTTACCTCCTTGTTGTAGCCAGTAGGTTCTGGTCTCGCGCCAGTGTTGAGTAAGGAAAAATGAAAGCACATAATTTATTAAATCATTGTCAATGGCTGAACCTCAGAGGGAGGACGAATGAATCTACGATTGTTTCAACATTCAGTATGGCGGATAAGTACCTCATAACCTATGCCTCAACTTTCCAATCTTTTCTGTTAGCCCAATTCATCACTAACTCCCTCCGCTTGCACACTCAGAATCGAATGAGGTCACTTTTACATGTGCGCGCCAACTAAGGTAAGGGTTTCCCATACTGCGCTGTCCCTCCGGGTTAGATTCGAAGACTCTGCGGGCCGGAGCATTGATGTCCATGCGCTCTATATGTCCTAACCATTTCAGGCGATTAATGTGCAATTTCCTGAATAGGTCGTCGTTTAATCTTCTCTTTCAAAATCCATCAACACAAACGGGACAGAGAATTTCTTTCGAAGGATTTTTGTTTCGAAACAATGAAAGTAGGACTGGGATGACCAAGGTCTTGTATAGAGTCACCTTAGTTTTTCGGGATGGGACCTTGCTATTCAATTACCTTCTTAGTACCCAAAGAAGCAGCGATTGGCAAGAGTGATTCTTCATTTTATTTCTGTTGAGGTGTTGTTGGCTGAATTTATAGCAGAGCCAAGGTAGACAAAGTTCCTTACTACCTTGTTGTTGACACTTGGTTTTTCCCTCATTTAACCCTAAACCGATTTAAGTAGATTCGTTCCAAAACTGGACATGGCTCTATATGTATAGCTCGTCTCTATAAATGCTTTCACATGCGGCCACATGAAAATTTGGTCGATTACGGACTTTCCTGGTATGAGACCCCACTGATAGGGGCCAATTGTTGAAGATGTGTTCCAGACATTCACATAATATGAGAGACAAGATAGTCTACATAATATTGAGAAGACTTATACCTCTATAATTGGCGCAATTGATTTCATTCATTCAGAGTGTATGCGTCTCTTCCGACTAGATCTGAAAAATGAGTTGGTGTATGCTCTCCATAAAGTCTCTTCCAGCAACTTCGAATACATGGCCGACAAGCCATGAGATGCACGGTCTTTGTTGGAATTAGGCTTAGATATTGCTATCCTTACTTCGATTTGCACAGGTGGACGAACATTTTGGCTATCATCAGCTAAGTTTAATGGTATTTTCTGCCTGAGTCACCGTCTGTGACTCTACTGTAAGGTTTACGTTTTCATCTCTACAAGTTTTTACCTGTTGGTAAAACTTCCATACGTTGTTCTTAGAATACAAACTATTAATATCTTCGATCACGCACTTTTCGTGCTCTTTTTACTTCGCAAGAAGACGCCGATGTTCTTCCCGTATCTTTTGATCGTAAAGCTCACGAACGGTTCTCGTCCTTCGTTGCACTGCCGCTTTGTAGGCTTCTTGTTTAGCTGTATGTGCTTGCCGGAACTCTTCACTAAATTAGGAATTTCTTGATGATGGTTGGATGAAACCCAGCACATCATTTGCAGCGTCTCTGATGGTACGTTGACAGTGTACCTGTACTTGATGCTGTCGGCATGGGAGTTGTTGAGAGATTGCGGGATACGCGTTTGGCGAAGATTCTGCAGCTTTTCTTCTTACAGTAGTTCCTCTTTGTTGTGATGCTTGGCAAACCCGCATTCGTCTGGAACAAGATGGTGATACGACTCAATGTTGGCCGCACGGAAGGTTCGGACGTCCAGAATACTGGAGTCATACTTTATGTCGATCGCAAAATGATCAATTTGGTTTAGCATTTCACTATCAGGAGACCACCATGTCCCCTTGTGTATATATATGCAGTGATGAGGAAACCGTGTGCTTGCTATAGTGATATTTTATCCTGCCACAAAACCAATAAGCCTAAGTCCATTGTTGCTTTTTCGCTCCTCTTCCATGGTAATTTGTTTAACCCTTTTTGTCTAATTTAGGCCCGGGTCAACCCCGGACAGCTTTATTGTGCTTAATACAAGCATTGAAAATAGTATACTTATAAAACTAATAAAAATTTAATTGCTAGAGCTGTGGAGTATAGGTAGAGAGCGAGGGGAATAAAGGGCAATCTTAAGGGAGTGTTTGTTCAGGTGATAGTCAAAGATTGACTGGAATTTGTTCGCTTCGCGAAGAATTCGTAATAACGATTCATGGTATCCGTAATTAGTTCGATGGGAATTAACTTGGAAGAGAGGTACAGTTCTTAGATTATGTGGATTAACAGTTAAGGAGATGCGTTCCAGGAGAGCCTCAGAGTCAATGTTAGCATTTAAGAGCTTATGGACAAAAACTATATCGCAAACTTCTCGTCGTGTAATGAGGGGTTGTAAGTTAATAATTTTCAGTCGATTATGATAAGGGGGTAGATTGAAAGGGTCAGACCAAGGAAGTCCCCGTAACGCGAACCGAAGGAACCTACACTGTACCGATTCTATAGTGCAATTTGCGCAGAATAATATGGTGACCAGACTTGGCTTGCATACTCGAGGAGGGGCCGAACAAATGTGGCGTAGAGTGCCTTAGCCACATATGGGTCGTTAAATTCCTTAGACCAGCGCTTAATGAAGCCAAGAGTCGAATTGGCTTTAATAATAATGCTATCTATGTGAGAGCGAAAGTCATAGATAATGCTTAAATCGCTCATTTCGGTCACATTAGGAACAGGCTCGTTGTCGATGAAATATGCATGAGAAGGAGTTGTATGACGTTTTCTAGTGAAAGTTAAAGTTTGACATTTGTTAACATTTAACTCAAGAAAATTATGAAGACACCATGTGGAAAATCGATTGAGGTCATCTTGCAACAGAGAACAGTCAGAGGGAGACAATATGTGACGGAAGATTTTGATGTCGTCAGCATAGATAGAGATAAAAGAATTGTTAACGATGGTATCAACATCATTAATTGTTAATATAAATAACAGGGGACCGAGATGACTTCCTTGGGGAGCACCCGATGTGGCTTTGAAAGGTTTAGATAATGTAGACCTAAACAGGACACTGTAGTGTCTATCATTTAAGTATGAGGAAATCCACGTAACGAAATCTGATCGAAATCCAAGGGCGCAAAGTTTTAAAAGAATTACTTTATGCGAGATTCTATCGAAAGCTTTGCTGAAGTCTGTGATTATTACATCTACTTCTTTCCCATCTTCTAACGCGGATAGAGTACTTGATACAAATTCAATTAGATTAGTAGTAGTTGACCTGCTCTTAAGAAATCCATGTTGGTTTCTTGAAATCACTGGTTTACAATAAAAAGACATAGCATCATAAATAATGCTCTCAAAGAGCTTGGATATTGTGGAGAGCTTCGCAATAGGTCTGTAATTTGAGATTTCATCGTTGTGGCCTTTTTTATGCAGAGGGACTATATATGAGATTTTCCAGGAATGGGGAAAGGCGCATTGAGATAAGGAAAGTCTAAACAAGGCAGTGAGAGGTTTTACCAAGGAGGCGGCGGATTTTCTTAGAACTATGAGGGGTACAACATCAGGTCTAGTTGAACATTCACTTTTTAGATTACCTATCTTTTCATGTAGATTACCTATCTTTTCATGTACTAATGGCATTGAGATATCCACCGAAGTAAAGGATGTTTGTGAACAGCTGTTCAAGTATGAGAAATAAGATTTACGTCAGTGGAGAAGATAAGATCGAGTTGTTTACCGAGATAGTTGGTTATGCCACTTAACTGAAAAAGTCCGGAAGAAGTCCGAAAGTCCTGAAGAAGTCAATAAAAAGAATTTCTTTCTCCGAACTTGCATTGTTGGCGGTTTAGTGTGAATCATCAGTGCGTATCCGTTTGAGTCGTGGTAAGTTAAAGTCACCCATAACAACAACAGTGTCATTTGCGTCAGCTTTGGCAAACAGTGTGTCGCCATGTAGCAGAAATGTAACATACCCCAAAGGCCAAAAGTCTATTTCAAATTAGCAGTTAGCAAATAAGAGAAGTTGTTACGCATTTTTGCACATCTACAACATATATTACAATGAAAAATATACTCTTAAAAATATATTCATCACTGACAGTTGGTTCCGTTATACGGGGATTTTTTGCTCTGAATAATTTCAGTTCACTCAGTCAACAATTATGATGTGCATCGAAGTTTTTAAATTAAATAAAAAATAGTGTTTTTGGTGTTTCTGTAAACTAAAGTGATTTATTTAACAACTGAGTATAAATATTTCTTTTTTCTGTTAAATAATTTAAAAAAATATTGTAAGAATAGTGGAAAGCGGGCGTTTTTCGTTTGTTGCATTGTGATATGAGACTCATTTTTTTAAGCCGCATTGTGACCAGCTATTTTTTATGTTGTAGAATGGCTTCGCGCCGTTTACTTCCACAAGATATCACTGAACTATTTGAAAATATGCAAGATAGTTACGATGGAATGGATTTCTCTGATGACAACCTCTTGGATGACCAGATTTGATTTTACACCAGAACTCGAACCAGATTCTCAAGAAGATGAAAATCGAAATTTGGACGCGAACATAGAGAATATTGACGTGAGTATTAGCTTAGAAAAGATGTGTAATGAAGTATATCCACAACATGGAAGAAGACGAACTTAGTTTTGAATGACATTCAGCTTGCTGTTCTAGGTGACACAACCTTGTTCTTTATGTATTTATTCCCAAATGATCTTATTGAAATGATCAAAAACCAAACTAATTTGTACTCCATTCAAAAAGACCCTAAAACTACATTTACCGTGTCAATATTACTCGTAGATATACGTCAGTTTGTTGGCATCGTTTTCTTTATGTCCATAGCTCATCTGCCAAGAGTTAGGAGCTATTGGAAAAACTCTATAATAATTGCGGCTATTGAAGAAACAATGTCCCTAAATAAGTTTGAAAAGATCCGTCAGCTTATTCGTTTTGGTGATAACAGCAAGAATGTTCCAACATCGCATCCCGAGAACAACAGAATCTTCAAGATTAAGCCCGTTATTGATAAATTAAATGAGTCGTTTATGAAGGTCTCATCGCAACGATAAATTGATGTAAAGATGTTGAGCACATTTCGGAGACCGACGCAATCAAGAGATTTCCCTTACTGCTTGATGGTGATGCTCGGAGTTGGTGGCAAGGCGTGAGAAGAGAAACAAAAACTTGGATGGATGTTAAGTCTCTTTTGAGAAGTGCATTTGCACTAAGTAAGCCAGCGTACAGAATTTAGCAGGAAATCTTTGAGTCCAAGCAGTAAGTTAAAGAGAGTACGGATGATTTCATTCGGAAAAAAAAAACATTGTTCACGCAACTGCCTATGCCCAAACCATGATGCTTGATTTAGTGTACGACTTGTTACACTTAAACATCCGCGATGGCGCTCCAAGAGAAAGCATTACAATGTTTCAGCAACTCAACGATAAAGCCAGAGCAATGGAACATAGCATGGCTGAAAAACTTGAATAACGATCTGGAAAATAGAGGGTAAACAGCGTTGTAATTTCTGTAATTATTCTGGTCACACAGCATCTCAGTGTAAGCAGAAGCAGAAAGCTGAAAAAGAAGCAGAAAACCAGTCTAGGTCGCCTTGCAATCAGGGAATTTTTTGCAATAAGTGCAAGGCTCCTGGATATCTGAGGTCTAACTGCCCTTCCTGCAAAAATTTACCGAAAGGTCCACAAACGGTTTCATTCAACCTAATAAAGAATACTCTTGGCATTGAGTTACCAACGATTCCAATAACTTCGCATGTTGTAAACGGCATCGCTTACATAGACACGGCAGCAAAGACAAGCGTTGCTGGTCGCCACCTTTTCGAACATCTGCTAAGGAACGGGACCAAATTTACCAAGCCGAATGCAAGCGTTACCCTTGCCGATGGTAGTATTCAAAACTATGACATTTTTATGGCTTCTACCACAATAATTTTTGGAGAATCGGTTAAGACAAATAACATATAACGCTCTTCCTAAAGCCAAAGATAATAGAACCCTAATCGGGACAGACTTCTTAGAAGAGAATGGCGTTGTTTTGAATTTGGGGCAACGATGTTGGTATTTTCAGGACCAACCAAAGAAAATGTTTGACTTATTTGATGCAAACAGCTCTGTTGTCTGACCAGCAACGAGAATGGAGCATGAGGTCCAACGGTATAAGGACCGGCTCGATAAATTTCAACCAATTTCGCCATGTCAAAAAACACCAAAAAGACACTATCAGGCTTCCACATTCAAAATTCCTAAACACACAACAAAATCTACTGTGTTTTTTTAACCCAACTTTACCATTGACTTCAGAAAAGAGTGAAGAGCGATACGGTCCCCACCCGTAGGAAAACCAGACCATTACGCCATACTTCAAAAATAATGACTATTCTCCTCACTCAATCAATACAATTTTTGGTACCTCAGTACGCTCAAAAATCACTTCAGATAGGAGAAATCCACAAGGGGATCTCCTCCCTCCTATGCAAAAATGTAGTTCTCCCATGGAAACTGATGATTTCATTACTGAAATTTTGTCGATTGATGTAAACCTTCGGGAAGATTAAGGAACTGAACTAACTCATCAAAAAACAAATGAAATAAATGGCGTTCTCACAAAGTTTAGCTCCAGTTTTGAGTCTCCGACAGAACCTACACCATATGCTGGTGTATACGCGTTGCATTGGCTACCGCAACCTCAGCAAAGTAACAGTCGCTGATCGCTTTCCCATGCTTAGAATAAGTACAAAACCACGCTTGACCTTCAAAGTAGCCGATGAAGACGTAGAGAAAACAGCTTTTATAACACCATATGGGGTCTACTGTTTTAGACGCATGCCATTTGGCCTCATAAATGCCCCAGCTACGTTCATGAGATTAATGGCCAAATTTCAAGCCAGGCTTGTTTCGGAAGACATGTGGATTTTGATCTTCATCGATGATTTCATTATTTGTTCCGGCAGTTTTATCGATCATATAAAACATCTCACTATGGTGTTTACACGCCTCAATGAATTTAAACTCAAAGTAAGCAGACAAAAATCAAAGTTCTGTTGCGACATTGTCAAGTACTTGGGACGTCTCATTACTAGCAATGGGATAGAAGTAGATCCAGGAAAAACAGCTGCAATCTTAAACCGCCGAGAAGCAAGAAATATCAAAGAGCTCCTATCATTTTTACAAACTTGTTCCTGGTATCGCCGTTTCGTAGAAAAGTTTGCCGGAATATCCAAACCTCTTTCTTATCTTACCAAGAAGAATGTGCCTTGGAAGTGGGGGCAAGAAGAACGACTGGCTTTTGACAAATTAAAAACATCCTTACCAACAGCACCAGTTCTCCACCAGGTTTGTGAGGACAAACCGTTCTTCTTAAAAATGGATGCCAGTGGTTACACTACTGGATCTGTATTAGTCCAGGGGGGGGGCTCAGATGAACACCCAATAGCATATGCTTCACGACTATTGAACAGTGCTGAAAGAAACTACTCCACTACAGAGAGGGAAGCCTTAGCCATCGTCTGGGCTATCAATAAGTTTCGAGGATACATAGAGGAGTCCACTATAACCTTACTGACTGATCACCAGTCCTTGAAATGGCTTATGACGCTAAAATCACCAACCGGAAGGCTCGCCAAATGGGCATTACAGTTACAACCGTATAATATCGATATCCGTTATACTCCTATAAAACCGAACACAGTCGCATATATGCTTTCTAGACCGACATGCGCGAACGCAGGGCATAGTTCTGAGATGTGTACAATATGCAATGTACATATTGTGATTTCGGCTCGAAAGCCAAAAGAAATTCGCCAATCTCATTTGCAAGATTTGGAGATAAAGAAAATTGTCGAATCTTTCGAAACGTGTAATGAAAACCTTTCACGATGGACTTCTCGGGGTTATATTATGAACGAAGGTGTTCTGTACAGATTTTCTCCTGAATCAGACGCAGAAGACGCGCAGTTAGTAGCACCACCTCAAGAACGCGAAGATATCCTGCGAACATATCACGACGATACCTCAGCGGAACACTATGGAGTAGACCGCACTATAGCTCGTATAACATCCAGGTATTATTGGTCAAAAATGAGGGTCGACATAACAAAACCTATTGGTAACTGCCTAGCCTGTCAAAGGTACAAGCCATCAAATATGAAACCAACTGGGTTGTTACAGACGATTTCAAGTAACAAAAGGTTTGAAGTTATAGCCGTGGACCTATTCGGACCCCTACCGAAAACCCAGGAGGGATACTACTGGATTTTAATTGTTAAAGACATTGCAAGTAGGTGGACCGAAGTGTTCTCACTAAAAGAAGCCACTTCAGAAAACTGCGCAACTATACTTCTCAATCAAATTGTTTTGAGATACGGAACACCCAGGCGAATGATAACCTACAATGGAGTACAATTTATCTCAGTATTAATACAGCAATTACTACATTGTCTTGGGGTATAGCAAATTTTCACTCCAGTCTATCACCCTGAAGCCAATTCCGTCGAAAGAAGAAATAGAAATATGGAGACGCAACTCGCGGCGATTTTAGCTGGCAACACTGGGTGGCAGTGGCTCAAGTGGTAGTGTGTTGGCTTCCAAATCGGTAGGTTCGGTGTTCGAATCCCAGCTTCGTCCGAAAGACATTCTTTTTTTCAGGCAACTTAATTCACGTAAGACGAATGGTTGCCTCTAATACAACAACAAGTCCAATTACACTAATAATTTAGTCTCCCCATTAAATGTTGGATGCCACCCATGGAGCGAAATAACCACTGAGCCCAAAAATCTTTCTTTCTCTCTCTGTCCCATTTTCCTTAAAAACTTAACACGTGCTCAGGCATTTTAAGTGTATTAATACCCACTTGAGTGTTAAGTTCTTTAAAAAAAAAAAAAAAAAAAAAAAAAAAAAACAATCATTCTACTTAGGCAGATCATCTATCGTCTATAAGATTTGCAATAAATACTTCCAAATATCAGAGCACAAGCATATTTAATTTTCGGACGTGAGTTTCGTACATTAAACGATATACGCAAAATTGCCGAGTCTGATAATTTGAACAGCAAGACTAAAGACACTGTCGAAAACACTGCATGACGCTCGCGAATCAACAGAAAGGACGCAAGATCGAAACAAAAACTATGTCGATAAAAAGCGACGTCCCACGCCAGAGCTAAAAGTAGGTGACGAGGTATTGGTAACAACGCATGTGGTTATTCAGCCTTCCAAAAATTTAACATCATTCGTGCCGCGAAAAGACGGGCCATATATAATCATTAGTAAAATCGGCTCATCCACGTATCAAATCGCGAACAAAGATGAGCCATCTCTAATAGTCGGAACCTATCACGCATCGGCTATTACCAAATGTTCCCGTGGCAACTGGAATACACCAAACGCCGTTCCAATCCGAAGGCTTCGAAGAAGAACAACTAATTCCTGCCACATCATCGGGCCGATTTGATGCTCCAGAGGTGGAGACTGTAGCAACCGCATAACACAAACAACACATTTTAACACATTTTATATAAAAAAAATCAAAAAATTAAAACATTTATATTTATATATTAAATTTGATACTGGCAGTGTCACTTAATAAATAAATGTAGTACTGGCAATACTGCCTCTTTAATCTTGAATTATAAAAGCTCTGCAAGCTAAACAAAAAAGCTCTCAAGCAAAACAAAACAAAAGCTCTTCTAGCTAAATATTAAAGCTCTGTGAAAATGTATAAAAGACAAGCTTATGAAATAAATGATCACTCTTGATTTGGCCACTGATCAGTTCGGCAGAGTTCCTCGGCCTCTGATCAACCTTAGAAAGAGTTTTTTCCAAGTGTCCCTTGTGCCTTCGTTTTCTTTCTCGTTTACCCGCAGCGAATCTTACCCTCTGCCTGTAACCCACTTTAGCTCTCGCAAGTTCGTAGCGACTTCGATCGATAAGACCATAGCCGGCTGACTACCTCGGTAGAGTTCCTCAGCCTCTATACAACTCACTGGCAGCATTATTACGTCATCGTGAACGAGACTACCAGCGTTACTGTATTGAATTCAGGAGACTTTCGACTTGAAATTGCAGAAGTTCTGTGTACAGTAGGAACTAAACCAGCAGAAACCAGGAAACAAAGGTTAACTTAGAGGTTGAAATTCAAGCAAAATAACACAAAGGCCCCACACAACATGTTCCACCAAAACCTGTTCGACAAGATCAGATTGGACATTGGCCTGTATGGGCTGATAAAAGAATAAGGTGCAAGTACCCAAGTTGTAAAGGATACACTCAAACTTCGTGTGAAAAATGTGACTTGGTTCTCTGCTACTATAAAATAATTAAATTAGAATGAAAAGAATGTGACATATGTATACATATTCAATAAAGTGTTTTTTTATAAATAAACAAACTAAGTGCAATTTTACTTATCAGGTTATAGTTTTTGGCACCAAAGGAATGGGAGAATTTACTTTTTTTTCAAATTTTGACACACTGCGATACAAAGGGTTAAGTCTTTTTTGGTCTCACTTGCTTTCCTTTTTAAATTTTTATCTTCAAGGTTAGGTGCATTTTCTTGTCTCCTAACTTTTACTTCAGCTGGCACCATAAGCTGATTACAGGACAATCTCTCGATGTTCACTCCATCCTCTCCGTCTGAGTTGTCATCTGTTGTCACAGCCGGTGGCTCAATGAAAATCAGCATCATCTTGCTCTAACATGTCCAGAAATTCAGTTAGTGTCAAACATCTAGTCCATAGAAAAAAAAACAAAAAACGATATGTATTCCAAATCTCCGAGTGTCAGCATATGAGGGCACCAAAATTCACAAGAAAATTTCGTGTAACTGATTCACAGTATATTACTTAAATTTTTGTACTTGAAACACATAATTTTCGCATATTCCAAATAATGGGCAAGCTTAAAGATTTACTTTCAAGTTACTTTCTTGATGAAACCATAATGTCAGCACTTTTCATGAAACTCTAACTTTTTGGTTATGCAATACGTCTGTGCTATGCAAATTTTACCCGCGAAATGCGATTTCCCTATAAGAATAACACTTACTCTAACCAATACACAGTTTGAAACATAACTAGACATGAACGATTCCAATTCATACGAAATTTAAAGGACAGTTGTTTGCGTCCTCCAAACTTCTGTAAATACAGACCAGCTGGTGTGGCACTTAGTGAAACACAGTTAGATCCCTGTCCACACCTCTCAGATCATTCTGATCTGAAGCTACCTGTCTACGAACTAGTGCCATTATTCTTCTCTCACCGCGGTCTCGCCATTTACGCGCGTAGTGGTGTAGCTAAAATTCCATCTCCGTAAGCAAATTATCCACTACTGCTTTATTTACAGAAGCCCCAAACTGGACACCAATTCGACTTTTAACGAGTTTGATGCGCTGTCGGACTCCATTCAAACAATTTTATCCCTGTATCCTCATACTGAAATCGTTATTGCGGGCGATTTCAATATACACCATTCTTGGTGGCTTCGACATTCTGGACGGACAACACCCGAAGGACTGTGTGTAGAGATCTACGCTGCGGAAAACAACTTAACGCCGCTTGTTAATGAGCCCACGCGTATACCAGACGTTGATAGTCATACCGACAACACCCTGGACTTGTTTTTAACTTCTCACCTTGATAAGTACCTACACCGTTGATGTGCTATCCCCTCTAGACTCGTCGGACCATTGTGTCATATCAGCTAATTTCTCGTATACCGACCACACAGTTAGAGAAAAAATTCCTAAAACAACCGTATGGCAATAAGAGAAAGCCAATTGGAGCGGACTTAACAGCTTCTTTAGGAATTTCAATTGGTCGTTAGGTTTCCTCGATAACGACGTGGATGCCGTTGCTGATATGATCACAGACACCATTATCTTTGAAATGAGATCCTTTATCCCTCATCGGATGAAGAGTATCAAACCAGAAGAAAAGGCATGGTACGACTCGAGCTGTTTTTTTCGGTCCTCCAAGACCAACGCGACAGAACAAAACCGAAAAAGTTCAAACGAGCCAGGAATGGCTGAAACGCATTTCTTAAGCGCGTTAAATTCCAATACGACCAATAACTGAGACAAAAAATACTAAAATGTTCCAAAGGTAGTAAAAATTGTTGGTCGTTCGTCGAAAATATTAGAAATTCTGACTCATCCTCCATCCCAGCGCTCATTTACAATGACATTCCGATTGTCAGCTTTATACTTGAGTATGCACACTTACGCACTCTTATAGCAGCGAGAGTACTTAAAGATCTTAATATACACAAATCCGCTGGTCCAGATGGTGTATCTCTCTTTCTTCTAAAGAGGTGTTCTTCCACGCTGGCAAGACCACTGCGTAATCTTTTTCATCAATCCCGCTCTTTGGAACGCTTTCCGAGTAGATGGAAAATAACATTTTTCCAGCCCGTCCTCAAAAAAGATGAATCTTCTTCTCATTCCTCCTACAGACCCATTGCACTTACGTATCTTATTTCCAAGATAGTTGCACTTTATATTTCTAAAACATTTGACAGAGTTTGGCATCAGGCACTTTTGTCGAAAATACGCGCATTTGGGATCGACGACTCTCTTCTTCAATGGATTAGAAATTACCTTTCGGAAAGATCAATTCATGTTGTCTTAGATGGTTTCAAGTGTAATATTCACAAAATAAATACTGGTGTGCCCCAGGGCTCCGTTCTGTCTCCGACACTCTTTTTAATTTTCATCAATGATCTCTTGTTTGCTACTTCTAATCCAATATATTTCCTTGATTCCCTTGACAGTACTTTCTGCTTTTCAGATTCGTTCCCGGACTCACATACCTGCTTTTCGGCTGTAGAACGGGAACAGCAGAGAATGTTAAGCTCATTAAATTCCGATATTAACAGCATAACCAATTGGGGAACTATTAACAGAGTGGAATTTAATGCTTCCAAAACACAATCCTATCCTAGTCGAAGTCGTCAAAAATGCTCAGAAATGTCTAGGTTTCTTCCAGCGATGTAAGAAATATAAGGCATTCATCCAACCAAAACTGGAGTCCAATACCCACATCTGTCAATATCAGTCAGTCAATTGACACCCTTGAACACCAACGTAATGTCTCTTGTCTCACCTGGTTATTATGCTATTTTCACCATACGTGCTCCATTGAAATCGCCAGTAGCATTCCGCCACTTCAAACCTTCAACCGTAAAACCCGTCTCGCTTTGGATGCTCATCAGTATACCCTCAAACCAACTTTCGGACGTATTCTAAAATATAGTAACTCATTCCTAAGACGAACGACTCGCTTATGGTATGCCTTATCGAGCTCTCTATTTCCTGGTCATTATAACTTGCAAAAATTTAAGAACAATGTACATCGGTAGCTCTATTTTCTTCCTCCCTAAATTTCCTTCGCCCGAGCTGTGTGCCAGCATTTTAAGGATACACAAATCCCTTGAACGCTAATTATAAAAAAAACAAGTGTCAGTCACAGTATTTGTTTCAAATAAGATCAATTGTGGTTTCCGCGTCAAACCGCTTAAAGCTAGTTTTGTTACCCTATCCCCTTTAAAGTATTCCAATTCCCGTTTTTTTTTCCATTTAATTGACGAAGTGAGAAAATAAATCTTAATTTGATTGCCTTAATATTTAATTTTCTATATGAAAAAATAATATTCCGGTCAAACAACTTCTCCAAAAGCAGTTTTTCGAAAAAAAAAAAACATTGTTTTTCCAGCGAATTATTTGTTTATTCTCGATTTAAATAATTCTGAATACAAGCAACAACCTGCCCCATTATCTTGTGCTTCTCGAACCTATATAAAGCATATAAGCTCCTCAAAAGCTTTTAAGAGCAATTTCACAATACATTCCGAAGTCGATTTGCTAACGCTGTGAAATGATTCAACGAATCTCGTATAAAAGCTGCTGACCCATCGCTCATTTGCTTTCGTTTAAAGCGAACGGCGACGCAAACCGGTGTCTATTAGGGATAATCGAATTATTTATTTGTAAATTAGTTAAGTGGTCAAAGAAAATTTATCACCGGTCCTAATGTCTTCAGAATTGCTTGAATACCTTGGCACCACAGCTGCAATCAGTGGTCCAGGAGCTGCTGCTGCAACAGTAGCCATTAAAGTTCTTTTATATGGGTTAATCTTCTCCCTATGGCGAATTGTAGATACTTTTGGTGTAGCTAGAGAGATACCAATTCAGCTATCACCGCATTATTGCACGGACACTTTTCAAGAGCAAGCAGAGGCCTTGACAAAAGAAATGCCAGAATGTCGGAAACATTGCCAGCTGTCGCAACTTCCAAATGATGATTTGGATGAAAAGAATAATACGAATGGTAACGATCTCAGGAATACCAATTCCAAAGAATTTGACTGTCCAAAGTATCTAAAAGATACTAACGAAAACTCGGGATCACTTCTGTTTTCGAATGCAGGTAAGCAAAACTACCACCGTAAATGTTGTAAAAATGTTGGAAAATATTCTATGAATCTGATTTAAAATTCAAAATGAAATATAAAATTTCTTTTTTATTCATTTTTTAATCTAAATTTTAATTTCTTATTTGTTTAGATACTCGTACTACTTTTCAATTGATGAACGCGCTCTTATCTAAGTCACGAGCCTGGTTTTTAAGGAAGAAACATCGAATTTTTCAGCATATAGAACATGTTAACTTGCATTCGATACTGCTGACAAACTAGTTCTAAGAAACAAACATAAATTATTTGTAAATATATCTAATACATTTAACATACGTGAGTAGGAACAAATTTCTTGAAAATACATTTTTAAGATAAGGTGTTTTTAGAATTTACTATTTTAAGAATTTAGTTGTAATAAAAAGTTAATCATAAATAATGGTTTGATGTTTTTTTCGGTGAGAACAGAGCACTTATACAAGAAAACGAGTCCATTGTACTCCTTATATGTTCATTGTATGTAATCTTTTACTAATCTTTTAGTCTTTCGAAGGAAGATGAGTAAGCGTTTCAGTGATAAAGTGCTTGCAATACCATTACCCACCACGTCAACGCCGAGTATCTGCACCCTGATGCGAACGTAGGCCGGATATTCACAGAGGTAGTGCTCCGCGGTGTCTTCATCACTTTCATAGCAAGCGTCGCAGGATGTTGTATCACCTATATCCAGTACCTCGCTACGACACCTGCAGTCTTTTCTGATGAGGGACTTCTTAGAGACGTCGGGAAGCATTCGTAGTCATGCCATCTGTGCTCATATGAAACCCAACTGTTAACCGAGAACGCAGGTTGGGGTCCTGAAAAATTATCTTCTGAGTCATGCCTGGCAAGTTCATTGGCGATTGATTTCCCAGTGTAACCGGGGCCCAGATAAGTCTCAGTGAATTCAACTTTCCGACTGCGTTCAGTGATATTCTACATTCTCAAACTGACTTAGAGGTCGTAGTCTGTACAATCCTGACAATAGGATTGTGTATATGTATCCCAGACGCAAGTTTTCCTAACGAGGAGTGATATCTAGATACCAGCGCCGCACCCTATATACGTTTTGGAGCCGTCCGTGAAGACACGACTACATTCCTTTCCTGGCCCAGATTTTGGCTGAAACCAGTTTTGGACACCGGGAAAGCCGATTTCTCATTCTGTTGTTATTGTGTCAGATGGCATGTCCATAGACTACATTCAAAACCAGCCGGCGCTCAAGGTCATCAGAGCTCCAGTGAATACTGGCTGAGAGAATGCAGTCTCGTTAAAGCAGCAATAACATATTTTCGTGAGAGCTTATTCTATCAGATAACCGACCTATAGAATATAAAGGACCAAATCATAGCCGTGTAGATCCAGAAGACCGTTCTAGGTGACAGGCCTCATGTCTTGCAATAGCTCCCTTGCACTGCCAAAAGACCGACAGCGCCTTAGAGGCTTTCGACGTAAAGTGGTTTGTTATCCAGGATGACACATAAATACTTAGCTTCTTTGGAGAATTGGATGGTGATGTCTTTAAGCACTAGACGAGTCAGAACAAACAGTTTCCTCCCTTTCGTAAAGAGAACAACCTCAGTTTGTTGATTAAGTGAAAGTTCATTTCTAGTGCACCAATGGTCGATCACGTCTAGGGCTGCCTGCGCTCGATAGCAGACAACCGCTAGACACGATCCAACATTAAGGCTACATTATTTGCGTATGCTTTAGTCGACCAACATGCACCATAGGAGTGGAGACAGAACGCCGACTTGCGGGAAAACCCTGTTTATCCCCGCCATCAGATATTGACGCAGTCAGCATCCGCAATCAATGTCAGTCAGCAACCAGCATTGCTTTTATCCATTTACGCCGTGTTGTCTGGCCGAGTTACATATACCAGATTTTGAAGCTTGCGCCGGTTGCATCGCAGACAGAGGATGTATTTGCAAGACAGTTTTGCGCACATGGATCGCGACCATTTTCTCCATGCTTAAAGAGGAAGGTTTCAAGCTCTTGGCGAGCGTGTAGTACTCTTTTCCGATTTTCGGTATAAGGAATACTCTCACTATTTGCCAGGGTTACAGTATGTATCTAGTGCCAGGTTAGCTGTGAAGATTCTCTTCAGGGTTACCAGCAGCTGATCTATATCTTTTTGTAACATAACTGGGTATATGCCGTCGGTGCAAGGCGACTTAAAGCCACCAAACTAAGCAACAGCAGGTTTAATGGCCTTATCTGCCACCACAACCGATTAGTCATACCAGCTATTTACGACATGTTTTGTTATTCAGCTCACTAGCAGCTTTATTAAAAGGAGCTGGTTGTGAGCTGGTTCTGATTAGGTTACTTGAGAAGTAAGGCTCAGGCATGAGACGAAGAGTATATCATTTCAAAACCTCTAAGTCTTATTTTTTTATATAGCAATCGTCGTAGTATATGGCATGTCATAGTTTTTCATCTTTCCTTTACACAGCCCATCACACCTTACTTCTTGAATGGCGGCGACATCTGCTTTATAGCAGTCGGTAGCTCCGCCAGTTGTTCGACTGCACGCGGTCTGTCCTATGCTGGAATATTCCATGTACAGTCAACAGTAGATCGAAGGCCTTTAATTGCTTCGCAACAAAGAGGTTTTTATGAAGAAGGGAGTTGTTTGAGTGGTGGGGGGAGAGTAGGTAAGACGCGTTGGGGAGGGGGGAGTGGGGGAGGGGAGCATCATTTGGTTTCAGGACTCGTCTGGAGAATTTCTTCTCGAGATTCATTGAGACTACTCAGTTTCTATAATTCGACAAGTTCGATGCTCGCGGTAGAAGTGGCAGTCCCATAAAAGTTACTTCAATTGCGTAAGCTATCACATCATCGATTTGGTAAGTAGCCCGTTGAGGACAAGCTTCCATAGTAGAGAGTACACCACCGTGGGTGCTTTTTTATGTGATTTTTGCCGTTGAGTAAAATAAAGTGGAAATTATGTCCAGACTTTGAACAGAGTCTATGATTGAGGAGGTGAGCTCGTTTTGTATCAAGGAACGCCACCATTGTGTACTTACCGAGAAAGAGTGATTTTTCACTGTGAATTTTGTCTCAGTCTCATGCTCGGAATTTACATCCCGTTTATCCGGGATCAGAACTGACTTAAAATTGGCTCCTAGTACTGAGTCTGCAAGTGAGCCGAGCAACACAACCCGTCGTAGCTGCTGGCCCTCATCGGACATGGTGACCAATGGGGCCATCAAATGTACTTTTGTTTGCTTTAATCGCCTTATTTATTGTACAAAAAGGTGTACGAGTTAACCAGTTGCAACTCTGATGGGAATCTTCACTATTAGCCTGTCACATAAGGGACTCCTGACTAACAGTAATAGTAGCTCTTATATCGAAAATCAGAAAAGATATCTATACTCTCGGCAAGAACCTCGCACTAAACATTTTAACGTCCTTCATATCATGAACATGAGGAGCATAAAGGCTGTGGTTGAGATTCTTGTTTGCAATACTTCTTTGCGAAAGTCCTTTTGAGACTGAGGTCCAAAATAAAGTGAGACTAATGGATTGAGTTCGACAAGAAGGTGTAAGCGTAATTCGGCCTGACTACATGGCGTAGAAGAATCACTAGTTTTGCGGATTGAAGCAATACTAGTGAACAGAACCATAACTCTCTCTCGGATCATGTGTTGACTGATTGCTCCAGAGGGGAGGTAACCCTAGACTCAATCAACGATTGGTTCAGTCAATCTACTCAAAACTGAGGTTGCTCTCTGATTGTTCTTACTCATCTAGTCAGTTCTTTGGTGGAACAAGTTTTTACGCAAATTAGTTACGCAAATTATTCAAAGAACAATTTGCTTCGGCTGCTAGAGAGCTTTTCCCAGCACGTCTGGATTTGACGCACTGATAAATCTCCCTCCGTTTCATATTCATATTATGGGCTGCACTCGCAAAGCCATCTTTCCTTTTACGAGAAATGATCTATGGTACTTCTTTCACTGGAGCTTCGTTGTGCGCTGAGTTCTATTTGATCCTATGAACATGTCGTCTGACAAAATGTTGTCGGATTTCTAGTTGCTGCGGGATACAAAGTCGACTTTCATTGCTTCAGCCAGTAACTGAAAGGAATGTATTCGGATCTTTGTCTATGGCCTTAAAATCGAACTAGAATATGACGCTGATGTTTTTCTGGCAGAAGAAACCCTTAGACTTCACTACTCATGAGGAAACTTGACCTTGCCTTCCAAACAGAAATGTACTTTATGCACTGATCTTCAGCAATTAATGGAGGTGATAATCAAAGATTCTGAAATTTTGTTTTACGTTTAATCTGCCTATAGTAATTTTTCGTTGTTGTGTCATTTGTAATGTCCGTAGACGCTAGGCGAAGACATAGACGGTAGTGCTCTGAATATGCATTGGTCCCTCGGAATGTTAGGCCAATTGTAGTACTAGAAAAGTGCCCTGCATCGATTGAAATGAGGAAACTGGGTGTTAGCTATAGTAACATATTCCGTCCCATAGGAAAGTAAATCCATTTCCATTTCCAGATGTAGGGTTATGTAGGCTATACTTTCTGACTGTTCCATTTGAAAGTGACTATCTGTGCTCGTTTGTTTTGTCCAAGGCGCTCATAGAAACATTCTTTGGAAGCATACCATACTTCTTCTGCGGGATCATATCAGCTTAATGTTTGAGAATTTCCTTGATGCGGACTGTTATAATTCATCCAGTCATCCCCATCTCAGCACGTTAAAAAGTACATTGAAGTAGCTCTTATAAGAAATCTGTCATGCTAACTTTTGACGCTCCCGTAGACTTGGTTATGCGATTACATCTTCCTTAGGTTCATTCATTTCTGACAGGACACTATAGCGATGCAAGTTTGGCAATTTAAGTCTGGTTATATGAGACTAGTACCCGGTGGTTACCACGAGGTTACAGACGTCTGGACATAGATATAGCAATGTGCCTTCAACATGCCTTCATTAGGAGAGGCGCAAATCCCAATACTGCAAAGTGGATTTGTAACATGGACAAATCTATTCAAATCTATTCAACGGCTTGGGTGTCTGTGCATTACAGGAGCTATGAGAACGACTCCAATTGCAGGCATGTAGGCGCTATCAGGCATTTGACACTATTTTAGTACGTATAGTATATAAAATACAAAATGTCATTAAACTATTTCTAAAAATCTGATTTAAATAATGTAAATTGTGTATTTTAATTTATTTGAAATAAAAATCTAAATCTAAAATCTAAAATCTAATCTAATCTAGTACGCTTCATGTAGCAATTCAAGAGAAAGCAGCCACGCAAGCACACAAGGTACATCGCGAAAACCACCTTAAATTAGGTAACCTCATTCGTCACTTGGTATACTAATGGTTCAAAAACGTTTTAATGCGTGGGAGAAGGAGTGGTAGAAACTCGAATCTACGTCTCATTTGAACTGAGTAAGGGTGCCACCATCTTTCAGGCGGAACTTACCGCCTAATTGGAAGCTGTATGAGTTCCACTACCTAAATGGCATGAAAAATTCAAAACAACTATACTTTCACATAGCCTATCAAAGCACTGAATAGCTACTCGTACTCATTGAAGGCCATCCTAGAGCATCATAGAGTACTCAAAAACCTCGCCACACTGAACAAAATCTTACCATTACGGATCACCTGGCCAAGAAATGTATAGAAAATCCATTTTTCGAAACCTGCCCAAGCTTTGGCTATAGTCTTAATGACTTAGAATAGGAAACAAAACACAGGGCAAGATTATCTAGAATCAAATATTGGAATTATCTAGATAGGATAGTCTTAACCACTTTATAGATTGGAAATCAACTCCGCTACTACATGTAGATTTTGCAGTTGAACTGAGGGGTGTACGGAAGACCTAAGCACCAACCGTCTGCCAATGGCACGTAGACGTGTTGGCCTCGCAGAAAGGGCTGATCCAATTCTTCGAAATAAATAATATACAACTAATGGGAGAAAGCAATACATACAGGTATGTACCTTTTCCCTAAATTCGTGTGAATATACCATACCATACCATACAGCACTGTGGATAAGCAGATTTACGCCGCTCATAGTCTAACTGCTCAGCCACAGGTCTCTTTGCTATTTTTTCAAATATTTCTGAAACTCAATTGATCAACAAGGTGTCAAACTTCTACCCCACCTGCTCTACTTTAGAAAAAAAAATTATTAAGATTAACAGCCAGAATCTCGTAGACTGAAAAACTGGCCCTCTTCTATGGAACACTAAAGGCCTCATTTGATGCACTGATGAGTCAAAAATTTAATTAGGTGTCGGTGCCATTCTCAAAGTCTCAAATGCGTTAGGAATGTGTCGAGTTATTTGCTATGCATAGGTGGGCAACATCTGCCCCACGGCAGGTATACAAGGGCGCCTCAAATGTCCACCAGTGCTTACGCTACTGGATTGTTATTGTAAGAACTCGAAAGAAGAGAACTATGACATCTGAAGACAATGAGCTCCTCAAACTCAGAAAAAGGAACACATAAACATAATTTGGGTGATTAGTTAAAAAAAAAACTAAACCCAGACAACCTGGTGAGAACATATCTAAGCATCAACGGATTGTTTAGATCGTTTATTCGGTTTTCCCATTTAATACAGCGTAGACGAAGATATTCCAGAATTCTCTCTGGAAATAACAATTCTGGAATTACCCATAATTGTTTATCAAAAAAAAATAAAAAATTATTAAAGCTTTGGCGTGGAAACACTTTGCGAGTAAAACCACAATTACCTTCCACAAGCTTTGTGTATACGTGCAAATACAACATTTTGTTTTATTTTTTTAACCCGTGCAACAGCGAAATTCCGAGCACGATATCTTCAATGGGAAGCTTTTGGAACGCGCTTGATCATGAAATAGTAACCAGATTTCTCAATTCTACGTAATTGCCTAGCAGCGCCCACGGTCCGGCGTACAGTATAACTTCAGCTGAAATTGTATTTTTTCCAGCAGTATCTACCCAGCACTCACTCGTTTCACACGCGCCAGTGTTTACTAACAGTTTGAATAATTTTGCTCGCTCAAGTTCTGCCGGTAAATTGATAGCCAAAGTACTCATGGATATGTCTCTTGTTCCGATACCACAAGTGATTGATTTTATTCGTGTGGCCGCTGTAGTGAGAGTCCCAGGAGGTGGTGCATCAACAATTGCTCTAGAGTTGCTTTGCTTCGGGATGGTGTTTGCATTGTGGGAAGGCTTTATGGGAAGACCATGGAACTGGAATGGTCATACAGAGTTTATCGGCACACATAACTCCGAGATGAAATCCCCCAATCTAATATTCATGGAGATATCTCAATCAGCACAGACCGAAGACATGGATATTGAAACATTTTTGTGTCAAAAAGTTTCTTTGCTAGCACAGTTGCCTGAAAGTCATCGCAATAAGATAAGAGAGTTGGATATGGTTTATGGACTGTTGCATACAAATTACCTCCAGCATATAGCTCGCCATGAAATCCAGACATTCCAGGACTTACTTGAAAGAGGTTGCACCATCGAACAAGTGTTCGGCACGGGTGAGTTTTTGAATAGCAGCGAAAAAGGTCGTTGCTGTAATCATCAGAATCACTCAGATGTGAGTTGCTGCCCAAGAAAACCAGCCGCCGAAGTATGCAGCTAGAGGGTTACATCGACGACCTCACGAGACTTCAAGAAATATATGGAAGGTTTCTTGTGTAGATTACGTGTAAAGTTGGAACGAAAGGGTTTGAAGTTAACAACAGCATCTACAACGTACTACAAGTATATTGGCGGATTGGACAACAATCTAAAGTCTGTTCTCCATCTAAAGTCCGTAAAAATGATGTACGAGTACCTTTCAGTTCAGTTGCGTATTGACGTTTATCAATGCAGAAGACATTTGCAGATATGCATGAGGTTGTCGGGGACGATGCGCACATAAGTGTAGGAATATTTTGAAAAATCTCTTTTTATTTATTTCTATGTTTTTTCATTATTTTTGTTAATAAAAAAGAAAATTAAAATTTTAAGGACTTGTTGTTAGTTTGCTTTTATTAAGCCGGATTTCTTATTTTGTAGAACTGCAGTGCACATCTAGGTATTTCAATCTAAAACTCGATACACACAGGCAAAGAACTTGTCCATTGTTTTACTTGTGTTTTGCTTTTACTGAAATTGCTTAGTCTTTTATAGAAACCTTCAGTGGTAAAGTGGTTACAGAGGCACCACATCATCATCGAATGCCTGCAGCGCTTGACCAGACACTGTCAGAGGTATTGCTCCGCCGACCCGTCTCTCTATCGAAACTACCGAAAGGAAAGGAGGCAAACAGAACAATAGTGCTCAAAGAACTGAGGACTACCTCCAGAAACTCACTGGTCTTTGGGATGAGTTTGCCATTGTTGATAGTGAAATACGCGACCAATACAAAAGATTTCTACGCTACAATATAAAACAAAGTAAATGAACAAACGAAGACAAATATGTATGTATATGTACCTGGTTGAGCAGCAGGATCCCACAGCAGCTGCTATACCCTATCGGAAGGTGCTATACGTCTTGCAAATGTCGGTAAATGTCAATTCTATTTTGACATTTGTGAAGTAAACAGTTACAACATACACGTCAACAAGACATGAATGGCTATACTCCTAAAGAACGCGGAATAATTCGTCGGTAGTTTTGGCGCAGCGTGAATTTCGGCGCAGGTTTCCCGGTATCCAACGTGGCAAACACTACGACGTTTAGCCGCTCGCTTAGAAGAGTATGGGACAACACGAGATGATGCGAGGTCTGGCCGGCAGGATATCGCAGCTGTAGCTGAAGATGTCACAGAGAACCCCAGAGTATCGACCAGACGACGTGTCATGCAATTGGGCATCAATCCGCGGTCTTTACAAAGAATTTTGTTGGAAGACTGTAAGATGTTTCCTTACAAAGCGCAGACAGCGTTTCAGCTCTTAGATGTTGACCGACAAGCGCATGTAACCTACGCTCAAGCCATCCTGAATCTCGACCACGTGGGAGACAACAAGAGACATCATGAGCGACGAGGTCCACTTCCATCTCTGTGAATATGTGAATAAGCTAAATTATCGCTTCTAGATCACCGAAATTCCGCGTATTACCCAAGAAGAACTATTACACCTGCTCAAAGTTACTGCACGGTGTGCTGTTTACACTGGAGGCATCATTGGACCTTATTTTTTTCACGGTGGCTATAAATGAAATATCTACACCGCTTCGGGCACGATAGCTCACCTTCAGGAGGAAGGTGCCCAAATCAGGAGGAAGACACAGAGCATGCAATATTCCATTGCATACGCTTTCTGGGGTGAAGAACTTTATTAGTAGCTGGTAGAGCCGGCTACTGGTATCTATGAAGATTACACAACCACCAAATGGTCTTTAACTTAGAAGTAGAAACGTATAAAGTTCTGCACAAAATAAATACAGCATAAACTAAGGCCCTTAGCACTTCCGTCTCCACCTCTCAAATCAACACAGAAAACAGAATATCGCAAAGAGAGGCTAATACTGTGAAGAAGTTTGAAGTCCGACGGCTATAATCGTATAAGATCGCCAAATCCTTTTCCGATCGAGTGTTTCTTCATCTATTTCGAGTATCAGAGACCAGTGCATTGCCAAAAAGCCATCAGAGATGCCACCTCTGATGTTCTGGGTTTCACTCGGCCACCGCAGCGAATTCAATGATTTGACGACGAGTGCCGGCAAGCACCTGCAGCTAAGCAAGATGCATAGAAGGACTAGACCAGCTGACGATCTCTACGAGCAGAAGATGAGAGACGAATACAGGCTTCTCAGAGGGAAAAAGAAAGGACCATGAGAAGCACGCGGTAGAGGAAATTGTGAAATGCTACTCCAGGAATAAGACTCTGAAGTTTTACTAAAAGGTAAAGAAAATATGCTACGGACACACACCCCGAACCGAAGCCTGTAGAGACTGAAGATTTGGAAAGAGCATTTCTGTAGACTGTATAATGGCGATGACTAACCAAATACCGCTGTCAGCCAGAGTGAATCTTTCAATCTGGACGATGTAGATCAACAATTCCACTCACCCGACCTGAATGAAGAAATACACATATCAAAGCCTAGATCCAACAAAGCTACTGGAATGAACGGCCTGACTGCTGACCTCTTCAAAGCGGCAGGCGATGACTTGTTAAGGAAGCATACACCAACTCACCTGTAAAATATGGTCGGATGAAAGTATGCTCGGTGAATGGAACCTCAGCATTGTTTGGCAGATCTTTAAGAAATGAGACCCTCTGAACTGCGCCAACCGCAGAAATTTTATCCTACTAGACATCGTATACAATTTTGTTGCTGTAATATATTGCGAATGCCTAAAACCGATCGTCAACCACCTGATACGTCCATATCAACGCGGTTTTAGACCAACTATGCCCACAGTTGGTCAAATATTCACTATGCGGCAAATCTTGGAGAAGATCCAGGAATACCAAATTGATGCTCATCAACTCTCCATAGATTTTAAGAATGCTTATGATATCTGAGCTGCATAGAGTCATACAGGGTCTTCACACCCCTACTAAGCTCGATTGGTTTTGCATGTTTAGCTTTTTAGTTTTAAACGCATTGCATTTTTTTAATCACTAACTCTTACATACTAACAAAAAATGCATAAATGCTAGCTTAAAATTACTTAACAATCTTATACTAACTTACTGGCCCCACGCAGGCACTCTAAGCTACTCTAAATTCTTATAACTATGTCTTTCGACTTTATGTACATTTTCTTTACTAATATTTATTTACTATACTTAAAGCTAAGAAAAAAATTGCTAACAAAAACTTAGCCTATGGACATAATTTTTTATTTTTTATAAAAACTTAATATCTAACTTAAAATAAACCTTAGCCTACCTAACCTAAATGCAATACAATACACACATAAACACACATAGACATTATACACAATCATATACATATATCAGTATACACCTTTGTATACACTATACACCTTTGTATACACTGATATATGTATATGTTTCTTAAATGCTAACCTAAACCTATGTAAGCTGGGCACCGCTATTTACAGAGCAAATAAAATGGTCAGCTCTGCCTCATTAGTGAGGCTGGTCCGTAATTGACGGAAACGACGACGAAACATCTTCCCCATCATTCAACCACCAGAAATGCTGGTGCTGCCGAACGACATCCCTCTTATCGCGATTCCCCACCGCCCTACTGAACCTGAGGCGATCCACACTACCGTGTGCGACGTCTCTGTTGTAGTTGAGTCGCCTGTCCCCAGCTGTCCGAGCGACATGGAAGATTAACGGCACCGCTGATCTATCCTCGATCAACCCTATCTGAAGTAGGTAGAGGAATGCTTCCTGTGGAACGAAGCCGTCAGAGCGCACACTCTCGTGGTAAAGGTAATTGGGGTAGTAAGCCCTAGATATCAGGTTATTCGTCGAGGTCATTGCTCTTGAAATGTGTCTTTGAGTCAGCTTAATTACGAAGTTGTCCACTCGTATTAGGTTCGCCCTGTTGTAAAGGACCTCATTAGGATAAAATTTCCGACTCTGGTGTTCTGTACAACCGAAGACAAGCCCTCTCAAACACACGAATCTTTTCGATTAAGTTTGCTCGTACATTGGGACACCCAAATACCAGCATGGGCCTGATAAGAGCCATGTAGCAGATTACCTTTACCCTCGCATCGAGTTGGCTGCTATAAAACAGTCTCTTTGTAAGGGCAAAAGCGCCTTTAGCTCTGGCTAGAGCAGCATCTACATTTCTGCCAAAATACAGAAACTGATCTAGCCAGATTCCAAGGTATTTGACTACATTTCGACAGGCAAGAGGCTGCCCGTGTTGTCCAATGATCAAGAACTTACGCCAATTTTTTCTGGTATCCCTAGAGACTCCAGACAACGGTGTCCTAAAGAGAATAGTTTCCGACTTCTGAAAGTTGATTTTTAACTTCCAGTCATCGCAAAATCGTATTATCGTATCGAAGTCACGCTGCAGGAGAGTGTTAATGATCTCGATTTTTGGACCTGTTCTGCACGCTATCAAATCGTCTGCGTACGCAATAGTATGGGGAAGTGAACCTATCAAGTCGCTTGTATAAATGTTGAATAGGATCGGCGAATTGACCGCGCCTTGCTGAAGACCATTTTTAATTTGAAATATTTCAACAGAAGTCACATCACCATTCTTCACGATGAATTGTCTGTTAGTTAGCATATTATAAAAAATGTACAAGAGTGGTCAGCTTATAGACCCTCTAACCATACGGTGTCGATGGCCTTCTCCAAGTCAACAAGGCAGGCACCAGTACATTGTTTTTTGCCTTTATTCCATTGGATATCGGTCACCAGTTTAGACGCGGCATGTGAGATATCATGTCCCGCCTTCAAACCGAATTGATTATCCGGAACTATATGTTTGTCCTCCACCCACCAAGACAGAGCTCTATTGATTACCTTTTCAAACACCTTACTGATATTCGGAAGGAGACTTATCGACCGGAGATTCGCCGGATTGGATATATCCTTTCCCTTTTTGGGGATAGTTTGAACCACCGCCGTTTTCCAATGCGTTGGATAATTTGCATTATTCATTGCATTATTAAACAGGGTGGTGTAAATGTCCACCGCTTCTAGAGCAAGATGTCGAAGCACGATGTTCGGAATACCATCGGTCCCCACTGATTTCTTAGCCCTAATTGTGTCGAAGATCTCGAGTTCTGTCGAGTTCTTCCTTCGAAATGAACGGGGGTAGGTCACCCTCTCTTTCAATGACATTATTTGCCATATTTTCGTCGCTGAACCGGGTGAAACCGGAGCCCTCGGATCGCCAGTTCCCTATTTCATTTCGAATGCAGAAGTCGTGCACCAAGACGCGATTGTCCAGGTCATAATTAGCGCCAATAGTATCAGTGGCCTTGTATATGTACTTCCCGGAAAGTCGCCCCTATGGCCTCAACCTTCTCCTGCGGATCCTCGATCACAAAGAAGTCGTCATCATCAGCGGCTTCATATGGATCAATACCTGCTATTGTCAGTAACCGTTCGTTGTCTGTTGCCAGGGCTATTTTAAGACACTGAAGGTCGTTCTGATTCTGTCTCCGAAATAGTTTATTTATTTGCGGAAACATATTCGGAATGCTGGTGTTTACGGTCCGAACCTTGTTGTTCCAATATGAACTTACAGAAATTCTGTAATTCTCTTTTATTAACGTTTGAATATTTTTAATTGACAACTTCAGTGTCCTAATCTCCGGGTCTTGTCTGTCAGTTAACTGTCTGTACAAGTTTTTGAGTCTTGACAGAAGTATACTTTTCTGTCGGTGCAGTGCGTCAATAGTAGGATTGCGGAGCAGGTCTTCGTTAGTCGTACGTTGATACCGCGGTATTGTAGTGTCCCTAGTTTGTTTAATAGTCTCGTCCATTTGTTTTAGGTACTTGTCGATCTCCTCGTTTGACAAATTCCTAATGGACGGTGGGTGGAGCATGTTCGAGGAGAGCGCTCTTTTCAAGGTTGTGGAGAAGCGTGTCCATCGAGTCTCACTGTCGTTGTAAGAACATCTTTGGACAAACTCCTCCAATTCCGCAATTTCGATGGGAACTGTAATTTTGGTGCTAAAACCGCAATGGTCGCTGTCATACACGAATGTGCGCAGACAGTTTAGAGTTTGTAAATTCGTACCTGTCAGTTATATACGTTCGTCATACAGCAGTAGATCCAAATAAGACCCGCCTCCGAAAATTAAGGCACATATCTAGACAGCAAGTTCTGCAGTCGGTATGACGGTCAAAATCTGGAAAGGGAACGTTTTCAGCACTAAAACCAAGCTGAGACTGTGTCTATCTAAAGTAGAGTCAGTGCTACTACATGGGTGATAACGCAGACTTCGGATAGATTCATTCAAATGAACTGCGGCAAGATTTGTTTGTCTTTTATTAATAGCTAAAGGTCGTTGTTATTCAAGGCATTTGTTTTCCCTTTGGTTGACACTTAACCTTTGTCAATACTTTGACCATCTGAAGTAAAATCTGAAGAAATTCGTTGGCGTTGTTGTACCGTTGAAGGTGGGGAACTAGATTTTCCGAGCAGAGATTTTCGACTACGGAGGGCCTTTATTGTCAGATATTTAGCTCCTATTTGGATGCGGATTTGTTGTTAGAGGCAAACTTAGGCAAGAAGTCTTGAGTTTCCGGCATGTTAACCTTATACAAATCCATATTACGGCTAAATTTCTCTATATTAGCCTTATATGCGCACACGCTCCCACAGAGGAAAAAGATGACGACGCCAAAAATAGCTTCTACGAGCTCATGCGCAAGACTTACCAGCAGTGCCCTAGCTATGACATTAAAATTGTCCTCTGCGATTTTAATGCAAAGCTAGGAAGAGAGCGCATCTTTGGTACGAGTAGTACTGGAAAGTTTAGCCTGAACGACACAACCCCCGATAACGAATTCAGGCTAATCATTTTACGGGGTGGTGGAATATTGTCGTATCAACACGCAGTTCCCACATCTCGACATTCCCACATCTTGAAACACTCCTGATCAATCAACCGTCAACTAGATTGACAGCATTGCGATCGACAAAAGAGAGTCCTCCAGAATGACAGATGTCTGAATCATACGAGGGGCCAACATTCACTCGGACCATTACTTCGTTATATCCATAGCAAATATTAGCTAATACTGTGAGGAAGATTGATGACGAACGCTCCTTCGAGATCTCCAAATCCTTTTCCGAAAAAGTCTCCCTTAATCTCTCAAGAGATGCCGCTAGCATCAAGTATTGAAGACCAGTCACTGGTCACCAGTGGCAACAATGCCAAAAAGCCATCCGAGATACCGCTTCTGATGTGCTAGATTTCACTCGGCGACCACAACGAAACCCCTGGTTTTACGAGTGCCTTCAAGAATATGCAGATAATCAAAATGCATACAAAGCGGACCTCATAGAGGGACTAGAGCTGCTCATGAGCTCTACGAGCAGAAGAAGAGAGACGAATACCGATTCCTCAGGAGAAAAAAGAAGGAGCATGAGAAGCACGCGATAGAGGAAATTCAGAGATACTACTCCAGGTATGAGATTCGGAATGTCTCGGAAACAAACCGTGAACCGAAGCCTGTAGAGACGAACAAGAGAACATAGTAGTAGAGTCGTAGTCGATGCTGTGAATTTGGAAAGAGTTTTTCTATAGACAGTATAATGGCGATGACGATGAAGGCAGAATGGACGATCTAGACCAACAATTCCGTCCATCCGGCGTAGATGAAGTGAATACAGTTATATTTAAGCTTAAGTCCCACAAAGCTGTTGGAGTACACAGACTGACTGCGAGCTCCTTAAAGAGGCAGACGATGCCCCGTACACCAACTGACAGATGACAGCATCTGTAGAAACGAGCTATAGAGAACAATATTTAGTTTTGGAATCCCTGCCAAACTCGTCCGCTTGTGCAGGATGACAATTGAAAATAGTGGATCAAGGTCGGTAAAGAACTCTCCGAGACCATTGATGTCAAAAAAGGATTTAGACAAGGCGATGCGCTGTCTAATTCTTTAACATCGTTCTTGTAAGAATAGTGCAACACAAGATGACCAATCTTTCAAAAGTCCGTCCTATTACTCGCATATAACGATGATATTGATATAATCGGAAGAAAGCAGCGTGATGTCAATGGCGCTTTCGCAAATATTGAGCCGGAAGCGGCGAAGATGGGTTTAATGGTCAATGAGAGCAAGACCAAGTATATGCTGCCAACAAGAAAGGCAGACAACGTCACCCTCGACAGATATAACTTTGAGGTAGTTGAGGATTTTGTCTACCTAGGTTCCGCTTTCAATTCAGACAACGAGACCAACGCTAAGCTCAAACGAAGATTGCGACTTCTTTGGGCTAAGAAGACAAGTGACTAGCAAAGTCCTCTCTCGAACAACAAAAGTGACCTTATAAGACCTTAATAATCCCAGTCCTGTTCTATGGTGCAGAGCATGGACTTTATCCAAAATGTATGAGGGTGATGATGCTTTTTTGTGATTTTCTGCTCCGTCGGCTGCATAGACGGTGAGTGGAGGAGGAGATACACGACGAACTGTACGGGCTGTACAGCGACTGAGGTTCGAAAAGTCTTTGAATCTGCGAAGAATCCAAAGACCGCGACTCAGGTGGCGCACGGAAATGGAAGGGACCGCAATCAACTAAGGACGCGAAACTGGAGGTAGCTAGCTAAAGATCGAGATGGCTGGAGATGCTTATTGGTTGAGGCCCAGGTTTTCTCCGGGCTGTAGCGCCACCTTGAGTTCATTGAGTTAACCAACAACTATTGCTAGTTGCTGTTCATCTTTTTTCAAAATACTTGGAACTCTGGAATCTGTCCAATTACCAAGAATAATTTAATTATATATAGCTGGGAACTAAAAACACTGCATTCGAATTGACTGACTCGTCAATAACGAGAAAGTTCCTGAAATTAAAAAAAGTATAGTTGATGAGTAATTATAGAGTACCCTATAGGATTTTCTTTCTCAATTTGCCTTAGAAACAAACTGAAATGGAGAGCAAAAGTTGTGCACCCTATAATAAAGTTTCAAAGAAGCTTTTCTCTCACACATACTGTGCCAACATTAGAATAGTAAGAGTAAAGGCGAAATTATTTACACGAAATACCGGCCGGAAAAGAACAGAAACAATAACAAGGATGACTAAGCGTAGAGCTTTTTACTGTTGTTTTCTGTTCATTGACTTTTTTCACCTAATATACCTAGCTACTTATACATGCATAGGTATGTCAGGGTCGACCTATGTATCTTATATGAACTATTTTGCTCTTGGTTTGTGTTAATCGGAAGACGGAGAAATAGGAGTCAAAACCATTCATCGAAACATTCTCATCATTAATTACTACCAACTTTGTATGACACGTTTTGGCTAGCAGCCAAACTCTCTAGAAGACGAAAATATGTTGTTTTTTTTTCCTGGACATGTGCCTACTCAACAGCTGCATCAAGTATCAAAGCCTTTTACAGAAAAAAAATGAATTTCAAATTTTATTAATACTCAATGGTGTTCTTAGTTACAGAAATATCCCACTTCACTGGAGTGTACATACATACACCTAAACAAACACGTCCATAAAAATAGGGTTGCAAACTGAAAGTTCTTGGAAATAATGTTTACAATCCAATCGATTCAGAATTTGCAACCCGAACCGGCACTGTTATCGGCGCTATCATAATCAGGCTTTGTTGGGAAGGTCTCTGACACCGAAATAGATTTGTTTTAGTTCTAGAGGAATACCCCGAAAATACGGTGTCCTCAAGCAGTCTCTACCGAGCACTCATTCGTATCGCACTCAAACGCAGGCATTCGCCAGACGCCGTGGCTTTGCTCTGAATCATCAAAGTGATCTTTTTCTTACAAGTACAGTTACTTCGTAACTGAAATTTACCAAAAAGATTCCAAAGATGTCGGTGGTACAAATGACGTCAGATCAACTACTACAACTAATCGAAGCTGTTCGGACCGCAGTTGCCTTTGATGTTCCAGATGGAGCAATTTTTTTTTTTTTTTTTTTTTTATAATTTACGCGCGCCTAAGGGGTTGATACCCTTTTACTGTTGCCATGGCGCGGGCGGAAAGATAGAAGGAGGAGAAAGGAAAATTGTTTTTTTTTGTAGTGGTTTGAAACTCAGATGTGTTTGGTTTCTATGTTTGCTCTCCAGGGGTGGGAGTCCGAATAGGACGGAGAGTTTTTCTTCACTCAGAGTGATTCGAGATATAATTCCCAGTATTTTTTTTTTTTTTTCATTGCTTGAAACTCTTATATCTCTTATAGATGGAGCTATTGCAGCATCAACCGTACGAGCAAGGGGTAGCTTCACCAACTGTTCTGCTCGTTTCGGACGACAACGTGGCCACGATGCCGTTGAGGAGTTCATAACGCCAATGGTGACATACAAGGAAATCGTACATATCAGCGACGAAGACGCTTTACGTGGAATATCGCTGCTCTTCTACCGGATCGCATTCACCTGGTGGCAGGGTATCAAGCGTGAGGCAAAGAGCTATGAAGACGCCATCGGACTCATCCGGAGTCACTTCTCACCAACGAAACCAGCCTACCAGATTTACATGGAGATCTTCCAGACACCACAAAGCGAGGGCACAGCTATCGACACATTCGTGTGCCAAAAACGTGCTTTGCTCGCCGAATTGCCTGAAGTTCGCCACGATGAACAGACCGAAATCGACTTGATCTACGGCTTGGTACACATCAACTATCGCAAGCATATTGCTCGTCATGATGTCAAGACGTTCCGTGAGTTATCGGAAAGAGGTTACCACCACCTCCTCTTCCAAAACGGTTGATTCAATCTACAAATTCTCCTGCTGCCCATTCAATCTAAGAGTCTAAAACTGTTTCACCGCCGCCGTCCCACGCGGGCTCATCAAACATTTTGGTACAACATAGACACCTTTCGAAAGGAGGCGTAGGCTGGATATAATTGAAACCGAGATGATTACATTTTCATCAAAGGCACCCTCCAAAACGCTTATATTTCTTGGATCGCGAAATTCTTCGCAAACAAATACGGTATCACCATCAGCCAATGTAAAATGTTCCTGCCATCTCACCACTAAGGCAACTGAAACTTTAAATTCGACCTCCCTGTTAGATACGAATGGTTATTTAAAAGCCCTTGTGGTGCTAATTGCAACAGTGGAAAGATGCGTATCTGTAAATGGATGGACACACCTACCAGGATAAAACTAATCTTAGCATTCAATCTAAATTTACCTACTAAATCCTTACTTACTAAATTTAGTTATTAACATAAATCCGGTTTCCAAATCCCGTCCCAAACCTGACTCTAATTGGAGATTCAAAACTAACATATTCCCCAATTTCGCACCTCCCAACCACATCCCTAACCAACCTGATAGTTTTCTCGAAGAACTTTAAAACGGAGGACAGTTTCACGACGGGCCTATAACTTAGGATTTCATCTTTTTGACCTTTCTTATGGAGAGGTATTATGAAATCATTTGGTGTCTAATGCTTGGCCTGTACTAAGCTTCTTGTGGCCAATACGCCAATAATTTCGCTTTCTATCACCACATCATCCACGTTACAACGGTGATGGTATGAGCCGTTCATATACTTGTATTTAAAGGGTTTTCCAATAGGGACTTGACAACTATGAATTTAATTTTTGAAGGCACTCTTTCACTAATCATCAAACTGTCACTGTCAATTTATTCAGCAAACTCAACATTTTCATCATGGTAAAGTACACAAACGACCAACGTCTGTAAATTATAAAAATTTTCTACCGAAATTCGGAGTCGGTGACTGCAACTTTAAGAGCGATAACTCCAATTTTCAATTTTCAATATGAGTCTACTCGTACATATTCGTTGTGTGATGTTGCCGTGTCAGTGAGACAACGGGTTGGTCGAAGTGTCGAAAATATCGCTGCCGTTCAGGCGTCAGTCAATTCCACGGCGTTCTCAAAAATTGGGCATCGCTCAGACCACATTATGGCGTATTTTGGGTAAGGATCTTGGTTTACACTCATACAAGATGAAGCTGACTCAAGAATTGAAGCCGATGGGCCATTTGAAGCGACTTACGTTCTCCGATTGGGTTCTGGAGAAGATGCGCCAAGATGATGAAATCATCATCTTCAGTGACGAAGCTCATTTTTGGCTCAATGGGTTCGTCAATAAGCAAAATATGCGTCATTGGTCGGGTGAAAATCCACACGTGCTTCATGAATCACCACTTTATCCACAAAAAATAACTGTTAGGTGCGGTTTGCATGCCGGCGGCGTTATTGGGCCATATTTTTTGGAATTGGAAGATATGGACTTGGACGACATGTGGTTTCAACAGGGCACATAGCACACGCTACAATCGATTTACTGAAGAGTAAGTATGGTGAGCGTGTTATCTCAAGAAATGGGCCAGTCGATTGGCCGCCTCGTTCGTGCGATTTAACGTCGCTTGACTATTTTCTGTGGGGCTACGTTAAGCCATAGGTTTATGCCAACACGCCGACGACGTTGGAAGAGCACAGAGCCAACATTGAACACGAAATAGCGCCCGTTTTGGCCTAAATGTGAGGCCAAGTCGTTGAAAATTGGGTCCAACGAATCGACCGCTGCAAACGTGCACGCGGTGGCCATATGAACGAAGTCGAGTTCCATTCATAAATGTTTTGATTGATGATTTGACGATGGTAATAATGATGATGACGATGTTGATGTTGTTGCTACGAACGTAACTCATACATTATGTACTCACCACGACGCCCTCTTTACCGCTCAAAACTCATTCTGTTCGTGATAGTGCCCCACCACATACTCTTTTTGATAGCTATTCTGTTTGTCGCCTTTTCGTTCCTGTGCCATGTTTTATTCTGACCAAACTGCCACATCATGCACGTTAAGCGTCGTTGTTGTTTCAAAAAAAAATCTTTCGCTCTCAAAAAATATCCTTTAATTATAAGGTACTAAATTCTACGTCACTTCATATCAGGCGCCATGGCCGGTCGCCTATCCATGCCTTAGCCTAAATCCGCTACTGCACATCACACTCCTATGTCACATACTCACATGCCACGTAAAACTCAAAAACAGCTGGTGGGGTTTTAGCTCTCTCACGAACTTCTGCTCTCGTGAATGGGAAAGAGCTTTGCTCTTGAGTTACACTCAATCGGTCCGCAAGTCAGTAAGTACTCCATTCCACGGCTTCTGATATATAAAAATAGAACACATCCGATATTTGTAAAGTGTGTAAAGTATTGTACATGTGTGTGAGTTGAACTGTGAAAATTCTGCGTATTACTTTTAGTTCCCAATTATGTCATATTCTGTTTCTCTTGAAAACCATTCTCATTCAATTTTTAATCGTATATTGGCATGTGCTCACATGTAATTTACTACAATCCATTGCGAGAAGAAATAAAAAGATACAAAACCGTCCACCTGTATCTATGCATGTACATACTCGTATATTCAGCAGTGTTATACGCTCCCATTAGAATATTTGCTGTTTCTACCAAACCTAGACGATAAAGTCAGCGGAAATAGAAGGAAAACGACACAAAAGCCTTCATCAACCTGTCCAAAACAGAACCCCAAATGAAGTGAAACAATCAAATTTGTAACTCCTAAATCCGAAGATTTATTTATAACAAAATAGTTTCCTTAAATTTATTTACAAAAATACAAATATTGTGTAAAAATTTGTTAACACAAAATTTTCTTCAAAATTACATTTTGTTGTTACAGATTTTTAAATTTAAGAGTCTCTAGATAAAAATTGTAATATTGTACATAGATACATTCGAGGACATATTGTTTAATACATTCTTTTTTTAATTGTACATATTACGATGTTTTTATTGAGTTATCGATCGCATTCGTATACAAAGTGACTTGTCAGGGTTGGCGTCTCAGCCAGGATATTAAAAAAAAAAAAGACTGTAAAGAAGTCTTGAGACATAGCCAACTCTGGCGTATGTCTTACATGGCAGTCTTTCGAACTGCCGATGTATGTAATAGCAAATTACTATTTCGGAATAATTCCAAAATTGAATAAGCTCATGAACGAGTAAGTACTCGTAGTTATGCTTGCGCATAGTTGTAGTTGGATTTGTTTTTATGCTTTCACATAAAAACGGTTTGAGTTTGGTCAAAAATTTCTCTAAGAGAAAAAATTGGGGTTTTTACCGCTCGCAGAGGTGCATCAATACATTTTGAGAACGTGAAAAGTTTGTAGGCGCCTAAAACCGCACTCCACAGGGTCATTCAGAGAGCAGAGTCTCCACAGAACCAGATCCACGAAAAGCAAGCTCCGCATGGATCTACCTCTAAGGAAACCCGTCCCTCTGAAGCCCCTGTTTCGTTTGGTTGAAGAGATCCCACACTCTTTTCAACCTCAACACAATGGAGCATCTCCTTGAGCAGTGGGGTGGGGACAAAGTCCCCGGAACCCTTTTGCACACCCAATTTGAATGGCTTATCGCATCTGCGGCATGAAAATCCAGCATTGTCATCAGATAGCCAAAGACGATACCAAAATTCCTTCCGAAAGAGCAGAAAATATTCAAATCAGATGTGCAAACGGGGGTGAGTACCTCTTAGATGTCTTCAGTCAAGTAAGCCTCAAAATTGTGTCCAAACCAGGGCCAATAGACCCGTAAGGAAGAGAGAAAATGGGAGGACACCCAAAGAAAACGATACAAGTACCGGAATCTTTAAGAATCCAAACATTTTGCCAATTCCACACGACCTTCCGGTCCACGGAATGATCACAAAAATGAGTCCCAACTTTCAGAAAATTCTATTCAGTACTCGGCTTCTAGTTGGTGCCCGAAGGCTGTTAAATTCAAAATATGTATCTAAAAGTCAGAATACTTTTAGAAAGATTCATAGTGTGTATGTGGTTCTCATTGTAAAGGTGGAAACCTGTCACTGGCGTCACTTTGCCAGGTTTTTATTTTATTTGAAAGAAACCTCAAAAGAGTGACGAATAAAATAATTGGTTCTTTAGGCTTTTCGAATCACTTCGATGTCACTTGTCTCATTGGCCACATCAAATGAATTCCGAAATTCTTAAAAAATAAAACCATTTTAACACAGCACCATTTTGAAATTCCGTGGAAATGTTTTTGTATAGTTTTGTGAGTTAAATTAAATTTACTTCTGTTTAGCATTAGCCTCGGTGTTGTTGTGCTCGATGACACGACCCTTCTCCAGTAAATCACGGAAAGTCTTCACATCATGACGGGCTATGTGCTTACGATAATTGATGTGTATTAGACCATAAATAAGGTCAATTTCAGTCTCTTCATTGTGTCGACCTTCGGGCAACTGGGCGAGCAGAGCACGTTTTTGGCACACAAATGTATCTATGGCCACACGCTCACCCTGTGGTGTCTGACAAATCTCCATATAGATCTGGTAAGCCGGTTTTGTTGGTGAGAAATTACTGCGAATTAGTTCAATTGCATCAGTCCAGGTTTTGGCTTCACGCTTTATACCCTGCCACCAGGTAGATGCGATTCCATAGAACAGCAGGGATATTCCACGTAGTGCGTCTTTATCACTGATGTGTTCAACTTCTTTATAGGTTTCCACTGATGTAATAAATTCTTCGACGGCATCATGATCACGTTGTCCACCAAAACGGGCGTTACAATTTGTGAAACTTCCCTTTGATTTTGTGGTGACCGCTTCGGCTGCAGGAGCAGCAGATACAGCTGCGGCACGAACAGCTTCAATAAGTTGCTGTAGTTGTTCTTGTGTCATCTGTACTACAGCCATAGTTGCACTTTTTTTTTATTAAATTTAATTTAATTCAATACAAACAAAAACAGTTTAATTTTTTGTTTTTTTTTAAATAGAAAAAAATCACTTTGATGACTTAGAGCAGCAAAGCCAATGTATCTGGCGAATGCTGGCGCTTGTACAAATGCGATACGAGTGAGTGCCCAATAGCGACTACCATCGAAAGCACTGTCGTTATGGCTTTTATATGAAGAATACAGAAGTGATTTGCTTAGGTTGTGAAATATGTATGTACATAAGTATTTGTCATAGCCAACGTTTATGACGTCAATTTTTGGCTATACACTTATTTTTAAAAAGCTTAAATAACAAACATATGCACGTGTATGGCGGCGCCCATGCTAACAGCATTTCAAATCGTTCGAATTGAGAGTTCTTTCTAGTTGTACATATTTTCGGAGAGTGAGTCCCAAATACAAAGTAGGTCTGAGCAAAAAAAAACAAGTCGTATGTTATGTATGATACCTACCTACCGCAAATACCATTAATTTGATGATGATGATCTGAAAAAATAAAAATAAAACTCCGCCAGTGTTGAATGAGAAAGCTCCTGAAAATACTGTTGTAATATTTTTATTGATATGCCGGTCAAATGCCGGTCGGCAAAAAACCTAACCTTTGATGAAGTATTTTACGTTTCATTTCATCAGCATGAATCTTAAGCTGTAGATACATATTCGTGTAGAGTACAAGCTTTTTGTTAGCTTTGCTGGAATTTCCGCTGCGATAAGGCATCATATCATTTGGTCAAATTATAAAATACGTTCACATTAGTCTACACATATAGACACTTGTGCATGTAAATAAAAATTACAAATGCTTGTTGAATTCTGCGTAACCGGGTGAAAAAGTGCGTTCCTACATGAATCTCTGTGAGTACCAGAATTGTAATGGCACAGACAACCCGGCGACAAAATTTGCAAATTTTAGAGCCACTCTAGGGTCTAGAGGTCTTTCTACGAGTATTTTGGGTAACCTCGTTACGATCCAATTATTTTTCGTCCACCCTTTTCTTCGAATCTCCCTGGAACATGATACCCCATTACTTTTTCGAACGGAAGATCTTCGTTGCACATGGCAAAGCCAGCTAGTTTGCTTAGCCTGGAATTTGTTAACGTGGGTAATTCCGCGAATGCGGGTACCTTTATTAAGATTACGGTTTGCTACACCCGATGATATTCGTAATATTTACATTTTATGCTGTCAATTTTTACCTATAAATATATATTTCTCGCACATCGTTAAACATTGCAAGGCGTACCATATATCAAAGCTGGACGAGCTACAGCAGTCTATAATAAACCTTTAAGTTTGAGCGCCATCTATCTGTCACAAAATACTGTTTTTATTGTTTCACGCCATTTAAGCCAAGCCGCACTGACTCTATGCTATTCGTGTCAGCTTCTTCTGAGGTTTCTGCAGCTTCTGAGGCTTCTGCTGTTACTCATTTCTTAGACTTTCTATTCCCCGTAGCTCATTTTGTAGAATAGTTATAGGATTAGCGACGAGCTGGCAGAGTAGTTCTCCATGCCATGAAATACTGCTATCTTCATCTTCATTTGAACATTCGGAGCAAGATCATGAGCCCAAGACGGTGGAAATACTTGCGATAACTACCGTGGCCAGACAGGGACTGCGTAAGGTTGTAGTTACAGTCCCCATGTTTACATTCTACCCAGTCGGTATAAGTTTGAATGTCCATCTGCCTTTCATTGTATTATCCCAGCGGGCTTGCTACATAGCTATTGACGCTGCTTTTTCTTCAATTTTGATCCTCTTGATTCCATTGGTATCGTGTTGGCTTAAAGCTCTTTTGTTATACATCCTCAACATTTCGTCTGCAAAAATGTCGACGGGAACCATTCCAGCTATGACAATGGCGGCTTGGTCTGGTATGGTTCTAAAGCCGCTGATTGTCCATAGCGCGCAGAGTCGGTATGTTGACGACAGTCTCCTTTTGGTCAACGTCGTCCTCGGGGACTGCGCCCAGATTAAGGCGGCATACAACAGAACGGATGTGACAACTCTGGAAAGTAGGATCATTTTTGTGTATCCTTTTTTCTTAGTTAAATAGTCCACGTGTGTTTTTAACCGTAATCTGTTGTTCAGCATTACTTCAAGATATTTAACCGCTTCTCTGGACTGATTATTTGGTTATCAATCTGGAAGTTGGCGAACTCTACAGTTTTTCGATTGGTTATGAGGACAGCTTCTGTTTTATGATCGGCTCTTTCTAGGTTGGTGGCTGCTGGCAAATCTTTTATCCGGACAATTGCTTCATTTGTAACGGATTCAACTGTATGAACCTGTTTTCATACTGTCACGACGGCAATGTCATCGGCGAATCCAATTACCGTCACACCCCCAGGCAACGTCAATCGTGAGTGATGTTCCAGAATAAGGGCCCTAAAACCGATCCCTGTGGAATTCCATCAGTGATGTTGCCGTATTTTTCACCTTCATCTGTATTATGTCTCAATTTTCTGCTGTTTCGGTCGGCTAATTCTCCTTTTACGTATTACTATTGTGGATTATGTTCTCGAGGATCTTTCTCATAGGCAGATTGGGCGATTGGTCGATGGTTCTCCAGGAGGCTTCTTTCTTTTTGGTACCATGACCAAATGTTTCATTTGGGAAGCATCCCTTCTTCTGCATCGTTATCATAAACAGGTCTGGTCTCTTTTTTATAGCTGCTTTTGTTGCCTTGTTCGGGATGCCGTCGCCGAGTCCGGGTGCTTTGTTGTAGCCTGTGCGAGGATATCCACTGTTCCGCTTAGGGTTAGATCATCGTTCAACATCTCTACGAATGTTTCCTTACCGAAAGTTCTGTCGTTTCATGCACGACCGGTTTCCTTCCTTTTATTTCCAGTACTATCATTTGGTGGTCACTGTGTGAGTATTCCTCACTGACCCTTCACTCTGGATAGAACTGCTCATAAGAATGATGTCGATGATAGAGCCTATTCTGGCACGTATTTGCACTACTCTTGTTGGCGATACTTATCGATAGAGGAGCGAATGGTTCCAGTCGGGTGTTAGTGAGTCTGCTACCCCATTCTGTGTCTCACGCATTAAAGCCACCGCATATAACCACTGGAGCTTCGGAAAAGCGTCTGCGGTTAGATTGTCCAGAATTTGTTGGTATTTGTTGGACGTCAAGCTGGGTCGGGCATAGCAACTGCAGAAGCCAGGATGTAATAGGAGTAGTAGGATGTTAAAGATCGAGCTGACTGCAGACACTTGTTGATTAAGACCCACGTCCGCCCCGGAGCGCCACCTTTAGTAAGGAAGTAAATGAGTAAGTAATAAGAAATGAGGTCTTTTTCGGAAGGTCAGTTGGAAAGCATGGCATACACGACAACACGTCAGGAAATGAACTCAGGCTAACTGACTTTGCTGATGATCGAAATATCAATAAGCTGTCTCAAAATGTCCACACCATGATACAGTAAGCTTAACTAATTATGTTGCTTTGACACAAGGCTCTATTTCAATATGATAGGCTATGTTAGGTTAAACAGGGGTGTGATGGACATGCTATGGACAAGCTCGTCCGCTTGTTCATTTACTTTAATACCGTATTAATACTTTAATACCCAGCACAGTCTTACCCGGTTCTGACTGCATAGTGCGTTAAGCACTGTGCGACAGCCCCTGACTGTATCAAAGTTGACGCTGGTTGATTCCATTGCCTTGAGTGTGGCCTGGCTATCGATGTAGATAGCGATATCTTCGGATACGAATCTCATCTGCATTAGCTCAGCCGCCCTGAGGACAGCCAGAATGCCAGAACCTCTGATTGGAAGATACTGCTTGCGTCCAGTAGTCTTATAGACCCGAACCTGTTCCTTCCTCTGTTTTTGAGCCATCTGTGATAATCCTTCAATATTATAGATAACCGAGAATCCGAGCCACCAGTCCATAATGGTCACTACCTAGTTGCAGCCAAGCTATGTTTACAGTCGGTGACTGCAACTTTAAGAGCGTTAACTCCAATTTTAGGTCGTAATTCTCGCCCTAGTAGACAGGCAATACCAAGTTTGTTGTGTGATGTTGCCGTGTCAGTGAGACAACGGGTTGGTCGAAGTGTCGAAAATATCGCTGCCATTCAGGCGTCCGTAGCAAACGATCCAAATCAGTCAATTCCACGGCGTTCAGACCACATTATGGCGTATTTTGCGTAAGGATCTTGGTTTACACCCATACAAGATCAAGCTGACTCAAGAATTGAAGCCGATGGACCATTTGAAGCGACGTACGTTCTCCGATTGGGTTCTGGAGAAGATGCGCCAAGATGATGAATTTCATCGCAAAATCATCTTCAGTGACGAAGCTCATTTTTGGCTCATTGGGTTCGACAATAAGCAAAATATGCGTTATTGGTCCGGTAAAAATCCACATGTGCTTCATGAATCACCACTTCATCCACAAAAAATAACTGTTTGGATGGTGCCATAAGCCACAAAGTACACGCTACAATCGATTTATTGAAGAGTAAGTATGGTGAACGTGTTATCTCAAGACATGGGCTAGTCGATTGGCCGCCTCGTTCGTGCGATTTAACGCTGCTTGACTATTTTCTGTGGGGCTACGTTAAGTCATTGGTTTATGCCAACACGCCGACGACGTTGGAAGAGCTCAGAGCCAACATAGAACGCGAAATAGCGGCCTTTTCGGCCGAAATGTGTTGCCGAGTCTTTGAAAATTGGGTCCAACGAATGGACCGCTGCAAACGTGCCCGCGGTGGCCATATGAACGAAGTCTAGTTCCATTCAGAAATGTTTTGATTGTACTTAAGCCGATAATAAAGTTTTTGAAATATCTCAAATGGTTTGCGTTTTATTTAAAAAAAAAGTTGTCAAGTCCTTATTGGAAAACCCGATAAATAACATATGTAGTTATTGTATAGTTAATTATCTTCCTGCGAAAGATTGAAGAATTGGACAGGAAAAAGAAAATAAACTTAAATAGAAAAAATCAATACAGGGAAACCGGTTGGGCAAAATTAGTAAACAAGAAAAAGTTATCATGAATAGCAACGAAAATGTGTCATCGTAGTTATTTGAACATTTAACCCATGCATGACCGCCGGCCGGCGGCATTATCTACTCTCACAGTATCTGCCAACGTTTCAGTGTAGTAGTGTCAGAAAAGCTCTTTTATCTCGCGGCTTGTGAGATACTATCCCACTATCATTACACACTTTGAAAATTTGTGTTATTGGTGAATCATAGTCAAGCTCAAGGTCTCAGTTTATTTTGCAGATGGCGATTACTTGTTTACTTTTGTTGCTTTGCTGCAGTGACAAGTGAAAGAAACAACACATCTGGTGTTATTATACATTTTTTTTCTTCTCATAATAAATATTTTAATAAGAAACAAACTTTAACAACAGTCGCATACAGACCCTGTTTGGTAGGTATGGTGATGTTTTTTGGTTGAGCAGATGATTTTTAATTGCCGACAGCATGTACAGGGTCTTCCAATAGGGACTTCCGAACTTTGACAGTTGATAGCGGCCAAATTGTTGAAGCTACATCTGTCAAATTGGCAATTATTTATTCAGTCTGTTTTTCCAAATCACCAGGGACGGACATACATAGCATTCAAAAAATGGTTGTTCTGTTCCATTTTACGGTCGCCATAGTCGTTCTACCCAAAGGTCTATTCGCAGTGTGGTGGACAAATTTGAGTCCACTGGTTCAGTAAACGATAAACCAACACCCGTATGTTGACGAAACGCAACATCTGCCGAAAACATCGCCGCTGTACGTGAGAATGTGCAGGAGAATCCATGGCAGTCGATTTCGCGTCACTCACAAGAACTCGGCTTTTCGCAGACCACAACTTGGCGAATTTTGCATCGTGACTAGGGCCTGCACCCGTACAAAATTCAACTGACCCAGAAGCTGAAGGTAAACGACCATAGGCTACGGCATGTATTCGCTGAATGGGCTCTTAATTTTCATCGAAAAATCATCTTCAGCAATGAGGCCCATTTCTGGATGAAATTGTCGAATTTGGAACGATACCAATCCACATGAGATCCAAGAGCATTCAATGCATCCCGAAAAAGTCACTGTTTGGTGTGGATTTTTTGCTGGCGGCATATATTTTTGGGAACGACGTTGGCCAGGTCATCATCGTCAACGGCGAGCGCTATAGGTCTATAATGCGCTATAATGATTGCCAACTTCTTTTGGCCTGAATTGAATGTTATGGACACCAACGATATGTGGTTTCAACAGGACGGCGCTATGTGTCACACAGCTCACGCCACATTGGAAATTCTGCATGAGCAATTCGATTGCATGGTCATCTCACGTGGAGGTAATGTGAACTGGCCACCGACATCGCGCGATTTGACCCCATTAGATAGCGGCCCTCAAAGTCCATGCCATCGGTCAAATTCAGATTGATTTATGCGCCAGAGTCGTGAAAAATTGGACATTTAAACGATGTTATATGCCATACATAATGGCATCGATAGGCCTTTCAAACGAATAAAAAATTTCAATAATATTTCACACACACTTTGTTATATTTAAATTTAAAGATAGGAAACGCTTAATGAAAGACCCTTTACATGTTCGTTCCGCATTTGCTTTTACACTTACTCTCCTCGCTGTTTCTTCGACGGGCTTTTGCAGCAGCTATCTTGTTGAAGGTAGTGCCTTCTTCGTTAAAACATTCCTCACGCAGTATTTGCTTTCAGCACTCACAGTGCAGGAGTCATGCTGCGGCCAAAGTTTTTGCCGAAACTTGATACATGTTTGGATGAGTTTATAGGAAGATTTTCTAACCTCTTAGCACATCAAGTATTTTTCAGACTTACACGCCCATGATCTTGTATACTTTCAGACTATTGTAATATTGCAGTCAATGAAAAGACGATGTGTGGACACTACAGGTGTCTAAACGTTGGTATACTTCGATATTGGTAGATGAATACGCTGCAAAAAATCTTAAGACGTCCAAAATTCACACTGGATATTATCTACAACGGAAACATGCGACATTTAATAAGGGTTTACACTGGTAAGGCTAAGACTTGCAGTCTTTGGGTGTGCATGCATTGTCCCATTCCCGAATGATGACCTGGTGTACGCTCCTTATATTCATTTAGTTGGAAAATACTTGTACTAGACCTCGCAGAAGTGTCATCTCCTGATGGGTGCTGGTTCTCTAGATAACAAGAAGGAGCTTCTGAAACTGAACACTTCGAAACTTTGTTAATAAACCTTACTTCACGCCTACTCGCCTATCCTGATGTCTGGGGCGTTTGTTCATAGAACAGAAGTTTATGCTGTCCAAGATGAACAGGTTGGGTTTAAGACAAAAGATAGTTCTATGTCAGGAAACTGTCAGTGAAACCACTGTGCAGTAAATCAGCTGTATGTGCGTCAAGTGTGTAAGCCACGTGGTCATCAGCAGATACTTGCAGTTGGTAAAAGTTTAAATTGCAACAGCTTCATGCGTTGAGAGATCTGAACATGAAGCCTAGTACCGTGCGAAAGAAAAGAAAGTAAAGAATTGTATTTATAACCGTGACAAATGTCACCACATTAACACTTCATCTCCTTGAGCTTTATCTCCATTTATGCTGATATGTATTAAGGACCTTAACGAAGAACACAACTCAAAGTAACAATCCCTCTAATAGTCTAGAGGGTGACTTTCTCATTTCAAATAAGAATCACCTGAAGAGGTGGGGCAAATGTTACACCATCTGGATGAACCCGAATATGAATGGGCGTTTCGAAATGGAAAATAACTGATTTCGAACAAGTGGTGGTCCCCGGTAATCCTTATCAATGCGGGTTAAAATTGGTATATGCTCGACCAGTAGCATAATACTGGGCTACGATATCATAGCGCTCACAACTCTATTCAGAAAAAATTAAAAAGATGTGGCAATACACTGATGACGACCCTTGCAGACGTTTAAAGGACAGTGAGCTTCGATCTACATGTGAAATGCTCGGATCCTTAACAGGTCACGTCCAGCCGAATAATTCCAATGGGATGGGCCGACCAAACGGAGCATAAAAGACTAGGTAACAGAAACAGCGCTTATTCGGATGCAGATTTGTCATACGCGCAGATCAGATTAGTCAAGAAGTCTTGAGCTTACGACGCATCTTACGACAATCCTCATCAAGGCTAAATTCGTTAACATAATCCCCCACGGAAGACAACGATAACGAAACCTAAGAATATTTCTCAAAACCTGTGAGCAATATTCTAAGTATGAGCTTAAAATCGCACTAGGCGGTTCTAACGCCAGGATAGGAAAGAAGAACATTTTTGGTGGGACAGATACGTTGGGTAGCAACTTAGGTTTATTTCTTTTGCAGCAGGATAAAAATATCACTATAGCAAGCATGCGGGTTTCTAAATCAAATCGATCATTTTGCGATCGACGAAAGGCATGCGTCCAGCATTCTCAGCATTCTGGACAGCCGAACCTTCCGGGTCGCCAACATTGACTCGGATCACCACTTTGTTCCAGACGAATGCAGATTTTCCAAGCAGCACAACAACGAAGTGTTGTAAGAAGAAGGTGCAACCGCAAATGATCACCAGAACTTTAGCCGAAGACGTATTCCGAAATCTCTCAATAACTCCTTTGCAGCCATCATCGAGTACCGAAGACTAGTGGCAATACTGTCAACGTGCCATCAGATCGACCGAGTCGACCGAGTCGACCACCGTCGAGTGCACAGCCCCACCAGTGCACTCGCAATATTGTTGTGTGCTGTGCAGCAAAAAAAAAAAGCGCGCGTGCAAAAAAAAATATATACAAAAACAAAAAACGTGCAGTGCAGTGACAGTGAATATCACACAGTGCGGGTACCCCACCTCACCCGCTCTTAGTCGAAGTACTGTTGCTTGCACTCAGTCACTGCCGTTACTGTATTTACCATACGGTACGGGCAGTGGCTGAGTGTATGTAACAACTGATGGATAGCGGGGTTGTGAGTGAAAATTTTGTTGGTGCACTGTTTCATATTGTTGTAAGGGCATAACACCTACAACAATTTGATCCGGTAAATCAATGTCAGAATTTTCACTTCACAGCCTTGCTTAGTATCGTCGGTGTTTGTGTTTTCTGTGTTTGCCTGTGATTATGACTAGGGAATTCAGGGTAGACGTAGCCAATATACGCGGGCTAAAAAGTAATCACTTTTCTGCGTACGTTCATGTCTGTAAGTACAGACCAGCTGTTTTGGCACTTAGTGAAACACAGGTAGATCCCCGCCCACACCTCTCAGATCATTCTGACCTGAAGCTACCTGGCTACGAACTAGTGCCATTATTCTTCTCTCACCGCGGTCTCGCCATTTATGTGCGTAGTGATGTAGCTTACCAAACTCCATCACAATGTGATCCATGTTCCAATCCGGAATTCAACTTCATGTGGTTAAAATTCCATCTCCGTAAGCAAATTATCCACTACTGCTTTATTTATAGAAGCCCCAAACTGGACAGCAATTCAACTTTTAACGAGTTCGATGCGCTGTCTGACTCCATTCAATGAATTGTATCCCTATATCCTCATACTGAAATCGTTATTACGGGCGATTTCAATATACACAATTCTGGGTGGCTTCGACATTCTGGACAGACAACACCCGAAGGACGGTGTGTTGAGACCTTCGCTGCGGAAAACAACTTAACGCAGCTTGTTAATGAGCCCACACTTATACCAGACGTTGATAGTCATACCGCCAACACCCTGGACTTGTTTTTAACTTCTCACCCTGATAAGTACACCATTGATGTGCTCTCCCCTCTAGGCTCGTCGGACCATTGTGTCATATCAGCTAATTTCTCGTACACCGACCACACAGTTAGAGAAAAAATTCCTAAAAGAACCGTATGGCAATACGAGAAAGCCAACTGGAGCGGTCTTAACAGCTTCTTTAGTAATTTAAACTGGTCGTTATGCTTCCTCGATAACGACGTGGATGCCGCTGCTGCTTTGATTACAGGCACCATTCTCTTTGGAATGAGATCCTTTATACCTCATCGGATGAAGAGTATCAAACCAAAAGAAAAGGAATGGTACGACTCGAGCTGTAAGGAGGCCGTCATGGTTAGATAAATGTTTTTTCGGTCCTACGAGACCAACCAGACAGAGGAAAACCGAAAAAAGAAATGACTGCAACGCCCTTCTTAAGCGTGTGAAATTCCAATACGACCAAAAACTGAGGCAAAAAATACTGCAATGTCCCAAAGGCAGTAACAATTGTTGGTCGTTCGTCAAAAACAATAGAAATTCCGCCTCATCCTCCATCCCAACGCTCATTTACAATGACATTCCAGCTGTCAGCTCTTTGGATAAGGCCAATCTGCTTGCTGCACACCTTGCGGCCAGTTCAACACTCCCAGATTGTGCTTTGTCTCCGCCTACACTTGAGTGCGTCGAATTTTCAGTGGGGCGAATCTACTTTCGCACTCGTGTACTTAAAGATCTCAACATACATAAATCCGCTGGTCCAGATGGTATATCTCTCCTTCTTCTGAAGAGGTGTTCTTCCTCGCTGGCAAAACCACTGCGTAAACTTTTTCACCAATCCTACTCTTTAGGACTCTTCCCGAGCAGATGGAAAACAGCATTTGTCCAGCCCGTCCCTAAAAAGGCGAATCATCTTCTCTCTCCTCCTACAGACCCATTGCACTTACGTCCCTTCTTTCCAAGGTCATGGAAACGCTGATAAATCGTCAGCTCAAGAAATATCTCGAAACACGAAAACTTTTCAATGACCGGCAATATGGTTTTCGTAGCAACAGGTCCACTGGTGATTTGATGGCATGTCTTACCGAAAAGTGGAACCAAAACGTACATCAATCTAGCGAAAGCAAGATAGTTGCACTTGATATTTCTAAGGCATTTGACAGAGTTTGGCATCAAGCTCTTTTGTCGAAAATGCGTGCATGTGGGATCGACGACTCTCTTCTTCAATGGATTAGAAATTACCTTTCGGAACTTTCAATTCAAGTTGTCTTGGACGGTTTCAAGTCTGATATTCACAAAATAAATGCTGGTGTGCCCCAGGGCTCTGTTCTGTCACTGACACTCTTTTTAGTTTTCATTAATGATCTCGTGTCTGCTACTTCTAATCCAATATATTCCTTTGCTGATGACAGTACTTTCTGCTTTTCATATTCGTTCCCGGACTCACGGCCCTGCTCTTCGGCTGTAGTACGAGAACGGCAGCGTATGCTAAGCTCATTAAATTCCGATATCAACAGCATAACCAATTGGAGAACTATCAACAGAGTGGAATTTAATGCTTCCAAAACACAATGCTGTCTGCTGTCTTTAAAGCGAAATTTAAACACCCAGCCATTATCTATGAATGGCACTTGCATCGTCGAAACCGAAAAACTTTCCATTCTCGGTATGTGTGTCAATGACAACTTACGTTGGAATGACCACATATTTGATGTCGCCAAAAATGCTGCGAAATGTCTAGGTTTCCTCAAGCGATGTAAGAAATATTTTACCCCCTCTGATCTGGCCTCAATATATAAGGCATTCATCCGCCCAAAATTGGAGTACAACTCCCACATCTGGTCAGGTGCTCCTAAAACATCTCTGCACCTGCTAGATAGGATTCAAAACCGTGCGATAAAACTTATTGACGATACTAATATCAGTCAATCAATGGACACCCTCGAACACCGACGAAATGTCTCGTGTCTCACTTTGTTTTATCGCTACTTCCACCACCAGTGCTCCACTGAAATCGCCAGTAGCATTCCGCCCATTCAAACTTTCAAACTTTCAACCGTAACACCCGTCTCGCTATGAATGCTCATCAGTATACCCTCAAGCCCATTTTCGGACGTACTCTAAAATATCGTGATTCGTTCCTAAGCCGTACAACTCGCTTATGGAATGCCCTGCCGATCTCTGTATTTCCTGGTATTTCAAGTTTTGAAACGAAGCTGCCAAAATCGGTTTAGGGGGTAAATGAGGGCAAAACCAGTCAACAACAAGCCTCTGCTCTGCTATAAAATCTGTTTCTTTCGGCTATCCTGAAAAACGAAGGAGTCTTCATATAAGACACTGATCATCCCAGTCCTAATTTATTACGCTGAAACATGGACTCTATCGAAAGCAGATGGAGATATCCTCAGTTGTTTCGAGTGAAAAATCTTGCGAAAAATATTAGGCCCCATTTGCGTTGACGGGCTTTGGAAGACAAGATTCAACGACAAACTGTACGAGTTGTACGGCGTCATCGACTGCGCATCAGTCGCCTGAGATGGCTATCACATGTATGTAAATAGAGTGAATGGACAATAATGCTCCGGCCCACAGCGTCTTCGAATCTAACCCGGAGGGAAATGAGGAACACCTCACTTTAGGTGGCGCGCACAAGTAGAAGTGGACCTCAACCGACTCTGAGCGCCCAACTGGAGGCAGTTAGCTAAGCACCGGGCTAAATGGAGAGGCTTGTTAGTTGACTTCAGAGCATCACCTAAGTATGATAAATATGTAAGGACAGGAACGAAGTACACTTAGACTGTCGATTTCGAATAAGTCGGCTTTCACCCTGACTCTCCTGCATCAACCATATCAACACATCCAGGTTTATTGTAGTGTTAAGTACAGGTATAGCATATAGTTTTTACTTGTTTTACACAAATATATACGAAGGAAATTAATGGGCAATTACATTTTACTTAGAATGCTTGCACTGGACTTCTGAACCGCTGGAGTACTACCTTATGTGTCGCTGTTGCTTTCAGCCAAATATGATAGATCCTTGCTGCTTTTACCGATTTGCTCCGACTGCATGGGTTGTTTTTAAACCGCTTCTTTTGCTTTACACATAGTGATGAATCTTCCTTGCCTTGGTATTTATGTATATCATGGATTGCATTCTTAAGGACATATTCCGTTTAAGGAAAAGTAGTCTTACAGTCTCTTCGTTGAGTTTGTTCTTTGACTGTCTTCGAAACTAGGTTTTGTGGATATGTTCTCTTACGCAATGGTACTCAGGATTAGCCTCGGCCTGCGCCAAGAACGGAATGAATTCGGATCTTTGCCAATAATTTGTAGGTGCTATCGTCACTTAAACTTAAGTACGCTACAATAGGTTATGAAGGAATCTTAAAGCTAGTCAGTCCCTCTTAAGGGTGAAATTTATTTCAACAAATTGCCGATGCCTGTTGGATTCTTTTCAAAATTCTGAATCTACATATGTACGAGTACACTTAGGACATGAATCCGCACACCTACATAGTGGCATTTCTTTAGCAGCGGGATTTAAAGATTCTTCTGAAATCAGAAGCAGTTCATGTATTAGAAGCTGAGTATGAGTGGTTCCAGATACCTATAACGTTACACAAAGTACCTAGTAGTTAGTTGTGGGAGCTCCATTCACAGTCCTAAAATACCGTGATTGTCATGTTACTCGTATATCATCACAAGAGTTCTCCTTCCTGCACTAAGTTGAACAATAAATCCCATGATGGCATGAATCCGTTCTTACATCACATTACATTAAATCTGGACGATGCTGCAGCCAGTAACGGTTGTAGTGCCACAGCATTTACACAAAATCTTTTGTAGGGAGATTACATTCATAAAAGAATTTCATCATTTAGGCAAATAGGAAAACTCCGCAAAACGTTATCGACACCGGAATTCCTGGGTTAGCAACAGAAAAGCCCACATATATACTAGCAAGCAAGAACAACTAAAGGCACAGCAATTCCCCGTATACATCGGTATGTAAAACACATTTTAACGCAACAAAGATATTGTGTACCACGAGTACGAGATACTGGGAAATTGCTTCCCAATTTCCAACACAGAAGAGACCTTGTTACCATCTATGGACCTTGGCAGTGCTATCTATCCATACAGATGTATGTACAGTATGCAAAATTCATATTCGTACACTGATATTTTAAAGGGAAAATGGTAAATATTTCGAAAATAAAACAAAATTATAATTGAAAAATAAACGATTTTAATAAAATTGTTTATATTTTTAATGAAAAATTACAAATAAAAGTCATAAAGTTCATTATAATGTACAAAAAAAGGTTCTTTTTTCATATTTCCATAAACAAAATTCATATTCGTACACACTTCTTATATTATAAATTCAAAGAAAATTAGTATTTTTAATACTTTGTAGGGTATCCCTTTTGCTTTAGCACACAGTTCAATCTGGCTGGCATGGATTCCACTAATTTTTTTGTTAGGTTTTGTGGAATTTTTGCCCATTCCGTCCTCAAAGCTTCTTTCAAATCGTTGACATTTCTTATATCATAATACTTTAATTTTTTCTTAAAAATTGACCATAAGTTCTCTATGGGATTAATATCAGGACTTTGAGGAGGTATTCTTAAATATTTTGGGCAGTTATACAATATCCACAATCGCGTATTCAATGCCGTATGTTTTGGGTCGTTATCTTGTTGAAAAACAAAGTTCCGTTCATAGCCTAAATTCTTAGCACTTTCACGCAGATTCTTTTTAAAAATATCAATATATTGATTTGAATTCATGATGCCATTGATAAATTGTAAGTTTTGCGACACCTGCTGCTCCAAAACACCCCCATATCATTAGTGAGCCGGCTCCGTGTTTGAATGTTGGGAGTAAGTTCTGCCTTTTTAAGCTGGTGTTAACTTCTCGCCAGATCCTAACACGTCGTCCGATAATTTCAAATTAAATTTACATTCGTCGGAAAAAATTACCTTTTTCCAGAACTGCATATCCATGTTCAGATATTTTTTCGCAAAGATAATCCTTTTTTTTCCTATTAATTGCGCTTACATATGGTTTTCTCACTGCAATTGTGCTCCTAAAACCGAGTTTTCGCACATCGCACAGTTTGTGCCGTGACTTTAATCTTATGATATTTGAAGAGATTTTTAGCAAGTTTAACACCACTAACTAATGGATTTCTTCGGATTTGTCGAAGTAAAAAAGATGTATGCCTCCTGCTTAAAACTGATCTTTTTGTATTTCGAGGTTTTTTTCGACTCGACCACTTTTTTGTATGTATTTACAATATATTGAATTGTAGACGCACTTCTTTTGATAAGTTTAGCAATTTCTCGTAAAGATTTGCATTCTTTATGCCAATTTATGATCAACTTTCTTATGTCGTTTGTAAGTTCACTTGACTTTCGATCCATTTTCAAATTTTCACGTTATCAACACCTTCTTCTGCAGATAATTGAAGCAAAACAAAGAAACTCACACTCAAAGTGAGATTCCATTAAAATGAAGTCAACATAGCGGTACAATTCCTTGTTTCGGGAAACGAAACCTAGTATTGCCATGTGTACGAATATGGATTTTGTTTATGGAAAGATGAAAAAAGGAGCTTTTTGTACATTATAATGAACTTATGACTTTTATTTGTAATTTTTTATTAAAAATATAAACAATTTTATTAAAATCGTTTATTTTTCAATTATAATTTTGTTTTGTTTTCGAAATATTTACCATTTTCTCTTTAAAATAGCTATGTACGAATATGAATTTTGCATACTGTATGTTCCCCGAAAACGCGTTTGTTTTAAGCAGAAACGAATGTTATCTAGAAACCAAAATATTGTTATTCGTATATTGTGATTAGAAAAAGAGAAGAAAAATCATTCTCCCAAACATCAACCGAAAAAGCTTTTAATTCAAAGGCCTCTTGGTATTGGGCATATACTCGTATGTACATACATGTGCATATATAAAACTCAAAATGACTCCAAAAGCAACTTAAAATATAAAAATGACGTCAGTAGTTCTCACTACGAATAAAAGTTTATTTCACCACCAGCAGAAATTCCAAATCTCTCTGGCGTGTATATAAGCAGCGACTGCTGTGAACACAACCAGTCTCTACCGAGCACTCATTCGTATCGCATTTAAACGCAGGCATTCGCCAGACGCCTTGGCTTTGCTCTGAATCATCAAAGTGATTTTTTTCTTACAAGTACAGTTACTTCATAACTGAAATTTAACCAAAAAAAAAGTGCAAAGATGTCGGTAGTACAGATGACGTCAGACCAACTACAACAGCTAATCGAAGCCGTTCGTGCCGCAGCTGTATCAGGCGCTCCAGTTGAAGCTGCAGCAGCATCAGCCATTCCATCAAAGGGTAGCTTTACCAATTGCACTGCCCGTTTTGGAGGACAACGTGACCACGATGCCGTTGAGGAGTTCATTATCTCAATGGTGACATACAAGGAAATCGAACACATCAACGATGAGGACGCATTACGTGGAATATCGCTGCTCTTCTATGGGCTCGCATCTACTTGGTGGCAGGGTGTCAAACGTGAGGCAAAGACCTGGGAAGACGCTATCGAACTCATCCGGAGTCACTTCTCACCAACGAAACCAGCCTACCAGATTTACATGGAGATCTTCCAGACACCACAAAGCGAGGGCACAGCCATCGACACATTTGTGTGCCAAAAACGTGCTTTGCTCGCCCAATTGCCTGAAGGTCGCCACAATGAACAGACCGAAATCGACTTGATCTACGGCTTGCTACACATCAACTATCGCAAGCATATTGCCCGTCATGATGTCAAGACGTTCCGTGAGTTATTGGAAAGAGGTCGAATTATCGAGCACAACAACACCGAGGCTTGTGAAGCTACTCCTTCGACTGAGGATATTGCGGGAAGACGTAGTGGTCCAAAACGTTGCACATACTGCAATTACAGAGGACACACTGTAGAGAATTGCCGCAAGAAGAAGGCAGCTGAGGAATAACAAGGGTCAACGTTCATCTCACACAACAACTATCCAATTATTTAAGGTTAAGGTATCAACTATTATAGATTTAAATTTGCACTTTTTTTTCTTAAGGCTTTTCAAGACTGTCTCGAGTAAGACCAGTTCATTGGGAGTTTTTGGAAATCTCTCTTATCTACGGTATGCCCATGTTATGTACATGCCGATGGTATTAAGAGAATTCAAAAATAACCTTATGCAGTGATCGTTTCGAACCTTTTTGAATTCGCTTGGTTTTTATAAAAAAAACAAAATCTGGTAAAGTGACGCCAGTAACTTCGGCTATTACGTGCCACCATGATTCTTAAAAAGTTATCTAACTTTTTAAATTTTTGTATTCAACCGCCTTCGGGCACAAACTAGAAGCCGAGTACTGAATAGAATTTTCTGAAAGCTGGGACTCATTTTTGTGATCATTCCGTGGACCGGAAGGTCGTGTGGAATTGGCGAAATGTTTGGACTCTTAAAGATTCCGGTACTTGTATCGTTTTCTTTGGGTGTCCTCCCATTTTGTCTCTTCCTTACGGGTCTATTGGCCCTGGTTTGGACACAATTTTGAGGCTTACTTGACTGAAGACATCTAAGAGGTACTCACCCCCGTTTGCACATCTGATTTGAATATTTTCTGCTCTTTCGGAAGGAATTTTGGTATCGTCTTTGGCTATCTGATGACAATGCTGGATTTTCATGCCGCAGATGCGATAAGCCATTCAAATTGGGTGTGCAAAAGGGTTCCGGGGACTTTGTCCCCACCCCACTGCTCAAGGAGATGCTCCATTGTGTTGAGGTTGAAAAGAGTGTGGGATCTCTTCAACCAAACGAAACAGGGGCTTCAGAGGGACGGGTTTCCTTAGAGGTAGATCCATGCGGAGCTTGCTTTTCGTGGATCTGGTTCTGTGGAGACTCTGCTCTCGGAATGACCCTGTGGAGTGCGGTTTTAGGCGCCTACAAACTTTTCACGTTCTCAAAATGTATTGATGCACCTCTGCGAGCGGTAAAAACCCCAATTTTTTCTCTTAGAGAAATTTTTGACCAAACTCAAACCGTTTTTATGTGAAAGCATAAAAACAAAACCAACTACAACTATGCGCAAGCATAACTACGAGTACTTACTCGTTCATGAGCTTATTCAATTTTGGAATTATTCCAAAATAGTAATTTGCTATTACATACATACATCGGCAGTTCGAAAGACTGCCATGTAAGACATACGCCAGAGTTGGCTATGTCTCAAGACTTCTTTACAGTCTTTTTTTTTTTAATATCCTGGCTGAGACGCCAACCCTCACAAGTCACTTTGTATACGAATGCGATCGATAACTCAATAAAAACATCGTAATATGTACAATTAAAAAAAGAATGTATTAAACAATATGTCCTCGAAAATATCTATGTACAATATTACAATTTTTATCTAGAGACTCTTAAATTTAAAAATCTGTAACAACAAAATGTAATTTTGAAGAAAATTTTGTGTTAACAAATTTTTACACAATATTTGTATTTTTGTAAATAAATTTAAGGAAACTATTTTGTTATAAATAAATCTTCGGATTTAGGAGTTACAAATTTAATTGTTTCACTTCATTTGGGGTTCTGTTTTGGACAGGTTGATGAAGGCTTTTGTGTCGTTTTCCTTCTATTTCCGCTGACTTTATCGTCTAGGTTTGGTAGAAACAGCGAATATTCTAATGGGAGCGTATAACACTGCTGAATATATGTACATGCATAGATACAGGTGGACGGTTTTGTATCTTTTTATTTCTTCTCGCAATGGATTGTAGTAAATTGCATGTGAGCACATGCCAATATACGATTAAAAATTGGTATTTAAAAGCCTTGAATGAGAATGGTTTTCAAGAGAAACAGAATATGACATAATTGGGAACTAAAAGTAATACGCAGAATTTTCACAGTTCAACTCACACACATGTACAATACTTTACACACTTTACAAATATCGGATGTGTTATATTTTTATATATCAGAAGCCGTAGAATGGAGTGCTTACTGACTTGCGGATGATTGAGTGTAACTCAAGAGCAAAGCTCTTTCCCATTCACGAGAGCAGAAGTTCGTGAGAGAGCTAAAACCCACCAGCTGTTTCTGAGTTTTACGTGGCATGTGAGTATGTGACATAGGAGTGTGATCATATGTGCAGTAGCGGATTTAGGCTAAGGCATGGATAGGCGACCGAACATGGCGCCTGATATGAAGTGACGCAGAAGTTAGTACCTTATAATTAAAGGATATTTTTTGAGAGCGAAAGATTTTTTTTTTGAAACAACAACGACGCTTAACGTGCATGATGTGGCAGTTTGGTCAGAATGAAACATGGCAGAGGAACGAAAAGGCGACAAACAGAATAGCTATCAAAAAGAGTATGTGGTGGGGCACTATCACGAACAGAATGGGTTTTGAGCGGTAAAGAGGGCGTCGTGGTGAGTACATAATGTATGAGTTACATTCGTAGCAACAACATCAACATCGTCATCATCATTGTTACCATCAATCAAAACATTTATGAATAGAACTCGACTTCGTTCATATGGCCACCGCGTGCACGTTTGCGGCGGTCGATTCGTTGGACCCAATTTTCAACGACTCGGCCACACATTTCGGCCGAAACTAGTCAGCTTCATCTTGTATGAGTGTAAACCAAGATCCTTACCCAAAATACGCCATAATGTTGTCTGAGCGATGCCCAATTTTTGAGAACGCCGTGGAATTGACTGACGCCTGAACGGCAGCGATATTTTCGACACTTCGACCAACCCGTTGTCTCACAGACACGGCAACATCACACAACGAATATGTAGACCCGCCGGAGCGGGGATCTTCTTCAATGCTCTCTCTGCCTCTCTTGAACTCACTTGACCACTTTTTCACAGTTGATAATGAAGGTGCGGAACCCAGGTAAACAGCCACCATCTCTTCATGAATAGTTTTTTGACTTTTTCCTTGCTTAGTGAGAAATTTAATTACAGCGCGATGCTCAATTTTCACCATCATCGTCTCAGTTATGATTCTGTTTAACTAGAGATAAAACGCGAATTAATAATCACATTTATATGAAATTTTACATGAATGCACTAAAATAATAGTATTACTTGATACATAAGTCAATTTATATATACAGCCACAGGTTCATCCCGATACCGAGAATATGTTGAACGCCCCTCGTATCTCATAAAATAATCCTGTTCAAATTGTCCGTCCTGGGCTTTGAACCCATTTTGCTTAAATGGATATCTTCTTACCTGGATAATCGTTTTTATAATGTTCGTTTCAGATCTGTCCTATCGGCCCCTTTCTTGGCCACTTCAGGTGTTCCTCAAGGTAGTCACCTAGGTCCACTCCTCTTCATCCTAACTATTAACGACCTTCAAAGGCTCATTCAACACTCAACACTTTCTCTCTATGCTGACGATACCAAATTTTTTAAACCCATTTCCTCACAACAAGACTCCACCCTCCTTCAAATAGATCTAAATAGTTTTTCCACCTGGTGCATCAAGAACTGCTTAGAACTCAATGTCTCCAAATGTCAATCGATTACTTTCTCACGTAAGTGCAAGAAGTCTCCTCAACGAATTTACCATCTCGACGGCCAACCTATACCCCTTGTTGAATCTATTCGCGACCTTGGTATATTATGCGACAGGCAGCTTAATTTCCGCTCGCATATTGATGAGATAATTTCTAAAGCAAACTCATCATTCGGCTTCGTTAAAAGATGGTCCAAAGAATTCTGCAACCCGTACGTGACTAGATCACTATACATCACTTACGTTCGCCCCCTTCTCGAGTACGCTAGCCAAGCGTGGTGTCCCTTTCAACGAGTTCATGTATCTCGTATTGAGAGGATCGTCGTTTTCTTCGATTTGCTCTTCGAGATCTACCTTGGAACGATCCTCTAATCTTACCTCCCTATCGAGACCGTCTCAAACTCATTAACCTGAATACCCTTGAGGAACAAAAGGACGCAGCAGACATTTTGTTCATTTACCGACTCCTCTCAGGCTCCGTCGATTGCATGCCTCTTTGCAACACCATTTTCTTTAACACTAACCCTCGTAATCTACGATCCACCCGTCTCTTTTATCTACCTATCCACCGCACCACATATGGCTCTAACGAACCAATCTCCCGCATGCTGCGTAAGGTAAACTCCAACCTTTCCGTTTTTGATTTTAATCGCAGCACACTTTCCCTCAAATTCGATCTCCTTCACCATCCTTAGCTTTAAGCCCTAGTATTAGTTTAAGTCTTAGTTTTTAAGCTTGTATTAAGCATAATAAATGGGGGCGTTAGCGCCCACCAAAAATTAAATTAAAATTAAAAAGTTGCATTGGCTACCGCAACCTCAACAAAGTAACAGTCGCTGATCACTTTCCCATGCTTAGAATCGACGACATTATGTCGCATACAAAAAGCACTAAGTACAAAACCACGCTTGACCTTCAAAGTAGCCGACGAAGATGTAGAGAAAACAGCTTTTATAACACCATATGGGGTCTACTGTTTTAGACGCATGCCATTTGGCCTCAAAAATGCCCCAGCTACGTTCATGAGATTAATGGCCAAATTTCAAGCCAGGCTTGTTTCGGAAGACATGTGGATTTTGATCTTCATCGATGATTTCATTATTTGTTCCGGCAGTTTTATCGATCATATAAAACATCTCACTATGGTGTTTACACGCCTCAATGAATTTAAACTCAAAGTAAGCAGACAAAAATCAAAGTTCTGTTGCGACATTGTCAAGTACTTGGGACGTCTCATTACTAGCAATGGGATAGAAGTAGATCCAGGAAAAACAGCTGCAATCTTAAACCGCCGAGAAGCAAGAAATATCAAAGAGCTCCCCTCATTTTTACAAACTTGTTCCTGGTATCGCCGTTTCGTGGAAAAGTTTTCCGGAATATCCAAACCTCTTTCTTATCTTACCAAGAAGAATGTGCCTTGCAAGTGGGGCAAGAAGAACAACTCGCTTTTGACAAATTAAAAACATCCACCAGGTTTGTGAGGACAAACCGTTCTTCTTAAGAACGGATGCCAGTGGTTACGCAATTGGAGCTGTATTAGTCCAGGGGGAGGGCTCAGATGAACACCCAATAGAATATGCTTCACGGCTATTGAACAGTGCTGAAAGAAACTGCTCCACTACAGAGAGAGAAGCCTTAGCCATCGTCTGGGCTATCAATAAGTTTCGAGGATACATAGAGGGGTCCACTATAACCTTACTGACTGATCACCAGTCCTTGAAATGGCTTATGACGCTAAAACCACCAACCGGAAGGCTCGCCAAATGGGCATTACAGTTACAATCGTATAATATCGATATCCGTTATACTCCTATAAAACCGAACACAGTCGCATATATGCTTTCTAGACCGCCATGCGCGAACGCAGAGCATAGTTCTGAGATGTGTACAATATGCAATGTACATATTGTGATTTCGGCTCGAAAGCCAAAAGAAATTCGCCAATCTCATTTGCAAGATTTGGAGATAAAGAAAATTGTCGAATCTTTCGAAACGTGTAATGAAAACCTTTCACGATGGACTTCTCGGGGTTATATTATGAACGAAGGTGTTCTGTACAGATTTTCTCCTGAATCAGACGCAGAAGACGCGCAGTTAGTAGCACCACCTCAAGAACGCGAAGATATCCTGCGAACATATCACGACGATACCTCAGCGGAACACTATGGAGTAGACCGCATTATAGCTCGTATAACATCCAGGTATTATTGGTCAAAAATGAGGGTCGACATAACAAAACCTATTGGTAACTGCCTAGCCTGTCAAAGGTACAAGCCATCAAATATGAAACCAACTGGGTTGTTACAGACGATTTCAAGTAACAAAAGGTTTGAAGTTATAGCCGTGGACCTATTCGGACCCCTACCGAAAACCCAGGAGGGATACTACTGGATTTTAATTGTTAAAGACATTGCAAGTAGGTGGACCGAAGTGTTCTCACTAAAAGAAGCCACTTCAGAAAACTGTGCAACTATACTTCTCAATCAAATTGTTTTGAGATACGGAACACCCAGGCGAATGATAACCTACAATGGAGTCCAATTTATCTCAGTGTTAATACAGCAATTACTACATTGTCTTGGGGTATAGCAAATTTTCACTCCAGTCTATCACCCTGAAGCCAATTCCGTCGAAAGAAGAAATAGGAATATGAAGACGCAACTCGCGGCGATTTTACTTTGCAACAATCATTCTACTTAGGCAGATCATCTATCGTCTATAAGATTTGCAATAAATACTTCCAAATGTCAGAACACAGGCATATTTAATTTTCGGACGTGGGTTTCGTACATTAAACGATATACGCAAAATTGCCGAGTCTGATAATTTGAACAGCAAAACTAAAGACACTGTCGAAAACACTGCATGACTCTCGCGAATCAACAGAAAGGACGCAAGATCGAAACAAAAACTATGTCGATAAAAAGCGACGTCCCACGCCAGAGCTAAAAGTAGGTGACGAGGTATTGGTAACAACGCGTGTGGTTATCCAGCCTTCCAAAAATTTAACATCATTCGTCCCGCGAAAAGACGGGCCATATATAATCATTAGTAAAATCGGCTCATCCACGTATCAAATCGCGAACAAAGATGAGCCATCTCTAATAGTCGGAACCTATCACGCATCGGCTATTACCAAATGTTCCCGTGGCAACTGGAATACACCAAGCGCCGTTCCAATCCGAAGGCTTCGAAGAAGAGGACTCCCTAAGAAGAACAACTAATTCCTGTCACATCATCGGGCCGATTTGATGCTCCAGAGGTGGAGACTGTAGCAACCGCATAACACAAACAACACATTTTATATAAAAAAAATCAAAAAATTAAAACATTTATATTTATATATTAAATTTGATACTGGCAGTGTCACTTAATGAATAAATGTAGTACTGGCATTGCTGCCAGTATATATGAATTATAAAAGCTCTTCAAGCTAAACAAAAAAAGCTCTCAAGCAAAACAAAACAAAAGCTCTTCTAGCTAAATATTAAAGCTCTGTGAAAATGTATAAAAGACAAGCTTATGAAATAAATGATCACTCTTGATTTGGCCACTGATCAGTTCGGCAGAGTTCCTCAGCCTCTGATCAACCTTAGAAAGAGTTTTTTCCAAGTGTCCCTTGTGCCTTCTTTTTCTTTCTCGTTTACCCGCAGCGAATCTTACCCTCTGCCAGTAACTCACTTTAGCTCGCAAGTTCGTAGCGACTTCGATCGATAAGACCATGGCCAGTTGTCTAGCTCGGTGGAGTTCCTCAGTCTCTATACAACTCATTGGCAGCATTACAATATTGAATTCAGGAGACTTTCGACTTGAAATTGCAGAAGTTCTGTGTACAGTAGGAACTAAACCAGCAGAAACCAGGAAACAAAGGTTAACTTAGAGGTTGAAATTCAAGCAAAATAACACAAAGGCCCCACACAACATGTTCCACCAAAACCTGTTCGACAAGATCAGATTGGACATTGGCCTGTATGGGCTGATAAAAGAATAAGGTGCAAGTACCCAAGTTGTAAAGGATACACTCAAACTTCGTGTGAAAAATGTGACTTGGTTCTCTGCTACTATAAAATAATTAAATTAGAATGAAAAGAATGTGACATATGTATACATATTCAATAAAGTGTTTTTTATAAATAAACAAACTAAGTGCAATTTTACTTATCAGGTTATAGTTTTTGGCACCAAAGGAATGTGAGAATTTACTTTTTTTCAAATTTTGACACACTGCGATACAAAGGCTTAAGTCTTTTTTGGTTTCACTTGCTTTCCTTTTTAAATTTTTATCTTCAAGGTTAGGTGCATTTTCTTGTCTCCTAACTTTTACTTCAGCTGTAACCGTAAGCCGATTACCGGACAATCTCTAGATGTTCACTCCATCCTCTCCGTCTGAGTTGTCATCTGTTGTCACAGCCGGTGGGTCAATGAAAATCAGCATCATCTTGCTCTAACATGTCCAGAAATTCAGTTAGTGTCAAACATCTAGTACATAGAAAAAAAAACAAAACCCGATATGTATTCCAAATCTCCGAGTGTCAGCATATGAGGGCACCAAAATTCACAAGAAAATTTCGTGTAACTGATTCACAGTATATTACTTAAATTTTTGTACTTGAAACACATAATTTTCGCATATTCCAAATAATGGGCAAGCTTAAAGACTTACTTTCAAGTTACTTTCTTGATGAAACCATAATGTCAGCACTTTTCACGAAACTCTAACTTTTTGGTTATGCAATACGTCTGTGCTATGCAAATTTTACCCGCGAAATGCGATTTTCCTATAAGAATAACACTTACTCTAACCAATACACAGTTTGAAACATAACTAGACACGTCCTCCAAACTTCTGTAAATACAGACCAGCTGTTGTGGCACTTAGTGAAACACAGTTAGATCCCTGCCCACACCTCTCAGATCATTCTGATCTGAAGCTACCTGTCTACGAACTAGTGCCATTATTCTTCTCTCACCGCGGTCTCGCCATTTACGCGCGTAGTGGTGTAGCTAAAATTCCATCTCCGTAAGCAAATTATCCACTACTGCTTTATTTACAGAAGCCCCAAACTGGACAGCAATTCGACTTTTAACGAGTTTGATGCGCTGTCGGACTCCATTCAAACAATTTTATCCCTGTATCCTCATACTGAAATCGTTATTGCGGGCGATTTCAATATACACCATTCTTGGTGGCTTCGACATTCTGGACGGACAACACCCGAAGGACTGTGTGTAGAGATCTACGCTGCGGAAAACAACTTAACGCAGCTTGTTAATGAGCCCACGCGTATACCAGACGTTGATAGTCATACCGACAACACCCTGGACTTGTTTTTAACTTCTCACCTTGATAAGTACCTACACCGTTGATGTGCTCTCCCCTCTAGACTCGTCGGACCATTGTGTCATATCAGCTAATTTCTCGTACACCGACTACACAGTTAGAGAAAAAATTCCTAAAACAACCGTATGGCAATAAGAGAAAGCCAATTGGAGCGGATTAACAGCTTCTTTAGGAATTTCAATTGGTCGTTAGGTTTCCTCGATAACGACGTGGATGCCGTTGCTGATATGATCACAGACACCATTATCTTTGAAATGAGATCCTTTATCTCTCATCGGATGAAGAGTATCAAACCAGAAGAAAAGGCATGGTACGACTCGAGCTGTTTTTTTCGGTCCTCCAAGACCAACGCGACAGAACAAAACCGAAAAAAGTTCAAACGAGCCAGGAATGGCTGAAACGCATTTCTTAAGCGCGTTAAATTCCAATAAGACCAATAACTGAGGCAAAAAATACTAAAATGTTCCAAAGGTAGGTAAAATTGTTGGTCGTTCGTCGAAAATATTAGAAATTCTGCCTCATCCTCCATCCCAGCGCTCATTTACAATGACATTCCGGTTGTCAGCTTTATACTTGAGTATGCACACTTACGCACTCTTATAGCAGCGAGAGTACTTAAAGATCTTAATATACACAAATCCGCTGGTCCAGATGGTGTATCTCTCTTTCTTCTGAAGAGGTGTTCTTCCACGCTGGCAAGTCCACTGCGTAATCTTTTTCATCAATCCTGCTCTTTGGAACGCTTTCCGAGTAGATGGAAAATAGCATTTTTCCAGCCCGTCCTCAAAAAAGGTGAATCATCTTCTCTCTCCTCCTACAGACCCATTGCACTTACGTCCCTTCTTTCCAAGGTCATGGAAACGCTGATAAATCGTCAGCTCATGAAATATCTCGAAACACGAAAACTTTTCTATGACCGGCAATATGGTTTTCGTAGCAACAGGTCCACTGGTGATTTGATGGCATGTCTTACCGAAAAGTGGAACCAAAACGTACATCAATCTAGCGAAAGCAAGATAGTTGCACTTGATATTTCTAAGGCATTTGACAGAGTTTGGCATCAAGCTCTTTTGTCGAAAATGCGTGCATGTGGGATCGACGACTCTCTTCTTCAATGGATTAGAAATTACCTTTCGGAACTTTCAATTCAAGTTGTCTTGGACGGTTTCAAGTCTGATATTCACAAAATAAATGCTGGTGTGCCCCAGGGCTCTGTTCTGTCACTGACACTCTTTTTAGTTTTCATTAATGATCTCGTGTCTGCTACTTCTAATCCAATATATTCCTTTGCTGATGACAGTACTTTCTGCTTTTCATATTCGTTCCCGGACTCACGGCCCTGCTCTTCGGCTGTAGTACGAGAACGGCAGCGTATGCTAAGCTCATTAAATTCCGATATCAACAGCATAACCAATTGGAGAACTATCAACAGAGTGGAATTTAATGCTTCCAAAACACAATGCTGTCTGCTGTCTTTAAAGCGAAATTTAAACACCCAGCCATTATCTATGAATGGCACTTGCATCGTCGAAACCGAAAAACTTTCCATTCTCGGTATGTGTGTCAATGACAACTTACGTTGGAATGACCACATATTTGATGTCGCCAAAAATGCTGCGAAATGTCTAGGTTTCCTCAAGCGATGTAAGAAATATTTTACCCCCTCTGATCTGGCCTCAATATGTAAGGCATTCATCCGCCCAAAATTGGAGTACAACTCCCACATCTGGTCAGGTGCTCCTAAAACATCTCTGCACCTGCTAGATAGGATAGACCCTCAAGCCCATTTTCGGACGTACTCTAAAATATCGTGATTCGTTCCTAAGCCGTACAACTCGCTTATGGAATGCCCTGCCGATCTCTGTATTTCCTGGTATTTCAAGTTTTGAAACGAAGCTGCCAAAATCGGTTTAGGGGGTAAATGAGGGCAAAACCAGTCAACAACAAGCCTCTGCTCTGCTATAAAATCTGAGGAATGACTCTTGCCAATTCCTGTTTCTTTCGGCTATCCTGAAAAACGAAGGAGTCTTCATATAAGACACTGATCATCCCAGTCCTAATTTATTACGCTGAAACATGGACTCTATCGAAAGCAGATGGAGATATCCTCAGTTGTTTCGAGTGAAAAATCTTGCGAAAAATATTAGGCCCCATTTGCGTTGACGGGCTTTGGAAGACAAGATTCAACGACAAACTGTACGAGTTGTACGGCGTCATCGACTGCGCATCAGTCGCCTGAGATGGCTATCACATGTATGTAAATAGAGTGAATGGACAATAATGCTCCGGCCCACAGCGTCTTCGAATCTAACCCGGAGGGAAATGAGGAACACCTCACTTTAGGTGGCGCGCACAAGTAGAAGTGGACCTCAACCGACTCTGAGCGCCCAACTGGAGGCAGTTAGCTAAGCACCGGGCTAAATGGAGAGGCTTGTTAGTTGACTTCAGAGCATCACCTAAGTATGATAAATATGTAAGGACAGGAACGAAGTACACTTAGACTGTCGATTTCGAATAAGTCGGCTTTCACCCTGACTCTCCTGCATCAACCATATCAACACATCCAGGTTTATTGTAGTGTTAAGTACAGGTATAGCATATAGTTTTTACTTGTTTTACACAAATATATACGAAGGAAATTAATGGGCAATTACATTTTACTTAGAATGCTTGCACTGGACTTCTGAACCGCTGGAGTACTACCTTATGTGTCGCTGTTGCTTTCAGCCAAATATGATAGATCCTTGCTGCTTTTACCGATTTGCTCCGACTGCATGGGTTGTTTTTAAACCGCTTCTTTTGCTTTACACATAGTGATGAATCTTCCTTGCCTTGGTATTTATGTATATCATGGATTGCATTCTTAAGGACATATTCCGTTTAAGGAAAAGTAGTCTTACAGTCTCTTCGTTGAGTTTGTTCTTTGACTGTCTTCGAAACTAGGTTTTGTGGATATGTTCTCTTACGCAATGGTACTCAGGATTAGCCTCGGCCTGCGCCAAGAACGGAATGAATTCGGATCTTTGCCAATAATTTGTAGGTGCTATCGTCACTTAAACTTAAGTACGCTACAATAGGTTATGAAGGAATCTTAAAGCTAGTCAGTCCCTCTTAAGGGTGAAATTTATTTCAACAAATTGCCGATGCCTGTTGGATTCTTTTCAAAATTCTGAATCTACATATGTACGAGTACACTTAGGACATGAATCCGCACACCTACATAGTGGCATTTCTTTAGCAGCGGGATTTAAAGATTCTTCTGAAATCAGAAGCAGTTCATGTATTAGAAGCTGAGTATGAGTGGTTCCAGATACCTATAACGTTACACAAAGTACCTAGTAGTTAGTTGTGGGAGCTCCATTCACAGTCCTAAAATACCGTGATTGTCATGTTACTCGTATATCATCACAAGAGTTCTCCTTCCTGCACTAAGTTGAACAATAAATCCCATGATGGCATGAATCCGTTCTTACATCACATTACATTAAATCTGGACGATGCTGCAGCCAGTAACGGTTGTAGTGCCACAGCATTTACACAAAATCTTTTGTAGGGAGATTACATTCATAAAAGAATTTCATCATTTAGGCAAATAGGAAAACTCCGCAAAACGTTATCGACACCGGAATTCCTGGGTTAGCAACAGAAAAGCCCACATATATACTAGCAAGCAAGAACAACTAAAGGCACAGCAATTCCCCGTATACATCGGTATGTAAAACACATTTTAACGCAACAAAGATATTGTGTACCACGAGTACGAGATACTGGGAAATTGCTTCCCAATTTCCAACACAGAAGAGACCTTGTTACCATCTATGGACCTTGGCAGTGCTATCTATCCATACAGATGTATGTACAGTATGCAAAATTCATATTCGTACACTGATATTTTAAAGGGAAAATGGTAAATATTTCGAAAATAAAACAAAATTATAATTGAAAAATAAACGATTTTAATAAAATTGTTTATATTTTTAATGAAAAATTACAAATAAAAGTCATAAAGTTCATTATAATGTACAAAAAAAGGTTCTTTTTTCATATTTCCATAAACAAAATTCATATTCGTACACACTTCTTATATTATAAATTCAAAGAAAATTAGTATTTTTAATACTTTGTAGGGTATCCCTTTTGCTTTAGCACACAGTTCAATCTGGCTGGCATGGATTCCACTAATTTTTTTGTTAGGTTTTGTGGAATTTTTGCCCATTCCGTCCTCAAAGCTTCTTTCAAATCGTTGACATTTCTTATATCATAATACTTTAATTTTTTCTTAAAAATTGACCATAAGTTCTCTATGGGATTAATATCAGGACTTTGAGGAGGTATTCTTAAATATTTTGGGCAGTTATACAATATCCACAATCGCGTATTCAATGCCGTATGTTTTGGGTCGTTATCTTGTTGAAAAACAAAGTTCCGTTCATAGCCTAAATTCTTAGCACTTTCACGCAGATTCTTTTTAAAAATATCAATATATTGATTTGAATTCATGATGCCATTGATAAATTGTAAGTTTTGCGACACCTGCTGCTCCAAAACACCCCCATATCATTAGTGAGCCGGCTCCGTGTTTGAATGTTGGGAGTAAGTTCTGCCTTTTTAAGCTGGTGTTAACTTCTCGCCAGATCCTAACACGTCGTCCGATAATTTCAAATTAAATTTACATTCGTCGGAAAAAATTACCTTTTTCCAGAACTGCATATCCATGTTCAGATATTTTTTCGCAAAGATAATCCTTTTTTTTCCTATTAATTGCGCTTACATATGGTTTTCTCACTGCAATTGTGCTCCTAAAACCGAGTTTTCGCACATCGCACAGTTTGTGCCGTGACTTTAATCTTATGATATTTGAAGAGATTTTTAGCAAGTTTAACACCACTAACTAATGGATTTCTTCGGATTTGTCGAAGTAAAAAAGATGTATGCCTCCTGCTTAAAACTGATCTTTTTGTATTTCGAGGTTTTTTTCGACTCGACCACTTTTTTGTATGTATTTACAATATATTGAATTGTAGACGCACTTCTTTTGATAAGTTTAGCAATTTCTCGTAAAGATTTGCATTCTTTATGCCAATTTATGATCAACTTTCTTATGTCGTTTGTAAGTTCACTTGACTTTCGATCCATTTTCAAATTTTCACGTTATCAACACCTTCTTCTGCAGATAATTGAAGCAAAACAAAGAAACTCACACTCAAAGTGAGATTCCATTAAAATGAAGTCAACATAGCGGTACAATTCCTTGTTTCGGGAAACGAAACCTAGTATTGCCATGTGTACGAATATGGATTTTGTTTATGGAAAGATGAAAAAAGGAGCTTTTTGTACATTATAATGAACTTATGACTTTTATTTGTAATTTTTTATTAAAAATATAAACAATTTTATTAAAATCGTTTATTTTTCAATTATAATTTTGTTTTGTTTTCGAAATATTTACCATTTTCTCTTTAAAATAGCTATGTACGAATATGAATTTTGCATACTGTATGTTCCCCGAAAACGCGTTTGTTTTAAGCAGAAACGAATGTTATCTAGAAACCAAAATATTGTTATTCGTATATTGTGATTAGAAAAAGAGAAGAAAAATCATTCTCCCAAACATCAACCGAAAAAGCTTTTAATTCAAAGGCCTCTTGGTATTGGGCATATACTCGTATGTACATACATGTGCATATATAAAACTCAAAATGACTCCAAAAGCAACTTAAAATATAAAAATGACGTCAGTAGTTCTCACTACGAATAAAAGTTTATTTCACCACCAGCAGAAATTCCAAATCTCTCTGGCGTGTATATAAGCAGCGACTGCTGTGAACACAACCAGTCTCTACCGAGCACTCATTCGTATCGCATTTAAACGCAGGCATTCGCCAGACGCCTTGGCTTTGCTCTGAATCATCAAAGTGATTTTTTTCTTACAAGTACAGTTACTTCATAACTGAAATTTAACCAAAAAAAAAGTGCAAAGATGTCGGTAGTACAGATGACGTCAGACCAACTACAACAGCTAATCGAAGCCGTTCGTGCCGCAGCTGTATCAGGCGCTCCAGTTGAAGCTGCAGCAGCATCAGCCATTCCATCAAAGGGTAGCTTTACCAATTGCACTGCCCGTTTTGGAGGACAACGTGACCACGATGCCGTTGAGGAGTTCATTATCTCAATGGTGACATACAAGGAAATCGAACACATCAACGATGAGGACGCATTACGTGGAATATCGCTGCTCTTCTATGGGCTCGCATCTACTTGGTGGCAGGGTGTCAAACGTGAGGCAAAGACCTGGGAAGACGCTATCGAACTCATCCGGAGTCACTTCTCACCAACGAAACCAGCCTACCAGATTTACATGGAGATCTTCCAGACACCACAAAGCGAGGGCACAGCCATCGACACATTTGTGTGCCAAAAACGTGCTTTGCTCGCCCAATTGCCTGAAGGTCGCCACAATGAACAGACCGAAATCGACTTGATCTACGGCTTGCTACACATCAACTATCGCAAGCATATTGCCCGTCATGATGTCAAGACGTTCCGTGAGTTATTGGAAAGAGGTCGAATTATCGAGCACAACAACACCGAGGCTTGTGAAGCTACTCCTTCGACTGAGGATATTGCGGGAAGACGTAGTGGTCCAAAACGTTGCACATACTGCAATTACAGAGGACACACTGTAGAGAATTGCCGCAAGAAGAAGGCAGCTGAGGAATAACAAGGGTCAACGTTCATCTCACACAACAACTATCCAATTATTTAAGGTTAAGGTATCAACTATTATAGATTTAAATTTGCACTTTTTTTTCTTAAGGCTTTTCAAGACTGTCTCGAGTAAGACCAGTTCATTGGGAGTTTTTGGAAATCTCTCTTATCTACGGTATGCCCATGTTATGTACATGCCGATGGTATTAAGAGAATTCAAAAATAACCTTATGCAGTGATCGTTTCGAACCTTTTTGAATTCGCTTGGTTTTTATAAAAAAAACAAAATCTGGTAAAGTGACGCCAGTAACTTCGGCTATTACGTGCCACCATGATTCTTAAAAAGTTATCTAACTTTTTAAATTTTTGTATTCAACCGCCTTCGGGCACAAACTAGAAGCCGAGTACTGAATAGAATTTTCTGAAAGCTGGGACTCATTTTTGTGATCATTCCGTGGACCGGAAGGTCGTGTGGAATTGGCGAAATGTTTGGACTCTTAAAGATTCCGGTACTTGTATCGTTTTCTTTGGGTGTCCTCCCATTTTGTCTCTTCCTTACGGGTCTATTGGCCCTGGTTTGGACACAATTTTGAGGCTTACTTGACTGAAGACATCTAAGAGGTACTCACCCCCGTTTGCACATCTGATTTGAATATTTTCTGCTCTTTCGGAAGGAATTTTGGTATCGTCTTTGGCTATCTGATGACAATGCTGGATTTTCATGCCGCAGATGCGATAAGCCATTCAAATTGGGTGTGCAAAAGGGTTCCGGGGACTTTGTCCCCACCCCACTGCTCAAGGAGATGCTCCATTGTGTTGAGGTTGAAAAGAGTGTGGGATCTCTTCAACCAAACGAAACAGGGGCTTCAGAGGGACGGGTTTCCTTAGAGGTAGATCCATGCGGAGCTTGCTTTTCGTGGATCTGGTTCTGTGGAGACTCTGCTCTCGGAATGACCCTGTGGAGTGCGGTTTTAGGCGCCTACAAACTTTTCACGTTCTCAAAATGTATTGATGCACCTCTGCGAGCGGTAAAAACCCCAATTTTTTCTCTTAGAGAAATTTTTGACCAAACTCAAACCGTTTTTATGTGAAAGCATAAAAACAAAACCAACTACAACTATGCGCAAGCATAACTACGAGTACTTACTCGTTCATGAGCTTATTCAATTTTGGAATTATTCCAAAATAGTAATTTGCTATTACATACATACATCGGCAGTTCGAAAGACTGCCATGTAAGACATACGCCAGAGTTGGCTATGTCTCAAGACTTCTTTACAGTCTTTTTTTTTTTAATATCCTGGCTGAGACGCCAACCCTCACAAGTCACTTTGTATACGAATGCGATCGATAACTCAATAAAAACATCGTAATATGTACAATTAAAAAAAGAATGTATTAAACAATATGTCCTCGAAAATATCTATGTACAATATTACAATTTTTATCTAGAGACTCTTAAATTTAAAAATCTGTAACAACAAAATGTAATTTTGAAGAAAATTTTGTGTTAACAAATTTTTACACAATATTTGTATTTTTGTAAATAAATTTAAGGAAACTATTTTGTTATAAATAAATCTTCGGATTTAGGAGTTACAAATTTAATTGTTTCACTTCATTTGGGGTTCTGTTTTGGACAGGTTGATGAAGGCTTTTGTGTCGTTTTCCTTCTATTTCCGCTGACTTTATCGTCTAGGTTTGGTAGAAACAGCGAATATTCTAATGGGAGCGTATAACACTGCTGAATATATGTACATGCATAGATACAGGTGGACGGTTTTGTATCTTTTTATTTCTTCTCGCAATGGATTGTAGTAAATTGCATGTGAGCACATGCCAATATACGATTAAAAATTGGTATTTAAAAGCCTTGAATGAGAATGGTTTTCAAGAGAAACAGAATATGACATAATTGGGAACTAAAAGTAATACGCAGAATTTTCACAGTTCAACTCACACACATGTACAATACTTTACACACTTTACAAATATCGGATGTGTTATATTTTTATATATCAGAAGCCGTAGAATGGAGTGCTTACTGACTTGCGGATGATTGAGTGTAACTCAAGAGCAAAGCTCTTTCCCATTCACGAGAGCAGAAGTTCGTGAGAGAGCTAAAACCCACCAGCTGTTTCTGAGTTTTACGTGGCATGTGAGTATGTGACATAGGAGTGTGATCATATGTGCAGTAGCGGATTTAGGCTAAGGCATGGATAGGCGACCGAACATGGCGCCTGATATGAAGTGACGCAGAAGTTAGTACCTTATAATTAAAGGATATTTTTTGAGAGCGAAAGATTTTTTTTTTGAAACAACAACGACGCTTAACGTGCATGATGTGGCAGTTTGGTCAGAATGAAACATGGCAGAGGAACGAAAAGGCGACAAACAGAATAGCTATCAAAAAGAGTATGTGGTGGGGCACTATCACGAACAGAATGGGTTTTGAGCGGTAAAGAGGGCGTCGTGGTGAGTACATAATGTATGAGTTACATTCGTAGCAACAACATCAACATCGTCATCATCATTGTTACCATCAATCAAAACATTTATGAATAGAACTCGACTTCGTTCATATGGCCACCGCGTGCACGTTTGCGGCGGTCGATTCGTTGGACCCAATTTTCAACGACTCGGCCACACATTTCGGCCGAAACTAGTCAGCTTCATCTTGTATGAGTGTAAACCAAGATCCTTACCCAAAATACGCCATAATGTTGTCTGAGCGATGCCCAATTTTTGAGAACGCCGTGGAATTGACTGACGCCTGAACGGCAGCGATATTTTCGACACTTCGACCAACCCGTTGTCTCACAGACACGGCAACATCACACAACGAATATGTAGACCCGCCGGAGCGGGGATCTTCTTCAATGCTCTCTCTGCCTCTCTTGAACTCACTTGACCACTTTTTCACAGTTGATAATGAAGGTGCGGAACCCAGGTAAACAGCCACCATCTCTTCATGAATAGTTTTTTGACTTTTTCCTTGCTTAGTGAGAAATTTAATTACAGCGCGATGCTCAATTTTCACCATCATCGTCTCAGTTATGATTCTGTTTAACTAGAGATAAAACGCGAATTAATAATCACATTTATATGAAATTTTACATGAATGCACTAAAATAATAGTATTACTTGATACATAAGTCAATTTATATATACAGCCACAGGTTCATCCCGATACCGAGAATATGTTGAACGCCCCTCGTATCTCATAAAATAATCCTGTTCAAATTGTCCGTCCTGGGCTTTGAACCCATTTTGCTTAAATGGATATCTTCTTACCTGGATAATCGTTTTTATAATGTTCGTTTCAGATCTGTCCTATCGGCCCCTTTCTTGGCCACTTCAGGTGTTCCTCAAGGTAGTCACCTAGGTCCACTCCTCTTCATCCTAACTATTAACGACCTTCAAAGGCTCATTCAACACTCAACACTTTCTCTCTATGCTGACGATACCAAATTTTTTAAACCCATTTCCTCACAACAAGACTCCACCCTCCTTCAAATAGATCTAAATAGTTTTTCCACCTGGTGCATCAAGAACTGCTTAGAACTCAATGTCTCCAAATGTCAATCGATTACTTTCTCACGTAAGTGCAAGAAGTCTCCTCAACGAATTTACCATCTCGACGGCCAACCTATACCCCTTGTTGAATCTATTCGCGACCTTGGTATATTATGCGACAGGCAGCTTAATTTCCGCTCGCATATTGATGAGATAATTTCTAAAGCAAACTCATCATTCGGCTTCGTTAAAAGATGGTCCAAAGAATTCTGCAACCCGTACGTGACTAGATCACTATACATCACTTACGTTCGCCCCCTTCTCGAGTACGCTAGCCAAGCGTGGTGTCCCTTTCAACGAGTTCATGTATCTCGTATTGAGAGGATCGTCGTTTTCTTCGATTTGCTCTTCGAGATCTACCTTGGAACGATCCTCTAATCTTACCTCCCTATCGAGACCGTCTCAAACTCATTAACCTGAATACCCTTGAGGAACAAAAGGACGCAGCAGACATTTTGTTCATTTACCGACTCCTCTCAGGCTCCGTCGATTGCATGCCTCTTTGCAACACCATTTTCTTTAACACTAACCCTCGTAATCTACGATCCACCCGTCTCTTTTATCTACCTATCCACCGCACCACATATGGCTCTAACGAACCAATCTCCCGCATGCTGCGTAAGGTAAACTCCAACCTTTCCGTTTTTGATTTTAATCGCAGCACACTTTCCCTCAAATTCGATCTCCTTCACCATCCTTAGCTTTAAGCCCTAGTATTAGTTTAAGTCTTAGTTTTTAAGCTTGTATTAAGCATAATAAATGGGGGCGTTAGCGCCCACCAAAAATTAAATTAAAATTAAAAAGTTGCATTGGCTACCGCAACCTCAACAAAGTAACAGTCGCTGATCACTTTCCCATGCTTAGAATCGACGACATTATGTCGCATACAAAAAGCACTAAGTACAAAACCACGCTTGACCTTCAAAGTAGCCGACGAAGATGTAGAGAAAACAGCTTTTATAACACCATATGGGGTCTACTGTTTTAGACGCATGCCATTTGGCCTCAAAAATGCCCCAGCTACGTTCATGAGATTAATGGCCAAATTTCAAGCCAGGCTTGTTTCGGAAGACATGTGGATTTTGATCTTCATCGATGATTTCATTATTTGTTCCGGCAGTTTTATCGATCATATAAAACATCTCACTATGGTGTTTACACGCCTCAATGAATTTAAACTCAAAGTAAGCAGACAAAAATCAAAGTTCTGTTGCGACATTGTCAAGTACTTGGGACGTCTCATTACTAGCAATGGGATAGAAGTAGATCCAGGAAAAACAGCTGCAATCTTAAACCGCCGAGAAGCAAGAAATATCAAAGAGCTCCCCTCATTTTTACAAACTTGTTCCTGGTATCGCCGTTTCGTGGAAAAGTTTTCCGGAATATCCAAACCTCTTTCTTATCTTACCAAGAAGAATGTGCCTTGCAAGTGGGGCAAGAAGAACAACTCGCTTTTGACAAATTAAAAACATCCACCAGGTTTGTGAGGACAAACCGTTCTTCTTAAGAACGGATGCCAGTGGTTACGCAATTGGAGCTGTATTAGTCCAGGGGGAGGGCTCAGATGAACACCCAATAGAATATGCTTCACGGCTATTGAACAGTGCTGAAAGAAACTGCTCCACTACAGAGAGAGAAGCCTTAGCCATCGTCTGGGCTATCAATAAGTTTCGAGGATACATAGAGGGGTCCACTATAACCTTACTGACTGATCACCAGTCCTTGAAATGGCTTATGACGCTAAAACCACCAACCGGAAGGCTCGCCAAATGGGCATTACAGTTACAATCGTATAATATCGATATCCGTTATACTCCTATAAAACCGAACACAGTCGCATATATGCTTTCTAGACCGCCATGCGCGAACGCAGAGCATAGTTCTGAGATGTGTACAATATGCAATGTACATATTGTGATTTCGGCTCGAAAGCCAAAAGAAATTCGCCAATCTCATTTGCAAGATTTGGAGATAAAGAAAATTGTCGAATCTTTCGAAACGTGTAATGAAAACCTTTCACGATGGACTTCTCGGGGTTATATTATGAACGAAGGTGTTCTGTACAGATTTTCTCCTGAATCAGACGCAGAAGACGCGCAGTTAGTAGCACCACCTCAAGAACGCGAAGATATCCTGCGAACATATCACGACGATACCTCAGCGGAACACTATGGAGTAGACCGCATTATAGCTCGTATAACATCCAGGTATTATTGGTCAAAAATGAGGGTCGACATAACAAAACCTATTGGTAACTGCCTAGCCTGTCAAAGGTACAAGCCATCAAATATGAAACCAACTGGGTTGTTACAGACGATTTCAAGTAACAAAAGGTTTGAAGTTATAGCCGTGGACCTATTCGGACCCCTACCGAAAACCCAGGAGGGATACTACTGGATTTTAATTGTTAAAGACATTGCAAGTAGGTGGACCGAAGTGTTCTCACTAAAAGAAGCCACTTCAGAAAACTGCGCAACTATACTTCTCAATCAAATTGTTTTGAGATACGGAACACCCAGGCGAATGATAACCTACAATGGAGTCCAATTTATCTCAGTGTTAATACAGCAATTACTACATTGTCTTGGGGTATAGCAAATTTTCACTCCAGTCTATCACCCTGAAGCCAATTCCGTCGAAAGAAGAAATAGGAATATGAAGACGCAACTCGCGGCGATTTTACTTTGCAACAATCATTCTACTTAGGCAGATCATCTATCGTCTATAAGATTTGCAATAAATACTTCCAAATGTCAGAACACAGGCATATTTAATTTTCGGACGTGGGTTTCGTACATTAAACGATATACGCAAAATTGCCGAGTCTGATAATTTGAACAGCAAAACTAAAGACACTGTCGAAAACACTGCATGACTCTCGCGAATCAACAGAAAGGACGCAAGATCGAAACAAAAACTATGTCGATAAAAAGCGACGTCCCACGCCAGAGCTAAAAGTAGGTGACGAGGTATTGGTAACAACGCGTGTGGTTATCCAGCCTTCCAAAAATTTAACATCATTCGTCCCGCGAAAAGACGGGCCATATATAATCATTAGTAAAATCGGCTCATCCACGTATCAAATCGCGAACAAAGATGAGCCATCTCTAATAGTCGGAACCTATCACGCATCGGCTATTACCAAATGTTCCCGTGGCAACTGGAATACACCAAGCGCCGTTCCAATCCGAAGGCTTCGAAGAAGAGGACTCCCTAAGAAGAACAACTAATTCCTGTCACATCATCGGGCCGATTTGATGCTCCAGAGGTGGAGACTGTAGCAACCGCATAACACAAACAACACATTTTATATAAAAAAAATCAAAAAATTAAAACATTTATATTTATATATTAAATTTGATACTGGCAGTGTCACTTAATGAATAAATGTAGTACTGGCATTGCTGCCAGTATATATGAATTATAAAAGCTCTTCAAGCTAAACAAAAAAAGCTCTCAAGCAAAACAAAACAAAAGCTCTTCTAGCTAAATATTAAAGCTCTGTGAAAATGTATAAAAGACAAGCTTATGAAATAAATGATCACTCTTGATTTGGCCACTGATCAGTTCGGCAGAGTTCCTCAGCCTCTGATCAACCTTAGAAAGAGTTTTTTCCAAGTGTCCCTTGTGCCTTCTTTTTCTTTCTCGTTTACCCGCAGCGAATCTTACCCTCTGCCAGTAACTCACTTTAGCTCGCAAGTTCGTAGCGACTTCGATCGATAAGACCATGGCCAGTTGTCTAGCTCGGTGGAGTTCCTCAGTCTCTATACAACTCATTGGCAGCATTACAATATTGAATTCAGGAGACTTTCGACTTGAAATTGCAGAAGTTCTGTGTACAGTAGGAACTAAACCAGCAGAAACCAGGAAACAAAGGTTAACTTAGAGGTTGAAATTCAAGCAAAATAACACAAAGGCCCCACACAACATGTTCCACCAAAACCTGTTCGACAAGATCAGATTGGACATTGGCCTGTATGGGCTGATAAAAGAATAAGGTGCAAGTACCCAAGTTGTAAAGGATACACTCAAACTTCGTGTGAAAAATGTGACTTGGTTCTCTGCTACTATAAAATAATTAAATTAGAATGAAAAGAATGTGACATATGTATACATATTCAATAAAGTGTTTTTTATAAATAAACAAACTAAGTGCAATTTTACTTATCAGGTTATAGTTTTTGGCACCAAAGGAATGTGAGAATTTACTTTTTTTCAAATTTTGACACACTGCGATACAAAGGCTTAAGTCTTTTTTGGTTTCACTTGCTTTCCTTTTTAAATTTTTATCTTCAAGGTTAGGTGCATTTTCTTGTCTCCTAACTTTTACTTCAGCTGTAACCGTAAGCCGATTACCGGACAATCTCTAGATGTTCACTCCATCCTCTCCGTCTGAGTTGTCATCTGTTGTCACAGCCGGTGGGTCAATGAAAATCAGCATCATCTTGCTCTAACATGTCCAGAAATTCAGTTAGTGTCAAACATCTAGTACATAGAAAAAAAAACAAAACCCGATATGTATTCCAAATCTCCGAGTGTCAGCATATGAGGGCACCAAAATTCACAAGAAAATTTCGTGTAACTGATTCACAGTATATTACTTAAATTTTTGTACTTGAAACACATAATTTTCGCATATTCCAAATAATGGGCAAGCTTAAAGACTTACTTTCAAGTTACTTTCTTGATGAAACCATAATGTCAGCACTTTTCACGAAACTCTAACTTTTTGGTTATGCAATACGTCTGTGCTATGCAAATTTTACCCGCGAAATGCGATTTTCCTATAAGAATAACACTTACTCTAACCAATACACAGTTTGAAACATAACTAGACACGTCCTCCAAACTTCTGTAAATACAGACCAGCTGTTGTGGCACTTAGTGAAACACAGTTAGATCCCTGCCCACACCTCTCAGATCATTCTGATCTGAAGCTACCTGTCTACGAACTAGTGCCATTATTCTTCTCTCACCGCGGTCTCGCCATTTACGCGCGTAGTGGTGTAGCTAAAATTCCATCTCCGTAAGCAAATTATCCACTACTGCTTTATTTACAGAAGCCCCAAACTGGACAGCAATTCGACTTTTAACGAGTTTGATGCGCTGTCGGACTCCATTCAAACAATTTTATCCCTGTATCCTCATACTGAAATCGTTATTGCGGGCGATTTCAATATACACCATTCTTGGTGGCTTCGACATTCTGGACGGACAACACCCGAAGGACTGTGTGTAGAGATCTACGCTGCGGAAAACAACTTAACGCAGCTTGTTAATGAGCCCACGCGTATACCAGACGTTGATAGTCATACCGACAACACCCTGGACTTGTTTTTAACTTCTCACCTTGATAAGTACCTACACCGTTGATGTGCTCTCCCCTCTAGACTCGTCGGACCATTGTGTCATATCAGCTAATTTCTCGTACACCGACTACACAGTTAGAGAAAAAATTCCTAAAACAACCGTATGGCAATAAGAGAAAGCCAATTGGAGCGGATTAACAGCTTCTTTAGGAATTTCAATTGGTCGTTAGGTTTCCTCGATAACGACGTGGATGCCGTTGCTGATATGATCACAGACACCATTATCTTTGAAATGAGATCCTTTATCTCTCATCGGATGAAGAGTATCAAACCAGAAGAAAAGGCATGGTACGACTCGAGCTGTTTTTTTCGGTCCTCCAAGACCAACGCGACAGAACAAAACCGAAAAAAGTTCAAACGAGCCAGGAATGGCTGAAACGCATTTCTTAAGCGCGTTAAATTCCAATAAGACCAATAACTGAGGCAAAAAATACTAAAATGTTCCAAAGGTAGGTAAAATTGTTGGTCGTTCGTCGAAAATATTAGAAATTCTGCCTCATCCTCCATCCCAGCGCTCATTTACAATGACATTCCGGTTGTCAGCTTTATACTTGAGTATGCACACTTACGCACTCTTATAGCAGCGAGAGTACTTAAAGATCTTAATATACACAAATCCGCTGGTCCAGATGGTGTATCTCTCTTTCTTCTGAAGAGGTGTTCTTCCACGCTGGCAAGTCCACTGCGTAATCTTTTTCATCAATCCTGCTCTTTGGAACGCTTTCCGAGTAGATGGAAAATAGCATTTTTCCAGCCCGTCCTCAAAAAAGGTGAATCTTCTTCTCATTCCTCCTACAGACCCATTGCACTTACGTATCTTCTTTCCAAGTTAGTTGCACTTTATATTTCTAAAACATTTGACAGAGTTTGGCATCAGGCACTTTTGTTGAAAATACGCGCATTTGGGATTGACGTCTCTCTTCTTCAATGGATTAGAAATTACCTTTCGGAAAGATCAATTCATGTTGTCTTAGATGGTTTCAAGTCTGATATTCACAAAATAAATGCTGGTGTGCCCCAGGGCTCCGTTCTGTCTCCGACACTCTTTTTAATTTTCATCAATGATCTCTTGTTTGCTACTTCTAATCCAATATATTTCCTTGATTCCCTTGACAGTACTTTCTGCTTTTCAGATTCGTTCCCGGACTCACATACCTGCTTTTCGGCTGTAGAACGGGAACAGCAGAGTATGTTAAGCTCATTAAATTCCGATATTAACAGCATAACCAATTGGGGAACTATTAACAGAGTGGAATTTAATGCTTCCAAAGCACAATCCTATCTGCTGTCGTGAAAGCGAAAAAAAACACTCCGCTATTGTCCATGAATGGCACTTGCATCGTCGAAACCGAAAACCTTCAACCGTAACATCCGTCTCGCTTTGGATGCTCATCAGTATACCCTCAAACCAACTTTCGGACGTATTTTTAAATATAGTAACTCATTCCTAAGACGAACGACTCGCTTATGGTATGCCTTATCGAGCTCTCTATTTCCTGGTCATTATAACTTGCAAAAATTTAAGAACAATGTACATCGGTAGCTCTATTTTCTTCCTCCCTAAATTTCCTTCGCCCGAGCTGTGTGCCAGCATTTTAAGGATACACAAATCCCTTGAACGCTAATTATAAAAAAAAACAAGTGTCAGTCACAGTATTTGTTTCAAATAAGATCAATTGTGGTTTCCGCGTCAAACCGCTTAAAGCTAGTTTTGTTACCCTATCCCCTTTAAGGTATTAGAATTCCCGTTTTTTTCCATTTAATTGACGAAGTGAGAAAATAAATCTTGATTTGATAAAATTGCCTTAATAATTTATTTTCTATATGAAAAAATAATATTCCGGTCAAACAACTTCTCCAAAAGCAGTTTTTCGAAAAAAAAATAAAAAACATTGTTTTTCCAGCGAATCATTTGTTTATTCTCGATTTAAATAATTCTGAATACAAGCAACAACCTGCCCCATTATCTTGTGCTTCTCGAACCTATATAAAGCATACAAGCTCCTCAAAAGCTTTTAAGAGCAATTTCACAATACATTCCGAAGTCGATTTGCTAACGCTGTGAAATGATTCTACGATTCTCGTATAAAAGCTGCTGACCCATCGCTCATTTGCTTTCGTTTAAAGCGAACAGCGACGCAAACCGGTGTCTATTAGGGATAATCGAATTATTTATTTGTAAATTAGTTAAGTGGTCAAAGAAAATTTATCACCGGTCCTAATGTCTTCAGAATTGCTCGAATACCTTGGCACCACAGCTGCAATCAGTGGTCCAGGAGCTGCTGCTGCAACAGTAGCCATTAAAGTTCTTTTATATGGGTTAATCTTCTCCCTATGGCGAATTGTAGATACTTTTGGTGTAGCTAGAGAGATACCAATTCAGCTATCACCGCATTATTGCACGGACACTTTTCAAGAGCAAGCAGAGGCCTTGACAAAAGAAATGCCAGAATGTCGGAAACATTGCCAGCTGTCGCAACTTCCAAATGATGATTTGGATGAAAAGAATAATACGAATGGTAACGATCTCAGGAATACCAATTCCAAAGAATTTGACTGTCCAAAGTATCTAAAAGATACTAACGAAAACTCGGGATCACTTCTGTTTTCGAATGCAGGTAAGCAAAACTACCACCGTAAATGTTGTAAAAATGTTGGAAAATATTCTATGAATCTGATTATCTTTAAAATTCAAAATGAAATATAAAATTTCTTTTTTATTCATTTTTTAATCTAAATTTTAATTTCTTATTTGTTTAGATACTACTTTTCAATTGATGAACGCGCTCTTATCTAAGTCACAAGCCTGGTTTTTTAAGGAAGACACATCGAATTTTTCAGCATATAGAACATGTTAACTTGCATTCGATACTGCTGACAAACTAGTTCTAAGAAACAAACATAAATATATTTGTAAATATATCTAATATATTTAACATACCTGAGTAGGAACAAATTTCTTGAAAATACATTTTTAAGATAAGGTGTTTTTAGAATTTACTATTTTAAGAATTTAGTTGTAATAAAAAGTTAATCATAAATAATGGTTTGATGTTTTTTTCGGTGAGAACAGAGTACTTATATTTACAAGAAAACGAGTCCATTGTACTCCTTGTATGTTCATTGTATGTAATCTTTTACTAATCTTTTAGTGTTTCGAAGGAAGATGAGTAAGCGTTTCAGTGATAAAGTGCTTGCAATACTAGTACCCACCACGTCAACGCCGAGTATCTGCACCCTGATGCGAACGTAGGCCGGATATTCACAGAGGTAGTGCTCCGCGGTGTCTTCATCACTTTCATAGCAAGCGTCGCAGGATGTTGTATCACCTATATCCAGTACCTCGCTACGACGCCTGCAGTCTTTTCTGATGAGGGACTTCTTAGAGACGTCGGGAAGCATTCGTTTGATCGTAGTCATGCCATCTGTGCTCATATGAAACCCAACTGTTAACCGAGAACGCAGGTTGGGGTCCTGAAAAATTCTCTTCTGAGTCATGCCTGGCAAGTTCATTGGCGATTTCATTTCCCGTGATCCCAGTGTAACCGGGGCCCAGATAAGTCTCAGTGAATTCAACTTTCCGACTGCGTTCAGTGATATCCTACATTCTCGAACTGACTTAGAGGTCGTAGTGAACCCTCTGCACAATGCTGACAATAGGATTGTGTATATGTATCCCAGACGCAAGTTTTCTTAACGAGGAGTGATATCTAGATACCAGCGCCGCACCCTATATACGTTTTGGAGCCGTCCGTGAAGACCCGACCACATTCATTTTCGGGCTCAGATTTTGGCCGAAACCAGTTTTGGACACAGGGAAAGCCGATTTGTCATTCTTTTGTTATTGTGTCAGATGGCATGTCCATCAGACCATATTCAAAACCAACCGGCGCGCAAGGTCATCAAAGCTCCAATGAATACTGGCTGAGAGAATGCAGTCTGGTTAAAGCAGCAATAACGTATTTTCGTGAGATCTTATTCCATCAGACAACCGACCTATAGAATATAATTGACCAAATCATAGCCGTGTAGATCCAGAAGACCGTTCTAGGTGACAGGCCTCATGTCTTGCAATAGCTCCCAAAAGACCGACAGCGCCTTAGAGGCTTTCGACGTAAAGTGGTTTGTTATCCAGGATGACACATAAATACTTAGCTTCTTTGGAGAATTGGATGGTGATGTCTTTAAGCACTAGATGAGTCAGAACAGACAGTTCCCTCACTTTCGTAAAGAGAACAACCTCAGTTTGTTGATTAAGTGAAAGTTCATTTCTAGTGCACCAATGGTCGATCACGTCTAGGACTGCCTGCGCTCGATAGCAGACAACCGCTAGACACGATCCAACATTAAGGCTACATCATTTGCGTATGCTTGCTTTAGTCGACCAACATGCACCATAGGAGTGGAGACAGAACGCCGACTTGCGGGAAAACCCTGTTTATCCCCGCCATCAGATATTGACGCAGTCAGCATCCGCAATCAATATCAGTCAGCAACCAGCATTGCTTTTATCCATTTACGCCGTGTTGTCTGGCCGAGTTACATATACCAGATTTTGAAGCTTGCGCCGGTTGCATCGCAGACAGAGGATGTATTTGCAAGACAGTTTTGCGCACATGGATCTCGACCATTTTCTCCATGCTTAAAGAGGAAGATTTGAAGCTCTTGGCGAGCGTGTAGTACTCTTTTCCGATTTTCGGTATAAGGGATACTCTTACTATTTGCCAGGGTTACAGTATGTATACTAGTGCCAGGTTAGCTGTGAAGATTCTCTTCAGGGTTACCAGCAGCTGATCTATATCTTTTTGTAACATAACTGGATATCGGTGCAAAGCTACTTAAAACCACCAAACTAAGCAACAGAAGGTTTAATGGCCTTATCCGTCACTACAACCGATGAGTTATACTAGCTACGACGTGTTGTTTTATTCAGCTTACTAGCAGCTTCGTTAAAAGGAGCTGGTTCTGATGAGGTTACCTGGGAAGTAATGCTCAGGCATGAGACGAAGAGTATATCATTTCAAAAGCTCTAAGCCTTATTTTTTTATATAGCAATCGTCGTAGTATATGGCATGTCATAGTTTTTCATCTTTCCTTTACACAGCCCATCACACCTTACTTCTTGAATGGCGGCGACATCTGCTTTATACCAGTCGGTAGCTCCGCCAGTTGTTCGACTGCACGCGGTCTGTCCTATGCTGGAATATGCCATGTACAGATTCGAAGGTCTTTGTTCTTTTTTCGTTTTGCAGGGTCGTCAACAGTAGATCGAAGGCCTTTAATTGCTTCGCAACAAAGAGGTTTTTATGAAGAAGGGAGTTGTTTGAGAGGTGGGGCGGGGTAGAGTAGGTGGGACGGTAGGGGAGGGGGGATTGGGAGACTGGAGCATCATCATCAGGATTCGTCTGGAGAATTTCTTCTCGAGATTCATTGAGACTACTCAGTTTCTATAACTCGACAAGTTCTATGCTCGCGGTAGAAGTGGCAGTCACATAAAAGTTACTTCAATTGCGTAAGCTATCACATCATCGATTTGGTAAGTAGCCCGTTGAGGACAAGCTTCCATAGTAGAGAGTACACCACCGTGGGTGCTTTTTTATGTGATTTTTGCCGTTGAGTAAAATAAAGTGGAAATTATGTCCAGACTTTGAACAGAGTCTATGATTGAGGAGGTGAGCTCGCTTTGTATCAAGGAACGCCACCATTGTGTACTTACCGAGAAAGAGTGATTTTTCACTGTGCATTTTGTCTCAGTCTCATGCTCGGAATTTACATCCCGTTTATCCGGGATCAGAACTGACTTAAAATTGGCTCCTAGTACTGAGTCTGCAAGAGAGCCGAGCAACACAACCCGTCGTAGCTGCTGGCCCTCATCGGACATGGTGACCAATGGGGCCATCAAATGTACTTTTGTTTACTTTAATCGCCTTACTTATTGTACAAAAAGGTGTACGAGTTAACCAGTTGCAACTCTGATGGGAATCTTCACTATTAGCCTGTCACATAAGGGACTCCTGACTAACAGTAATAGTAGCTCTTATATCGAAAATCAGAAAAGATAACTATACTCTCGGCAAGAACCTCGGACTAAACATTTTAACGTCCTTCATATCATGAACATGAGGAGCATAAAGACTGTGGTTGGGATTCTTGTTTGCAATACTTCTTTGCGAAAGTCCTTTTGAGACTGAGGTCCAAAATAAAGTGAGACTAATGGATTGAGTTCGACAAGAAAGTGTAAGCGTTTCAGTACACATTGAAGCTGGCACGCATCTGAATGTGTAATTCGGCCTGACTACATGGCGTAGAAGAATCACTAGTTTTGCGGATTGAAGCAATACTAGTGAACAGAACCATAACTCTCTCTCGGATCATGTGTTGACTGATTGCTCCAGAGGGGAGGTAACCCTAGACTCAATCAACGATTGGTTCAGGCAATCTACTCAAAACTGAGGTTGCTCTCTGATTGTTCTTACTCATCTAGTCAGTTCTTTGGTGGAACAAGTTTTTACGCAAATTATTCAAAGAACAATTTGCTTCGGCTGCTAGAGAGCTTTTCCCAGCACGTCTGGATTTGACGCACTGATAAATCTCCCTCCGTTTCATATTCATATTATGGGCTGCACTCGCAAAGCCATCTTTCCTTTTAAGAGAAATGATCTATGGTACTTCTTTCATTGGAGCTTCGTTGTGCGCTGAGTTCTATTTGACTACGATCCTATGAACATGTCGTCTGACAAAATGTTATCGGATTTCTAGTTGCTGCGGGATACAAAGACGACTTTCATTGCTTCAGCCAGTAACTGAAAGGAATGTATTCGGATCTTTGTCTATGGCCTTAAAATCGAACTAGAATATGACGCTGATATTTTTCTGGCAGAAGAAACCCTTAGACTTCACTACTCATGAGGAAACTTGACCTTGCCTTCCAAACAGAAATGTACTTTATGCACTGATCTTCAGCAATTAATGGATGTGATAATCAAAGATTCTGAAATTTTGTGGCGTTTTTACGTTTTACGTTTAATCTGCCTATAGTAATTTTTCGTTGTTGTGTCATTTGTAATGTCCGTAAACGCTAGGCGAAGACATAGACGGTAGTGGTCTGAATATGCATTGATCCCTCGGAATGTTAGGCCAATTGTAGTACTAGAAAAGTGCCCTGCATCGATTGAAATGAGGAAACTGGGTGTTAGCTATAGTAATATTCCGTCCCACAGGAAAGTAAATCAGTCTAAATCCATTTCCAGATGTAGGGTCATGTAGGCTATACTTTCTGACTGTTCCATTTGAAAGTGACTATCTGTGCTCGTTTGTTTTGTCCAAGGCGCTCATAGAAACATTCTTTGGAAGCATACCATACTTCTTCATATCAGCTTAATGTTTGAGAATTTCCTTGATGCGGACTGTTATAATTCATCCTGTCATCCCCATCTCAGCACGCTAAAAAGTACATTGAACTAGCTCTTATAAGAAATCTGTCATGCTAACTTTTGACGCTCCCGTAGACTTGGTTATGCGATTACATCTTCCTTAGGTTCATTCATTTCTGACAGGACACTATAGCGATGCAAGTTTGGCAATTTAAGTCTGGTTATATGAGACTAGTACCCGGTGGTTACCACGAGGTTACAGACGTCTGGACATAGATATAGCAATGTGCCTTCAACATGCCTTCATTAGGAGAGGCGCAAATCCCAATACTACAAAGTGGATTTGTAACATGCTACACCTATGGACAAATCTATTCAAATCTATTCAACGGCTTGGGTGTCTGTGCATTACAGGAGCTATGAGAGCGACTCTAATTGCAGGCATGTAGGCGCTATTAGGCCTAGTACGCTTCATGTAGCAATTCAAGAGAAAGCAGCCACACAAGCACACAAGGTACATCGCGAAAACCACCTTAAATTAGGTAACCTCATTCGTCACTTGGTATACTAATGGTTCAAAAACGTTTTAATGCTTGGGAGGAGGAGTGGTAGAAACTCGGATCCACGTCTCATTTGAACTGAGTAAGGGTGCCACCAACTTTTAGACGGAACTTACCGCCTAATTGGAAGCTGTATGAGTTCCACTACCTAATTGGCATGAAAAATTGAAAACAACTATACTTTCACATAGCCTATCAAAGCATTGAATAGCTACTCGTACTCATTGAAGGCCATCCTAGAGCGTCATAGAGTACTCAAAAACCTCGCCACTGAACAAAGTCTTACTATTACGGACCACCTGGCCAGGAAATGTATAGCAAATCCATTTTTCGAAACCTGCCCAAGCTTTGGCTATAGTCCTAATGACTTAAAATAGGAAACAAAACACAGGGCAAGATTATCTAGAATCAAATATTGTAATTATCTAAGCACCAACCGTCTGCCAATGCCACGTAGACGTGTTGGCCTCGCAGAAAGGGCTGATCCAATTCCTCGAAATAAATAATATACAACTAATGGGAGAAAGGGGGAAAGTAGATCAATCTGGTAGAAGTAGATCCTTTTCGATAACCTCGTGTGAATACACCATATCATACCATACATATCTGCTCAGCCACAGGTCTCTTTGCTATTTTTTTCAAATATTTCTGAGACTCAATTGATCAACAAGGTGTCAAACTTCTACCCCACATGCTCTACTTTAGAAAAAAAATAATTAAGATTAACAGCCAGAATCTCGTAGACTGAAAAACTGGCCCTCTTCTATGGTGTTTAATTAGGTGTCGGTACCATTCTCAAAGTCTCAAATGCGTTAGGAATGTATCGAGTTATTTGCTATGCATAGGTGGGCAACATCTGCCCCACGGCAGGTATACAAGGGCGCCTCAAATGTCCACCAGTGTTTATGCCACTGGATTGTTATTGTTAGAACTAGAAAACTGAACCAGACTAATTCAGTATTCCGCAAAACCTTAACAAAAACCCAACAATGTTAGACTCTAGTACGTATTAGGCCATACAAGCATTCAAGTTATTAAAGCGACTAATTGGTCTCTACCGAAATGCACGTAAGTACATTCTGTGGTATCCGTAACCCTAAGCTCATAAATCTAGTGAACTCTTTAGAGGGTGAAGAAACCAAGGAGCACATACTGTGACTGTGCAGCCTTAGAAAGCGTATCTTTCTCAAGAGAACTATGACATCTGAAGTCAGTGAGCTCCTCAAACTCAGAAAAAGGAACACACAAACATAATTTGGGTGATTAGTTAAAAAAAAAACTAAACCCAGACAACCTGGTGAGAACATATCTAAGCATCAACGGATTGTTTAGATCGTTTATTCGGTTTTCCCATTTAATACAGCGTAGACGAAGATATTCCAGAATTCTCTCTGGTAATAACAATTCTGGAATTACCCATAATTGTTTATCAAAAAAAAATAAAAAATTATTAAAGCTTTGGCGTGAAAACACTTTGCGAGTAAAACCACAATTACCTTCCACAAGCTTTGTGTATACGAGCAAATACAATATTTTGTTTTATTTTTTTAACCCGTGCAACAGCGAAATTCCGAGCACGATATCTTCAATGGGAAGCTTTTGGAACGCGCTTGATCATGAAATAGTAACCAGATTTCTCAATTCTACGTAATTGCCTAGCAGCGCCCACGGTCCGGCGTACAGTATAACTTCAGCTGAAATTGTATTTTTTCCAGCAGTATCTACCCAGCACTCACTCGTTTCACACGCGCCAGTGTTTACTAACAGTTTGAATAATTTTGCTCGCTCAAGTTCTGCCGGTAAATTGATAGCCAAAGTACTCATGGATATGTCTCTTGTTCCGATACCACAAGTGATTGATTTTATTCGTGTGGCCGCTGTAGTGAGAGTCCCAGGAGGTGGTGCATCAACAATTGCTCTAGAGTTGCTTTGCTTCGGGATGGTGTTTGCATTGTGGGAAGGCTTTATGGGAAGACCATGGAACTGGAATGGTCATACAGAGTTTATCGGCACACATAACTCCGAGATGAAATCCCCCAGTCTAATATTCATGGAGATATCTCTATCAGCACAGACCGAAGGCATGGATATTGAAACATTTTTGTGTCAAAAAGTTTCTTTGCTAGCACAGTTGCCTGAAAGTCATCGCAATAATATAAGAGAGTTGGATATGGTTTATGGACTGTTGCATACAAATTACCTCCAGCATATAGCCCGCCATGAAATCCAGACATTCCAGGACTTACTTGAAAGAGGTTGCACCATCGAACAAGTGTTCGGCACGGGTGAGTTTTTGAATAGCAGCGAAAAAGGTCGTTGCTGTAATCATCAGAATCACTCAGATGTGAGTTGCTGCCCAAGAAAACCAGCCGCCGAAGTATGCAGCTAGAGGGTTACATCGACGACCTCAAGAGACTTCAAGAAATATATGGAAGGTTTCTTGTGTAGATTACGTGTAAAGTTGGAACGAAAGGGTTTGAAGTTAACAACAGCATCTACAACGTACTACAAGTATATTGGCGGATTGGACAACAATCTAAAGTCTGTTCTCCATCTAAAGTCCGTAAAAATGATGTACGAGTACCTTTCAGTTCAGTTGCGTATTGACGTTTATCAATGCAGAAGGCATTTGCAGATATGCATGAGGTTGTCGGAGACGATGCGCACATAAGTGTAGGAATATTTTGAAAAATCTATTTTTATTTATTTCTATGTTTTTTCATTATTTTTGTTAATAAAAAAGAAAATTAAAATTTTAAGGACTTGTTGTTAGTTTGCTTTTATTAAGCCGGATTTCTTATTTTGTAGAACTGCAGTGCACATCTAGGTATTTCAATCTAAAACTCGATACACACAGGCAAAGAACTTGTCCATTGTTTTCTTGTGTTTTGCTTTTACTGAAATTGCTTAGTCTTTTATAGAAACCTTCAGTGGTAAAATGGTTACAGTGGCACCACATCATCATCGAGTACCTGCAGCGGTTGACCAGACACTCTCCGAGTTATTGCTCCGCGGACCCGTCTCTCTATTGAAACTACGGAAAGGAAAGGAGGCAAACAGAGCAATAGTGCTCAAAGAACTGAGGACTACCTCCAGAAACTCACTGGTCTTTGGGATGAGTTTGACATTGTTGATAGTGAAATACGCGACCACTACAAAAGATTTCTACGCTACAATATAAAAAAAAGTAAATGAACAAACGAAGACAAATATGCATATGTGGCTGGTTGAGCAGCAGCTACTAGGTGGCACAAAAGTCATCACTCTATCGGAAGATGCTATAATTTTTGCAAATGCCGATAAATGTAAATTCTATTTTGACATTTGTGAAGTAAACAGTTACAACATACACGTCAAAAAGACATGAATCGCTATACTCCTAAAGAACGCGGAATAATTCGTCGGTAGTGTTGGCGCAGCGTGAATTTCGGCGCAGGTTTCCCGGTATCCAACGTGGCAAACACTACGACGTTTAGCCGCTCGCTTAGAAGAGTATGGGACAACACGAGATGATGCGAGGTCTGGCCGGCAGGATATCGCAGCTGTGGCTGAAGATGACGCAGAGGACCCCAGAGTATTGACCAGACGACGTGTCATGCAATTGGGCATCAATCCGCGGTATTTACAAAGAATTTTGGTGGAAGACTGTAAGATGTTTCCTTACAAAGCGCAGACAGCGCATTAGCTCTTAGGTGTTGACCGACAAGCGCATGTAACCTACGCTCAAGCCATCCTGAATCTCGACCACGAGGGAGACAACAAGAGACATCATGAGCGACGAGGTCCACTTCCATCTCTGTAAATATGTGAATAAGCTAAATTATCGCTTCTAGAGCACCGAAAATCCGCGTATTACCCAAGAAGAGCTATTACACCTGCTCAAAGTTACTGCACGGTGTGCTGTTTACACTGGAGGCATCATCGGACCTTATTTTTTTCGAAAACGCCGCAGGCCAACCGACTACACCGTGTTGGACCGAAATAGAACAAAGCGGCAGGCGATGAAGGAGCATACACCAACCCATCTGTAAAATATGGTCAAATGAAATTATGGTATGTCAGATGAATGGAACTTCAGCGCTTTTTATCCGATCCTCAAGAAGGAGACCATCTGAACTGCGTCAACTACGGGGGAATCAGTCTTCTTAACGTCGCCTATAAGATCTTATTGCCGTTAGTCAACAACCTGACTGGTTCAAATCGGTGTTGCTTTATGCCAAGAATGGCCACTATCGACTACATATTTATATTACGGCAGATCTTGGAAAAAACCCATAAGCTCCAAATCGATACACGCCACCCATTCATCGATTTTAAGGCAGCGTATGACAGCATCTATAGAGACGAGCTATACAGTACAGGACTCACCGAGACCTTTAATGTCAAAAAAGGATTTAGACAAGGCTAAATGGTGCAACACTCACGCGCAATCACAAGAGGCACAATCCTTCAGAAGTTCGTCTAATTACTCGCATGTGCAGATGATATTGACATGATCAGAAGAAAGCAGCGTGATACCAGGGGCGCTTTCGCGAGTATTGGGAAGTAAGCGGCGAAGATGAGTTTAACGGCCAATAAGGGCAAGACAAGTATACAACAAGTACGAGTATATTGTCAACAAGAAAGGACACCCAAAACCGAAGTCTCGGATAGAACGTCACCCTAGACAAATATAACTTTGAGGTAGTTAAGTTAACTTTGCCTACCTAGGCTCCGCTATCAATTCAGACAACGAAACTAGCGCTGAGATCAAACGAAGAATAACTCTTGCCGATCGCTGATTCTTTGGGCTAAGATGGCTGTTCGGATAGCTCAAGAAAAATAAACGGCACATTGCGTCACACGCAATTTGTGCACAATGCAGCTGCACGTCTCACGGATGTCGGTCGCAGGTTCCGTTATCATCGTCTCGTCAGATTTGTGTCGAATAGTCGAATGTTATTGGCTTCTATTCTTTATGGTGTCCTTCTTCGCGCCTCGTGAAGCGGTTTATTCGACCGCCTGTCGCCCGTGGCAGTGGTTTTCTCTGCAATTGGGTTTGCTCTATGTTTGTGGTTTATGACCACCTGGTGTTCTTTGTGTGTAGGGATTGTAGGTTTCTCGATTACCGTTAATATGCGCGATGTTTATTTATGACGATTCTAGACAAAGGCAATTGACTAGCAACGTCTTCGAACAACAAAAGTGGCAATATTTGTAAAGGGTTTTCCAATAGGGACTTGACAACTTTGAATTTAATTTGTGAACGCACTCTTTCACTAATCATCAAACTGTCACTGTCAATTTATTCAGTAAACTCAACATTTTCATCATGGTAAAGTACACGAACGAGTAACGTCTCATTGCAAAAATTTTTTACCGAAATTCGGTGTCGGTGACTGCAACTTTAAGAGCGTTAACTCCAATTTTCGGTCGTAATTCTCGCCCTAGTACTCGTAGACAGGCAATAACAAGTCTAGTGCAAAAATTTGAGTCTACATATTCGTTGTGTGATGTTGCCGTGTCAATGAGATAACGGGTTCGTCGAAGTGTCGAAAATATCGCTGCCGTTCAGGCGTTTGATCCAAATGATCCAAATCAGTCAATTCCACGGCGTTCTCAAGAATTACAAGATCAAGCTGACTCAAGAATTGAAGCCGATGGACCATTTGAAGCGACGTACGTTTTTGAAATATCTCAAATGGTTTGCGTTTTATTTAAGAAAAAAGTTGTCAAGTCCTTATTGGAAAACCCTATATAAAAGACCGTAAAAATCCTAGTATTGCTCTATTTCGCAGAGGAATGGACTTTATCAAAAATGGACGAGGGTGGTGTTGGCTGCTTTGAGACGAAAATTCTTTGGTTGATTTTCGCTACTGTCTGCATAGACAGTGAGTGGAGGAGGAGATAAAATGACGAATTATACGGACTAAACAGCGACATCAACTTAGCTAGGGTCATGTAGAGCGGATGGACACCTCTTGAGAATGAAAAACTATCACTGAATACATTGATCAAATAAGTAAACATTGTAATACTTTCTGTTATGAATTATGTCAAATAAACTTATTCTAATTTATAACCTACTCTGTTGCACTTTTCTTAACAGGTTATGGGCCTTTAAAGTCGCGAATTAAATTACAGTGGTTCCCGCTTAATTGAGTTACTCGCATAATTGAGCCAAAAAAATGGCAATGAAAAAGTCCCATATAAAATATATATATGTATTTACAGCGATTTACCCGTTTAATTTTGTTGGGATAATTGCGTTACCCCTTAATTGAGTCGTTTATTTAGCGCTGCCATGTAAATCACATACATATAATCCTGTTTATTTGATTCGTTGAAAAATTCCCACAAAAAAATAGTGGAAATTTTCAAAGTATTAGTTATTTGGCATCACTTTTTCCAATCATATGTTTTGTCTTGTCAATTTCACAAAAATTGGTTTTTACATATATTTGAAAAAAAAAATGTATTGAACTAAAAGAAGTAAAAGAAAAACAAAGGCAAATATGAGTGGAAGGAAGCATACAAGTTTAAGCTTAAAACAAAAGTTAGAAGTAATTGCTGATGTTAAAACAAATAGCAAAGATGAAGTGTGCACGAAATGTAACTGCTCCAAGTCAACCATATACAGAATTATAAAAAACAAGAAATTGATTTTAGAAAAGGCAAAGAAGTTTGCCGTAGAAGAAGAAAACTTTTTTCCTAGCTCAGGCTGGCTATATCGTTGGCAGAATAGATAAGGCATAACATTAAGAAAAATTCAAGGAGAAGCAGCGTCTGCCGATGTCGATTCAGCCAATTCATACTTCACATCAATTTTCTCATGCTTGATTTCTCAATATGAACCAGAACAAATATTTAATGCAGATGAAAGTGGCCTCTTTTTTAAAGCGTTGCCGATGTTAACTCTAAATAAAAAAGGATGTCCCATACGCGTAGGCTGACCAGGCGTCCTCTTTTGCACCCAAAAAACTTTTTTCCGGTATCTTTTTGAAAAAATAAGCGATTTGTTCTTTTTTTCAGGTTTTCCAACTTTCAAAAATTTTCAGTGAAAAAAATCGCAATAAAAAATTTATTTTGGTGTAAACACGGCCTTAATCACAACGCCATCTGTTATGTGTTCTCATTATTTATTGAACGCATCCTTTCGCCTAACAGCTCATTCAATAACTGTTAACCGTTTATTTTTTGTGTGTGCAATCCGTTGTATAGTGTCTTTTGTCTTCTGAAAAAGTTATTATAATAACCAAAATTAAATGCCAAAGAGTGCATATTTAATACCGATCTCCAAACAAAATACCCGATGTTTGTACAAAATGACTGAAACGCGAAACATATTGTCTTCTTCCTGTAACTCCTCATTTTCGGTGGCAAATAAAGGAAAAGTAGATCTCGACCAACATAAAAATAATACACAAACTGCGAGTTCTTGCAAAAAAGTTACTGAATTTCCTACTCCAAGATATTCCAAATCGTTACTTATTCAATTCAAATTATTTAACCAATTCGTTGTTAATCATTTATTTTCATTTATTTGTTTCATTCTTTTCGATTCGTTTAACTATTGTATTAATTGTTTATTATAAAATTATTGTTGCTACATTTGTCGAGTCACTGTTTATTTGTACGAAATTGCTGTTAGTCACTGCACCACAAAATCGGACCATTTTAAATCCTGCTAACAACCACACAGGCAAAATCGGATGATCGTTACGTGGTACGTAAACAAGTGCACTATGGGAATGATGAGGAGTTTGATCAATCACTTGCAATTGATTCGCCGCAGTGACAAGTTATCCTTGTAATTAGTGACAGACAATAAATAGATATTATAACGTGGATATTCGTGTGTGTGTATTATTTCCTAAACTTTATTTCAAAATCGTTCGGTTTACTCTGTCGATAGTGCGCACACAGTAATTTCGATCGTCGAATCCAAATCACCAAGTATCTGCGGCAGAAGGTGCCTTGGCGTATCATACTGTAGTCCACCACTTTGGATTCCGATCTGTTGACTGCAGTCATACTCGTAAGTTCCTAAAGTGCATTTTGCCAGATTCGAAAATCGGGAAACACATTTCCAGCGCGAGTTATGTACATAACGCATTATGTCCAGCGCCTAGCAACAGAAGAGCAGCAATACAAGCAAACGCAACTTCCTAGCAATACAGGAACAACACAACCTGCTGTTAACAACAAGGCTCGGGATCCACTTGACTGCATGCAAAAGAAGGAGAAAATCATCATCGTTATCTCTGGGTCATCACTGAAGAAACGAAGAGACAAAACAACATGTTATCACTCTATGTATCATTGTTTTCATGTCAAATCGTTTTCATACCATATATGGTATTCTTGTTGCTATGCTTGTTGAACTGTTAACTGTCAATCGTCCTCTACATTTTTGTTGTTGCTTTCTTTTTCTTTTATGTACATTTATGTTAAGTGTTATCTTTTGAGGAGAATGAATTACGATCAGTTGATAATTAGAAGTGAATAAAGAAACTTGGGTAAAAGAAAACTTTAATTATTTACGAAAACACGCGAAATCTTTAACTCGCGCGCACAAAAACCGAGGCAATAGTCATCAATGTCTTAGCTCCCTTATCACTTAATTGTGCTCTTGAAGATTTGAATCAAACGGATTTTTGTCGATTTCTACCGATGCCAGTAATCATGGAAACCAAAAAATATAACCAAAATATTCCCCATATTCATACAATATTTTAAAAAAGATGCAGGTAATATTTTAAATAGCTTTTGTATGAGTTGAACTTTATTCAACTTATTGTTTACTTACCAGGTGTTAATATAAAAGTTGTTGACGTTCAAGCGATGAAGAGTGAAACTACTAAATATTTACTATCAACTTTAAACAAATTTTATTTAACTTCGAAGTGCATTGCAATGTCTGATAACAATGCAATGTTTGATAACTGCAACACAATTTCGCGCTGGCAAGAATAATGTGTTTAACAAGTTAAGTTAAAAACGAATGGTCTATCGAATTTGATTGAAGTGGGGTGTCCGGCTCATATTTTGCACAACAAAATTCAATTCGGGTTTGATGGGCTACCTATAGACTTAGAAAGTATAGTAATGAAAATATATAATCGTTTTTCGGTTTATACTGTTCGCACAGAAAAACTTAAAAAATTTTGTGAGACTGTGGAAATTGAATATAAAAAGCTTCCGAGCCATTCTAAAGCACGTTGGTTATCGCTGTAGTATATCCTGCCGTTGAAAGAATTTTGCAAATATTCGAGGGGTTGAAAACGTATTTTCTTTCCATGTATCCATGGAATCCACCATTTGTTCTCAAGATTTTTTTTAAAACGATATCAATGAAGCGTATCTGTGGTTCTTCCACTCGCTTATGTATTTTTATAACGAACAAATCGGAGCAATAGAAAGAGAGAAGAATTCAATAGTAGAAACATTAGAGAAAATTCACACTGTGCAGAAAGTTTAAAAAAACAGAATATCTGAGAAATTTATTCCATTAAAAGAAATTTTGGAAAAAATTGTCGTTAATGGTGAAAAGGAGAATGAAAGTTTAAGCTTTGAAAAAAAAATTATTTGAGGTGTATTCAAGGTATTTAGAATATCTTGAGAGGTGGTGTGAATCTTTGGTAGAATTTAATTTAATTTAAAGAACAATTTTTGCTTCCTTTGAGGGGCAAAGGCGTTAACATAAACGAAAATAAATTGTTTGACCAGTTTTGTAATTTAAAAACGTTTTTGGAAAAAGAAATTAAAAATAAAAATTATGTAAACGCACCTGTTTACGAAAAATGGGTAGAATATTTTAAAAATAAGTCCAATCCAGATTTACATAGCGAATTTTTGATAATTGCACAATGGACTGAGGAACGCAATAGACTAATAGTCGAAAATGTAAAGGCAATCCTTTTTGGCACATACAATTTTAAAAATATGTTTTGTACTGAATTTTACAACTATATTTTAAAGAGCTCCGACATTTTAAATAAAATAAGATCCAATGACAAACACAATCAAAACTAAAATTGTACCTACTCGAATAGTACTTTAAAAAAAATTTGTGATACGAAAAATGTTACTACCTAAAGTAACTTTCATGTTAAATAACTGATAGATGTTATGAAGTTCTTAGTTTTATTGTTTTCTTTTGTTAAGTAACGCGCGTTATGAATTTTTTTTATTCCATTAAACAAAAAAAAATTTTTTTTGAGGTTTTTGTGGGTGTCCTTTTTTTCATGAGGATAGACCTGGTCACCCTACATACGCGGCTTTAAAAGCTCAAAGGAACGTTTGACATTGCTCTTTATTTATAATGCGACTGGCGGATACAAAAAAGTTATTGTCATTGGCAAGTCAAAAAACCCTCGTTTCTTCAAAAATAAAACTTTGCCTCTTGAGTATTACTTAAAATAAAGCTTGGATGACACAGGATATATGGCAAACGATTTTGCTTTCCCTTGCTACCTAAATTATATTGTTCGTAGATAATGCATCGTCCAATAAAACATCAGGAGTTTTGACAAACATTGACGTGCAATTTTTACGAGCTAATACAACAGCAGTTGCACAGCCTCTAGATCAAGGTGTAATTCGCAGCTTTAAGTGTTACTACAGGCAAAACATTGTACGTGTTAATAAATGTCTTTATGTAAAATGTTAAATGTCAAAACAAACAAGTCTCCGTGGTTCGGATCTGGATTCCAAATCTAACATGAAAAGTTAAACGTCAAATTCAAATCAAATTGAAATCTGAATTGAAACGAGACGGACCCAAGCCACGGAGAGCTGCTAGAAAAAGTGAGTTAATTTGAGTTTATAAACAAGTATTTAGCGTTTTTATCACAAAATATTACAGAGAATAAACGTTCCGAATTGAATTCAAAAGGCAATAAGGGTGTTTTATTCAGCAGCTGGGGTTCGCCGTTCAACTGTACGGAAAGAAATTTCTGCTATGGAAAATGGAAAATCCTTTGCCGATTTCACTAAAACGTTTAACATTTTCACTGCTATGCATATAATTAAAAACTCTTAGTGGCTTGTGAAACCTTCATCTGTACATAAGTAATTGTTTCAAAAAGGTAATATTGCAGTCATCTTATTACAAAACAGGTTTTTAATTAAAACTTTTATCCAAAATTTTTAACATGTACAGGCAAAATTTATTTCGTCCTCTGAGGATTCTAACTTTGAAGTGAATATCATAAACGACTTAATTGGCGATGACGATTTACAATGCGAATTTGAGGACGATAACTTGTCATGCCATGGACAACTTGCGGATGAGGAAATCATTCATGAAATTACAAAAGATCCGACTTCAGAATCCTCTGATGAAGATGAAGAAGAAATTGATAAAAATCCCGCTTCAAGTAAAGAAATATTGAGTTCACTCAATATTCTACGCGAATTTTTTTCTCAAGAATTGGATAATATGGAGACACATATTGTCGAACATTTTTTGAAAAACCAAATGCAATCTGTAATACTCGTAACTGAATTTTTTAAACCTAAAGCATAAACTCTCAGTAAATTGAAGGCTTGTCAAGAGCCATTGCCATTTTATAACTGATTTTTGCACCGGTCCAGTAGAAACTTGAATATGTATTAATATATATTTTTTTTCTTTTTGATGAAGTCATTAAAGTTTGTTTAATTTTTTATTTGTTTTAATAAAAATAATATTTTTATATTTACATTAACTATGTATGTATGTATTTGAAAAACCTGCAGTTTCTTTTAATTGTGGACCATTGGACCAATTAACCGAGCATCGGTTTATTGATTTTGTCAGTTAATTGCATCGATTTTTTTCCTCGGATTTTTTGCCGACTCAATTAAGCGGGAAATACTGAGGTTTCAATTAATATTTTAGTAAAATAAATGTACAATTAGAAAGTTTAAACGTTTTTCTTTAAAACAAAGTAATGTAAATAATTGCACGCGATTCCATCATTTTTTTGTGGATTATCATACTGATTGATTAGAAATGGCTTCATCATCGATCTCATTTCCATTTGAGAAGCTACGAGTATATTCGACATATGGAAACGACAAAAGGAGCAAATCTTGTCTAAATAAAAACTAAAAATCAAACATCTGCAGCGACAAGAATAGGAGAGATAAAGTGTTATTTGCTTCTCTCTTTGTCAACAACAAAAGATCCTCTGACTGGTTTGTCGATTCAGGAGCTACTACTCATATGACAACAGCCGGTCGCAAACAAGGAAGTCATCGTAGCGTTCTGGTGACGTGAAATTAGCCTTGAAAGATGAAAAGTTTAATGCCGTTTTAAAAAATGTTGAGCACTTACCTGAACTATGTGTTAACCTCCTTTCAGTTCGTCAGATGACAAAAAATGGCAACAGAGGGGTTTTGAGCATGATGTTTGCAATATCTATGATAATGAAAGCAAATTAATTGCAACAGCAAGTACTATAAACGATTTGTATCGTCTAAATTGTAAACCCATGAGCGTATTGGTGCAATACGAACAAGCATTGTCAGTTGTGAATACATATAATTTATGGCATCGCGGGTTAGGTCATATTTGTGTTAATAACCTAACCAAAGTAATGAATTCATCATCGGGTGTCAAAATCTCAGCGGGGAATGATGTAACCAGGGTCGATTCGATGAATTTTGGCGCCCAGCGCAGAATAATAATAGCGCCCCTTAAAAATGTAGATTTAAACGATATGAGTAAATTTTAAAACGATCGCAAAATCGAAAATATCTAATTGTGTATTTACACATTTCCACATCACCCAAGGAGGTAGAATATCAATGCGTTTTTTTTGTGTTTTCCCCAGTAGGCCTATATGATTGCGTGTTTTTTGGTAAAAAGTTATTGCCAAATAAAAGAAAAAAGATGAAAAAGTTTAAAGTTAAAATTAAATTACGTACATTTTACAAGAATAAGGTTTCTCTAAAGTAGTCACAAAAAAACATAAACTAAAGCTAGGTATTTCCATAGGCAAGAAAGTTTAAAATTAAAAAGAGTGTTGCCTTACGGTGCCTTGAAAATGATGTAACGGGCCTTTATCTTGGTAAAACCTTCCACTAGAAAATTACTATCAAGCTCCGACATAATTTATTTTTCAATTGATATGGTTGCCAAAGATACCAAGCGTTCCTGGCACATTTAAGAACGTAAGAAATTTTTTATTATCTTAAGTTTGAAAAATGAGCGTTCTCCTGATGCCATCGGAACTAGTAAAGTCAAAACTATTCTTAGGGCTGTAACAGTATTTGGAAAAAGAATATATGATGACATATTTCCGTTATGAATAAAATTAAAAATGTCTATCGCGGAATCATTTTCATTAATCAAAGTTGATGATTTTTCGATAAAATTCTGACCCACTTATACTCGTATATACACATTATATGTACAATTCATTGTGCACTTTTATCTGCTCAAATCTTTCTAAAATTTATAAAATGGCTTGATCTAAAACTTTAAACTAAAATTCTACCTTAAATCTTTCTTGCGGTTCTATAATGGGCTCATCTCTTCCTTAGTAGGGAAACGGAGTTACCCTTTTTTGGGACCGCAAGACTGCGATAACTGGAAAAGTGCAAGGAACTTCTAGATCAACGGGTATGATCCTAGCTTCCTCTAAAAGCAAAGAGAATTTGTCATCATTTCTCATTTCTATGAGAAATAGTTTTGTTGAACACAAAATCTCAACAGCCAGCTTGAGGCATATACTCGTATAATCCTATCTGAAATTGTGTGCCAAATTACAGCGCAATAAATAAATCTAAAATCAGTCACCTTGTCGCTAAGAGACTGGGCCATATTTTTGGATTTAGGGTTGTCAGTTTGTGACGACAAGGGCTTCATAAACTTCTCCTAAGCATAAGTATAATGGGCTGATAGCAACTATTCTGCTCTCCCATCTGGTCATACATAGGGATCTTAGTGTCAAACTTATAAGATGTTTTTTCTGAACTGACCATCTGTTTACAGAGCTAGAGAAAAAAACATATAAACTCTCAACCGTTTCAAAAAATGTCACTGCGTCAAAAGAACATTGAACATCATCAAGGATGACTAGATTCAGCGAATGCGAGGAGCATGGGACGAACAAAGCTTACAGTTTGGACGAGGTGCAGAAAATTGCCGTTGTCTTGCTCGAATAAAACATCGGAGCTTCCTCTAAATGCTAAAGACTGTGTAGCAACGAATTGCACGAGAATTATAATGCTCAGTTTCCTTGGCCATCTGGTTTTGCTTTCCAGAATCTATTGTTTCGCCTTTTTGCAAACCTAAATCTCTCCAAGCTCGAAAAGCTGTCATATGTAAGGAACTTGTTACATGCTCTTGAATAGCCCTTGACAAGTGACTCCAGTCACTATAGCCTGTGCTGGACAAAGCGACACTCCTTTTCTCTTGCGAAAATAAGAGACAGCAGAAGCAAAAGACAGAGTCCGAAGATTTCGAGTAAACTAACCATGCCCTTGATATTTTCTCACCATTTTTTAAATCTCTTTGATAAAAACGGGTACGAAACTTCCTGCTTTTAGTTACAGGGAAATCAAAATTTTCCACTTGAACACGACACTGCTCCACTAATGATTGGATAACTTGATCATTTAAATTTGGCCATAATTTAGGATCTTCAAATGCTGGTAAAACATTAATTGCACTACTTTCTTCAACATCATCTAAGACATATAAAGCTGATTTTGCCTGAACTGCCTCTGCAATATTTTCTGTAGGAAATAAATTATTGCAACTTAGACTTACCGATGTTTGAGGACACACAGCAAGGTATTTCCTGAACTGCAGCGCCTGTTTTGTATTGTCTGCCTCAATCGCCTTCCGTTTGCTCCTACACTCACTCCCTGATAGTTTTTTCTTTCCTGAATACATTTCTGCGTCTCGACCACAAGGCAACACTTTTTTTTTGAAAATATTTTTTAACCGACTTGACTCAGTTGTATACAGGAACTTTTTTTACACTTTAGAAATAAACAATTACAAAAAAGAGACAATCTATTTACATATTATTTTAACACTGACTGGGTTTTCTAAATTCTCAAAACAATTCTAAGATTATCCAAAAACAAATCTGTGCAAAAAAACAAACATACTCTGACATAACATACATAATACAATCTTAACAGAACAAGCGCGTACCTACTGTGAAATATACATACATACTCGTATAATATACAACTCAATGCGATTGTAGCTAACAACACGTTCTCTTCTACGAGTACCTTCTAAAGGGTTTTCCAATAGGGACTTGACAACTTTGAATATAATTTGTGAACGTAGTCTTTCACTAATCATCAAACTGTCACTGTCAATTTATTCAGTAAACTCAAAATTTTCATCATGGTAAAATACACGAACGAGTAAAGTCTCGTTGCAAAAATTTTCTACCGAAATTCGGAGTCGGTGACTGCAACTTTAAGATCGTTAACTCCAATATTCGGTCGTAATTCTCGCTCTAGTAGACAGGCAATAACAAGTTTAGTGAAAAAATTTGAGTCTACATATTCGTTGTGTGATGTTTCCGTGTCAGTGAGACAATGGGTTGGCCGAAGTGTCGAAAATATCGCTGCCGTTCAGGCGTCCGTAGCAAACGATCCAAATCAGTCAATTCCACGGCGTTCTCAAGAATTGGGCATCGCTCAGACCACATTATTTGCGTAAAGATCTTGGTTTACACCCATACAAATCAAGCTGACTCAAGATTTGAAGTCGATGGACCAATTGAAGCGACGTACGTTCTCCGATTGGGTTCTGGAGAAGATGCGCCAAGATGATGAATTTCATCGCAAAATCATCTTCAGTGACGAAGCTCATTTTTGGCTCAATGGGTTCGTCAATAAGCAAAATATGCGTTATTGGTCCGGTAAAAATCCACATGTGCTTCATGAATCACCACTTCATCCACAAAAAATAACTGTTTGGTGCGGTTTGCATGCCGGCGGCGTTATTGGGCCATATTTTTTCGTCGACGATAACGATCGTCATGTTATTGTGAATGGTCAGCATTATCGCGCCATAATCACCGATTATTTTTGGCCCGAATTGGAAGATATGGACTTGGACGACATGTGGTGCCACAAGACAGGATTTATTGAAGAGTAAGTATGGTGAGCGTGTTATCTCAAGAAATGGGCCAGACGATTGGCCGCCTCATTCGTGCGATTTAACGCCGCTTGCCTATTTTCTGTGGGGCTACGTTATTGGCTACGTCATTGGTCTATGCCAACACGCTGACGACGTTGGAAGAGCTCAGAGCCACCATTGAACGCGAAATAGTGGCCGTTTCGTCCGAAATGTGTGGCCGAGTCGTTGAAAATTGGGTCCAACGAATCGACCGCTGCAAACGTGCCCGGGGTGGCCATATGAACGAAGTCGAGTTCCATTTATAAATGTTTTGATTGAACTTCAAGCCGATAATAAAGTTTTTGAAATATCTCAAATGGTTTGCGTTTTATTTAAAAAAAAGATGTCAAGTCCTTATTGGAAAACCCTATACAACGAACACGTCTGCCTTAGTTTGTTGGAACCAATTTTTTTTTGTAAATAACTTGCATTTGGCGCAGATCCGAAACTCTGCTCCATAGGAAGTTTAATTTGTTAGTGTTTTCTGTGATTTCAGCTGGAAAAACAATGACGTATGAAACTGTAACGTATGGAGCGGCATGATACAGCTGCTCTAGAAGCATATACAACAAAAAAGCTGTGGATATTAGGTAACAGGTTCGATGAAAGAGGGTATTTTTTTGGATGAACTGCAACTGCGTTACTATGCTGTTGAAGTTGCGTACAGAGGCACTGTAAAAGGCTGTAAGATGATGTTAGGTAGCAGTGTACATTTGGTGTGTGTATTATTATTATAAGGATGTAAACTATGAATTGTTGCCGCGTTGCGATTAGGTTAGTAGGAAAAATATTTTCTGTTAATTTTGAAATGTATTTAAAAGCGATATTTGCAAAGCACTATTTAACGAATTTATATAATCATGCGCCAGTGCGGCTCCTCCATTTGCTCCAATGCAAGGTCTGGCCCTGGATGTAACATGTATTGTTTGCATTAATGGTAAACAAACACGTGCACCTTTTAAAGACACTGGAACTCGTGCAAAAAGTGTTCTTGACCTAGTCCAATCCGATGTCATTGGCCCGCTGAAGTCTAAATCATTTTCTGGAGCAAAATTGTTGGTCACATTCGTCGACGACTTTAGTCGCAAAGCATTTGTGGTGCCCTTTAAGCAAAAATCTGATGTGTTTGGCGAGGTTTGTTGAAAATCAGCGCTCAAATAAAATCAAAGTGCTCCGTACCGAGAATGGCACTGAGTACACTGGTATTGTTTTTCAAAGTTTCCTAGCTAAGAATGGTATTTTACACCAAAAAACTGTTGTTTATACTCCCGAACAGAACAGCGTCGCGGAACATATCAATCGCACTATAATTGAAAGATTGCGTGAATCGAGTACATTGTAGGAGCAACGATTGTCCACCGGAAGAAATTTGGTCAGAAGGAAAGCCAGATTTAGAACACCCTCGTATCTTTGGCTGGAAAGCCATGGCGCATGCTCCAAATGTAAGCGGACAAAATTAGAAGCCAAATCAGTGGAGTATATCCTGACAGTGAGTGAGTGAGTTTAGCGATAAGACGTGTTTTTAATACGCTCTGACATTTAGTACTCTTTCTACCAAGTTATCGATTTAATTTCCCGAAGTGTAATTAAATACATATATTAAGATAGTGACTTTATAAAACAACAACAAAAAAAAATCAACTGTGAAACTATAAATCAGCAATTTATTGTGTAGTTAATTTAAAATTGTTCTATTCCCATTACCCTTTGCTTAATATCTATTCTTTTTTTCTATACCCCTTGCAATGTATGTGTGTGGTCATTGCGGTGCAAAACTATCCGGAGACGGCGATTTCGCTGTCTGTATGATGTGTACTCGTAAGCTCCACTTCGAGTGCACCACGGTCACGGAGAAATCGTGGAGAAACATGGGCGCAAGGAGGGACGCGTGGAGGTGCCAGACTTGCCGAAACTCTGGAAGCGAGCAAGGTGCTGCATCCTCAATTAAAGCGGTAATATCTACACCAGTTCTGACATCGGAAGCACAAGCGGCAAAAAGAGTGCGACCGGCCTGTAGCCCAGATAAAACACACGATAACTCAGCTAATAACAGCACAGCGATCTTGTTGGAGATTCGTATGATAAGATCTGAGATGAAGGAGATAATAGCAAGCTGTGATTTTCTAGCTGCCAAGTACGATGATATCAATGCTAATATGATTAGGAACAATAGCTTAATGGAAAACATTACGAAAGAAATGAATGAACTGAAAGCAAACAACAAAAAAAAAGACGAAATCATAGACAATATGCAAGCACAAATTAACGCTATGGAACAACAATTAATTAAAAACAATGTCGACATTAAAAACATTCCTCCGACTGCGCAAGAAAATTTAGTGGAAATAGTTAAAGGAATAGGTAAAACAATAAACCACGAAATAAAGGACTCTGACATCACCGACATTTTCAGAACCAAAAATAAAAACCCTGACAAATCTGTCATCATCGCTTCTTTCGCTTCACATATTTGTAAAATCCAATTTGTCAAACAAGCGCGCGCAACTCGACCCATCAGACTGAATGCAGTAATACAAAATATAGCCAATAACAATTCTAAGCTGAATACAAATCCAACGATACCCGATAATACCGTGTACGTTAACAATCAGCTGACTAAGCAAAATAAACAACTGCTGTGGTTGGCGAAGGAAAAGGCAAAGCAAGAAAATTGGAAATTTGTGTGGGAGAGTGCAGGCAAAGTGTTAGCACGAAGAGTTGAGAGTGCTCTACCCATTATGATATGTACCGCAAATGACGTAGACAAAATAACACGCATACAATAAACTCTTGTTTGTGTGTTAATAACAAGAAAAGTGGATTTGTTCTTATTAAATAAATGGATAAGAGAAATTCAAACGACGATTTGGTAGTTCAACTAGACTGTAGGGTAGTACAAGGTTTTAACGCCATAAGTGCTAATGAATTTATTAATGCAAGTTTATCTTGTCTATGTTTTAATATACGATCATTGCGTACTAATTGGAATAGTTTTTGTCTAAGTATAAGTCATTTTGTGGATACGTTGAAAATCATAGTTCTTGTCGAAACCAATATAGAAGATGAAGAAAAGGGATTTTACAAAATAGAAGGTTACTTGCCTGAGTTTTCGAATAGAAATAAACGAAGAGGAGGAGGTGTTTTGATATTTATTCGCCAAGATTTAAAACACGCGTTAATACCTAACGAAACCACTTCTTACGAAAACGTAAAGATTAGTTTTACTGAGGGACAAACTACTACGTATGTGTTGGGAATTTATAGACCGCCTGGGTTTAGTAAGAAGGCGTTTGTTGAAGAGTTTATACGAAATGTTGGCGAATTAGCTAAAAACGAAGAAATGGTCGTGTTGGGTGATATTAATATAAATGTCCGCGATACTAATGCATATTATGTAAAAGATTATTTGGAGATGCTAGCATCATTAAGACTTATGAACGTCATTACGGAGTTCACAAGAGTGGAGTCAGACAATGGGTCGAAATCGTTGATCGATCACATACTGGTCAGTAAAACAGATGTTCAGATGAATTCTATAGTTATAGAAAGTGGCATCACCGACCACTACCCGGTACTTTATTACACTTGTGGTTCAAAAACAATAACAGAAAAAGTGGTTAGTACAAAGTACTTAAGTAACACAAAAGTTAACCAGCTAATCCGTGAGTCAAATTGGGATAACGTTATGAATGAAAATGATGCTGAAAACTTTTACAACTTGTTTGTAGCAAAATTTGAAGGTATTTATAGAAATTCAACCAACATGAAAACAACAACGAGAAAAAGAAAAAACAGCACCTGGATGACAGCCAATCTTATCGAAAAATGCAAAAGAAGGGATGAACTATACCGTAGATGGAAAAACAACAGGATAAACAAAGCTTATGAAGTTGAATATAAAAATTTTAGAAACAAAATAAACAAAGAAATATCAATGCAAAAATCAAGCTTTTTTAAAAACCAGTTCATTCAATTTAAAACCGATCCCAGAAAAACATGGGGATTGATAAACGGGACGAAACAAATTAAACATTGATGAGACATTGAATAAAAACTTTGATACAGAGCCGTATGAATTATCTAACAAATTTTCAAATTATTTTGCATCAAAAACTACAAATATCATACATCATTGTGATGCGACAACATCCCGACACCGGAACAGAATCCTTGATAAGACTTTATTTGTGAAGCCAACCAACATTCAAGAGGTTCATAGCATTATCAGTTTGCTGGGGGAAGATAAATCTCCGGGAATTGATGGAATTCGAGCCGCTGATATTCGAAGACACGCCGATATATTCGCACCCATTATATGCAAATTCATAAACATCAGCCTAGCACAAACAAATATCCCGTCCAGTCTGAAAACAGCTGTCGTAAGGCCGATTTACAAAGGAGGAGTTAAAAGTCAGCTCAGCAATTATAGACCGATATCGATTCTTCCGGTAATTGAAAAGTGTCTAGAAAGCGTAATTAGTGAAAGAATAAAGAGTTTTATGGGAAAATATTCCCTGATCCATAAAAGTCAATACGGCTTTCAGAAAAATAAAAGTACAAGCAAATTGTTAGCTGAATTCGCAAATTGTGTCAACCAGAGCTTGAACAATTGTCACCACGTATTGGTACTCTTCATGGATTTCAGTAAAGCCTTCGATACCTTAAACCACAAAACCCTAATAGAAGCGCTACAACGTGTTGGTATACGAGGATTAATGGCGGACTGGTTAACAGATTATCTGTGTAACAGGCTATTCTGCGTGAAAATCAGCGGAGTACAGAGCGCAAAAACAAAGGTGGAATATGGTGTGCCACAGGGATCGAAATTAGGTCCAATACTTTTTATCTTGTATACTAATGAGCTACTTCGCTCTTTTAAGCAGAGCACACCGTTTGCTTTCGCTGATGACACAGCAATCGTGGTACATCACAGGTCGCTCGAAATGGCGACAGCAATAATGCAGGAAGAGTTGGATGCTGCGGTTAAATGGTGTCATGATAACGGCTTGGTGATTAATGCGTTGAAAACCAAGATGATGCACATCCGAAATCCTAGTTTCATATCGACACAAATTCCAGTATACCTGAGAAATGATGCATGTCCTAGTGCCAATACGGAAGTAATCGAAGTTGTCGACAGCTATAAATATTTAGGAGTCATCATAGACTGTCATTTTTTATGGAACAAACAGATCGATAAGCTGCGTATGGATTTAAAGAAAGCCATCTATGCACTAGCCCATCTGAAATATCACGCTACGGTGTCCGTCTTGAGGCAGGTCTACTATTCATTAATTGAGTCAAAACTGCGGTATGGTGTTCTTGCTTGGGGCAATGCAACGGCAACCCATATTCAGAAACTGCAAAAATTGCAAAAATCCGCATTGAAACACATCAACTCTATGAATACACGAAACAACGACACTACCTTCAAAGTCCTTAAAGTAGAAGACATTTTTAAGATGACGCTCACTTTAGAATACTACAACGACATACGGTTTATCAGGCCAGTGGATCATGAAGTGAATACTAGACGACGGGCCCAAGGTATGCTTCAAGTATCAAGCATTCGCAACAAATATGGAAGAAGACAACTCCTACACAGCGTTCCGGCAACAATCAACAATCTACCCCGAGAACTAACAAATATCGTAAATTTTAAAACTAGAAAAAAAGCGATCAAAACCTTCTTTTTGAATAATGAAATATGAAATCAATATAGGCTAAATATTTTATCAATTATAGATACTAAATTAGTTTCAATATGTTAAATTGTAATGTGGAAAGACTAAACTCACTAAATTAACCATTAAGTAGTTTAATCTTCTGCAGACAAGCCAAAGGCTTAGCAAATACTTAAATAAATTGTAAAGTGTTAAGAAAGACAAATAAATCAAAAAAAAAAAAAAAAAAAAAAAAACTTGGATACAGTACAGATTCGAAAGCTTATCCCTTGACGGAGAAAATAGTAACGAGTTACGATGTTATGTTCATGGAGTCTGAAAGCAACTCCCAATGACAACAACAATATTAAATCTTTTGTTTCACCCTTAGTTGACATCTCGAACGATGAAGAGGACACTATCGTCAATTCAGAGGAAGAAGTGTTACTGGAATTGCGAACGACTAGTTTGAAAGCTAATCCACATGAAGCTCATGAAACCACTATGAGCGATTATTCAGACTGGGTTAATGCTGATTACAAAACGTTTGTTTCGGATGAGGATGTCACTACCTTAAAAGATGATAAAATAATGCTGCATTCTGAGCGAATTATAATCCTGCCAAAACCGACTACAATCTCATAGCAACAGATCAAATTCAGAGTGATCATGGAAGTCCAAAAGAAGCTCTTTCGAGTTGTGATGCCAATTTTTGGAGGAACGCGATGCAAGAAGAGTTTGGCTCATTGCTTTCTAATGAAACCTGGACCTTAACTGAGTTTCCAGCTGGTTAGAAGGCTATTAGTTCCAAATGGGTCTTGAAAACAAAATTTAATACTGAAGGAAAACCCATTCGACGGAAGGCAAGATTGGTCGTAAAAGGTTTTTGTCAGCAGAAAGGGATCGACTATACGGAAACTTTTGCGCCTCTGTAGTGAGATACACATCAATCCGTTACTTGTTGGCACTAGCGCCTAGACATGATCTTCTTGTGCATCAGATTGATGTTATAACGGCTTTTTTGAACGGTGAGTTAAAAGAAGATATTTATATGACTTAGCCAAGCTGTTTTCAAGATGGTTCTGATCGTCTATGTAAGCTACGTAAATCCCTTTATGGACTCAAATAATCCAGTCGAGTGTGGAATGAAAAACTTTAGAACATTCTGATAAAATTGGGTTTAAGGCGTAGCGATGTGGATCAGTGCATATATTTTCGATATTCTGGATGACGTTCTGATATTTTCGAACTCACTTGATTTGGTGAATCATTTGAAGGATGAGTTGTCCAAAAACTTCAAAATGTAAGATATGGCTACATCAGTTTTAGGCATACAGATCAAGCGAAGTAAGTCCACTTTAAAAATTGAAATCTCAAAAGCTCTCTTCAGATATGTGTCCCAAAAACGAAAATGAAAAACAACAAATGAAGGAAGTTTCTATATCCAGGCAATAGGCTGTTTACTCTTTACTGCTGAAATCACACGCCCCGACATCTCCTACGCAGTGAATCTGCTTAGTAGATTTGGTACGAATCCAGGCATGGCGCACTGGACAGCTGTCAAACGTGTGATGAGATACTTATAGGGTACGATTGACAAGGGCATTGTCCATCAGAAGGAAGAATGTGATATGGCAGGATTCTTCAACTGAAGCTGAGATAATGTCTGTCGTTGCTGCTATCCAAGAGTCTGTTTGGCTTAAACGCTTGGAAGGTGAGCTGTCTCCGGATGCACCAAAAACAATGGTACTTCACTGCGACAATAAAAGTGCCATTCATATCGCTACAATTAACTCTTATTCGCCGAGAACAAAGCATGTCGACATCAAGGTAAAATTTATTCGGGAAAAATTACAGAGTTCAGAAATCAAGCTGCAGTACCTTTCAACCGACCAGATATTGGCAGATATCCTCACAAAAGGCGTACCTGCTGCTAAACAAACTTCTTTTGCATAAGGTTTTGGATTAAAATAATACGTAAAGTACTTTTTTTTTTCTAATGAATTCCATATATATACTTACATACATAATGCACATAACATAACTTTTGTTTTTTTTAAACTTTTAATAGTTTGGCTGGAGAAGTTTGTTGTTTGAGGTCCAGGTGCACCCAGGACTGCATTAGAGGTTTGATGTCAAGCGGAAAATTTTGACCAGGATCTGACCCTGAAAAGAAATGTAGTTGAGTCTTTACCGATGGCTTCAGGAACTGGGGACGCTGCAGATAACATGACTCCACGAGGAGACCAAACGATGATGCAGTAAAAAAAGAAGGAGTAAAATGGACTAGTTCTTTATCTGGGTGCTCTGTTCCGACAGAAAAATAAATCAGATCTAGTGGTAAGGTCGACCATAATCATCTCTCTATACCATGGAAAAGATTTCATCATCGAATGAAAGTGCAGTTTTCTCTCTACATGTACACAGAAGCCATTCAAATGAAGTGTTTTTCTATACAAACTCGTTATCTCTCCAACTGCGATATTAAGAATGACTACGAGTACGTCTACATCTACGTCTGATTCAGTGACCATAGATACCAATTTGACAATGTAACTAATATTACGCCAGTATCTGGCAATGTCTTTCAAAAATAGTCTTCTATAATATATTGTAATAGAATAGAAAAACTTGATTTTAGAAGGCCTTCGGGTCAGCCGGAAGGCACAACCAAGAAAGAACTACTGGCAGCTGGAAGACTTCCTATGGACTCTTTGTGGAAGTGAAAATACTCGTAGTCTCCACGAACTGATCAAAGGTTCTTCTCGTGTATTTTACATGGATTTCCTATCCAGATTTGGTCTATTTGTTGAATCCCTGCCCAAGGTAGCAACGGGGGAGACTCTACTCACCATTAGGATACATTCTGCAAGTATTTTGTCTAAACGAAATTGCATCAGGAATTCACAAGTATATTGACGTTATAAGGATCGCTATAGTTATATAGTATTTCCTGAATCTTCTGTCATCCTAGTGGTTTCAGTATGGATGTCCATTTCACATTTTGTCTGTATTTTGGATCTCCTCTGGGAGTAGCTATCAACACAACACCATGAGATATTCACCACCTTTTCTACCCCGAAGCATTGATTCGAAGCATTTCACTTCTTTCAGACGATCATTCGATATCCTAACCGCGAGGCCCTAGTTTTTTGATTTTGATATCGAATTTTCATGTTACAGAAATTCTATTGCCAAATTCTATTCGGCAAATTCTATTGCGGGATGAAATAGTCAATCGCCTTAAGGTCGTCAAGTGTGCAGGCTACCCATCTGAAAATTTTAAATGGAGACTTTTGAGAGTTGTGTTTTTTTGAAAATCTGATTCATCTGGAGTTCGCTCTTCTTGGCTCAGGTTCTTCAAAAAACTTTACTTTCTAAATGTTATCACTTGAATTTTTAGACAGATATTTGCACCCTTTTCACATTCTCAAAATGTGTGGAAGTATTTCTGAAGCGATTAAAAACATAAGTAGTTGAACCAGATTTGATTTAGATTTATTTTTTACACAGATAGATTTGAGTTATACTTGTATAGTAATATTTTGAATGAAACTTAAACGAATGAATGATCTAAGTTCAAAAACCAAATCAACATACAAAATCTGGCTAAGCACGACCATATGGAACACATCATCAACGGGAAATCAAAAAAATTTCTTTGCGTGCAAATTCAATTTAAATAATTTTTGAAAGAAAAATCCGAAATAAATGCCAGGATTTACAAAAAAACAATTTCAAACCTGTCTTTCACTTAATTTTAAAATTTCAGATATCGTCACTATAAAGCCGATATCACTGCCATTCAACAGAATTTTTCTGAGAGGTACTCAACAACCTTTCAGCAATGTATGAGAATGGAGTTTATGCGATTTTAGTTTAGATCTTTAGCATCTTTCACAATATGCGTACAGTCGGAGAACCTAGTTTCCACGATAGTCTGAATATCACTATAACCAACTTCATATTTAAAAAGGAACATACCAGTTACCTGAGCGATAAAACCATAAAGAAAATTGATCATGTTTCGATCGACACAAGCCACTCTTCCAAAATTATAGATGTCTTGACATGCCTTTCCTATGTTTGCTCCAAAGTGCAATGGGGAAGGCCAAACGAAAAACCTTGATATCTACTCGTACAATGCAGACTGTTACAAATAACAAGGGGATGCGGATTTGCCAGCAGAGGAAGACTTGCGCAACTAGTCTTGAGCTTCATGAATGTAAATGAATGCATAAAGACTAAATTCGCTAACGTAAGACTCATAAACGCCCATGCCCCGAAAGAGAATGACAACCTTGGCAAAGATTGTTTGGATCAGACCTACGAACAATGTCCTAAATTCGACGTGAAAACCATCCTTGGCGATTTTATTACCAAGCTCTATATAATATATTCTCTTCAGAAGAAAAAAGAGAAATCACTAGGCGCGCTACAAAAATGCTGCCAGAAGAATGAAGTTGAGAAGTTTTATCAAAAAAATAAAACTAACATACCAAAGCAACTAAATCCGAATCCTAAAGAATCCTGGACTGCGCCAACAGAATTTTTCTGAGAGGTACTCAACAACCTTTCAGCAATGTATGAGAATGGAGTTTATGCGATTTTAGTTTAGATCTTTAGCATCTTTCACAATATGCGTACAGTCGGAGAACCTAGTTTCCACGATAGTCTGAATATCACTATAACCAACTTCATATTTAAAAAGGAACATACCAGTTACCTGAGCGATAAAACCATAAAGAAAATTGATCATGTTTCGATCGACACAAGCCACTCTTCCAAAATTATAGATGTCTTGACATGCCTTTCCTATGTTTGCTCCAAAGTGCAATGGGGAAGGCCAAACGAAAAACCTTGATATCTACTCGTACAATGCAGACTGTTACAAATAACAAGGGGATGCGGATTTGCCAGCAGAGGAAGACTTGCGCAACTAGTCTTGAGCTTCATGAATGTAAATGAATGCATAAAGACTAAATTCGCTAACGTAAGACTCATAAACGCCCATGCCCCGAAGGAGAATGACAACCTTGGCAAAGATTGTTTGGATCAGACCTACGAACAATGTCCTAAATTCGACGTGAAATCCATCCTTGGCGATTTTATTACCAAGCTCTATATAATATATTCTCTTCAGAAGAAAAAAGAGAAATCACTAGGCGCGCTACAAAAATGCTGCCAGAAGAATGAAGTTGAGAAGTTTTATCAAAAAAATAAAACTAACATACCAAAGCAACTAAATCCGAATCCTAAAGAATCCTGGACTGCGCCAACTATAAGCAAATAAGTCTCCTCAATATCGTATAAAAAATCTTGTCTGACCCCTGATCCTCATTTCAACAGTTTTTGAATAGTTTCAATAGTTCGGACCCTATTAGTATAGTTTTAAGTTAGGAAGTCATCAAATGTTCAATTTACTGCAAATTAAAAAAAAAAAACCCCAACAGTTTCAAATCAATACTCGTGCACACCAACTCTTCATTGGTTTCAAACCCGCATATGACAGCGTCTGTAGATAGTAACTATACAAAGCCATGTGAAGTTTTGGCATCCCTGCCGAGCTAAATTGACCATTCCGGATGACGGTAGAGAGACAACCCCAGAAAAGGACTTAAACAAGGCGATGAGTTGAGAAATTCGCAAGCCAACTACAGAGGCAACCTTTCTCAAATGTTTGTTCCTGCACAAAACATCGTGATTGACAGCTACAACTTTGAAGTATTAAAGGACTTTATCTACCTCGGCTACCGTACCAACTAGTAGCTATTTCTTTCCGCTTAGAAAGTAAATAAGTAGTAAAGCCCTCTCTCGAGCAACCAACAAGTCTTTATACAGGACTCTGATCAATGCTCTCGGACGTTTTCGGTTTCGTTTGCATCAATGGAGAATAAGGGAGACTTGTTAACAGCGAACTGGATGGACTGTACGGCGATGCCGACGCATAACTCTGTCTAGATGGCTAAGTCGTAGAGAATGACCTCATCTCAGGTGGCATACACAAGAGGCAGGGGACTAGGCTGAGGTCACTGCGAAACTGGAGGCAGCTACTGTTAGCTCAGGCCCTAAGTAAAAAGCAGTGCGGACTTACTGCTTCGCCCAACATCACTTTAGAATCATTTATTCGCAATGTTCCAGCATACTGAAATACAATAACTAATCTAGTGCCGCTCTTTCCTAATAAATAACGTATTTAGTATACTTAGACCGTGTGATTTTCATAAGTTTAACTAGCTGACCGTCCCGTATAATACGAGTATATGAACTAGTAGAATAAAATCAAATATTAATTTCATTTAATTCTGTTGGTTTTATTGAAATCTAAAACAAAATAGAACAGTGATTGTATTCAATTTAAGGCTGCAGGATACATAAAATTTTTTTTTTCTGCTACGGTCCGTAAATGAAGAGCGAGGATGGTTTCCCTACTCGGAAACATGCCACATACTCGTATAGCTGGCCGTGTGAAAAGCATGACATTTTCAGATGTATGCTGCACACTTCCAGCGACTGCCCTTGTGACTTGTTTATCATCATCTTAAATGCAAGTTTCACTGGGAGCTGAATGCGTTTGAATTGGTTGAAGTCAAGGGAATTTGCGGAATTAAGAATTCTTCTCGGCTTGGACGGCCCTTTCAAAATCCTTGGCACTATCACATTGTTCATTAGCTTGACCACAATCAGTCGGGTACCATTGCATAGTTTCGGGGCATGAAGATTTCGTATCACAATGATGACAGATCCAACTTTAAGACGCAAATGATAAGGCGGCATGCCAGGCAAATCCAAAGATTTTAGGAATTCCGCTGGATAATTGACGACTTCGTTAATTTGTGATGAGTTCGTCTTTCGTTGAAGTGAATTGGCAAATCAAACCACTGGAAGTATCTACCGGAATTTGTCCATTTCCGATTCTCAGCAGTTCTTTGGAGAAAACTTATACGGTTCTATCCTGTTGCAGGAACACTAGCATACTAATACTCAATGGAATTGTTTTCACGTATCGTCACAAATACGATAACTTGGGACATGCGTTTAATTCATCCGCCGCTGTTGATTTCGGAATCACGGGAAGTGTTTGTCGAAAGTCGCCCGCCAACAGTATCATCACGCCACCAAAGCGACGATTATTGTGGTGCAAATCCATAAATGTTCGGTCGAGTGCTTCTAATGATCGTTTGAACGCCATCGTGCACTCATCCCATATGATCAATTTACAATTTTTCAACACTTTTGCCTTGGCTGTTGATTTTCCGATTAAACGGAAGCTTCAGTGCTGAATGTGCCGTTCTCCCACCTTCCAACAGTGCTGCAACAATTCCGGTAGATGCGAGAGCTAAAGCAATTCCACTTTGAGGCACGTATTGCTGCTAATATCAATGATATCAGGAACGTTTTCCTAGCTCCGCCGGGCTCATCAAGGAAAAATAGTCCACCGTTTCCATCATCGACAGCCTTCATCAGGTGATCATACACACTCTTTTGCTGTTCATTCAACATTTGTTTGTACTTGTTGTTGCAAAGTTGTCGTGTCGTAGCACGTCCGCTTTCCGATTCACGATTCAATACATCTCTAGTTTGACGATTTGGCACTGGCATATAAATTTCAGTCAATAGTTTGCCACTTATAAGCAAACACAAATCTTCAATCAGCACTAACGCTTCATTATAGGTGTCATCAGTTGCAATTCCAAATTCCCTGTCGAGATTCGAAAGCGATGCAAAATATCTTTTGCGATGTCATATCCCATACGTATCCCATAATTGACGTGGGTTTGAAGAGTGACGAAATGATCATAGCGAAAAGCATACGAACTTGATTGGCAGGCGAAGAAATATTGCATCATATAGCGTTTGATTCCAGTGATTGTCGTGTTCAAGTAATTGTAACTGTTGACATGCTTCTCGAAAAGTTGAACACACCGTACCATCCACAGTCCGCAATGACTTAAATGAAGTTGAACCGCGCACATTAACCAAAAGCAACCGAAGGTAGAAGCACTCGTCGTTCGACACCTGATTATCCATCTACTGGTTGGCCTTGCTTTTTGCGTAACCGGCGAGTAAAACAATGTTCTCGCAAACGGATCACGGTAATTTAATTGAAGTGAAAAGCGAAATGTGCGCCTACAGCGCCGCCTGTTGAGAATTTTCCGCCTTTTCGTTTTTCCTAAAACTACGTGTAGCAATTAAGAACAAACCCACAGAAGGAAGTATCCAATTTGATCCAGCCGTTTTCAAGTTTTAAGCATCCGAACAAACCACTATCCATTTTTATATATATTAATATGTCTTCCTCCACTGAATTTCTCGTTTTGAAACCGTTTTTGTTTGTTTGTTTTTTTTTTTTTATATAATGGGAACGCGCTCAAGGGGTTTGTATACCCTTAAGGTGATTGTTCACAGCGCGGGCAAAGGAAATTTAGGGAGGAAAAAAAGAGAGGTACCGATGTACACTGGTTTTAAATGTTTGCAAGTTATAACGACCAGGAAATACAGAGATCGGCAGGGCATTCCATAAGCGAGTTGTACGGCTTAGGAACGAATCCCGATATTTTAGAGTACGTCCGAAAATGGGCTTGAGGGTATACTGATGAGCATTCATAGCGAGACGGGTGTTACGGTTGAAAGTTTGAATGGGCGGAATGCTACTGGCGATTGCAATAAAACAAAGTGAGACAGGAGACATTACGTCGGTGTTCGAGGGTATCAATTGACTGACTGATATTAGTATCATCAATGAGCTTTATCGCACGATTTTGAATCCTATCTAGCAGGTGCAGAGATGATTTAGGAGCACCTGACCAGATGTCGGCATTGTACTCCAATTTTGGGCGGATGAATGCCTTATATATTGAGGCCAGATCAGAGGGGGTAAAATATTTCTTACCTCGCTTGAGGAAACCTAGACATTTCGCAGAATTTTTGGCGATATCAAATATGTGGTCATTCCAACGTAAGTTGTCATTGACACACATACACAGAGAGTACTGTCATCAGCAAAGGAATATATTGGATTAGAAGTAGCAGACAAGAGATCATTAATGAAAATTAAAAAGCATTTCGGAGACAGAACAGAGCCCTGGGGCACACCAGCATTTATTTTGTGAATATCAGACTTGAAACCGTCCAAGACAACTTGAATTGAACGTTCCGAAAGGTAATTTCTAATCCATTGTAGAAAAGAGTCGTCGATCCCAAATGCACGCATTTTCGACAAAAGAGCTTGATGCCAAACTCTGTCAAATGCCTTAGAAATATCAAGTGCAACTATCTTGCTTTCGCTAGATTGATGTACGCTTTGGTTCCACTTTTCGGTAAGACATGCCATCAAATCACCAGTGGACCTGTTGCTACGAAAACCATATTGCCGGTCATTGAAAAGTTTTCGTGTTTCGAGATATTTCATAAGCTGACGATTTATCAGCGTTTCCATGACCTTGGAAAGAAGGGACGTAAGTGCAATGAGTCTGTAGGAGGAGAGAGAAGATGATTCGCCTTTTTAGGGACGGGCTGGACAAATGCTGTGTTCCATCTGCTCGGGAAGAGTCCTAAAGTGTAGGATTGATGAAAAAGCTTACGCAGTGGTTTTGCCAGCGAGGAAGAACACCTCTTCAGAAGAAGGGGAGATATACCATCTGGACCAGCGGATTTATGTATGTTGAGATCTTTAAGTACACGAGTGCGAAAGTAGATTCGCCCCACTGAAAATTCGATGCACTCAAGTGTAGGCGGAGGCAAAGCACAATCTGGGAGTGTTGAACTGACCGCAAGGTGTGCAGCAAGCAGATTGGCCTTATCCAAAGAGCTGACAACTGGAATGTCATTGTAAATGAGCGTTGGGATGGAGGATGAGGCGGAATTTCTATTGTTTTTGACGAACGACCAAAAATTTTTACTGCCTTTGGGACATTGCAGTATTTTTTGCCTCAGTTTTTGGTCGTATTGGAATTTCACACGCTTAAGAAGGGCGTTGCAGTCATTTCTGGCTCATTTGAACTTTTTTCGGTTATCCTCTGTCTGGTTGGTCTCGTAGGACCGAAAAAACATTTATCTAACTATGACGGCCTCTTTACAGCTCGAGTCGTACCATGCCTTTTCTTTTGGTTTGATACTCTTCATCCGATGAGGTATAAAGGATCTCATTCCAAAGAGAATGGTGCCTGTAATCATATCAGCAGCGGCATCCACGTCGTTATCGAGGAAGCATAACGACCAGTTAAAGTTACTAAAGAAGCTGTTAAGACCGCTCCAGTTGGCTTTCTCGTATTGCCATACGGTTGTTTTAGGAATTTTTTCTCTAACTGTGTGGTCGGTGTACGAGAAATTAGCTGATATGACACAATGGTCCGACGAGTCTAGAGGGGAGAGCACATCAACGGTATAGGGACTTATCAAGGTGAGAAGTTAAAAACAAGTCCAGGGTGTTGTCGGTATGACTATCTACGTCTGGTATACGTGTGGGCTCATTAACAAGCTGCGTTAAGTTGTTTTCCGCAGCGAAGGTCTCAACACACAGTCCTTCGGGTTTTGTCTGTCCAGAATGTCGAAGCCACCAAGATTGGTGTATATTGAAATCGGCCGTAATAACGATTTTAGTTTGAGGATACAGGGATACAATTCTTTGAATGGAGTCAAACAGCGCATCAAACTCGTTAAAAGTCGAATTTCTGTCCAGTTTGGGGCTTCTATAAATAAAGCAGTAGTGGATAATTTGCTTACGGAGATGGAATTTTAACCACATGAAGTTGAATTCCGGATTGGAACATGGAGAGAAGAATAATGGCACTAGTTCGTAGCCAGGTAGCTTCAGGTCAGAATGATCTGAGAGGTGTGGGCGGGGATCTACCTGTGTTTCACTAAGTGCCAAAACAGCTGGTCTGTACTTACAGACGTGAACGTACGCAGAAAAGTGATTACTTTTTAGCCCGCGTATATTGGCTACGTCTACCCTGAATTCCCTAGTCATAATCACAGGCAAACACAGAAAACACAAACACCGACGATACTAAGCAAGGCTGCGAAGTGAAAATTCTGACATTGATTTACCGGATCAAATTGTTGTAGGTGTTATGCCCTTACAACAATATGAAACAGTGCACCAACAAAATTTTCACTCACAACCCGCTATCCATCAGTTGTTACATACTCGTACACTCAGCCACTGCCCGTACCGTATGGTAAATACAGTAACGGCAGTGATTGAGTGCAAGCAACAGTACTTCGACTAGGAGCGGAGAGGTGGGATACCCGCACTGTGTATTTTTTTTTCTCACTGCACTGCACTTTTTGTTTTTTTTATTGTATTTTTTTTTGCACACGCGCGCGGTGTTTTTTTTTTGTGTTTTTTTTTGGACAGCACACAATAATATTGCGAGTTCACTGGTTGAGTTGTGCACTCGACGGTGGTAAACTCGACTACCCAGTTTATCCGACAGCTCAATGTGCGTTGAAGCAATCCGCATTGGTTCAATACCCGTAGAAATGCTGGTGTTTATATGAAATTATCCAAAATCAGCGAGATCAAATTGATAGAAGTTTAACAAACAGCTGATTGAACTGACACTTGACACTAACACTGATACATTGTTCTTAAATATTTCTTTGTTGTTCGAGGGTGTCGAATGACTATGTAATACTGGCATCACCTATGAGTTTCATCGCACGATTTTGGATTCTATCTAGCAAGTGCAAAGAGGTCTTAGGGGCACCTGACCAGATTTGGGCGTTGTATTCCAGGTTTGGGCGGATAACCGAAAAACTTTCCATTCTCGGTATGTGTGTCAACGACAACATACATTGGAATGACCACATATTCGATGTCGCCAAAAATGCTGCGAAATGTCCCTGTGATATGGCTTCAATATAAAGGGTCCGCCATCTAACGTTTTTTTTTTTTCAACTAGTGCTTATTTCGTGAATGGTAACACTTAGCTCATGTCTGATTTGACAGATAATTAGTTTTATTCTTCCGGTTAATAATGGAAAATAACTTCATTCAAATGGCTGCCTCCGCTGGCCATGCAGTAGCCTACACGATCGGTCCAATTTTTAAGCACATTATCGATTGTGTGCAGCTGTATTTCACCAATGCCTTCACGAATATTGTCCTTTAAAGCGTCAATTGTCTCTGGCTTGTCGGCACCCCACAAATAATAGTCCAACGGTGTCAAATCGCAGCTCCGAGGTGGCCAAACGACACCAGGCTGATAATGTGATCTTCAAAAACAGGGCGCAAAACATCGAGTGTAGCTTCGGCTGTGTGGCACGTAGCGCCGTCCTTTTGAAACCAAATGTTGCCAATATCCTCCTCTTCAATTTTTGTGAACAAAAATTCGTTCAACAAAAATTCGATAACGATCGCCATTGACTGTAACGGCCACTCCTTGCTCATTTTCGAAGAAAAATGGCTCAATTATGCCTCTGGACCAAAATCCGCAGCAAACAGTGACTCGTTTTGGGTGTATCGGCTTTTCAATGTATGCGTGCGGGTTTTCTGTGCCCCAAATGCGACAATTTTGCTTGTTTACATACCCGCCAAGATCAAAATGAGCTTCATCTGAAAAGATGATTTTTTTGGCAAAATCGGCATCTTCCCTAAGTCGATCGCAGGCCCACTTAGCGAAGCGTTGTTCAAGCGTATACACAACCATATTCAGCGGAAAGATTAAACCAATTATCTGTCAAATCAGACATGAGCTAAGTGTTACCAATCACGAAATAAGCACTAGTTGAAAAAAAAAAAAACGTTAGATGGCGAACCCTTTATATTGAAGCCATATCACAGGGACATTTCGCAGCATTTTTGGCGACATCGAATATGTGGTCATTCCAATGTATGTTGTCGTTGACACACATACCGAGAATGGAAAGTTTTTCGGTTTCATGGACAATGGCTGGGTGTTTAAATTTCGCTTTAACGACAGCAGACAGCATTGTGTTTTGGAAGCATTAAATTCCACTCTGTTGATAGTTTCCCAATTGGTTATGTTGTTAATATCGGAATTTAATGAGCTTAACATACGCTGTCGTTAACGTTCTACAGCCGAAGAGCAGGGACGTCAGTCCGAAAACGAATATGAAAAGCAGAGAGTACTGTCGTCAGCAAGGGAATATATTGAATTAGAAGTAGAAGACAAAGATCGTTGATGAAAATTAAAAAGAGTGTCGTAGATAGAACGGAGCTCTGGGGCACACCAGCATTTATTTTGTGAATACCAGACTTGAAACCATCCAAGACAACTTGAATTGACCTTTCCGAAAGGTAATTTCTAATCCATTGAAGAAAAGAGTCGTCAATCCCAAATGCACGCATTTTCGACAAAACAACCTGATCCAAACTCTTTCAAATGCCTTGTTCTTGCGCCCATGTGATGGTGATGCTCGTGAACGTATGAACGTACCACCGGTGGTCTATAGACGTGGGAATTCAATCACGCATACACTCTATGGGCAGTCTCGCTAGACATAGATGCGTCTTATGCAGGTTCATCTTAGCTTTTAGCGCTTGACCATGGCGAGCAGGGAACAAACTACGGGAATATTCTATAAGCCTTTGCCGCTTAAAGCTTCATTTATGGCTAGACGTATTCACTTCTAGCGATTAATTACAAACGTACGTATTGTAGTGTTTATCGGTAGCGATTCTAGCAACTGCAGCAAAAGCAACATCAATTTTTGAAGAATGTTCTTCATTCTGAATAAAACACTAATTAGAAAATCCTGAAAGGAAGTGGAAACATAAAGCGGCTTGAAGGGTGAGTAAAAAAATAATTTTTATTTCATAATGATCTACAATATATTGTCCGTTTGTATCCGTGAAGATATCGCTTTTAAGATAGAGGTGCTAATGATGAAATTATCCATTGCGTCTGCGTTCTTCGTTGATTAGGTGGACTTAAATTCTCATCTTTATTTTGAAAGCTTTCAAATATAATATTTTTCCCCAGAATATACCTGCTTCCAAATAGCAATAATCGTCTTATTTTAAGGTGCATTTTGTCCACATTACTATTGTACAAACGAAACAAGGCTCTCTCTCTCTATCATAAAAACTCAATAGCTTTCGATTTTAGCGGCAGCGATGACACTTCCGGTCGCACGAAAAGACCGCATCGCACAACGCGAATACACAAAGCCATAAACGGAGCCAATAGTGTTAATGATATCTTAATTATCAACAATCGTACGTGTTTTTCTATTCATTTTCGCCCTGTTTCGTTTACTTCGTTTTATGTTCATCGTTTCTATGTTGTACTTTTTTTTTCAATACATGTATATCTATACTTTAAATTCAAGAAATAAAAATAATCTTTTACTCCGCAATAGCGTTTTTTCCAGTCAACTTCGGCCGTATTTATGAAACAAATGCATCTCGTCCATCTATTATTCATCCTGACAATTGATGGTGTTAACTGTATCATTGATTTATGTTACTATATTCAGATGACATCAAAATCTTTTCCCTGTGACTGGTTTTCTACTTGTTGTCAGAAAAATTTGCTACAGTCCAAGGTTAACAAATGTTACATTATAACATAGACTCAAAAACGTCTTGCAACCTCATCTCTGACCAATTTTATTTATAACGAACCTGTTTCCACAGTGACACATGTGTGTATGTATGCATATTACAATGAACTGTTTTTCCTGTCGACATGATAATGTGATAAGAAAAGCCAATTCTCCTGTCGTTCCAAGCGATGGTGTAAAGAATTTTCCGCTCCACTTACTACGAGTATATCATTTTGTGGCAGGAATGTGATCGCGCCTTCAGACAACACCAAACGAACAGAACTGACTACAGAGTGGTGACGTCGTTTATCGTTAAGTTTATATCGTCAAATTTCATTGAAATAACTGATGGTAATATCTCTGACAGACAGATCAATTTTGGCGGCTTCACCCCAGACACGCTTGTCTGAAGTTTGGAAATTAAAAACATAAAATTTAATTCTAATACGAATACTATAAACTCGGTGTTTCCTTCCACGGGACTATCTCAATCCGCACATTGACGAATACCCACACATTGGTGACCCGACGTCCAGGCGAACCGACTGATTGACTCCAATGTCCGCCCGCAGCGTTAATGGGCTACCCTTCGTCTACCGCATCATCATCCAGAGAACCAACGACCGTACGACGAAAAGCCAAGTAGTAGTAGTCACATCGGTGGCGGTAAATCCGTCCGCGAACGGGTTATACGAGAATCTAAAAACGTTCTAAATCGGTTAATGGAATCCGCTGATTTGCGGATGCAATGACTTTTACACGCGGTAGTATTAGGAGACCGAAAGTCAAGCGAACTTTTACGGAAAATGCGCGCGTTATCCGATAATTAGTTGACGGATTCGGTTTTAAAGAGTCTGTGGATACAGCGGTTGCCCCTCATGGTACAGACCATTCTGAATTGCAGCGAAGAGAGCGTTGTCAAACTAGCGCAAATAGCAGATAAAGTGATAGGCACAATACCACCAGCTCAGGTGCTTACTTGCGTGTCGATAGACATCACAGACTCAACGCCTACCGAGGGCAGTAACTCGGGGCGATATTATGAGCGAAGGTGCCTGAAGTTAGAACAGGAAATTTCGGTATTGAAGCAACGGGGTAACGAGCGAGGCAAAACTTTTTCCAAACCGTGTACGAAAGCTAGAAGCAGCGGGTGGCAACCAAACTCGCGGAGGCGCGTTTGCATTCATATTTGCTGGTATCATCGCGAATTTGGCGACAGGTCTAGGAAGTGCTCACCACCGTGTGATTTTCGTGGGAGAGCAATTAGGCCGGCGGAAAACTAATGTTACATCTCCCTGTAAAAGAGAAATTAGGTTGAATAAAAATAAAAACATATCCAAATACTTACCGGAACATCCTCTTCCTATCTAAACAAAACAAAACAATTTAATTTGTTCGACAATATTGTCAAACCCAGAACCAAGATGGTGGGGATAGGAATTTCAACTTCGAACGAATTTCGATTTTCGAAGAAAACCAAGAAGGTGGTGCCAAGCCAGCATGGCTTAGAACCAACAATTTTAGGCAGTGGGTAAGGTAGCTACTAATCAATAGCTTACAACTTCCAATAAGCTATTCGAATGAGAACTCTGATTGCCTACGATGAATAAGCCTGTGTTAGTGCTCTCACGAGTGGCTGAATGATGGTACCGTAAACAACAGAATATGAAGACATCGGAATAGGGAGAGCTAAAAGCATCACGCCATAATACAAAGTGCAGTGATTGCAACAAGTTGCAGTAATCCTCCATTAGAGAAAAATAAATAAAAAATTTTTAAATTTGGTTTTTTTGAAAAGTTCAAGTCTATATACAAAAAAAAAAAGGAATAAAGACTGCAAAGAAATATAGCGAAAGTTACAAAATTGAGAAAAAAAAATTATAAAAGTGAAAAAAGGAAGAAAAGCAGCAAATTAAATAAAGGGTCCGCCATCTAACGTTTTTTTTTTCAACTAGTGCTTATTTCGTGAATGGTAACACTTGGCTCATGTCTGATTTGACAGATAATTAGTTTTATCCTTCCGCTGAACGAATATGGTTGTGTATACGCTTGAACAACGCTTCGCTAAGTGGGCCTGCGATCGACTTAGAGAAGATGCCGATTTTGCCAAAAAAATCATCTTTTCAGATGAAGCTCATTTTGATCTTGGCGGGTATGTAAACAAGCAAAATTGTCGCATTTGGGGCACAGAAAACCCGCACGCATACATTGAAAAGCCGATACACCCAAAACGCCAAACAAACAACGCCTTTTGGGTTATACGAACTCACCAGGATGACATTAGGACTAAGGAACGCTGCTCAGACGTTTCAACGTTTTATGCATGGTGTCCTTACAGACTTGCTGTTCTGCTTCGTATACGTCGATGACATCCTGGTGGCTTCAAAGGACAGGTCGCAGCACTTGCTTCATTTAAAAAAGTTATTCGCTCGTTTGGAAAAATTCGGCCTGACAGTCAATATAGACAAATTTAGCTTCGCTCGGAGCAGTGTGGTCTTTCTACGACACCTGGTTACAGTAGATGGAGGGTTTGAAGCCCTGCGCAGATAGGGTACATGCAATTGCCAAGTATACTCGGCCAAATAACATAAATGACCTGCGCAGGTTTTTAGGGATGCTAAATTTTTATAGGAGGTTCATTCCGCACGCAGCCGAATCACAGATTGCTTTGGCAACTTACTCGTATTTAAAGGGCAAAACGCGAAATAATGAGAAGACTGCCTTTGAATGGACCAAAGTGGCCAACATTGCGTTCGAGCGCTGCAAGAAAGAGCTCAGCAGATCAACGATACTCTCGTACCCTACACCTACATCACAGCTATCCCTTTGGGTTGATGCCTCGGACTTCGCTCTGGGTGGATTTTTACAGCAGAAGGGGCATGGTCTTTATCGTCCGCTTTCCTTTATTCTGCAAAACTCACAGAAGCACAACGCAAGTTCAGGGCGTACGATAGGAGCTGCTGGCGGTTTACCTAGCCATTAAACACTTTCGTCACATCGTAGAAAGACAGACCATCTTCACTGATCATAAGCCTTTAACGTTCACCTTCGGGCAAAAGCCCACAAAATCATCCCTTCGGCAACTGCGGCACTTCAATTTTATGGAGCAATTTTCTACAAACATCCAGTACATCCACGGCAAAGAAAAAGGGGTACCCATAGATCTCCATGCTCGAAGAAATTTCGCTACCATCGGGAATCGATTTCCAGCCGCCAGCCGCGGCACAAACGACCGACTTTGAGTTAGACAGTCTGCTCAGACCCGAGACTTCTCTACGGCTTAGGAAAATGTTAATCCCAGGCACAGAGACGTCAATTATTTGTGACGTATCGACAGGAGTGCCCCGGCCGTACGTACCTAAGAGTTTACGGATGAACGTTTTTGATAAGGTACATGGATTGACCCACCTAGGGGTCCGGGCCTATGTTAGGATGGTCGCCAAGAAGTTTGTATGGCCTGCGATGTACCAAAATTGTCGGAAATGGGCACGTATATGCTCAGCTTGTCAAAAGTCAAAAAATTCCCTACAAGTCAGAAGTTCGCTCGGAACATTCTCTCAAGTGTCGAAGCGTTTTGACGAAATACATCTCGACCTAGTGTGGCCGCTCCCACCGTCCTAAAACTTTCGCTACCTTCTAACAATTACAGATAGATTCACTCAGTGGCCCGAGGCTATACCACTACGTGACATCAAGGCAGAAACGGTACCGGATGCTCTATTTAGGGAGTGGTTCGCCCGCTACGTAGTGCCATCATCAGTGGTAACAGATCAGGGCTCACAGTTCGAGTAACACCTATTTCGCGAGCTTTGTGGCAAATTAGGCGTAGAACGTAACCACACGTCGACGTACAATCCAAAGGCGAACGGGTTTATAGAGTGGTGGCATCGTACTGCTGCATTCATATGTTATAACAACGATCAGTGGACCAAGACATTGCCTCAGGTGTGGTTAAGTTTAAGGTCAGCTTACAGAGGCGAAAACGACGCCAGCGCGGCGGAAATGGTTTTCGGTCAAGCAATCCGACTATCGTCGGACTTCATAGGCGTAGATAGGTCCACAGGAGGAATAGCGCAATCGGATTTTGTGAGGGATTTACAACGCCCCTTTGAAAAGGTTCGGTCGTCGGCACCAACCATAGTAAATTTAAGCCATTCGTGTTCAGGGAGCTGAAAACTTGCTCTTACGTTTTCGTTAGAGTCGACTCGGTGAAAAGATCTTTACAACGCCCGTACGAAGGGCCATTCACAGTTACAAGCCGTGACGCAAAAACATTCCGGGTTTTAGTAAACTGTAAGGCGATGGCAATCGGTATAGATCGGCTTAAACCTTGTTTCGGGAAAATAGAACAGAGTCGCGTTATCGCAGAACCTAGCTTGACCGTCACCAAGCAGGCAACCAGAGCAACAAACCAAGGGTCCCCGGTTAGAACCTCAAGACCGGGGCGCACAATTGTCCGTCCGGAAAGGTATCGTTGAGTGCTTGGCATCAACTGGCGGGGGAGTAATGTGGCAGTAATGTGATCGCGCCTTCAGACAACACCAAATGAACAGAACTGACAGCTGAGTGGTGGCGGCGTTTATCGTTAAGTTAGTATCGTCAAATTTCATTGAAATAACTGATGGTAAAAATCTCTGACAGACAGATCAATTTTGGCGGCTTCAGCCCAGACACTCTTATCTGAAGCTTTGTAAACTAAATAAATAAAATTTAGTTCTAAGATGAATACTATAAACTCGGTGTTTCCTTCCACGGGCCTATCTCAATCCGCACATTGACGAATACCCCCACAATTTTATGTAATCCTTGTTCGCCTTCATCTGGAATACGCCAGTCAAGGCTGATAACCCTATTAGTCCGCCACACATTGAACAAATAATCTGTGTAGCGAAGGTAGTAGCAGAATTAGGTTTGCACCTAGTACCGTATCTCACTATAAACAACAACTCTTAAAACTCCTAATACGCCGTGAAGTGGATGACATACTCTTTATTCATCAACTTTTAACTGGTAATATTGATACTTCCGCTCTATTGGAACTCATCTCATTTAATGTTAACCCATGAAACCTTCGATCTGTTGCTATCTTCCGTTTAAAGCCTCACCAAACGAGTTATTGATACCGTTACTTCAACTCGTCTTAAAACAAAGGTACTTACATCGGTTGTACCGATATTGCACCTATGTAGGGCTGTATAACGGTTGCACAACGATTCTGCATTTCCAGCTTTATTGAGAAATCACAATTTCTTTTCTTTAAAACGTACTTATAATCCTGAATACAAGTTTGATTAAGATTAAAGTTCATTCGCGGCCTTATTCGTAACAACTATGTCCAATATCTTTTATAGCTAGACATCCAACTTTCTGTATAAGCAGCAAGTTATTTCGAACCTTAATCACTTGTCTGCACCAATTTCTTCATTACACCTTTCCAACACACTCCGACTGACAGCCAACAATAATTTGTAGCTTTGTAGAGGGAGCAACAACTTGGCTTGATTCCGAACGTTCCGATGACATTTCCAAACAGCTGAGTGTAGTTGTATCTTTCTGAAACCGAAGAGAACGCCGGCGCATTTTGCAAAACCTCCAGCCTTCTCTTCCTCCCATACGTCCCACACACTATTTTCATTAGACCGCGTAATAAAAATTTTCGATTTCGCCTTCTTCTTTTTCAATTCAGTTACTTGAGAAGAGACGCTATGGGAACATTGCTCTATCGTTTGACAGCGATTTTGACATTTCAAATAAATATGCATTTTGCAAATGGCGGCCCTCCGAACAGAGGTTGGTCCCAGAGTGCTCATCAATTTTTCACAAATTCCCAACAATTTTCGCTCTATTTTAATACAAATTTTATCCGAAAATCTTTTTCAACTTTCAATTGTTATGTGGAGATAGAAATTTTATTACAAATTCATTTGTGTCGTGAATTATGAGGGAGTGAAAAAAAAAATAATAAGAATGTAGAGACGATCTGTCTTAGTGTGACTTTGTCATTGTCCCATTTCGTTGAAAGATGAAAAGTTTTTGCGATTTTTTTTTGGGTTTTTTGTTTTTCTGTGTTGGTTGTTTGTTTAATTTGTGTTAATGTTGGAAATGTTTTTGTTTTTTTTTTCTTCTCTGTTTTCCTTTTCAGGGAATACATTGAGTCGTCAGAGAATCGAAGATTTTTGGCCGAGTTGAAGTTGTTGGAATTGATAGAGTGATTTTGATTTCACCGACTGGTACTAGTCATTGTAGACGACGACGGTGACCACGACGATACACACAATCGTCACCACCACCATCATCATCCTCATCAATCTGATCATTAACTTGGGAAGCATCTCGTAGAATTTGGAGAAGATTACAAGATGACCACGAGCAGTGAGGATGTGCTGCTTCAGATGGGCGAAGTCCGCTATAAAAAGGGCGATGGCACACTTTACGTAATGAATGAGCGGCTCGCCTGGATGGCAGAGCATCGCGATACAGTGGCAGTGTCCCATCGATTTGCCGATATAAAGAGTAAGTTCTTGTTTCGAAGGGGGGGAATGCTTAACTTTTAATCAAAATTTGGGTTAAGCTAGAGCTTAGCTTTGCGTGTCTACAGACAGTTTAGCAGTTTCATTGGAAATTGACGAATTTAAATGGAGAGGAGGAACATTAATTTTTTTTTATTATTATTATTTTTTTTTATTCTCTACAAACTGCGCTGTTGCAATTGTTTCTTTGAAATGTGAAATGAAGCATGAGTCGTTTGAGTCGATGGGATTTGATTGAAAGTATTAAGTTGGAGGCGTGCTATTTGGGTTGGTGGCAGCGATTGAGTACTTTTTAAGAGAACTATAAGCGATTACGGCGTAAATTTATATTTTTACGCGCCTCTTTCCGAGTATTGTGATTTTACCTTGTGTGTCTGGATTTTGTTTGGATAGGTTGAAGCAAAATTGAAGGCACTGTTTTCTGCTCTAAAATTCGTCCCGAATGTAGACTTCGTGACGCTAGGGCGGTTTATAAATAGTTTTTGCAGTTCCAGCAGCGCGCATGTGTAGATCTATTGCTAAATATTTCTCTTACATTACATCTGGGCCACTTGAGGTTTGGCGGTTTGCGAAACTTAAGAAACACTCCAGAGGGCATCACTCATTAGCTAACATTAGACTTATTAGCCTTCTATTTGAATCTGGACTGGAACCTGAGCTTCTATAGCTTTTTGAATAGACTTTTCCCAAGTCCTTGTTTAGGGGGGCAATACCAGCTAACATGCTGTGTTTGTAGTTATTTCGATGGGAGCTTACTTAGATAAATATCAGTCCGTAATGGGTCCCGATCTGTGTCTCAATCAAAAATTACTCAATCTGGTGTCTACATTTGTGTATTTACCTCGTCTTGCCATAAGTTCTGTTACAGATATAGAACGCTATAGAAAAAAAACAGTAAACATATTGTGTTCAAAATTATTTCATTTATTAGACCGCAATATTGATTATTCAAAAAAAATTGGGTTCACTCGAAATGACTGCATTCTGCTTTAACACAACACTTTTAAAAGGTGTGGCTATTGGGCTATAGCGGCAGGTACGGTTTCCATAGAGATCGGGGACACTGGTCTAGTTAATGCTGTTTTAAGGCTTTCAAAATATGTGTGGGGATTCTTGCAGGCCATGTTCTCCAATTCTGACCACAAACCATAATCCCGTTGATTCAGATCTGGACTCCCCGACGGCCAATTTTTTGCTTCTATAAAGCCACGAATATTGACTGAGACACTCTTGCTGGAATCCATCTGTATCCACTGAAAAGGTTATTGGTCAAACCCCTCACAACACCCAGCAACCTCTAGTACATCTTCTTGGTAAACCTTTGCACCAATTTTTACGCCTTTTTCACAGAAATGGAGGGATGTTACACCATGGTGAGAGACACCCCACCAAACCATTACGGAAGCAGGAACAACTTGGAACAATTTTTTTCGCTTCCTTACATGAAGTGGCATAAATTTTGTCATTTTATTTGGTGAAAATTTCTTCCACGGTAAAAATTTTCTCATCCGTAAACAGAATGTTTTCATGGCCATTGTCCGCGTACCACTGCAAAAGTCGCTAGCATTTTTCCAGCCTACTTTTTTTTATTTGAGGAGTTAGAAGATGATCCGACAATAGGCTTTCATATGCAGAACATCCCGAAACAGCCTATACATGGATCTGGTTGATATATCCAATTCCTTGGACATGATCTCTTGCTTCCTAAGGGGATTTTTCCGAATTCGTTCACGCACTGCCTTTACTACCGCATTCGAACGGACGACGCGAGGGCGACCACTTCTTGGCCTGTCCTCTACTCCAGACAATTCGCCGAAGCGAGCAAAAGCCCGATAAACGAAAAGTCTCGATATTCCGATATAAAATTCTCGATAGAAAATTTGGCCAACACTCTTTCCGCACCAACACTCGTCGTCGCGACTTGGAAGTGTACGGACGTGTTAACTTTGAGTGTTGTGGGGTGTGCACTTTTTGTTTCCTCAAGTCTATCAAATTTAATTCGAAGTCATAACTTATTTATTTATTTTTTAAATGCATTGTCGTCTCTGTAAAAATAAAATCGAACGTAGTTGCGATTTTAAAATTTCGCGCGGGGACTGCAATCTGTCTTTCCACTACCAGTGTATACAGCTGATTTTGACTATATGTACAATATCGATGTGATAAATGCACCGCTCTACGTCGAAAGTCTCGATATATACAAAGTGATTCAGTTCCAACAAAATCAACATCAAAATTACAGCAGCAGCCACCAGCACAAACAAAAACCGGAGTTGCATCGGCGCTCACACATCGTTTAAAGCGTAGCGCACAAACCCTCTTTACGCCCCGAGTTGTCGAGCATGCCGACAAACAGCTAACCACATCAGACACTGTCTCAGACGGTCAACTTGTGCAAAACAAAAGTTCAGTCACCCTGGAATTGCTCTATGATTGTGACTTCCTCAGCACAATCCAACAGCTGAAAGATGAAAACAAAATGCTAAAACAAAAGATCACTTCTTTGGAGGGAAAATTAAATTGGAGAGAACAAAAACACGTAGAAAATATTATCGAGATAACTGGGATCCCTGGAGTCAACAGCAGTAACGTGGAAGAATGTGCCCAAAAAATATTCCGTAGCGTATTGGATGTCTTTGTCACTGCCGCTGATATACAGCGTTGTTTTGTCAAGCGGGTATGGAAAAGAAACTCCAATATTGACTCAACTGGGCAAAACTCTAACAACAACAAGAAATCCAGTGATATTCTTTGCGTTCAACTATATTCCCAAGATGTAAAACAAAAGATAAAGGGCCCGGCCCATAGAATCCCTTGTGTCCGTTACGATGCCGGATAGGTTGACGTTGAGGTATTTGAAGGAAATGACAGTCTCATAGAATCCGTGGCATACGTTGGCAGAATAACTAACGAAACGAAACAAAATAATTGAAATGTCAATATTTCTCAATGTTTTCTTTTCAAGCTAAGACAATTTCTTTTCATTCTCTCAATGTCTCCACCAATGAAAGTGCTTACTCTCAATTTGTGAATGCGTGAACCTCAATATGTGAATGTATGGTCCTCAATGTGTGAATGTGTGAACTGTCAACGGATCGACGGATTGAAAAAATAGAAAGTAAACCTACTTTATCCTTACTATCCGTCAGATTTTTAACACAGATTTTTTGATAAAAAAATAATTTTATTTTTCAACGTAGTCTCCCTTGAGCTCTATACACTTTGTCCAACGCTTCTCCAATTTTTTTATCCCTTCCAAAAAAAATGATTTGTCGAGGTCCTCAAAATAGCGAGATGACTTCATCATTGGAGTCAAATCTTTTTCCACCAAGCCATTTCTTCAGGTTTGGGAACAAGAAGTAGTCGCTCGGAGCCAAATCTGGAGAATAGGGTGGATGAGGGAGCAATTCATAGCCCAATTCATGGATTTTTGCCATGGCAACTGCACATGTGTGCACCCTTGCATTGTCTTGGTGGAAAAGAACTTTTTTCTTGGCCAAATGAGGTCGTTTTTTTTTCAAATCGTCATTGAATCGGTCCAATAAGTTGGCATAATATTCCCCATTGATTGTTCTTCCCTTTTGAAGGTAGTCAATGTGGATTATCCCGCGTGCATCCCAAAAAACAGTCGCCATAACTTTATTGGCTGACCAACCCACCTTGGCCTTCTTTGGCGCCGATTCACCCTTAGAAACCCACTGTTTGTTCTCTGGTGTGTTGTGATGGATCCATGTTTCGTCCACGGTTACAAAACGGCGCAAAAACTCCTCCATATTGCGATTAAACAACGCCAAACCTTCCTGTGAAGTTGTTACACGATTGCGTTTGTGGTCGACTGTGAGCAAACGCGGCACCCATCTTGCGGAAAGCTTTCTCATGCCCAAGTGATCATTCAAAATTGAAACCACTGAGCCATGCGAGATCCCTACGGCTTCCACAATCTCTCGCACTTTCAATCTTCGGTCGGCCAACACCATATCGTGAATTTTTTCGATTGTTTCGGGTGTAGAGACCTCAACTGGGCGTCCAGGACGTTCGGCATCTTCAGTGCTTGTACGGCCACAACGAAATTCAGTAAACCACTTTTTTACCATTGAAATCGATGGTGCAGAGTCCCCATAGCATTTATCAAGCTTAGCCTTGGTCTCGGTAATGGTTTTTTTTCGCAAGAAATAATGCTTAATAAGCACACGAAATTCACTTTTTTCCATTTTCTCCTCAAATTAGTGAGTAGTCTGATAAAAATAGCTGTCAAACACAAACTAACTGACGCAGCAAGTTTAAATTTTGACAGGAGTCAACTGACAGATGCCTGTTGACAGGAGCAGTGTTGCTGTTTCAGTAAAGAGGTCAGAAATTCAAAAAATCACGGACTTATTGACCCGCCCTCGTATCCAGCTGTCAGCCGTATATGTCAACGCAACGTACGCAACGGATTCTATGGGACTGGGCCTTAATGTAGGGCAAAAGGAATGCAGTGAAGAAGTTAAAGTCTTCTTTATTTGATCCTGCTAGTAAAAGTACTATTTTTATCAATGATTGCTATACGAGCTACACACGAGCATTGTTTATGGAAGCCAAAAAAGTTAAAACTGAGAAGGATTACGAGTATAAGTATTTGTGGTACCAAAACTCTAAGATATTGTTGAGGAAAGTATATAAGAGTAGGGTTGTTGCTGTAAGGTCGTTTGATGATTTGATTGCTCCCGAAGACTAATTAGTCTTTTGATTACGTTTAACAATTTTTTGTGATGTTTAATTCATTCGATCATATAAGCAGCGACCCAACCACTACTACTATAAGAAGCATAACCGATGGTGATTTTAAATGTAATTCTGATAGGAGTAGATTTTTTTTTTGTACACCAAAATATACGCAGCTTGAGGCAAAACTTTGATTTATTGGTGTGCAATCTAAAAGCACTTAAGTATTTACCGGACTTAATTTTTGTTAAATCTTGTTATTCTAGGTAATATGAACATAGACATTTTAACCTCCAGCATAGCCACAGAATCTTATCTCCATTAACATCTGAGCATGGGCTTTTTTCCTTCATGAACGAGCCAACTAGACCAATTTCTAGTTCCTGTTTAGACCATGTATTTGGACGTTTTAATGAAATACCTATTACTCAATGTGCAGGTGTTAATTTTGATCTCCATGTTACAGATCGTTGTATGACAGGTATTTTGTTCTACACGTTAAATGACAGGCCCAGAAGAAATAACTGTTCTCCGACCGTTACTAAAATTAGGTTTGATCTACTGAATGTTAAGCTACGTTTTGAAAACTGGGAGACAGTTTACGCTGAAAGTAATTTTTCCAGGGTTTATGATTTATTTCTGGAAGCCTTACAATCGCATATAAGAACTTACAGCTACAGCTATATATTAAGAAGATCAGAAGGAAGCCCTGGATTAATTGCGGTATTCTCCATAAAATAAAACTTAAAAATATGCTTTGTAAAAAATGTCGTAAGCACCCACTCAATAGAACATTAAAAAATCGCTTCAAAAAAAATGTGTCAGAAGGTTAATCGCGAAATCAGAATGTGCCGCAATTTATACTATGATTCTATCATGCGTAGATCGCAAGGCAACCCAAAAAAAGAGTGGAAAACTATTAATAGTATGATTAGTTCCAATGTCTCGAATATTTAATAATTCGATCATACTGGATAGTGATGGTGTTTTAATTGAAGATCCTACTACGATTGCAAATAAATTTAACAACTTTTTCATGAGTTCTGTGATCGGTGTACCGGGGGCAGTTTAGTAGAGGATACAGTACGTAGTGGAAGCTTCTTTTTTAGTCCAATCACTGGGTTTGAAGTTTACGGTTTAATCAACTCGCTCAAAAACTCACACGCTTGCGGTGCGGATGGTATCTCCAATCTTACATTAAAGCACATCGCCTTGAATATTGCTGATATCCTAGCTCACCTTTTTAATCTTAGTATTTCCACAGGTTATTTCCCCACCGAACTTAAATCTGCTAATGTTATACCTATAGGGTTTTCCAATAAGGACTTGACAACTTTTTTTTTAAATAAAACGCAAACCACAAACGATATTTCAAAAACTTTATTATCGGCTTGAAGTACAATCAAAACATTTATGAATGGAACTCGACTTCGTTCATATGGCCACCGCGGGCACGTTTGCAGCGGTCGATTCGTTGGACCCAATTTTCAACGACTCGGCCACACATTTCGGCTGAAACAGCCGCTATTTCGCGTTCAGTGTGGGCTCTGAGCTCTTCCAACGCCGTCGGCGTGTTGGCATAAACCAATGACTTAACGTAGCCCTACAGAAAATAGTCAAGCGGCGTTAAATCGCACGAACGAGGCGGTCAATCGTCTGGCCCATTTCTTGAGATAACACGCTCACCATACTCGTACTTACTCTTCAATAAATCGATTGTAGCGTGTACTGTGTGGCTTATGGCATCATCCTGTTGAAACCACATGTCGTCCAAGTCCATATCTTCCAATTCGGGCCAAAAATAATCGGTGATCATGGCGCGATAACGCTGACCATTCACAGTAACTTGACGATCGTTATCGTCGACGAAAAAATATGGCCCAATAACGCCGCCGGCATGCAAACCGCACCAAACAGTTATTTTTTGTGGATGAGGTGGTGATTCATGAAGCACGTGTGGATTTTCATCCGACCAATAACGCATATTTTGCTTATTGACGAACCCATTGAGCCAAAAATGAGCTTCGTCACTGAAGACGATTTTGCGATGAAATTCATCATCTTGGCGCATCTTCTCCAGAACCCAATCGGAAAACGTACGTCGCTTTAAATGGTCCATTGACTTCAATTCTTGAGTCAGCTTGATCTTGTATGGGTGTAAACTAAGATCCTTACACAAAATACGCCATAATGTGGTCTGAGCGATGCTCAATTCTTGAGAACGCCGTGGAATTGATTGATTTGGATCGTTTGCTACGGACGCCTGAACGGCAGCGATATTTTCGACACTTCGACCAACCCGTTGCCTCACTGACACGGCAGCATCACACAACGAATATGTAGACTCAAATTTTTGCACTAGACTTGTTATTGCCTGTCTACTAGAGCGAGAATTACGACCGAAAATTGGAGTTAACGCTCTTAAAGTTGCAGTCACCGACTTCGAATTTCGGTAGAAAATTTTTATAATTTGCAGACGTTGCTCGTTAGTGTACTTTACCATGATGAAAATGTTGAGTTTACTGAATAAATTGACAGTGACAGTTTGATGATTAGTGAAAGAGTGCGTTCACAAATTAAATTCAAAGTTGCCAAGTCCCTATTGGAAAACCCATTACTACTTGAATTTTCAAATAAAAATCCTTACTAACTGTTCTTATTATAGTTATACCTTAACTTGTAATGATAGATTAAGCAAATTATATTTTTTGTTACAATAAGAATAATGCTAGTATTTTTCACTGATCAGTGCATGTGTTCGGAAAAAAAATAATGGTTCTATTCCCGCAAGAAGTTTTGAACGATAAGCGCTGGAAATTGTGTAACAGTACTTATGGCAGGAATAGGTAAACATAATGGAGTTCTTTCCCTGTGTGCGCTGCATAAAGCAATGCCTGTATCTACTGCGTTGTGGCGTTGGGTAGGAATCAACAATTTTTCTGCTGAGAGCTGATACCTGTTCTAAGCCTCTACATCCAACAGTCATCTCAGGCAACTACTGCTCTGGAATGCTCTGTTATATCTCCGCTCTTCCAAAAGGCCAAATACACCTTTATTCGCCATCGATTTGCGGTTTGATTGTCAGCTTAAAAATGAACATACCTGTAGAATTGCACTACCGCATGCCCAGTTCGGGCTGAATGTTTTAGTCCAATAGTTTTAGTTTAGTTGATTAATGACTTTTATTTCACTTTTTTTTTCCTTTGGTTTGGCACAACGCCGGAACTCCTTTAAAATTGAGCTTTCCTCTAGGAAGTGTAATACGTCCTCCTGCTCTCTCTAATTGCAGAGATTGCACAAAACTGAAAGTTCGGGTTGGTGAGGTATAAAGTTTAATTGCTTATTTTTTCTATTGAAATCCTGTAGGTTGTAATTCAATTTAAAAATGCATTGATTTCGTACATGTCATGAGTGATTTTTTTCCATTGAAGTTCCTTAGGAATGCAAACTCCTCAGCGGGTGTAATGGAAAGGCTAAATTCAAAGTAGATGCGAGTCACCTTCATTCTTGCACGAAGCTTCCTATTCTTACATCGTCATTACTTTAACCATAACTTTCTAAAAACATTGTGGATCTATTTTCTAGATGCTACATGTAATACACGTTTGTAGGCAGTCGAAAAGTACACTTTAGGAAGTATCGTAGAAACGTCTCCGCTTCTCTGAAGGAGCGGTATTGTTAGAACTTTTGATGCGGACAAAATAAAAAGAAAGACAGTCTTTACTTTGGATAATTTGTTATAAACTTGCCTGGTCGGTAGTTGGTCGATAGAGTGAGTGAGTTACAATAATATATGAAGGGCCAAAAGAAACTGCAGCGAAAAACAGCTGTTACCTTCGTTAACTAAGTGTGTGTAACTAGGTGTGTTCACTAATAAAGTTACAAATGCAATTTTCAACACTCTCACTCATTAACTCTGTAATGCTACACTTTTTTTTCAAAACGTACTTCAAAACATTCAAAAGAAAGTTTTTGACAGCGTTTTTGAATGCCAACCAAGCATTCTTTTGGAGTTCTGTCATTGTCCCAATAAAATGTTCATCTTTAATGAGTTGCCGAATCTGTGGACCGTCAAACACACCGGCCTTTATCTTTTCAAAATACAGGCGAGGAAATGCTGAAATGAGGATCTTGAAACAGTCTCTTTCAGTTGGCAAAGCTTTAACAAACTGCTTCATGAGGCCCAGTTTTATATGCAGAGGTGGAAATACAATACTGTTTCTGTCAACAAGCAGCTGATGTAGAATGTTTGGATCACCAGGTTTGAGTTCAGATCTTGGCGGCCAATTCGACTGTAGCCAATGCTTCTCACGAGCTCTGCTGTCCCACGTACACAAAAAACAGGGATACTTGGTATATCCGCGTTGCTGGCCAAGAAGAAAGCATACCCTTTTAAGGCCAACACATATGATTCATTTGTACATGTGGTATTGCAACAAATCAATGACTCTTTATGTCTTGATATTCTTCACGTAAACAAACTGAGTGGCCTATTGGGACTGCACCAAATAAGTTTCCATTGTGGAAGAGGAAACACTTCAAGCTTCGCTTTGAGCTATCAATAAAAAGTCGCCATTCAGTTGCGTCATAGGCTAGACTTCCCAACTCCTCCATTAAACCATTTATGTTATGGCAATCCACGAATTCACCGTCACTTCGAAAGTATTGCAGAAATGCAATTTCTCTTGATCGAAAGTAGGATACCTTAGCTCCTTTTTCAAGCAAGTTTTTCACGGGAAATCTTGATGCTAAGAGCTCTAAAACCTTTTTAGAAAGTCCCAAATCCCGGGACAAATCATTTAACTCTTTCTGATCAAATCCCTTACGAATGGAATAATCTTACATTCCAAAATCTTCATCATTGGTGTCACATCCATCTCCACCATACTCGTATTCTTGTAATAAAGAAGTTAGTTCTTTGAAAACTGGCACTGGGATTTCAGCTGAATAAGGTACTGGGCGTATGGCTGATAATAAACTAGGTCCTAGTTCCCAAACTTTTCAAACTGTGGACACTAGGTTAAGTTAGGTTAGGTAAGAGTGGCTGTTGGAAATACCAACCCACTTAGGCCTATTGGCCCATTGTGATGCCACGTGGATCTATGATCTTCTTACTACTGGAACCAGTTTGAGCTTATAATAAAGCGTAGGAGACTGTTAACGTCTATTTTTTCTAGATCGTTTAGGTCGTTGTAGAAGAAAGCTCCTAGATGAAGCTTCCTTCTCTGGGAGAGAGCTGGGCATGTGCTGAGTAGGTGGGGGATTGTCTCCTCCTCTTCCTCGTCCATGCAGCTTCTACAGAAATCATTAGTAAAAGCGCCAAGCCTTCTTGCGTGCTTGCCTATGAGGCAGTGTTCAGTAATGACACCTATTATGGCGCTGAGATGTTTCCTATCTAAAAGGATCAGACACTTAGAGCGACTCAGATCCAGCCTTGACCAGATCTGTTTGGTCGCTAGACATCTAGCTTTAGTGTTAGTTTGCACGTAGCGATTGGTATACCTATACTACCTTTGTCCGGTAGGATAGGTAGAGTGGTTCCAATTTTGGCGAGTTCATCGGCTCTGCAGTTCCCTGGAATGTCTCTGTGGCCCGGCACCCAACAAAGGTGAATGTTAAACTGCTCTGCCATCTCCATGAGAGATGATCGGCATTCAAGGGCGGTTTTAGAATATAATGAGACCGAGTCCAGGGACTTTATGGCAGCCTGTCTATCCGAAAATATGCGGATATCCTTTGCAGATATCACGTTTTTCTTCAGCCAGGACAGAGCTTCTTTAATCGCCAAAATTTCCGCCTGGAACACGCTACAGTGATTTGGAAGGCGCAAAGAGAGGCTTAGATTTAGCTTATCTGAGAAAACACCGCCACCAACTCCGCTATCGGTTTTAGTTCCATCCGTGTAGAGATGGATTGACTTGTCCTCCATGAAAGTATCCTCCTCCCAGAATGATCTAGAGGGGAAGCTTACATGGAAATTTTTGTCAAACCAAAGTTCAGGTATGGTGTAATCGATGTTCTCTGTGAGGATTCCTAATGTATTAAGTATGTTGGCGTGGCCAAATTAATTATTTGTCCACTGTTTAGTCGCTTTAAGGCGAATAGCTGCAGTCGCAGCTACTTGCTTGCTAAAAATGTCGAGGGGTGTCAAGTGAAGCAGAATATCTAATGCCGCAGAGGGGGTAGACCGCAAGGCTCCGCTTGTGCATAGACATGCTGTTCTTTGGACTCTGCTTAGTTTAATGCGGTTGACTGCATTTTCCAAGGCCGTCCACCAGACAACCACCCCGTAAGTAAGTGTCGGTCTTATGACCGAGATGTATAGCCAGTGGGTTATGCGAGGTTGAAGGCCCCATTTGTTCCCAATGGCTTTCTTGCAAGAGAATAAAGCTATTGTAGCTTTATTGACTCATTCTTGAATGTTAGGTTTCCAGTTTAGTTTCCTATCAAAAATGAGACCCAGATATTTTGCTGTATCGGAGAAAACTAAACTGGTACCGTTTATTGAAGGAGGGTCTATGATTGGAATTTTATATTTCCTAGAAAAGAGGACAAGATCAGTTTTATGGGGGTTTATTCCCAATCCACAGCGATCTGCTCAGCGGGTTAATCTGTTGAGATTTACTTGAAGGAGTTCTTTAATGGTATTTAGATGTTTTTCTGAGACTGCTATGGCAACGTCATCCGCATAGGCAATCACTCTGCTACCACCCGCTTCCAGGTATATCAGTAGTTCGTTAACTACTAAGTTCCAGAGAAGGGGAGAGAGGACACCGCCTTGCGGCATTAAACTGATCAGCTCCCCAAGTGAGCCATCTACCTGCAGAGTTGACAGCGCAGTCGTGAATGCGGATGTGTTGACGTTGTTAAAGGCGCCCTCTATGTCTAGGAAAGCAACCATTGTGTACTCCTTATATTGTAGGGATCGTTCGATGTGGCTAGTCAGAGAGTGCAAAGCCGTTTCCACCGAGTTTCTTTTACAGTAGACAGAAGTCTTGGATCAACTTTAGCTTGAATATGGATATCAATCAGTCGTTCTAAAGTTTTCAGAAGGAATGATTATAGACTTATAGGTCTGAGGTCCTTTGGGACTACATGAGTAGATTTTCCAGCTTTGGGAATGAATACTACATTGACTTCTCTCCATAATAGTGGAATGTGGATAAGTTCTACACAGCTTCTCATAATATTTTCCAACACTGGTAGAATAATATCTGAGGACCTCTGTAGCTCGGCAGGTATAATACCGTCCGGACTAGCAGACTTGTATGGTTTGAAGCCATGCAGCGCCCAGAGCAGTTTGTCACTCGTAATCAGACCATGAATTTTGGTCACGGTTGCAGTAGGCCTGTTTGGGCTGCTACTGGCCGCGAGTTGGGAGCTACCTGGAAAGTGGGTGTCCAGAAGCAGGTTGAGTGATTCATCACTTGAGGTTGTCCAAGAGCCATCGGTTTTTTTCAAACAGCTAGGCATCATAGGATTTGTGGAGAGGATTTTTCTTAGCCGCGATGCCTCAGAGGTTTCTGTAATTTTGTCACAGAATGACCTCCAGGATTGTCGCTTTGCCTTCCTCAGTTCTTTTTTTGTATAATTTGAGGGATTCTTTATATGAGTCCCAGTCGGTCACTTTTCTTGTGCTTTTTGCTGCGTTGAAAAGTTTTCTGCAGCAGTCCCAGTGCCGATGTCCACCAATGGGCTTTTTCTTGCCTCTTGGTTGAATAAGAGGGCAGGAAGCAGCCATAGCCTTATTGAGAGCCAGAGTAAATTCCCTGACTTTCATGTCAAGCTCATTGGTGTCACGCGGGGGACTTGATAGTTCAGAGGATAACGTTTTTAACAGTATTCCTCTGTATTTTGACCAACCAGTTTTCCGGTAATTCCGGAATCTCTTAATTAAAACCAATAGTACATTCAATTATGACATTCGAAGAATATTGTATAAAATTTTCACGAAGAAATATTAAAAAATACGGCAATGGCAGCAATTATTCGGACGTGTCTTGGAAAAAAGTAGAATTGCGGTGCCGCTCATAACTTGGCGCTGGATCATCCGAAATCAAAAAATCAAAGTTCATTCGTTAGATAATAGTTTTCCCCCGGTAACGCTGGGGTTTTTCGAAATTGAAAAACCGTTAGTTTTTCACTGATTAGTATTAATATTATTGGGAAGACGGGACAAGAAAAAAAAAGAGAAGTATTTGGTTTTTTTTTTTTGCACGCCCACTACGTTACACTACTTGACGATAAGCTGGCGAATTGATGTTGCCGGTACCGAGATTAGACGACGAATGAGTGATGATCTAGGTTAATGCATTTGTTTTCAATAAACCTCAATTCAAATTTTTGTATACCTTAGCTCGCAATAAATCAAAGTGTTGTGTGAGCATTTTAATTCAATTATTTACAAACTCTCAACGATCCTTTTTATTCGCTTATTGACTTTATTTTCTTTTAATATTTTCAGTGCAAAAAATCTCCCCAGAGGGCAAGCCAAAGGTTCAATTACAAGTGGTACTTCACGATGGCAATAGTTCAACATTTCATTTTGTCAATCGAAATGGACAATCAGCACAATTAGCCGATCGCGACAAAGTCAAAGAACTCCTCCAACAGCTATTGCCCAATTTTAAACGAAAAGTCGACAAAGAATTAGAAGAGAAAAATCGCATTCTATCAGAGAATCCGAATCTATTACAGTTGTACAAAGATTTGGTCATAACGCAAGTACTGACGAGCGAAGAATTTTGGGCGACGCACGCAAAAGAGTATACAGCAAAGAAAATGGCGAAAAAACAGGAGATCGGTAAGATGGTTAAACATATTACATATAAATCTATTAAGAGGCAGCTCGAAAAGGGCGAAAGTAGGAAATAGAAGTCACAAAGTGGATTGCGGGTATAAGTGATAAGAATTTATCGCTGGAACATCACAAAACACCCTTGACATTGATACACAGTTAGAACATATTGTTGGACCTTATGTTGTTTTGAATGATATGACTGAAAGCTTGCATTGTGTCCTGATGCCATCAACAATGGTCTAAAGTGTACTTATTTGTTTGCAGAATCTATTTGTTTTATTAGTCTCCTTCTACTGACGGATAACTTACTAATTTCTTTTCTCATGATGCCATTGTCAGCAGTTTAAGAAATTCATCTATGAATTATACACAATCACTGATAAGGAAACCACATGACTGCATGTCTTCTTTAAGGTCCTTATTTGAAAGGTATCCCTGTTGTTTCAATGAAATTTGTGGATCACCAAATCTTCTTCAAATTTGGCAGGGGTGGTGGCTTGAAGCTCGTCTCTATAAATGCTATCTTAAGTGACCTTTAGATTGATAAGTTGTATTTTCTCTTTGTGGTGAAGTTTCATGCTGGACTTATCATGATGAATGGTTACTTACTTACTTTACTGAATAATTTCAGTCCTTTTCGTAACACAGTGAATAGGAAACATTTTTTTTTTCTGACGTTACGAACATTTCGGGTGGCAATGACACGCGGCTATGAAAAGGTCTCACTCTGTCGCCTTTAGGACTCGGGAACAAATCATAAGTCTTCTCTCACTGTGTACACACTGATAACTACATAGTGAGTGGAGCCTCGGAGCACCATTGATTGCTGTGTCAAGAATTTATTTGTTTAGTGGTACCGTCTTTCCTTCCGCAGTATGGCCTTCAATTTTTATTGAGCTATCCAAGCTTCTTTTCTGTTACGTAGAAGAAATTGTTATCATGTTATAGAACCAACTATAACTCTTTCACTTCACTTTTATGGTAATCCATGCAGATTCCTAGATTCCTTTTCAAAATCTTCCGAAAATGTCATTGGCTCACCTCCTATTTTCTTTTGAAGAAAGTGATATTCCTTACATTTTCTCTAGTGGGAGAGTTCGCAGGCAGCTATGCTGCATCATCACTTGTTCTGCCTCTTGCTTTGCAGCATATGCTTGTCTGCATTTTTTATCAAATCAGGGATTTCGTTTTGCCATTCACGATATCCCTATTCGGATTTTTATTACAACAATGTTGTGATTCGCATCAATGTGTTGTTTCCTCGAAATGTTCTGGGTCAGATGTGGGACCCAGTGGACTAACCTGAGCTTGTTTTTGGAGGTGAATTTGTGCTTGCTGTGGCGTTCAATTTTGCTGCCAAATATGCCTTTTTTTAACTTGATTAACAATGTACTTGTAGAATCAATTGTTGGTTAAGATATGTTATTATTCTCTTTTCATTATTTTCGTAAAATGCATTGTCCCTTCGGGGAGGAATCGAAAATTTTCGGACCGAAGCGCTCTATAATTTGTTCGCCATCTAAGGCGACTGATGCGCGTTTGTCTGACCAGGTGGATGTCACTACAGCTCATAGATTTCGTTATTATATGTCCCTCTCCTAAGCAAATGGAATCAGCAGGTCATTCGAAGAATCTTGCGTCCAAAGCGATGAAGTATATCTTTATTCGGTTTCGTCAAGGTTTGTTCTTCTGTTTCATATATCTTGACAAGACCTTATTGCTCAATTGTCTTAGGCTCAAGAAACAGCGATTGGCAAGCGTCACAAAATACCTAACTACCTTAAAGATATAGCTGTCTTTTGTGACGTTGTATCTGAATCGCTGATATTGTGAGTCCCTTCTTATTGAGAGCATATACTCGGTTACACAGCTAAACCTATTTTTGCCGCTTCTGTTTCAATACGAGGTGATAACACCTCACTGCGTTCTGCTAATCATATCAATGTCATCATCGTATGCAAGTACACAGTTGCACAAACTTTTGTGCCTCTGGTGTTGGCTCGTTAGTTTCGCACATTTTTCCCAACTATGATGTTTATCTAGATCCTTTTTTGACATCAAAGCTCCTTGTAAAACTGCTTCCGACCTTTAAGGAGCATTCTCAATGGTCATCCTGCACAATCTGACGAGTTTTGCAGGGATGCCAAGACTAGACAGGGCCCTGTATAGACCGTCTCTAGTTTTGTCGATTAGCTCCTATAAAAGTTTTTTGTAGCATCGTCTATTGCTTCTTGGAGGCGTGAGGGCCTATCAGGCTGATATTGTCGAGTTTATTGTTGTTCTGGATTGTTAAAATATCTTCGCTCATATGTGCAAGCTCACAACTTCCCTTAGTCTGCCGTTTACAACAAATCCTCACTAAACTAGATGTCGCTGCTGAATCAAACACTGCAGTGTGTGTTATACAATATATGTGCACATACAGCGCACCCTATACTCAAGTTTAATAAACCGTTTTGTTTATTCTGTTTTAGGTGTATCCGGAGCGTTTTTAGCCGACATAAAGCCACAAACAGACGGCTGCAATGGGCTTAAATATAATCTCACCGCCGACATTATACATTGTATATTTAAAACATATCCAGCCGTTAAACGTAAGCATCAAGAAAACGTACCAGGCAAACTGTCCGAATCGGAATTTTGGACCAAGTTCTTTCAATCGCACTACTTCCATCGTGATCGCATTACAACCGGGACCAAAGATATTTTCAGCGAATGTGGTAAAATCGATGATCAGGCATTGAAAGCAGCCGTACAACAGGGATCCGGTGATCCCCTACTCGATTTGCGACAGTTTGAAGATGTACCGCTGGATGAAGGTTTTGCCAGTGTTGCAGGCAACCGGCATATTGTAAATAGCGGAAATATTGTCCATCAAAACATGATCAAACGGTTTAACCAACACTCAATTATGGTAAGTACAAAATTAAAAAAAAATAGTCCGAAACTATAGAACTTATAGGTGTCTTCGTACTTTGTAGGTTCTGAAAACCTGCACAGATGTTACAAATTCCAATGGCACATCAATCAATCAAACGGCGACATCCAAAACAGATGCCAACAAGAATGACTTGATTCTAAATGGAATGAGTGATAAGAGCAAGCATAAAGATCATGGCAAAGTTCATACAAATGGTAACGGCGCCAATGATATGTGTAGTCCAGAGAAGCAACCAAAAAAGAGAAGAATCGTCGAAAAGATTTGTTATGAAGATCTTGGCGCTCCTGCTGTCGACGAAACTGACACAATCATGCAGACTTGTAGTAAAAGGTCTCAACAGCTAGATTTAGCCAAAGGTGAACGTTACATGCACGGTCCAGTTCCTATCTCACATCAAGATTCTCAAGACGAATTACGTGAACTGGACGAGACCGAGTATCAATTGATTCGTGTTGCTGAAAGTTGGAATCATAAAGCAACACCAAAGTGTCCGGTGAGTGCTACTGCGGCTGTGAATGCTTTGGGTGAATTGAGTCCAGGCGGTGCATTGATGCGTGGTTTTCAAGAACAATCCTTAGCACGTAAGTCTAACTAACACCGATTTATTTCAATTGTAATATTAAAAAAGTAATATTGATTTTGTTTCATTTAGAACTTGTCCCGCCGGATGTAGAGAAAGAGCTTAGAAATTTGTATTTGTCACTAAGTGAATTGTTGAAACACTTTTGGAGCTCCTTCCCACCAACGACGCCTGAACTTGAGTCTAGAGCGGTACGAATGCACGAAGCATTACAACGTTTCAAAATGGCAAAGTTGAGTCCATTTGAAGTAGGTTTCTACCATTCTAACAAATAAGTTTCGTTTGCTAATTTATTGTATCGTTGTAGAACCGCGCTATGCGTGAACTATCGCCATTGGGATCATCACTAACCCTGCATTTAAATCAATTGCTACAATCGGCTGCATCTAAATTCGCCACATTTCAGGAGAGAAAGATGCGGCAACATCGGTAGCAAAACCGGGTTCGTTCGTCCTCAGTCATTCATTAAATGAATTCAGTTTAAACTCCACTCGTTTCGAGTTTGTCTTTCTTTTGTTTTTCCTTTGTTTCTTTTCGTTCTGTTTCGTCTTTTCTTTTGTTTTGTACAATCCAATTAAAAAAAAAAAAAAAAAAAAAACTAAAAAAGATTATAGAAAAAGAAAACATGAATTCTAAAGTAGAATACAAAAGCTGAAAAGCGTATTGTTAACTTGATGTTGTTTTTATTGCTCGATGGGGATTTATTTCAGTGATGGTCTATCAACATTCTAGATGAATACCGAGCATAGAAAGATTACAAAAGAAAGGAAAAGTGAGTGGAGAGATCTATATGACTTATATGGTTTGAACTTATCCATTGTCGAGTGATAATGAAGAACATGAATGCAACGAATGGAGATTAACCTCTGGGTGACTTTGGCAACTTATTTAATAACTTAAGCAACTTCTTGAACCTGTCATTCGTACGAATAACAAAAATAGATCTATGCACAACAACTTTTTTAAGTCGTTTGCTGCTAGACCTAATCAGATTGCTTAAAAGCGCGGTGCTCAAATCTTCCTCCATAGCTAGGCGGTTGGTCTCATTTGCCTGAAAATGTCGGAAATGTTTCTATGTTTCTTCCACATTCTGTTCTTATCAATGGTTGTGGCTTTGTAATCTAAATGTTAGTAGTCCTTGTGCTGTATTGTTTTTTATTTGTTCTAATTAAATTTCCGCGTCTTTTTATGTTTGATGTTTTTGATGATCAGCAGGAGTTATTCGTTCGACCTTCCAGTATTTCGTAACGGTGGTAAAATAAAAGTTAGAATATAATTTGCAGCATCTCTGATGAGGTGTTGACAGCAACAGCCACTGATCGAACACAGATGATGCTAGTAAAAATAAACTTCTGAATGTTTTGGGATACTAAGTTGGTGAACAATTCCGCGATAGCCGGTCCTGAGTCCAGGTTAAGAAAGGAGAACTTATAACGTATAATATTCAGAAACATACTGCAGTATGTTGAACCTGATTCAGCATGCAGTGCATACGTTGAATAATCTGGCCTTCCAGGTTCGGTATTTTGCCATCGGGTGAACTTTCCGACAACCTAAAACTTGGTATGTTGTGAATTAAGAAACAGCCTTGCATATGAATGGACTGTGGGTGGCCTTAGCAACCGAAAAACGGACAACAATTATCGGATATGCACGTGAAATGTTTAGGCCATTAACACTCCATATGCAGCCGAACAATTATATAAATTTAGACCCTAAACCGATGATATCACTGCAAAGCAGGCCCTTTTTAGACTATGGAAGACTTTCCTAATGGTTGCTTCTACGAGCTCCTTTATCAGACGTGTGAGTAATGTCTTAGGCAGAAGATTGCTTTTGGTGATTTAAGTTAAGAAAGGCATCTTTGGCGACACAGTTGCAAAACATACAATAACTACACGACAGCAGCTCCAAAAATGGTCTCCAGTTTATTGAATTCGCCGCGGGGCGAAATCTTATTGTAGCAGGTACACGTTTGCAACACCTCAACATCTGCAAAGGAACCTGGCAGTGACCTGAAAAATTGATAAGCAAATTGATCGCTGTGCGATCGACCCAAGGTATAGCTCTGATGTTCAGACAACTATATTGCTACAAAAAGGAAGTAAGCGACCCAAAAATGTTTCGCCACAAAACAACGAAATAAATTTATAAATAAAACTAACAACAATTCACATTCCCGAGAGGTTAAACTTTTATTGTTTCTTGCTTTTGTTTTATATTTATAAATTAATCAGGACAGTTTTCAGTCCTCGTTTAGTCCTGCTTAAAGACTTCTCAGTACTCCAATTTGTCTGCTCCTTTTGAGCGCCACTTAGTTTTCCACACTTGCTGTTTTTCCTTTAAAAGTTTTCCGCTTCATTTGTTATGTTTCTGTTGTAACGCTGAAATTCATTGATTTGTAGAAGTTCTACGTCACAGGAAACAGCGGATTTTCCTTCGTTGACTTTTTTGTTGTTGTTGTTGGTTTTCTTTTCTCTCTTCCTCTTCTTGACCCTATTGCTGACTAGTTCGTCTGCATCTGCTGAATGCACTAAATGGATCGTCAAATAGAACTCACCTTACACAGCTGTCAAACAAAAGTTAAACAACAAATGTGCTTCGCGAACTTTGCGGGCTGTACAATGTTGCGCAAAATTAATCACCCTATCGGAAGATGGTATAATTTTTGCAAATGGTATCGTACGTCAATCATATTTGACCTTTGTGAACTAGACGGTTGCGCAATGGAGCGCTATACTCCGCAAGAGCGTGGAATAATTGTGTCGATGTTTTTGACCAATAATCGGTCGGTGGATTTCCTAATCGGGTCGTGAAAACTGGGCAAACATTCCGGCGCTTAGCTACTCGACTCGAACAGAGTGGAACCACAGGAGACCATGCAGGGCGTGGCCGCCAATGGGCTTCGCGTTCGGCCGCGGCTGTGGCTGCCGATGGGGCCCCCGCCCAATTATCAAGGCTTCGCCCTTTAATGACGTTGTCTAATAATGAACGGGGGCAGAGCAAAGTACTGGTCTTATCGTAAACACATTCAGATGACGCTACCGAAGGTTGCTACGATTTGATCAGTCACAAGCTGCCGGTCATAGGTCTTGTTGGCGGCTGGACCACCGGTAGTCCCTACCAGGATTTAAATCATGGTACCATGGGAGTCAGGAGCCCCCCGGATCTCGGTCCGGGCCTGACTTGTTAGAGGTAGGCCCCCTTGTGGGAGCGTCATGGTGGCTGTGGTTTAAACCCAAAATCGCGGGAAAGAGTCTTCCTATGGTTTTCCTTTGGTTTTCCTTTGGTTTTACTTGGTTGACTCAATGTGGAGTTGCAATAAGTGCTGGGTGCTGCGACCCTAAGAGCAGTAAGAGGTTTTAGGTCAGCCTCGACTCATACCAAGGGTGGAACTTGAGCCGGAAACACAGTTCCAAATTGGTATCTAAAATAGTGAAAATCATTGAAGAGCGATGGCAAGGCGTATCCTTGCTCCCATGGATGTATGGGCATCCCGTAAGTTTAAGCCCACACGGCAGGTACTTACGTTAAAAACATGAGACATCTGTGGCTACCGATGTCACTTACGAGGGGCGTTCAACATATTCTCGGTATCGGGGTGAAGCTGTGGTTGTATATGTAAATTGACTTATTTATCAAGTAATACTATTATTTTAGTGCATTCATGTAAAATTTCATATAAATGTGATTATTAATTCGCGTTTTATCTCTAGTTAAACAGAATCATAATGGCAACTGAGACGATGATGGTGAAAATTGAGCATCGCGCTGTAATTAAATTTCTCACTAAGCAAGGAAAAAGTCAAAAAACTATTCATGAAGAGATGGTGGCTGTTTACCAGGGTTCCGCACCTTCATTATCAACTGTGCAAACGTTGTCAAGTGAGTTCAAGTGAGGCAGAGAGAGCATTGAAAACGACCCCCGCTCCGGCGCCCCGGCTACTGCTTGTACGATAGAAAGCATCAAAGAAGTCGAAAAACTTGTTCTTGAGGATGCCCGAATAAAGGTGAAAATGATGGCAGAGATCACCAAGCTTTCAATTGGTACCATTCACACCATTCTTCATGACCATCTTAACCTTTCAAAGGTCAGGTGCCACGAATGCTCACAGCGCCTCAGAAAAAAGTGAGAATCGCAAGCTGTAGAGAGCTTTTGGAGATGTGTAGTGAGAACGCGGACGGTGTTATGGATCGAATTGTTACTGGGGACGAAACATGGGTCCACCACTATGACCCTGAAAGCAAACAAGAGTCCATGCAGTGGCATAAAAAAGGAACAGACTCCCCGAAGAAGTTCAAAGTCACTCCGTCTGCCGGGAAGCTCATGGCCACAGTTTTTTGGGACTCAAAGGGAATCTTGCTCATTGAGTACAAAAAAAAGGTGAAACCATCAACGCCACATCCTACGCTTCCACTTAGCATAATTTGCGGGAGGAAATTAAAAAGAAAAGACGGGGTAAACTCGCAGCGGGTGTGTTGCTTCTTCATGACAACGCTCCTGTTCACACGGCGCGAGTTTCCAAGGCTGCTGCGCGAGATTGTGGTTTCGAAGAAATCCAACACCCACCCTATAGTCCAGACCTTGCCCCTAGGGATTATTTCCTGTTTCCGGATTTGAAAAAATGTCTTCGTGGAAAAAGATTTTCGGATGATGAAGAACTCAAGTCGGCAATAAATGGGTATTTTGCAGAGAAAGAGGAAATTTATTTTGTTGGGGGTTTAAAAAAGCTTAGCTCAAGATGTAACAAATGCATTGATATTAGGGGAGATTATATTGAAAAATAAAAACAATTTAAATTGAATTCGCATTTTCCTTCATATCGATACCGAGAATATATTGAACGCCCCTCGTAAAACGAAGAAACATCAACCAGACGACGGGATACGCAATTGGGCATCACCAGGCGGACCCTACAGCGAATTTTAGTGAACAATTTACACATGTTCCCGTACAAAGTGCAAACAGTGCATCAGTTAATGCCTCCTGACCGTCAGTCGCGTGTGAATTACTGTAAAGCCATCCTCAATCTCAACAACGAAGAGGACGACTTTGTGTCGAAAATCATCATGAACGACGAGGCGCATTTCCACTTAAGCAGTTACGTCAATTAGCAAAATCTTCACTGGCGACAGCCACTTGGTGGATATCATCTTTTCCACTTAACAGAAACAATTGTAAAGGTCCAAATAAAGATTTCCATCAGTCAAAATCATTTGTTTTTATTTAGTAAAAAAGTAATTCAGAAACAAAATTGGAGGATTAATTTTGCTCCACCTTGTAGAAATTTTCGCAAAATTTTCTTTTAATTATGATATTTGCATACAACAATAACAATATTGTTATAGTCAAGGTATGACTGCGATTATTTCGGACTACAGAACACCGAAGAAATTTGAGGTCGAACGGCTACAATCGCAAGAGGATGTTTGAGTCTTTTCTGATCGAGCTTCCCAAAACCCTTCGAAGAATGTCGACAAGCGCATGCAGCGCTATAAATAAGAACGAGAGCTGCTTACAAACTCCATGAGCAGAGGCAACGTTAGGAACATCGGCTTTCGAAAAAGAAAAAAAAAATAAGTAGAGAAGTGCTCGATCGGGGCCAATGGGAAGTGTTTCTGGAGAAATAATGATCGGAAGCTCGAACAAAATATAAAATTAATTTAACAAGAACACAAATACCGAACAGAAGCATGCAGAGATAGAACATGGGAACATAAAATTAAACGAACCATATGGGTGTGAAAAAGCCCCATCTGTAGTTTCGGATGTTTAAGGGGTTTCATACTACCATACGAAAAGACCAATAACTTTTCTTTTGCAGACTTCATTGGAGATGAGCTACGAAACGAAGGGAGAATGGCTCTAATTTATTGTGGTGACAGCTTATTTTCCTTATATTTCGGTACTACAGCCACTATAAAAAACAGTGGCCGAACTCATTGAACACTGGGATTCCAGAAACCTGAAACTTATCATATGTTACAATGCTAATGCTAAGTCCTCTCCTGAAGTTCATAATATCGTCTGTCATGATTGTCAAAAATGTTAGCCACGATTCTAGGATCCTTTGGCCCCAGCTGCTTGCGGCCCGAGAAAAAACAATTCGACACGCATTAAGCAGAAAGTCAGCAAATCTATAAATTTCCACCTAAACTCAGAACATCATTAAAAGAAGAGGATGCTGTTCAGAACCTAAAGTGCCTTCACCACATATTCTATGTCAGTTCGTATCATGTTGAGAAGCATGGGGAAGAGAATGGTCGAGCTTCATGTGTTTAAGACTGCCTTGTGAATGCATCCTCTCTCCTTCGTAGAAATAGCTGACCCGTACTTCAAGTCTCAGTGAAAGTGAAAGCTCTTTCCATTTTCAAGCTAGTTCAACAATGCAAGGCTTCTCTGAACGAACGTAGTTGAATGACTACAATAAATTGACAGAGTCTTGTATGGGTGGCAAGTCACAAAGATCATTGATGAACTACTCGTAGCTAAACTTGGTTTCTTAGTACTTCGGATAAGGCTTCTATTGACAATTGGGTTTCTTGTGAGCATAACTTCAGATGTCTCTATCGACTTTTCAGCTATCGCTTAGTAGAACATTACACCTAAGTGTGCAATGCATAAGAGACACAACACCTGCGACGCTCATGTCAAAATGACACCTACAAGCACTAGTTGTGAGAGTATCCGGCCAAATTCATATTCACATTCACATTCAACTTCTACGAAAGTTTGAGAAGTTCCAGCAAAGGGGTTATAGGTATAAGGAATGCAATGAACTAGTTATTATCTGAGTGCTCTATTCCGACAGAAAATAAAGATGGCATGTCAAATACGAGCATAAAAATTGCTAAGTGCTAAGACCACACTTTGAACGATCTATGATGTGTCAGTGTCTGGCCAATTATTGTGCCTTGCCTTCCGTTAGATAGAATCGTATGTACTTTCCGTAGTTCGCCCCGCATTTATACAATCATTCATAATTGTTTTTTTTTATGTTAATTTAATTGCAATAGATATTTTTATCATTTGCAAGTTGTTTCGCTTATAACGTGGGTAAACCTTTTCAACAAATCATTAAAGTAATTAAAAATCAGATCACAATTCTCAATTAATTGCATGCTCGCGTACATACATTTGTTAAACAAAAAAAGGAAGGAGTCCCATGCACCCTCATACATATAAATAAATTCAAGTACATTTCGTGCACCATTTTCGCGTTGGAAATATGGCAATATTACGTCGACAGTACGCGAGTGTACTTTTACTGGTGATTGTTGTAAGTTAACCGGATATCAATACTTAAATTGTGATTTTTTTTTAATTTTAAACGGTTTTTTCCTTTGAAGACGATCGCTGGGGCCCTGGACAAAGATTGTCTAAAGCCACCTTCTTCAGAGTACACAGTGAGTATTTTAGCTCTAATCTTGCAAAACCCAAGTCCTATGGCATTGCTTTGGTGTTCACATAAATTAGGGATTTGTTTCCGTGCGCTTAAAACAGGTCTATGCTTCAAATTTAAAGTTATCACATCTTCCAATAAATGTTTCTTAAATAAGCCTTACAACGAATTTTAAATATAAATTCTTTAATTTAGACTTATGAGATGTCTGAAGATTATTACTTAGCCGATATGCTAAGAGTGGATGTGGTGCAATTACAGACCAATTTGATAGCAGCTATATTGTTAGGAAGATTTCATTTAATCTCTTGATGGTCCCAGAAATCGTTTTATTTGTTATTGCATCGAAAGTTGTATCGAGTTTCGTTCTGTGTTAGATAGAAACAGTGCACTTTTAGAATCTTTTTGTTCTTCTACTTTTAAAAGAACACTCATTTTCAATCGTGAAATAAAGATTACTCAAAAATCTATGTTGTAATAGTTTTCTATTTAAAATCAAATGTAGGCCGTGGAAATCAAGGTTTTTCTCCTACTAAGATTCAAGTTCAAGAACAAGCGGTCCATTGAAACAACGAGACAACACACATCTCTTTGCCATCAGAGGTGACTGATACGAATTTTTCTGACCAGCTCAATGTCGCTGTACATCGCCTAAAGTTCGGCATTATATCCCGTACGCCAAAACCTATCACTGCAAATGGGACAGAAAATTGTTCGAAAAATCTTGCGTTTCAAATGGCCAAGGATATCTTCATCCGTCTTGGTCAACGTCCGTGCCTATACACCATAACACATGACTGGTAGGATCCAGGTATTTCTTATCAACACATAATTATTGCTTTTTAGGCCAATGAACCAGCAATTAGCAAGTGTAAGATATATTGTAGCTTTCTTCAGGTCGTGTCTGAAACATCTCTTTTCATTGACAGTATACCATATATTTGATTCTGCCTTCATGATTCTGTTTCAATACTTACCATCTTCTGAGCAACAAAAATTGTAAATTTTAGAACTAGAGAAAGGGAAAAAATGTGCTGACATCGCTCGATCTCTCAAACTTCCTCCATTGACTGTCCGTTGTGTAAAAGCCAACAAAGAAAAGTTACGCACTTCTGCGGAAACAGGAGTGTCTACGAAAAATGCAATTACAACCAAACGTAGGCCTCCTGTAATGGAAAGAATGGAAAAACTTCTGTATACCTGGATACAAGACTTAAACCAGAACCGGAAATTCCAGTTACAACCCTTATAATTCAGGCTAAAGCACAGAGCTTGTTTAATACTGTTAAAGATCATGGAGAGCATAATGATTTTCACGCTAGCCGGGGATGGTTTGAAAAATTTAAGAAGAGGTACATGCTTCAGAATGTCAAGTTGACCGGAGAAGCTGCAAGCGCCAATCATGAAGCAGAAGGAAATTAAAATAAAAAATTCAATGAAATTGTCGAAACAGGTGGTTACAGTCCTCAGCAGTTGCTCAATGTGGATGAAACTGGATTATATTGGGAAGCGATTACCAAACATAACTTTTATATCGAAGGCCATAGATACATCACCCGGCTACAAAAGAAAGGCTGACACTTCTTTTAGGAGGAAATGCTTTTGGGGACTTCAAATTAAAACCTCTACTTATCTACAATTCTGAAAATCCAAGAGTCTTGAAAAATATATCAAAAGCTACCCTCCCGGTTATTTGGAAATCAAATAATAAAGCGTGGGTAACAGCATCACTTTTCACTGAATGCTTTAAAGCAGAGCTTTACCCATCTGTTAAGAAATACTGCAGTGAAAATAATTTACCCTACAAAATTGCAATTGCTTCTTGATAATCCGCTTGGCCATCCTTCGACTCTCCATGGTATCGACGAAAATGTGAAAATTGTATTTTTACCGTCAAATACGACATCTTTGATACAACCGTTGAACCAAGGAGCTATAGATTCATTTAATGCCTACTATCTTCGAAGAACATTTTCCCACATTATAGAAGCTATAGAAAAATCTTTCGGAAACGAAAAGGAAACCACCATCAGACAATTTTGGCAGAAATACGATGTCTACAAAGAAATAATTAAAATAAGAGACGCTTGGAATGATGTTACATCGTCCAACATGAACAAAGTATGGGGAAATGTTTCGCCCGAGTGTATACCTGTTTCAGAAGTTCTAAATTCAGCCAGGCAGATTAGTTTTTCGGAAGTGGATGAAGAGGACATAAGTGGATTAATTAATATTCAAGAAGATCCTCTTACTGATGAAGAACTCATTCGAATTTTAGAGAGCTCTGAAGAAGACATCTTACCTAAAAGTTCGGGGAAAGATAAATTATCTGCGAAAGAAATGTCATCCTTTTCTCACCATATAGATGAGGCTTTAAACATTTTGAAAAAAAGATCCTGCCCATGAAAGAAATGAACTGGTTTCGTTTTCAATCTTAAAAAGCACCTCGATCTATAAAATGTTGTATGAGAAAAAGAAACTTGAAGCTAGGCAGGCAGTTTTAACAAACAATTTTAAACCATCGGCATCAACGTCTACAACTACTCACACTAAGCAGGAACAAATAGCACTCATACTTTCATCAAGCGATGAAGATTTATGAATGTACGCACATATGTATATAATTTTCCTTTTAATTATGTATTACATTTGATATTAGTTTTTGTTAATAACTTTTAATTAATTTTCAACAACATATTCAAAAATATGTTAGTATTTTATACTCTATGTACCTAACTGTTTTACTAATATTGTTTCGATTTACATCAGGAGTGATGGAACCAATTGGCAACGTAAATCGAGGTATTCCTGTACTTTATTCAGCGACTTCTGAATAATACGTGGGTTGTCTGAAACGTTTCCGGCCGAACAATGATACAAGACATTTTTTCTCAAATTTTTTTTTATTTTTCTACATAGTCTCCTTGTAACTCTACACACTTCTCCCAGCGATGCTCCCATCTCTCTAACCCGTCCAAATAGTACTTGGCGTTTTTCTCTGCAAAATAATTGTTCGTGTTCATCCTCATTTGACGAAAATATCTGTCCTCCGAGCGTAGTTTTTAGATGAGGGAACAAAAAGAAGTCGCTTGGGGCTAGATCTGGTGGATAAGGCGGATGGTCAAGCAGTTCAAACCGTAATTCATGGATTTTCGCCATGGTAACCGCTGAGGTGTGGGACGGCGCGTCACCTTGGTGAAACAGGATTTTCTTTTTCTGTAAATGTGGCAGTTTTTCCGCAATTTCTACCTTCAGCTTAGCAAGTAATGATGCGTAGTATACTCCTGTAATGGTTTTTCCTTTTTGAAGATAATCGATTACTTTACTATCCCAAAAAACAGTCGCCAGCACTTTCCCAGCCGAAAGAAACAGTTTTTGCTTTTTTTGGAGCCGGCTCGCCCTTTGCAGGCCACTGTTTTGACTGAATTTTTGTTTCGGGCGTATAATGGTGTATCCAAGTCGGCTCCAAAACTCGGATTTATTGCGCCTAAACTGTGCCAACAGAGCGTCGGAAATGTTAATTTGAACCCATTTTTGGTCTAACGTAAGCAAACGCGCGGACAGCTTTCTCATGCCTAAATCTTAATATGTAACAAGCACGTTCATTGGACATTTTCGTAATCTCTACTATCTCTCTCACTTTAATTCGGCGGTCGTACAGAGTTCAACTCATTTTTGATTTGCGTAGGCGTATTGCCTTTCAAAAACAAAAATTTAATAACAGCTCGATACTCATTTTTTTCCATTTTCACAAAAAACACTCACATCGCGTCACACAACTGCGCGTCCAAAATGACTGAAACTTCGGTAAGTAACTGTCAAAAGATGAACAACTGGCATTAACTGGCTTTTATTGACGAGTGCCGCTATCTTTACGTTGCGGTCGGAAACTTTTCAGACAACCTTCGTAAGTTATTTAAAAATAATTTTCTAAGTCTAACTTAACCGTATTTTGTCTACGCTGCAATTCTCTTCGAGTTGAGTTCCCACGCTCCTATAATGCATACACTGCACTTCTTTTAGGTGAGTTCCCACACTCGTATGGGAATTGCCGATTAAGCTCGTACTGCATAATATGAGGTCCATCCAAAGCTATATAGGCGGATTTCCTTTTTAATAAATAGCCCATTTCTTTACTAGCTATTTTATTACTAAGATCAATTTCTTTTTCAAAAGTCTAACTGGTATCCAACAATTTATATAAAGTATCACGAGATTTTTAATACCCTACCCCAAAAAGTTTCAGACAATCTTGCCGCTCTTCGCCACTATGTACACCCTAAAAGAGTCTCACACCTCCAGCGCAGTCGATTTGACCACGATAATTTTTTTCAAACCTAACGAGTCATGTAAAAACTTAGACAGCGTTCTGAAACCCACGCCGTTTTACGTCAATCTAATCCTCTCCCATTTAATATGTACGCTACGCTCTGACTGAAACTAATCTTATCACCAACATGGAAACCAGGAGTTATTCGCTCTTTCTTTCAATATTTTTCTCGGAGACCTCTTTGATTGTCTCACCTTGTTAAGATATCTTCGGCGATTTTAATCTGCCTTAGCTGAAATGGACTCTATCTGAAGACCTCCCTTTTTTAAGATCTTCTAATTCTAATGTCACTTCTTAGACCTTCTAAGTCTATGTCAAGTTAGTGGCGTTTCCAACTATATGGAAAGGAAATTAGACCTTATTTTCCCAACTGATCCCACTAACTCCTCAGTATCCTGTTGTCGTCTATCACTTTCAGCTATTGATACATTTCATTCTCTTCTTCATCTTTCATTCCACAACTATCCCATGCAGTCGCAATTCTCTCCTCTTACAATTTTCGCAAAAGTAATTCACGTAAAATCAATACCTATGTAGGAAGGGCTCCTTTCAAATTTACCAATATATCTCTGGTCGATGCCCTCTCCATTTTTTACATAGAAATATTCAAATCCGTCCCCTTCATGTACTAAATATATTCCCACCATAACATATTTTCTACATCCCGTCCTTGGTATAATCGTAGACCCGGGTCTCTACGGAACAAAAGAAACAAGTTATGGGCGGTATTCCTTCGCACCTACTCTTCTTCTGACTATTCAAACTATCTAGGTACATAACAATGCTACTTACATAGTACGCAAACCAATCTTATAAATGTCTCCAAGTGCTTTTTTCAATTTGTCAATTGCAAAACTAAGATTGACGGCTATCCTTCTAACCTCTCTTTGGAAAACATATCTTCAAGTGATCCTCCTACCATTGCCAACTAGTTTGCTACACTTTTCAAGCAAATATTTGCCAACAACTCCTTCGTATCAGATCCTCTTAGTTCAAGTACCTAATAAATTACTCCATTGTTCGTTTTTTCACTCAATATTTCGATCCTGCTGTTATTGAATAAAAGTTACAAAAATTTAAAGATGAATTTCTACCCGCCCCAAGTGATTTTCGTGTCGTTTTTCTTAAAAAATGCTCTTCCAACATTTCATTCCCCCTTTCCTATCTTTTCTATTCCTTACATAGGAAGAATTTCCCCAGATTTAGAAGACTTCTTTTACGCGTTTAATCCTGATACACAAAAAGGGATCATACGAGGAAGTTACCAATTATCGTCCCATTGCCAAACTCTCTCATATAGCCAAACACTTTGAAAGCATTTTATACGAAGCTTTGAGTGCAAGCCTTTTATCTGCCCTAGACAACATGGTTTTCGATCAACTACAGTAAACCTAGTTGAATTCATGTCATTTGCTTTCGCAGCCTTAGAAAATGGCAAAGAAACCGATGTTATCACAAATGATTTCATTACAGCTTTTGATAAGGTATCTCATCAATTGATCCTTGTTGGCGATCGAGTTAAATAACACCGAATAATAAAAAATGCTCTACTACGTCACCGACCAGTTGGCGACAAATGATTTTCTACCGACGACTCCGACTTTATACGAGTATTTGGTTTTAGGAGCAAAAAAAACAAACGAATCTTATTAAAATGAATGATGGGTTTATTATCTGAAAATAAATTATTAAAATAAAACAGTAATTTAATTTCACTAATAGTTTTCAACTTACTCATTTGCCTCCTTTTCCGGCGCGCAGTCGTCGATGAATATTGACTTAACGAACAAGCCAAACTCTAGTTAATATTTAACGAAATTTTGGAAGCACAATGAGCATTTTGTCTTTGCTTATTTAAGCAGCAACAATCTTCTTCAAGTTGTCTGATCTCGGATTTGAACCTCATTTATGGTAAACCGATATTGTAGTGTTCAGTTTAGATCCGCCCTTTCAGTTTCTTTCCTGATCACCTCTGGAGTTCCACAAGGTACCCATCTTGATCCCCTCCTTTTCATTTTTATTATTAATGATCTTGAGAGGGTCATTAAATATTCCTCCCTCTCCCTTTGCGCTGAAGGCATAACATTTTTTAAAACTATTTCTTCTCCGCAAGGCTCCACCCTTCTTCAAGAAGACCTCGTTCGGTTTTCAATCTGGTGGCTTCAAAACTGCTTAGAGCTTAATATCGCTAAATGCTAATCTATAACCTTCTCACGTAGATTCAACCCGTCTCCTGCACAACTTTATTTTCTTAATGGTCAATCTAGACCCCTGGTTCAATCCTTGAAAAGATTGGCATATTATTCGACAGGGAGTTTAATTTCCGTCGCGTATCGATAAGATGATCCTTAAAGTCAACTCATCACTTGGCTTTATTAAACTGTGGTCCGGATTTTCCAACCCGTATGTAACCAGATCTCTCTATGTTACCTTTGTTCGCCCACTGCTTGAGTATGCCAGTCAAGCTTGGTCCCTCGTTCATGTTTCTCGAATCGGGGGTATTCAACGTCGATTCCTCCGCTTTGCTCTCCGTGGTTTGCCCTTGGAACGACCTTTTAGTCTTATCTCCCTATCAGGACCGCCTCAAACTTATAAATTTTAACTCCTTAGAAGAACGTAGGGATATAGCTGACATTCTTTTAATTCGTCGACTGTTCTCAACTCGATTTCCTGACAACACCATCCCACGTAATTTGCGTTCTTTTCTTGTCACTTCTATCTACCGGTCCACCGCACCTCTCATTATCTCCTCCACCATTGCCTTGATTTCTAGTTAATAAGTCTTTTTGTTAATTTTTAAGTCCTAGTAAAGCTTGTATTAAACCCAATAAATGGGAGCCTCAGCCCCCAACAAAAACAACGGCGATTACAAGTAGTTGCACAGAGTTTTGAAAAATTGCGCCTCTGTTGTTGTTACGAGTGTCGCACAATATTTTCAAGTATGATGTTAAAAATGTCAGATGACAACGTATGTCTAACGTATGTCTTTCTTGCACAAAACTGGACTAATTGCGATTTTAGGTCATCATCGGGGTGAAAGCTTGGCAAACATCCAAACAAATGAAAGTCTTATGGCGCGAGGTCGGCGCTGTCTGGTCTAGCGTTGTCATTTCGCAACACGATTCCCTTAGGATTTACCAATTCTGTCTGTTTTTCTTTGATTGCTTTCTCCACCATTAGTTGGTGGCAGTAAACATCTGAATTGATCGTTTAGCTCCTTGGAAGCAGTCTCAAAATGACTTTATAATTCGACCAAATTGACAATATAACCTTCTTTCGTTGAAGATCAGTTTCAGATATGGCTTGTACTGGTCCATCACGCTAAGTCTACGGTGGTTTTTATTGATGTTGTTCTAGACGAAGCATTTTTCATCACCAAGTTTTTCATTGTGAGCCCCAGCAACTTTCTTGCCTTTACAGAAATAATAAAACAAAATATATTTAAAAAAGTTGTTTTTGCACATTATGTTAAAATTGACACTCTAACAGATGCAAGCAAAATTAAGCTCGATTTGCTGCTAAATTAAGCTTAAAGTGACAGCTATCAAATGTTAAAAGAAAAAAACTTATGACATTGCCGGAAGCGAAATCTAGCATACTTGTAAACACCGAAATTAGTTTCTTGCCAACTCAATACTGTTGCTTTTAACAGCTCGGCAGATAGCTGCATCGCAAGAGACCGCGCCAGAATCTTTGCCGTACGCGTATCCTGGAATTTCTAAACAATTCTTAGGCCATCAGCATCAAGTACCGAAGACCATTTGCAACTCTGAAGTGCTGAGTATCAGCCGATCACCTCCACGAAATACTTTGTTTGATGAAGAATGCGGGCGAGAGCGTGCAGTTAAATAAGAGTCATACAAAGAGGCGCTGCAACGAAGGACTCGTGAGCTGACATAAAACGAGCGCACGATAGAAGATTTTGTAGTCCAGGAACAACGTAGCAAAGTTTTGCCTACAAGTACGAAGAATGTGTCAAGGTAACAAGACCCGTAGGTACAGAAATCTGTAGAGATGAAAAATGAAACCTTGTAGTAGAGTCACAGTCGGTGCTGAGAATATGGAAACACTTCTTCTGCAGACTGTATAATGGCGACAAAGCCCAACATCCCTTCGCAGTCCAGAATAGACTTAAACCTTAGACGATGATAGTTGAAACTTCTGTCTACCTCACTAAAACCAAGTAAAGATAGCAATATCTAAGCTTAAATTCAACAAAGTTGCTGGACCTGGCTTAGTGGCCTATGCATTCAAAGCTTTGGGGAGAACATACTCCTACACCATCTGATTTTCTATATCTGGTCAGAAGAGTGTATGTCTGATGAGTGGAGTCTCAACATCGTTTGCCAGATCCACAAAAAAGGAGACCCCCTCAACTGCGCCAACTATAGAGGTATAAGTCTCCCCAACATCGGATACAAGATCTTATCTGCCATATTGTGTGAACGTCTGACACCCTTAGATATCCACCATCTTTCCATCGATTTTAAGGCCGCATACGAGTATGACAGCATCTATAGAGACGAGCTATATAGAGCCATGTCGAGTTTGGACATCCCTGTTAAACGTGTCAGTCTGTGCAGATTGAGAACGCTCGCTGCTTCGTCAAAGTCGGTAGCTACTGAGCCGAGACCTTCGATGTTAAAAAAATTGTGGACAAAGTGATGCCCTGTCAAGTGACTTCTACATATGTAGGTATAAGATCATACTTGAACGAATTGTGCTGAGCTCACAAGTCAACACTGATGATATTGACATAATTGGCAGAACTCAGGGGGCTGTAACCGGTGCATTCGCTAGTGTTGAAACCAAAGCTATTAAAATGGGTTTGGCGGTAAATAAGGGCAAAACCAAGTATATGTTGTCAACAAAAAGGTACACACAACATCGACTAATTGCACAGAACGTTACAGTCGACACCTAGATAGTAAGTGATTTTGTCTACCTTAGCTCTGCTATAAGTTCTGTGAACAACCCCTCAGTAGAAATAAAACGAAGAATCACTGTTGTCAATCGCTGTTGCTTTGGGCTAAAAAGGCAGTCGAGTAGCAAGGCGCTATCCCGAGCAACTAGGGAGACTCCATATAAGACCTTGATCACTCCAGTAAAGCGGATTAATATATCCTCCGTATTTTAGAGAAAAGAATTCTTCATAAGATATCCGGTCCCGCTTGCGTTACCGGGCTTTGGAGGAGAAAATTCAACAACGAACTACACCAGCTGTAAGGCGACATCGATCAAGTCAGAAAAGAAAACTGCGCATCGGTCGCATATGTAGAGTGAATGGACACCAGTTCTCCGTCTGCAGAGTCTTCGAATCTAACCCGCAGGAATAAGGCAGTAGAAGAAGACCTGGGCTTATGTGGCACACACAAGTAGAAGTTGGCCGATGGACCGACTTAAGGACCGGGCTAACTGGAGAAGCTTATTAGGTGAGATCCAGTTTCAAACCGAACTGTAGTGCCACCTAAGCAAACAAAGATCAATAAATACCCGTTTTTAAGACAGGTTAAATCAGTGTTTCGCATAAACAACTGTAGTGAAGACTTAAGTTCACGGGGTTTCCATACATCCATGGGGCCAGGATACGCTTGGCCATCGCCTCCCATCTTTCAGTAATCCCAAAGTCGGAAACTGTGTTGAGAGCACAAGCGCCACCCTTGGTATGGGTCGAGACCGATTTAAAATCTCTTGTCGATTTCTATTCCTCTTGTGGGAGACCCTTCCTGCGGTTTTAGGTTTAAACCACAGCCACCATGACGCTCCCACTAGGGGGCCTACCTCTTTCCAAGTCAGGCCCAGACCAATGTCTGGGGGCCCCTGACTCCCATGGTATCGCTTGGTGAAACTACCAGTAGTCAATGCCGCTCAACAGGAGCTTATGACCAGCCGCTCATAATCTAACTGGTTAAATTTTAGTAAGCTTCAGTAGCTTTAATCTGAAAGCCATTACGATAAGACCAGTATTGCTCTGTCCCCGATTCACTATTAGACTGCGTTATTGATGGGCGTAACAGTTATATCAGAAAACGCTATACCAAACATAATATAAACACAACAAACAAACCCAAAATACCAAATAACACGCAAGCACAAACTGTAACTGTTGCGACACATAGTCAATCACTGATATTATAATAAACGTAAACAAACAGACATTGCTAGGCATAAACAAATGGAACAATAAACTATACACAACAAACAAACACAAAATACTAAACATAGGCCAATGTCCGTTGTTCCACATTGCCCTACACAAGACATAAAAAACACTCGACTTCATAGTGAGTGGACAGCATATATTTATAAACCAAAACGGAACTCCTCAGTGTTGGGTTGTCTCTCGATTTTTTTCCAGCCCGGATACGAACCATAACATTTTATCAATAAAAGATATAAATAAAAATAAGAGTTTCACTTTTATTACTCGTAACCTTGGAAAGTGGGCAGAGGCTTCTACTCGCATCGTGCGTACCGGAAATCATCATTTTACATTTTTTTTTTTTTTTTTTAAAGAACTTAACACTCAAGTGGGTATTAATACACTTAAAATGCCTGAGCACGTGTTAAGTTTTTAGGAAAATGGGACAGAGAGAGAAAGAAAGAAAGATGAGCTAGAGTCCAAGCGAAAATCACAACAATGCATTTTGATTCAATCTGATAAGGCTGGAAAGATCATTTGGGATTCGAAGGTACTCGTAATAATCCTTATAGATTTTTTGAAGAAAGGATCACAAGTCATTACCGCAGTGATTATTGGACAAATATGATAACAAATTGACAGAGATACGTCCCGATTTGGCAAAGACAAAAGTGCTTTTTCACCACGACTATGCTGGTTATGTACCCCATAAAATCTGATACATCATCCGTTTTTTCTTTTTCCAAATAACTTCAATATAAAGTATTTTCCCACACATTCCGCGATCACGGCAATCTAATATCAGCAACAATGTTGCAAAGAAAGTGTCCAATGTCGCAAAAGTTCACACGCGCTGCGTGGATGATAACGTAGCTGAGATAGCAATGTGAGAATTGATAAATATAAGGGAGTGACGAATGGTCACCAGTTTAGTTAGTACGAAAATTTTGTAAGAGTTAATCGGTTTGGAATAAATAAAAATATTTTTTTTAGCAAACCCCGGTACGAGTAGTATAAATGACGCAGTCGGTAGGATTCAAATAAATTGTTTGAATTCATAAGAATCCAAATAGGCACGACAAAAATAAGTTTTTGAAAGTGTAAATAAGTCAGTTTTTATGCATTTTTATTTATATACTTAAATTACTCTTAAATGCTAAAAAACGCTTAAAAATTAGCTTAAATAACTTACAAATAATATTATTCTAACATGTAAATAAGTGTAGAAGTGTAGATGTGTAGCTTTAAATTAGAAAAGCTCTACATCGAACTCGAAAACTACATCGAAAAATTCAGCTTAGACGAGATGGTCATTGGCACGTTGGGAAGAGTGTATCGTTCAAAAAAAAAAAAAAAAAAACATGTGAAAAACTTGCGTTTTCATTTTTAACGCAGTCAACTTAGGGATCCACCCTCGTATGTCTCTATTTTGTGCCTGTTCACATTGGCGCGGGCAGGAAGATTCTCTGAAAGAGAGGGAACGCTTTTTATTGAAGTGGAAAGAGGAAGGGTTACTTCCACCGAGAATCCATTTGTCCGCTTTTACACGTCGCAAGTTTCGAAAGATTCAAATGAGTGCAAAAGAGAGGGGATAATGAATCAAAAAATACCCAATTAACCAAATTCCCACTGCATGTGGGTAGCAATTTCATTGGAAGTTTTTGACATTACTCTTTCTCCTTCTTCTTTCTATTTCGCATTTGCTTCATTATTTCTTTGGCTGTTGTTACGAGCACAACATTTCAGTATGGGGGATGAACTGAAATGGACCAAAGAATTAACAAGCGGGCTCATTTTCAATTATGAAATACTGAGCGCCAAAGATGAAATGAAAGAGAGCGGTCAAATAATATGAAAAACCAAAGAAGGGGGAAAGGATTTTGTGTAAAATTGCGCGCAACACTGAATGACAGTTCAAAAGAAAATAACCAGAACATGCGCATTTCACACTTGCGACGTGTAAAAGCGGACTAACCAAATTCCCACTGCATGTGGGTAGGATCTTCATTGCATCTTTTTGACATTACTTTTTCTCCTTCTTCTTTCTTTTTCGCATTTGCTTCATTACTTCTTTCGCTGTTGTTACGAGCACAACATTTCAGTATGGCGGATGAACTTAAATGAACCAAAGAAATAACAAGGGGGCTCATTTTCAATTATGAAAGACTGAGCGCCAAAGATGAAATGAATTAGAACATGACCATTACACACTTACGACGTGTAAAAGCGGACTTTCTAAATTCTCGGGTGCGACACATCGTTTTTTTTCATATCGTTCCATTTCTGACATATTTTTTCATTTTAGTTTTGATCGTTGATGAGAAAGTCAGTGTGAAGAATAGGAAAAAAGGTATGTTTCAGGCCAACTGCTCAAATTTAAAAATTAAAAATGCTCCGATTCAAGTGTTCCACTTGTCAAAAAGTGAACACGACGTTCATGATGAGTACTTTCATCTCGTCGCCAATGTAAACAGGCATTTTCTCATCCTCCTATCATCTACTATAGTTTTTGGATGAAGATTATACCACTTTGCGGCTTCCGCTAGTTGTTCGGCTATTCAAGATTTATGTGTACTATATATACATATGTAGATCCGAACGTATTTGTCCTTTTTTCGTTTTGCATGGTCGTCAAACAATTGAGTTTTTACGTGGCCGGGAAGTTAGCTCCACGCACAAGTTCTAATCTGAAATGCCAGGCCTTTTCCGGGACGAACGGGTTATGTATTCTGGAGCCATTTATCTACTCTGCGGATATGAAAGTCATTAGGATTCACCCGCCACCATCTCTATTTCGACATTTACCACTTTCACTTAAAATGCTGCGAATCCAATGGTTAAGATTAGGTAATACATAATCGACGTATGACATTCCATCATAGTGTTAGGAGAGAGTCAGGGAAACAACGTGGACTTCTTCGCTTCTGGTTCATTTAGAGATAGAGCAATTACGCAAAGATATCGTCTATTTATTTTAGGCCTTCTACAGTCTTCAAACTTTGGCAGAGTGCCGTTCCGTTCTTAAGACGTATAAGCAAATGATATTTGACTTAGATTAATATTGTTATTTAGCGGTTTTATCATCGGCTATAGAGTTTACATAGATAAATCGAAATCTTATACATTGGCGATCAGTAGGATGAGGCCATATATTTTGCAATCTATTTTCACTCTTTATACCTTTTTATACGCTTTTCAAGAAGTTCATTGTTTGATCTTGGGAAATTCCAACGGTCGTTTCTTATTCACCTTTTAATTTTATAACTTCCTGTTGAGAAAATATGTACCTGTTCTCAAGTAGTAAAAGTTTGCGGGTACAAAATTTCAAACAGGTATAAAGAGTGAAAATTGATTGCAAAATGTATGGCCTCATCCTAGTGATCGGCAGTGTATGTTATACACAAATTCTGATGATCACAGAGTGATAATTCTAGTCGCCCCAGCAGTACTCGTATTGTTTGTAATTTATCATACTTCAGGATTAGTCTTGTAATATATTTGTATTGTACGAGTATGATAGCGATCCATAGCTGATCGCATGCTTATCTATGCTTCCACAGTTCAACGGCATCTTTTAACTTCGTTCTTAAAAGAGTTGATTGGTGGCAATTATAGCTGTTGTTGTTTCTGCTGCTGCTGTTTCTGTTGTCGTTGCTGTTGTTGTTTTGTGGTTGCGCTTTCTACTGTTGTTATTGCATGCAAATATAGCTACTGTACAATAGTTGCTGCTTTTACATTTCTACTTGCTGTGTTTCGCTTTGTTGTCCTGAATTCTTTGCTGAAGTTTACTGATGAAGTTAATTTTTCTGCAAGCTGCAAGGAAAACAAAGATGTGACTGCCACCTATTTAGTGTCTACGGCAAGACACTAGAGAAGAGCTGGTTATGAATATATCAATTGAATCCATTCTTTTGGTCCAAGCAAGGAATTTCAACATAAACATAAATAGAGTGGATTATGAAAGAGGATTACCTCGTGAATAGCTCTAGTTGAATTTTAGTCGTACAGGAATGGTGTACGCGTAAAGTGGGGTCTAAAAGACAAAGTCATGCACTAGATCTACATCACGGTTGTTAGAATTCTCACTTATAATATGTGGTGGTACGCGTAAAAAGACAATCACTGTCGAAATAAACAATCTCTAAAAAGGCCTGCACTCCACACTTTGCCCTGTTTTATTTACATATACGAGTATACACACTTTTCCACTAGTTCTGCCGGAAAATAGAAAAGCACTCATCGATGGAAAGATTTAAATTTGGATGGTAACTTACTTACACTGCATCGCGACCGACCTCAATCAGAGTGGCTGTTGGAAATATCAACCCACTTGGCTTATTGGCCCATTGGGATGCCACGCGGATCTATGATCCTCTTACTAGTTTGACCTTATGATGAACCGTAGGAGACTGTTTACGTCTATATTTTTTATGTCATTTAGGTCGTTGTAGAAGAAAGCTCCTAGATGATGCTTTCTTCTCTGGGAGAGAGCTGGACATGTACAGAGTAGGTGGATTATTGTCTCCTCTTCCTCCTCGTCCATGCAGCTTCTACAGAAATCGTTTGTAAAAGCGCCAAGCCTTCTTGCGTGCTTGCCTATGAGGCAGTGTCCGGTGATGACACCAATTATGGCGCTTAGATGTTCCTATTTAGAAGGATCAGACACTTAGAGCTATTCAAATCCAGCTTTGGCCAGATCTGTTTGGTCGCAAGAGATGTTGATCCAACAGTCCACCTAAGGTCTGTCCTTTTATTAGCGTCCATTTTTAATATTAGTTTGCACGTTGCCATTGGTATACCTAATTACCCTTTTCTGGTAGAATGGGTAGAAAGGTTCCAATTTTGGCGAGTTCATCGACCGTAAAGTTCCCTGGAATGATCGGCATTCAAGGGCGGTTTCAAGGCCTGACTATCCGAAAAGATGCGAATATCCTTTGCAGATATTAAGTTTTTCTTCAGCCAGGACAGAGCTTCTTTAATCGCCGAAATTTCTGCCTGGAACTCGCTACAGTGATTTGGAAGACGGAAAGAGAAGCTTAGATTTAGCTAATCTGAGAAAACACCGCTACCAACCCCGCTATTGGTTTTAGATCCATCTGTGTAGAGATGGATTGACTTGTCCGACATGAAAGCTTCTTTCTCTCGGAAGGATCTAGAGGGGGAACTTACATAGCAGTCTGTGTAAAACCAAAGTTCAGGTATGGTGTAATCGGTGTTCTCTGTTATGCGAGGTTAAAGGGCCCATTTATTTCCTATGGCTTTAGTTTCCTATCAATAATTAGACCGAAATATTTTGCTGTGTCGGAAAATACTACGGTGGTACCGTTTATTGAAGCAGGGTCGATAATTGGAATTTTGTATTTGCTGGAAAATAGGACAAGATCAGATTTATGGCAGATCCACAGCGATCTGCCCAACGGGTTAATCTATTGAGATTTAGTTGAAGGAGTTCTTTAATGGTATTAAGATGCTTACCTGGGACGGCTATAGAAACGTCATCTGCGTAGGCAATCACCCTGCTACCTCCTGCTTCCAGGTATTTCAGCAGTCCATTAACCACTGAGCTCCAAAGAAGAAGAGAGTTTAGATCCGCCCTTTCAGTTTCTTTCCTGATCACCTCTGGAGTTCCACAAGGTACCCATCTTGATCCCCTCCTTTTCATTTTTATTATTAATGATCTTGAGAGGGTCATTAAATATTCCTCCCTCTCCCTTTGCGCTGAAGGCATAACATTTTTTAAAACTATTTCTTCTCCGCAAGGCTCCACCCTTCTTCAAGAAGACCTCGTTCGGTTTTCAATCTGGTGGCTTCAAAACTGCTTAGAGCTTAATATCGCTAAATGCTAATCTATAACCTTCTCACGTAGATTCAACCCGTCTCCTGCACAACTTTATTTTCTTAATGGTCAATCTAGACCCCTGGTTCAATCCTTGAAAAGATTGGCATATTATTCGACAGGGAGTTTAATTTCCGTCGCGTATCGATAAGATGATCCTTAAAGTCAACTCATCACTTGGCTTTATTAAACTGTGGTCCGGATTTTCCAACCCGTATGTAACCAGATCTCTCTATGTTACCTTTGTTCGCCCACTGCTTGAGTATGCCAGTCAAGCTTGGTCCCTCGTTCATGTTTCTCGAATCGGGGGTATTCAACGTCGATTCCTCCGCTTTGCTCTCCGTGGTTTGCCCTTGGAACGACCTTTTAGTCTTATCTCCCTATCAGGACCGCCTCAAACTTATAAATTTTAACTCCTTAGAAGAACGTAGGGATATAGCTGACATTCTTTTAATTCGTCGACTGTTCTCAACTCGATTTCCTGACAACACCATCCCACGTAATTTGCGTTCTTTTCTTGTCACTTCTATCTACCGGTCCACCGCACCTCTCATTATCTCCTCCACCATTGCCTTGATTTCTAGTTAATAAGTCTTTTTGTTAATTTTTAAGTCCTAGTAAAGCTTGTATTAAACCCAATAAATGGGAGCCTCAGCCCCCAACAAAAACAACGGCGATTACAAGTAGTTGCACAGAGTTTTGAAAAATTGCGCCTCTGTTGTTGTTACGAGTGTCGCACAATATTTTCAAGTATGATGTTAAAAATGTCAGATGACAACGTATGTCTAACGTATGTCTTTCTTGCACAAAACTGGACTAATTGCGATTTTAGGTCATCATCGGGGTGAAAGCTTGGCAAACATCCAAACAAATGAAAGTCTTATGGCGCGAGGTCGGCGCTGTCTGGTCTAGCGTTGTCATTTCGCAACACGATTCCCTTAGGATTTACCAATTCTGTCTGTTTTTCTTTGATTGCTTTCTCCACCATTAGTTGGTGGCAGTAAACATCTGAATTGATCGTTTAGCTCCTTGGAAGCAGTCTCAAAATGACTTTATAATTCGACCAAATTGACAATATAACCTTCTTTCGTTGAAGATCAGTTTCAGATATGGCTTGTACTGGTCCATCACGCTAAGTCTACGGTGGTTTTTATTGATGTTGTTCTAGACGAAGCATTTTTCATCACCAAGTTTTTCATTGTGAGCCCCAGCAACTTTCTTGCCTTTACAGAAATAATAAAACAAAATATATTTAAAAAAGTTGTTTTTGCACATTATGTTAAAATTGACACTCTAACAGATGCAAGCAAAATTAAGCTCGATTTGCTGCTAAATTAAGCTTAAAGTGACAGCTATCAAATGTTAAAAGAAAAAAACTTATGACATTGCCGGAAGCGAAATCTAGCATACTTGTAAACACCGAAATTAGTTTCTTGCCAACTCAATACTGTTGCTTTTAACAGCTCGGCAGATAGCTGCATCGCAAGAGACCGCGCCAGAATCTTTGCCGTACGCGTATCCTGGAATTTCTAAACAATTCTTAGGCCATCAGCATCAAGTACCGAAGACCATTTGCAACTCTGAAGTGCTGAGTATCAGCCGATCACCTCCACGAAATACTTTGTTTGATGAAGAATGCGGGCGAGAGCGTGCAGTTAAATAAGAGTCATACAAAGAGGCGCTGCAACGAAGGACTCGTGAGCTGACATAAAACGAGCGCACGATAGAAGATTTTGTAGTCCAGGAACAACGTAGCAAAGTTTTGCCTACAAGTACGAAGAATGTGTCAAGGTAACAAGACCCGTAGGTACAGAAATCTGTAGAGATGAAAAATGAAACCTTGTAGTAGAGTCACAGTCGGTGCTGAGAATATGGAAACACTTCTTCTGCAGACTGTATAATGGCGACAAAGCCCAACATCCCTTCGCAGTCCAGAATAGACTTAAACCTTAGACGATGATAGTTGAAACTTCTGTCTACCTCACTAAAACCAAGTAAAGATAGCAATATCTAAGCTTAAATTCAACAAAGTTGCTGGACCTGGCTTAGTGGCCTATGCATTCAAAGCTTTGGGGAGAACATACTCCTACACCATCTGATTTTCTATATCTGGTCAGAAGAGTGTATGTCTGATGAGTGGAGTCTCAACATCGTTTGCCAGATCCACAAAAAAGGAGACCCCCTCAACTGCGCCAACTATAGAGGTATAAGTCTCCCCAACATCGGATACAAGATCTTATCTGCCATATTGTGTGAACGTCTGACACCCTTAGATATCCACCATCTTTCCATCGATTTTAAGGCCGCATACGAGTATGACAGCATCTATAGAGACGAGCTATATAGAGCCATGTCGAGTTTGGACATCCCTGTTAAACGTGTCAGTCTGTGCAGATTGAGAACGCTCGCTGCTTCGTCAAAGTCGGTAGCTACTGAGCCGAGACCTTCGATGTTAAAAAAATTGTGGACAAAGTGATGCCCTGTCAAGTGACTTCTACATATGTAGGTATAAGATCATACTTGAACGAATTGTGCTGAGCTCACAAGTCAACACTGATGATATTGACATAATTGGCAGAACTCAGGGGGCTGTAACCGGTGCATTCGCTAGTGTTGAAACCAAAGCTATTAAAATGGGTTTGGCGGTAAATAAGGGCAAAACCAAGTATATGTTGTCAACAAAAAGGTACACACAACATCGACTAATTGCACAGAACGTTACAGTCGACACCTAGATAGTAAGTGATTTTGTCTACCTTAGCTCTGCTATAAGTTCTGTGAACAACCCCTCAGTAGAAATAAAACGAAGAATCACTGTTGTCAATCGCTGTTGCTTTGGGCTAAAAAGGCAGTCGAGTAGCAAGGCGCTATCCCGAGCAACTAGGGAGACTCCATATAAGACCTTGATCACTCCAGTAAAGCGGATTAATATATCCTCCGTATTTTAGAGAAAAGAATTCTTCATAAGATATCCGGTCCCGCTTGCGTTACCGGGCTTTGGAGGAGAAAATTCAACAACGAACTACACCAGCTGTAAGGCGACATCGATCAAGTCAGAAAAGAAAACTGCGCATCGGTCGCATATGTAGAGTGAATGGACACCAGTTCTCCGTCTGCAGAGTCTTCGAATCTAACCCGCAGGAATAAGGCAGTAGAAGAAGACCTGGGCTTATGTGGCACACACAAGTAGAAGTTGGCCGATGGACCGACTTAAGGACCGGGCTAACTGGAGAAGCTTATTAGGTGAGATCCAGTTTCAAACCGAACTGTAGTGCCACCTAAGCAAACAAAGATCAATAAATACCCGTTTTTAAGACAGGTTAAATCAGTGTTTCGCATAAACAACTGTAGTGAAGACTTAAGTTCACGGGGTTTCCATACATCCATGGGGCCAGGATACGCTTGGCCATCGCCTCCCATCTTTCAGTAATCCCAAAGTCGGAAACTGTGTTGAGAGCACAAGCGCCACCCTTGGTATGGGTCGAGACCGATTTAAAATCTCTTGTCGATTTCTATTCCTCTTGTGGGAGACCCTTCCTGCGGTTTTAGGTTTAAACCACAGCCACCATGACGCTCCCACTAGGGGGCCTACCTCTTTCCAAGTCAGGCCCAGACCAATGTCTGGGGGCCCCTGACTCCCATGGTATCGCTTGGTGAAACTACCAGTAGTCAATGCCGCTCAACAGGAGCTTATGACCAGCCGCTCATAATCTAACTGGTTAAATTTTAGTAAGCTTCAGTAGCTTTAATCTGAAAGCCATTACGATAAGACCAGTATTGCTCTGTCCCCGATTCACTATTAGACTGCGTTATTGATGGGCGTAACAGTTATATCAGAAAACGCTATACCAAACATAATATAAACACAACAAACAAACCCAAAATACCAAATAACACGCAAGCACAAACTGTAACTGTTGCGACACATAGTCAATCACTGATATTATAATAAACGTAAACAAACAGACATTGCTAGGCATAAACAAATGGAACAATAAACTATACACAACAAACAAACACAAAATACTAAACATAGGCCAATGTCCGTTGTTCCACATTGCCCTACACAAGACATAAAAAACACTCGACTTCATAGTGAGTGGACAGCATATATTTATAAACCAAAACGGAACTCCTCAGTGTTGGGTTGTCTCTCGATTTTTTTCCAGCCCGGATACGAACCATAACATTTTATCAATAAAAGATATAAATAAAAATAAGAGTTTCACTTTTATTACTCGTAACCTTGGAAAGTGGGCAGAGGCTTCTACTCGCATCGTGCGTACCGGAAATCATCATTTTACATTTTTTTTTTTTTTTTTTAAAGAACTTAACACTCAAGTGGGTATTAATACACTTAAAATGCCTGAGCACGTGTTAAGTTTTTAGGAAAATGGGACAGAGAGAGAAAGAAAGAAAGATGAGCTAGAGTCCAAGCGAAAATCACAACAATGCATTTTGATTCAATCTGATAAGGCTGGAAAGATCATTTGGGATTCGAAGGTACTCGTAATAATCCTTATAGATTTTTTGAAGAAAGGATCACAAGTCATTACCGCAGTGATTATTGGACAAATATGATAACAAATTGACAGAGATACGTCCCGATTTGGCAAAGACAAAAGTGCTTTTTCACCACGACTATGCTGGTTATGTACCCCATAAAATCTGATACATCATCCGTTTTTTCTTTTTCCAAATAACTTCAATATAAAGTATTTTCCCACACATTCCGCGATCACGGCAATCTAATATCAGCAACAATGTTGCAAAGAAAGTGTCCAATGTCGCAAAAGTTCACACGCGCTGCGTGGATGATAACGTAGCTGAGATAGCAATGTGAGAATTGATAAATATAAGGGAGTGACGAATGGTCACCAGTTTAGTTAGTACGAAAATTTTGTAAGAGTTAATCGGTTTGGAATAAATAAAAATATTTTTTTTAGCAAACCCCGGTACGAGTAGTATAAATGACGCAGTCGGTAGGATTCAAATAAATTGTTTGAATTCATAAGAATCCAAATAGGCACGACAAAAATAAGTTTTTGAAAGTGTAAATAAGTCAGTTTTTATGCATTTTTATTTATATACTTAAATTACTCTTAAATGCTAAAAAACGCTTAAAAATTAGCTTAAATAACTTACAAATAATATTATTCTAACATGTAAATAAGTGTAGAAGTGTAGATGTGTAGCTTTAAATTAGAAAAGCTCTACATCGAACTCGAAAACTACATCGAAAAATTCAGCTTAGACGAGATGGTCATTGGCACGTTGGGAAGAGTGTATCGTTCAAAAAAAAAAAAAAAAAAACATGTGAAAAACTTGCGTTTTCATTTTTAACGCAGTCAACTTAGGGATCCACCCTCGTATGTCTCTATTTTGTGCCTGTTCACATTGGCGCGGGCAGGAAGATTCTCTGAAAGAGAGGGAACGCTTTTTATTGAAGTGGAAAGAGGAAGGGTTACTTCCACCGAGAATCCATTTGTCCGCTTTTACACGTCGCAAGTTTCGAAAGATTCAAATGAGTGCAAAAGAGAGGGGATAATGAATCAAAAAATACCCAATTAACCAAATTCCCACTGCATGTGGGTAGCAATTTCATTGGAAGTTTTTGACATTACTCTTTCTCCTTCTTCTTTCTATTTCGCATTTGCTTCATTATTTCTTTGGCTGTTGTTACGAGCACAACATTTCAGTATGGGGGATGAACTGAAATGGACCAAAGAATTAACAAGCGGGCTCATTTTCAATTATGAAATACTGAGCGCCAAAGATGAAATGAAAGAGAGCGGTCAAATAATATGAAAAACCAAAGAAGGGGGAAAGGATTTTGTGTAAAATTGCGCGCAACACTGAATGACAGTTCAAAAGAAAATAACCAGAACATGCGCATTTCACACTTGCGACGTGTAAAAGCGGACTAACCAAATTCCCACTGCATGTGGGTAGGATCTTCATTGCATCTTTTTGACATTACTTTTTCTCCTTCTTCTTTCTTTTTCGCATTTGCTTCATTACTTCTTTCGCTGTTGTTACGAGCACAACATTTCAGTATGGCGGATGAACTTAAATGAACCAAAGAAATAACAAGGGGGCTCATTTTCAATTATGAAAGACTGAGCGCCAAAGATGAAATGAATTAGAACATGACCATTACACACTTACGACGTGTAAAAGCGGACTTTCTAAATTCTCGGGTGCGACACATCGTTTTTTTTCATATCGTTCCATTTCTGACATATTTTTTCATTTTAGTTTTGATCGTTGATGAGAAAGTCAGTGTGAAGAATAGGAAAAAAGGTATGTTTCAGGCCAACTGCTCAAATTTAAAAATTAAAAATGCTCCGATTCAAGTGTTCCACTTGTCAAAAAGTGAACACGACGTTCATGATGAGTACTTTCATCTCGTCGCCAATGTAAACAGGCATTTTCTCATCCTCCTATCATCTACTATAGTTTTTGGATGAAGATTATACCACTTTGCGGCTTCCGCTAGTTGTTCGGCTATTCAAGATTTATGTGTACTATATATACATATGTAGATCCGAACGTATTTGTCCTTTTTTCGTTTTGCATGGTCGTCAAACAATTGAGTTTTTACGTGGCCGGGAAGTTAGCTCCACGCACAAGTTCTAATCTGAAATGCCAGGCCTTTTCCGGGACGAACGGGTTATGTATTCTGGAGCCATTTATCTACTCTGCGGATATGAAAGTCATTAGGATTCACCCGCCACCATCTCTATTTCGACATTTACCACTTTCACTTAAAATGCTGCGAATCCAATGGTTAAGATTAGGTAATACATAATCGACGTATGACATTCCATCATAGTGTTAGGAGAGAGTCAGGGAAACAACGTGGACTTCTTCGCTTCTGGTTCATTTAGAGATAGAGCAATTACGCAAAGATATCGTCTATTTATTTTAGGCCTTCTACAGTCTTCAAACTTTGGCAGAGTGCCGTTCCGTTCTTAAGACGTATAAGCAAATGATATTTGACTTAGATTAATATTGTTATTTAGCGGTTTTATCATCGGCTATAGAGTTTACATAGATAAATCGAAATCTTATACATTGGCGATCAGTAGGATGAGGCCATATATTTTGCAATCTATTTTCACTCTTTATACCTTTTTATACGCTTTTCAAGAAGTTCATTGTTTGATCTTGGGAAATTCCAACGGTCGTTTCTTATTCACCTTTTAATTTTATAACTTCCTGTTGAGAAAATATGTACCTGTTCTCAAGTAGTAAAAGTTTGCGGGTACAAAATTTCAAACAGGTATAAAGAGTGAAAATTGATTGCAAAATGTATGGCCTCATCCTAGTGATCGGCAGTGTATGTTATACACAAATTCTGATGATCACAGAGTGATAATTCTAGTCGCCCCAGCAGTACTCGTATTGTTTGTAATTTATCATACTTCAGGATTAGTCTTGTAATATATTTGTATTGTACGAGTATGATAGCGATCCATAGCTGATCGCATGCTTATCTATGCTTCCACAGTTCAACGGCATCTTTTAACTTCGTTCTTAAAAGAGTTGATTGGTGGCAATTATAGCTGTTGTTGTTTCTGCTGCTGCTGTTTCTGTTGTCGTTGCTGTTGTTGTTTTGTGGTTGCGCTTTCTACTGTTGTTATTGCATGCAAATATAGCTACTGTACAATAGTTGCTGCTTTTACATTTCTACTTGCTGTGTTTCGCTTTGTTGTCCTGAATTCTTTGCTGAAGTTTACTGATGAAGTTAATTTTTCTGCAAGCTGCAAGGAAAACAAAGATGTGACTGCCACCTATTTAGTGTCTACGGCAAGACACTAGAGAAGAGCTGGTTATGAATATATCAATTGAATCCATTCTTTTGGTCCAAGCAAGGAATTTCAACATAAACATAAATAGAGTGGATTATGAAAGAGGATTACCTCGTGAATAGCTCTAGTTGAATTTTAGTCGTACAGGAATGGTGTACGCGTAAAGTGGGGTCTAAAAGACAAAGTCATGCACTAGATCTACATCACGGTTGTTAGAATTCTCACTTATAATATGTGGTGGTACGCGTAAAAAGACAATCACTGTCGAAATAAACAATCTCTAAAAAGGCCTGCACTCCACACTTTGCCCTGTTTTATTTACATATACGAGTATACACACTTTTCCACTAGTTCTGCCGGAAAATAGAAAAGCACTCATCGATGGAAAGATTTAAATTTGGATGGTAACTTACTTACACTGCATCGCGACCGACCTCAATCAGAGTGGCTGTTGGAAATATCAACCCACTTGGCTTATTGGCCCATTGGGATGCCACGCGGATCTATGATCCTCTTACTAGTTTGACCTTATGATGAACCGTAGGAGACTGTTTACGTCTATATTTTTTATGTCATTTAGGTCGTTGTAGAAGAAAGCTCCTAGATGATGCTTTCTTCTCTGGGAGAGAGCTGGACATGTACAGAGTAGGTGGATTATTGTCTCCTCTTCCTCCTCGTCCATGCAGCTTCTACAGAAATCGTTTGTAAAAGCGCCAAGCCTTCTTGCGTGCTTGCCTATGAGGCAGTGTCCGGTGATGACACCAATTATGGCGCTTAGATGTTCCTATTTAGAAGGATCAGACACTTAGAGCTATTCAAATCCAGCTTTGGCCAGATCTGTTTGGTCGCAAGAGATGTTGATCCAACAGTCCACCTAAGGTCTGTCCTTTTATTAGCGTCCATTTTTAATATTAGTTTGCACGTTGCCATTGGTATACCTAATTACCCTTTTCTGGTAGAATGGGTAGAAAGGTTCCAATTTTGGCGAGTTCATCGACCGTAAAGTTCCCTGGAATGATCGGCATTCAAGGGCGGTTTCAAGGCCTGACTATCCGAAAAGATGCGAATATCCTTTGCAGATATTAAGTTTTTCTTCAGCCAGGACAGAGCTTCTTTAATCGCCGAAATTTCTGCCTGGAACTCGCTACAGTGATTTGGAAGACGGAAAGAGAAGCTTAGATTTAGCTAATCTGAGAAAACACCGCTACCAACCCCGCTATTGGTTTTAGATCCATCTGTGTAGAGATGGATTGACTTGTCCGACATGAAAGCTTCTTTCTCTCGGAAGGATCTAGAGGGGGAACTTACATAGCAGTCTGTGTAAAACCAAAGTTCAGGTATGGTGTAATCGGTGTTCTCTGTTATGCGAGGTTAAAGGGCCCATTTATTTCCTATGGCTTTAGTTTCCTATCAATAATTAGACCGAAATATTTTGCTGTGTCGGAAAATACTACGGTGGTACCGTTTATTGAAGCAGGGTCGATAATTGGAATTTTGTATTTGCTGGAAAATAGGACAAGATCAGATTTATGGCAGATCCACAGCGATCTGCCCAACGGGTTAATCTATTGAGATTTAGTTGAAGGAGTTCTTTAATGGTATTAAGATGCTTACCTGGGACGGCTATAGAAACGTCATCTGCGTAGGCAATCACCCTGCTACCTCCTGCTTCCAGGTATTTCAGCAGTCCATTAACCACTGAGCTCCAAAGAAGAAGAGAGTGGACAGAGGTGTATCTCTGCTGCCACATCTTTTAGCAGAAGCCTAACCCAGTTTGGAGTTGATTATCCTGCTTTTCAGCATAAGATTGATCAACTCCCCAAGTGAGTCGTCTACCTGCAGAATTGACAGCGCAGTCGTGATTGCGGATGTGTTGACGTTGCTAAAGGCGCCCTCTATGTCCAGGAAAGCCACCATTGTGTACTCTTTATATTGTAGGGATCGTTCGATGTGACTAGTCAGTGAGTGCAGAGCCATTTCCCCCGACTTTCCTTTACAGTAAGCATGTTGAGCCGTTGACCGAAGTCTTGGATCAATTTTAGCTCGTATATGGATATCAATCAGTCGTTATAGAATTTTTAGAAGGAAAGATGATAGACTTTAGGTCTGAGGTCCTTTGAGACAACATGAGAACATTTTCCAGCTTTGTGAATGAAAACCGCATTAACTTCTCCCCATGACAGTGGAATGTGGATCATTTGTACACTGCTTCTAATAATATTCTTTAGAGTAGGCAGAATAATATTTGGGGACCTCTGTAGCTCGGCAGGTATTATACCGTCCGGACCAGCAGATTTGTATGGTTTGAAGCTATGCAGTGCCCAGATAAGTTTGTCTCTTGTAATCAGACCATGAATTTTGGTCCCGGATGCAGTAGGCTTGTTTGGGCTACTACTGGCCGTGAATTGGGAGCTACCTGGAAAGTGGATGTCCAGTAGCAGGTTGAGTGATTGATCACTTGAGGTTGTCCAAGAGCCATCGGTTTTTTCAAACAGCTAGGCATCATAGGATTTGCAGAGAGGATTTTTTTTAACCGCGATGGCTCAGAGGTTTCTGTGATTTTGTCACAGAACGACCTCCCGAATTGTCGCTTTGCCTTCCTCAGTTGTTTTTTGTATAATTTGAGTGATTCTTTGCATGAGTCAGTCACTTTTCTTGTGCTTTTTGCTACGTTGAAAAGTTTTCTACAAGTGTTTCTGAGCAGTCCCAGTGCTGATGTCCTCCAATATGGCTTTTTATTGCCTCTATGTTGAATAAGAGGGCAGGTAGCGGCCATAGTCTGATTGAGAGCCATGATGAATTCCTTGACTTCCATGTCAAGTTCCTTGGTGTCACGCGGGGGACTTGAGGGTTCAGAGTATTCCGGTAGACGGTAGTACCGGAATGCTGGTTGACTGTGGGGAGCATCAGTCAGGCCTGGCACCGATAAGTTCTTAGAAAAAGGGAAGTGTCCCAATGAGCAGTGTTATGACCGAAATTAGAACTCCTGAGTTTTTTCTAAGATCAGTCAGACTATTGACGGAGTGTACTAGAAGTTCACATAATACGGCAGATAGGATTTTATAGACGATGTTGAGGAGAATTATTCCCCTATAGTTCGTGCGGTACAAAGCACAATATCTGCCGCTTTTAACACCTTGGTAGTAAAGCCATCGCATCCAGCAGCTTTGTTGCACTTGCGCTTGGGTGAACGGAAACGTTGTCAGCCATCGAATTGTTCATTCTGCCCCAACGGTGGGATTTGTTCGTCATCACCATTTAACAGTTTACAGAAACAATATTTCCAGATTTTCAGCACCAACTGTGGTTCTAGTATGAGATTACATTTTTTATCCTTGCAGACTTCTGAGCGGACTTTACATCTTTGGCGTGTTCATTTGGCTGTTTTTGTAATTTGTCCTGTCTGCATTTGTCATCGAATGGGTTTCTTTGTTGGGGCGGGTTGGCTTCAGACTTATCGTGGGTCCCCCCTGCCTTTAGCGTGTTGTGAATATCCGCATGCATATATTAGCTACAACAATATAATGGAGAGTGATCAATTTGATGGGCGGTTTGTTGATCAGGAGTTACACTTTACCTTTATTGATATCGGGGTGTCGAAATCGTATGTCCCATCGCAAAATCAATGAGCCTGTTTCCGTTTCTGGAGGTAATAATGTGGAGGATGTACTTCCCACTGTATTACCAACGATGTCCCCTTGTATAGCTTGGCATTCAAATCGTTGTGTAGAAGAGTCCGTAGTAGCAGCCCTCTGTTGGCGAATTCAACATTTATGCGAATCGTTGACAGGCGTTCGCTTATATGTCTGAAGCTCAAGACTTGTTTCCTAAGTCTTCCTATTAAATCCGCATCCAAGTAAGCATTTACTCATGATATTGCCGGGGAACACCAATGCGAGTTAGGGCAAGCTCCAAGCTACAAACTTGATTTGTTCGCTCCTGACCCAATTCAAGTTATAGGATAGTCAGCAGCTTCCCGATTAATAGCTGCGCAGATCCACACTGCTGCATTTTGAGATAGTTTGACGTTCCAGGAAATTGCGGCACTGATTAGTTGTCCAGACTTCGAGAAGCAAATAATATCCAGTTTGTGAACGTAAAGACATCATATTTCCACGCCAAGCAAATGACATGATTAGAAGTACTATATATACATAATCCATACTCGATTTCAAGCGATTGAGTGCCCTGATTAACTTTAGGAGAGCTGATATCTTCAAGCTTAAAAATATATTCACGATATTTTGTGCTACTGGCAGATATTAGCCTCGATTGAGTATTGCTAGGGAAAGATATGAGCAATTCACGCCATTAGATAGGAATTAGAGTTGAAAAGCTATGCAGAATTCTGAATACCACGACATGCGGACCTTATACTCCCCGGAACTTGCTGGTTTGGTTAGATTTATATATGTACATACTTCAGAGCTTAAGGTTCAACCGAATCTGAAGCTCCACCTAATTAAGTGCGTGAGTGAAAATAAATACGCGGTTAAATTATTTTTTAAACCAACAATTAAGCAAGTTCTTTTATTTGGAACTCTTCACACTTACCTTCAATTCATATCTTACTTTAAGGCTCTGTCAACATGCTGCAAAGGCTCAGGGATAACCTATTCTCCAGAAGTTAGTGACATCTGCAAACATTCGGATCAAAACAATACAGACGGCAATAACTACACGGACCTCGTTCTGATGAATATCGTAAGTAATTTTGTTGTATCTCAAACATATCTAAACAGCATTTAGCTTGTAGTGCGAAATACAGTGCTACCTACATATTTTCAATATAATCCTTGATAATGGAGACATTGAAAAGGAGCGCCTCATCAACCTTCTTAACAATGACATCGCCAATGACGAGATTAAGCCTCGATTAATGGCCTACACTGATGTATGCTTGAATGAAGGTAGTGTTTTGGAAAGTTATGCCTCAACATCATTCGAAAACTGTTTTTTTTGTTTTTAATTTTAGTTGACTTTATGAAGACTAATGCGAAGTATAAATCAAGTTGCCAACCTTATTACGCTGCACTGATCGATTGTATTCAGGAGGAAATTTTCACGAACTGTCCAGAGAAGGACAAGAACTTGGCAAGTTCCTGCATGGGCTTGACATCGTTCATAAGTGAATGTTCTGTCAGCATTTTACGGATAATATATGGGGGCAAAAATAAGCCGAATTTCGATGCATCTGATAGTAAGTATGACTCATCGGATTATGATTCCGATTCGGATTCGGATTCCGATATAGGTTCAGAGTTATATTCAGATTCAGATTCAGGCTCAGATTCGTCGTCCGACTCAGAGTCGTCTTCTGATGAAGACTCATCTTCTTATTCAAATTCATCTTCCGAATTAGAATCAACTACAAGATTCGATTCACATACTGAATCGGGACTGTCATCATATGGACCCACTGTCTAAGGATCTTTGTGTAAAGATTTTTGCTTAAAATAAAACTCATTTCATTGGATTGCTGTCTTTGTCTTTGCTGAACGTATTGGTTCACTAAAAAGGTTCCGGTTATGCTCTTGTTCAAAAAAAAGATATGAGGGCTAAGCTATCAATGATTTTAAAACTAGGTAAGACGGTAGGAAATATTAGTTAATCTTTTACTCACCATCACCACTCAGCTCCGGAGATGCGGGCACTGCACGGACAGTTACAACAGAAAATGATCCTCATCATCTTTCCACGGAAAGAGCAAGTATTTTTATCACATAAACCTAGCGCAAAGCAACCTATGAAACGGACGAATAGGACTTAAGTCGCGAAACGGACTGTATACTGAACTGTATACAGGCAAGAAACAGAAAGCTGGTACCTCACCCAAAACCAAAATCCCAAGCATCGACGCCAACCGCCAATTAACGTGATCGAGATTGCGGATTACAGCACACTTTAAAATATCTTGAAGACGTTGTTGCGATCCGATTATACTGTCACATTGCCTAACAAAAGCGTATGGAAAGTCAACGTCAAAGACGCTGACAGCTATAGTTTACTGTTTCGAAACTTGAGTACCCAGAAAATTGAATGCTACACTTACGAGAACAAATCGCAGTAACCTGAAAACTAAGCATTTTAAAATTGTTGATAGCGTAAACATAGAAAAACGAGAGAAAGAAAAATCCGAAGTGAAGAAAATTACAGTAAAACGTAGCCTTCCTCTTTTCATGATTACCTTCTACGAGTATAAGGCCGAGAATCTTCAAAATTACATTCACGATTATCAAAATCGAACCTCTGCGTAAGAACATAAAGCTAATCACTCAGTGCAAACGCTGTCAAGGGTTCAATCACACGCAAACGTTTTGCCAGAAAGAGCCACGTTGTGAAGTAAGCTAGCAAACCTCTGCGGCTTGTAATAATTGTACACCCAGCTATAATAATTGTCGAGGTTATGAAGTAGCCAGGGAGGGAGTTGCAAAATAGGAGAGATAAATTTTTAAAGTCGCAAAATGAGCAGCCAAAAGTGGCAAGCAGTTAAAATCCTAAGCCCGGTAATTTAAAAATAGCTAAAGAGAATCCATCGGGTTCCGGTCACAAAAATATAAGATAAAACGTGATGGAAGAGAAACCATTAAGGTAACCTTTCCGGGCGGTTACCGGACACACTATTGTAAAATATGGTATGCTCAAGCCGCAAAATTACATAATGAAGGGTGCTAGGTACTAGAGTACTCGTATAAAACCGGAATTAGCTACTCGCTTACTGCGGCGTCTGATAGCCGTAGGAGCAAGCTCCAGCAGGTGGGACCTGCGGACCTGGTGGTGGCATTTAGCCACCTGATGGAGGCATTTGTGTCTCTGGTCTATAGTCTTGGTGTCCCTGCGATGGAGGATACTGTACTTGAGGCATTGTTGGATATCCGTGCTGATGATATAGACGACCAAGGGATACAATTGCTCCACGGGGGGACCAACATAAGTCTGAGCGCCGGGTGTGGCTGATATTGAGTTGGCACATCAACTCCATTCGACGGAGCATTGGCCGATGAATTTGGCTGTGTAAGCTGTTGTGGATTCGGTTGATGCTGAGTGTAAGGAGTTGATTGCTCCGTCGGTCCGGCAGACGGTGGCGATGATTAGGTGGTGGTGTCTTGTCTGGACTGGGCGAGAAACCATATATTTACTACCGACCGCTCTACTGGGCGTTGCGCCGGTGGTTGGTGGTGGGTGTTGTGTCTGTGGTGCTACTTTATTTGGCTGTGATTATGTCCCATTGCATTTGGCTGCTGTTGTTGCTGCTGGGCAGATGGAGGATATCCGCCAGGACCTTGTTGATACGGCAGTGGTTGTGGCTGTGGCGGATATGGTGGTTGAGTCCCGGCTCCTGCTTGTTGGTAACCAGGTTGTCCTGATGGCTGGATCTGAGGTTGAGCAGTTTGACCATAGTTTGGACCTGCATTTGAAGCACCATACCCATAGCCCATTGGTGGCGGTGGACCGCCGGAATTCTGCTGAGGATATTGACCTGGTGGCGTCTGCGCACCAGCCGGAGGTCTATACATCTGTGGTGGCGGTTGCGAATGTTGATTATTAGGAGGACGAGAATATGATCCCGGTATCGGGCCTTGATGCTGCGAAGTATTCAGATAGGGATGATTTGGTGGAGGCTGTCCATCGGTCAAAAATGTCGGCAGCATGGCAGTATGATGGTAGCCTTGGCTGCTGGGCGGGTATCCCTGGGTTGGAGGCCCATAAGGTGACATAGCACCTGGATAACCACTCTGTGGTTGATAAGGTTGCGTTTGAGGTGGATATCCAAGGGATAGTGGCCATGCTGCTGATATCCTCCGCGGTACTGCGACTGAGGCGGTTATTGCTGTGGTTGTGATTGGCCTCCAATTCGTTGTGGCTGTTGGCTATTCTGAGTTGATGGAGGTGGCTGTTGACCAGGGCCTGGCACACCACAGATGTTTTGCTCGCTGCTTTTTTCTTCCTCTTCGGTTTTTCGTTTTTTCCACAATTTTAACTGTGCACTTTTAACCGGAGTCTGAAAAATCTGTTTACCAATGAATATATTTTCTCTCAGAAAAAGGAACTCTGACAAAAGGAGAACTCAGGTTTTGCCTTTGAGACGTTTTCCTCATAGTCCTGCTCCATGTGCGCTAACAATTAAGCGTTTGGCTGAGCGCCTCGTGCACACTGGGTCCACTAAAAATGTCGCAAGAAGTGGCCGGCCCCGTATTCCTAGTTCGACTGACAATATTACTGCATTGAATTTTGGTGAAAGACCTGAAGATGTTCCCTTATAAAGTGCCAACCGTTCACCAATTGCTGCCTGCTGACTGTCAAGTGAGGTTAACTAACTCTCATGATCTGTTAAACCTGATGCAAGAAGAGGATGGTTTCGTATCAAAAACCATATAAGCGACGAAGCTCATTTCCACTTAAGTGGTTATGTGAACAAACAAAATTTGTGTTTCTGGGATACGGAGAATCCACATGAAATACACGAAGAGCCATTGCATCCCCTGAAAGTGACTGCGGCATTTGCAGTAGAAAAGAGATTGGCTCTTATTTTGTCGAGCACACCGATGGCACTACTGTAACCATAACTGGTGAGCGCTACAAACAGATCTTAATCAAATTTTTTTGTCGCAAGTTGCTGAATTGCTTAGTTGTTGGTTCCAGCAGGACGGAGCAACGCCTCACACAGTTCGGACAATGATGTAGATTTTGAATCACTAATTTACAGGCCGTGTGATCTCCCGTTTCGGCGATTTGAACTGGCCGGCCAGATCACCAGATCTGACGGCACCAGACTTCTGACTGACTTTGAAGAATAAATCATAAATTTTGAGCCAGATGTTTTACGAGCAACAATTCAAAATGCCGTAAAAATCCTCCACTTCTTTGTCCATTTGATGTCTGTTGACCTTTTGTTTTCTCCTCCTCCTTCTTGTGTTGTCCCTTCTTTTGTTGCTTCCCATCATGCTCTGGATGTCACGGTACAGGTGGGATTCACTGCATCCTCTGAATTCAGTTTCCTCCCCCGGCCTACCGTTCTAGAGATGGCCACATAGGTGCCCGTGATAGAGCCAGGCGGACGGCCTGGAGACACTAGCGGAGTCCCCTTGATGCCCCGAGAGGTCAACTCAATCAACAATGGCCGCGAGCCCACCATATCTGCTATTGTTTGCCCCAGCGTATAAATTTGTATAACCCCCACAAAAGTTAAAAACAAAATTGTAAAGGAAAACCCACAATTCCCCGCGGTATTCTTCTGCTCCCGATGTCTTTTTTTTTATAATTTACGCGTGCCTAAGGGGTTAGATACCCTTTTAATGTTGCCATGGCACGGGCGGAAAGGTAGAAGGAAGAGAAAGGAAAATTGTTTTTGTAGTGGTTTAAAACTCAGGTGTGTTTGGTTTCGATATTTGCTCTCCAGGGGGGTGTGAGTCCGAATAGGACGGAGAGTTTTTTCTTCAGTCAGAGTGATTCGAGGTATAATTCACAGTATTTTTTTCTGTGCTTAAAAACTTTACAACAGCCAAATTTACGTGTCAGTGTTATGCCTTCACACGCAGAATTTTTCTGTCTGAGTTCCAATTACACAAATGAAAAACTTACTTGCCATGGGCAGGATTCGAACCTGGACCCTCCGAGTGAGAAGCTTTTCTTCTTTCTTTCGTCATCTGTTTGGGTGGCGCCTTTCTGCGGTGTTTGTTATCAGTTCTTGTGTTGAGCGATTGTTACAAATAATAAGTAAAAATAAAACAGCTGAATGAAAAGAAACAATTACTTTACTGGGTGATGGTTCTGTTGGAACTAAACTTTTAATTTACAATTTTATCATAGACACAAATAGTTTATAGTTCACGGTTATCGCATTTCAATTTGCTTGCGTCTGATCTCACGCCTGTAATGTGTACCTGATTAAATTGTAGCTTGAGAACATTTGCATTTTTGTTAGGCATGTATTCTGCGGTATTATGTTTTTACATAACAATCAGTAAAAAAGAAGTATTAAGTTAAAAGCTAGCCTTATCGGGGAAAATTTTGGGGATAAACAGATTTTTATAAATGAGAGCATTACCAATTTTAATAGAACGTTGTTTAATATAGGGTTTTCCAACTTTTTTTTTAAATAAAACGCAAACCATTTGAGATATTTCAAAAACTTTATTATCGGCTTGAAGTACAATCAAAACATTTATGAATGGAATTTGACTTCGTTCATATGGCCACCACGGCACGTTTGCAGCGGTCGATTCGTTGGACCCAATTTTCAACGACTCGGCCACACATTTCGGCCGAAACGGCCGCTTTTTCGCGTTCAATGTTGGCTCTGAGCTCTTCCAACGTCGTCGGCGTGTTGGCATAAACCCATGACTTAGCGTAGCCCCACAGAAAATAGTCAAGCGGCGTTTAATCGCACAAACGAGGCAGCCAATCGATTGGCCCATTTCTTGAGATAACACGCTCACCATACTTACTCTTCAATAAGTCGACTGTAGCGTGTGCTGTGTGGCTTGTGGCATCATCCTGTTGAAAGCACATGTCGTCCAAGTCCATATCTTCCAATTCGGGCCAAAAATAATCGGTGATCATGGCACGATAACGCTGACCATTCACAGTAACGTGACGATCGTTATCGTCGACGAAAAAATATAGCCCAATAACGCCGCCGGAATGCAAACCGCACCAAACAGTTATTTTTTATGGATGAAGTGGTGATTCATGAAGCACATGTGGATTTTCACCCAACCAATAACTCTTATTGGTTTGCTTATTGACGAACCCATTGAGCCAAAAATGAGCTTCGTCTCTGAAGATGATTTTACGATGAAATTCATCATCTTGGCGCATCTTCTCCAGAACCCAATCGGAGAACGTACGTCGCTTCAAATGGTCCATCGGCTTCAATTCTTGAGTCAGCTTGATCTTGTATGGGTGTAAACCATAATGTGGTCTGAGCGATGCCCAATTCTTAAGAACGCCGTGGAATTGACTGATTTGGATCGTTTGCTACGGACGCCTGAACGGCAGCGATATTTTCGACACTTCCACCAACCCGTTGTCTCACTGATACGGTAACATCACACAACGAATATTTAGACTCAAATTTTTGCACTAAACTTGTTATTGCATGTCTACTTGGTCGAGAATCACGACCGAAAATTGAAGTTAACGCTCTTAAAGTTGTAGTCACCGACTCCGAATTTCGGTATAAAATTTTTATAACTTTCAGACATTGCTCGTTCGTGTACTTTACTATGATGAAAATGTTGAGTTTACTGAATAAATTGACAGTGACAGTTTGATGATTAGTGAAAGAGTGCGTTCACAAATTAAAATCAAAGTTGTCAAGTCCCTATTGGGAAACCCTTTAGAGCTAAAAAAATCAAAATAGTAGAGAGAAAGTTTTCTTACTTGTGGATTAGTAGAGGAGTCAATTTGATGAAAAAACAAGAAAACAATAAGGTACAACAAATTTGTTGTTTTGAAGACCTAGAAAACCTATCCTAATTTATTTCTTCAATATGATAAATAATAATAACGTACTGCATGATTCCCAAAGCTGTATTCCAAATGTTATTCCATTTTGTAAATTTGAAGATGAGATGTTAAAAAGTGTTTTTCATTCTAATAATTTACGGTTTTCCATTATTCACCAAAATATTCGAAGCATGAGAAAAAAAATTTGATTTATTTCTAAGCCCATCTTGAATCTCTTATTAAGAAGTCTGATCTAATTTTCCACTCTGAGATTTGGATATTTGAACTTGCAAAAGAATTTTATAATATACCAACTGGGTTTTAATTTTCATGCTAAGTGCAATGATACATATGCAGCAGGAGGAGTTGCTGTGTTTGTAAACGGTTCCTTAGAGTGTTAGTACTATAGTTGTAATCTAATAAGTGCGGATGTAATTAAAGTTACTTGCACAGTTGATGAAAAAAAATTTATTTTTATGTGCGTTTATAGGTTGCACGAAAAGAGTAAGGTCGTTTATTGGGTACTGACATATTTATATTAATTTAGACATCCTAAGTGAATCACCGATAGTACATGAATATCTAGCCGTAATGTCGGCAAATCTGATGTACTCATGTATTGATAAACCAACTCGAATTACACACTCTTCTCAGACGTGCATTGATCATATATTTGGTAAACTTGATCGCTATCCAAATTGTTCGCTTGTCAGTTCGAGCTCGAACTACAAGATTTCAGATCATTGTATGACAGGTCTCTTTTTGAATTTTAACAGCCAAATAAACGAATCTAATAATTTATCACACAATAAATCTGTAATTAATTACGATCGACTTATTGCGTGTTTAATCCACGAAAATTGGGCAGCCGTATACCGTGAAGGAGACCCGTCTATAGCCTTTAATAAATTTTCCAATACTTTAGAAGATCATGTCGCAACATGTTTTCGGATAATTTCAAGTAGAAATAATAAATTAAAGAGACTTAAACCCTGGATGTTGGCAACTTTAGTAAGAATAGTGAATTATAAAAATAAGTTCAGTTTCAGTTTTCAAGCATTTTATTTCCTTAATCACTAACACTTACATACTAACAAAAAATGCTTAAATGCTAGCTTAAAATTACTTAACAATCTTATACTAACTCACTGCCCATGGCAAGTCAGTTTTTCATTGTGTAATTGGAACTCAGACAGAAAAATTCTGCGTCTGAAGGCATAACACTGACACGTAGATTTGGCTGTTGTAGAGTTTCAAGCACAGAAAAAGAAAAATACTGTGATATACCTCGAATCACTCTGAGTGAAGAAAAAACTCTCCGTCCTATTCGGACTCCCACCCCTGGAGAGCAAACATAGAAACCAAACACACCTGAGTTTCAAACCACTACAAAAACAATTTTCCTTTCTCCTCCTTCTATCTTTCCGCCCGCGCCCTGGCAACAGTAAAAGGGTATCTAACCCCTTAGGCGCGCGTAAATTATAAAAAAAAACTGGCCCCACACAGGCACCCTAAGCTACTCTAAATTCTTATAATTCTTATGTCTTTCGACTTTATTTACATTTGTTTTCTATACTTAAGGCTGAGAAAAAATATTCTTTAAGAAAAAACTTAGCATATGGACTTTTTTTTTGTTTTTTTATAAAAACTTAATATCTAACTTAAAATAAACCTTAGTCTACTTAACCTACATACACAAAACACACATACACACACATAGACATTATACACAATAATATACATATATTAGTATATAGTTATAAAAATAAATTAGGAATCAAATGCAAAAAATATCCCAATAATGCTCACCTTCGCAATCTCTATGAAAAAATCTGCAGAGAAGTTATTGCTGATGTTCACACTTTTAAAGAAAATTATTATATCAATAAATTTCAATTAGCCAAAGGCAATATTAAAAAGAATGGACAATTGTGAACGATCTACTCAACAAAAAAGTATCTCCGAATAACACAACCTGCGTAAATTATAATGGCATGGTCATCTCTGCACCCGTTGATCTTATTAAGGGAATCTCACTCTTTATTGTTGATGTGTTAGAACATATTTATAATAAAAGTATTTACTGTGGTATTTTTCCAGACTGCTTAAAAGTTGCTGATATCTTTGCGGTACCTATCTTTAAAAAGGGAGAAGGAAACAATTTAAATAATAACAGGCCTACGAGGGGCGTTCAACATATTCTCGGTATCGGGGTGAAGCTGTGGTTGTATATATAAATTGACTTATTTGTCAAGTAATACTATTATTTTAGTGCATTCATGTAAAATTTCATATAAATGTGATTATTAATTCGCGTTTTATCTCTAGTTAAACAGAATCATAATGGCAACTGAGACGATGATGGTGAAAATTGAGCATCGCGCTGTAATTAAATTTCTCACTAAACAAGGAAAAAGTCAAAAAACTATTCATGAAGAGATGGTGGCTGTTTACCAGGGTTCCGCACCTTCATTATCAACTGTGCAAAAGTGGTCAAGTGAATTCAAGAGAGGCAGAGAGAGCATTGAAGACGACTCCCGCTCCGGCGCCCCGGCTACTGCTTGTACGGGAGAAAGCATCAAAGAAGTCGAAAAACTTGTTCTTGAGGATGCCCGAATAAAGGTGAAAATGATGGCAGAGACCACCAAGCTTTCAATTGGTACCATTCACATCATTCTTCATGACCATCTTAACCTTTCAAAGGTCAGTGCAAATTGGGTGCCACGAATACTCACAGCGCCTCAGAAAAAAGTGAGAATCGCATGCTGTAGAGAGCTTTTGGAGATGTGTAGTGGGAACGCGGACGGTGTTATGGATCGAATTGTTACTGGGGACGAAACATGGGTCCACCACTATGACCCTGAAAGCAAACAAGAGTCCATGCAGTGGCATAAAAAAGGAACAGACCCACCGAAGAAGTTCAAAGTCACTCCGTCTGCCGGGAAGCTTATGACCACAGTTTTTTGGGACTCAAAGGGAATCTTGCTCATTGAGTACAAAAAAAAAGTGAAACCATCAACGCCACATCCTACGCTTCCACTTTGCATAATTTGCGGGAGGAAATTAAAAAGAAAAGACGGGGTGAACTCGCAGCGGGTGTGTTGCTTCTTCATGACAACGCTCCTGTTCACACGGCGCGAGTTTCCAAGGCTGCTGCGCGAGATTGTGGTTTCGAAGAAATCCAACACCCACCCTATAGTCCAGACCTTGCCCCTAGTGATTATTTCTTGTTTCTGGATTTGAAAAAATGTCTTCGTGGAAAAAGATTTTCGGATGATGAAGAACTCAAGTCGGCAATAAATGGGTATTTTGCAGAGAAAGAGGAAATTTATTTTTTTGAGGGTTTAAAAAAAGCTTATCTCAAGATGTAACAAATGCATTGATGTTAGGGGAGATTATATTGAAAAATAAAAACAATTTAAATTCAATTCGCATTTTCCTTCATATCGATACCGAGAATATATTGAACGCCCCTCGTATCTCTCTTCTTCTCGCTCTTTCGAAAATTTTTGAGAAAGTGATTAAAAGTAGAATCGTTTCCTTTTTAGAGCACAATTCTTTTTTGTAGTCCAAATTAATATGGGTTCAGGGCTGGCAGATCAATCGAGGATGCACTCTTAAAATTTTGTAATTATAATTACGAAAGCCTTAATAACAAAAAGAATACTGCTGCACTGTTTACAGATATAACCAAGGCAGTTGATAATGTGGACCATAATTTGCTACTAACAAAACTAGAAAACGCTGGTTTTAAAGGTTTTATGCTCAATTGGTTTTCTTCATTAAATTGAGTTAAATTGAGTAATTTCCTGAATATTGATATAGGTATTCCACAGGGTTCGGTGTTGGGTCCAGTCCTATTTTTAATCTACGTCAATTAAATCTTTAATCAACGATTGAAAGGACTACAAACCGGGTTTGCAGATGACATAGCTTGTTCGTATTCCAATGCTTCCACCTTGGATATATTTGTGGATATAAATCATGACCTAGAAAAACTTAGATATTGGTTCAGCAATCATAAGCTAGTCATAAGTGATAAAACCAAAATTATGATTTTTAGCCTATCATCTAATATTATGCAACTTCCTAAAATAACTTATCACAGTACAAATTGTAAACATGTGCTGGTTAGTTCCAATATTTGTGAAAAAAACATTTAATTCAGATCTTATCTGCTCATCGAAATGTTTTGTTGTTGAGAGGGTACCCACATTTAAGTATCTAGGACTCGAGTTTGATGACAAATTAAATTGGATTGCGCATACTTCCTTACTTAGATAGTATCTGCTAAGAACTACCGGTATAATGTTTCATCTAAGACTATTTTGCTCTCGTAAACTCTTAGAAACAATCAAAGGTGCAATATGGTCTAGTTTGTTGGGGAGGAACATATAGCAACAAAATCCAACCTTTGCTAGTGGTGCAAAAGCATATTCTAAGAATCATTTGGAGAAAGAAAACGTTTAGAACACAGTTTTTTGCAACTCTTTAATACTTCCTATCAAACATCTCTACTTTTACAAAGTGCTTAAAATATTTTACATAAGGAGTGGATATTCGTTAAATCTTAATCCCGTAACCGTTCATGGGCTTCCAAGCAACGCAAGATTTCTGGCGTTTGTTCCATCACATAACTCCCACCACTTTCTAATTTTTTATACTTCGGTTGCACCAAGAATTTTTAACCTACTACCGCTGGCGATAAGCTGTAGTTTCAATGCTCTGTCGTCGAGAGGTAAAAAAATGGCTTTTTAATTTTGATTTCAATGATGTAAAAGATCTAATAAAGATAGTACATTAAGAATAATGATAATTAAAAATAATAATAAACACAAAAATCATTCTCTAGTTTTTTTCTTTTTCTTACATAAAACACTCCTTCGCCTTTTTATTTTATTATGGAATTATTATTATTTTTTTTAACAATTCTTTAGCGATACATTCGACACTAGTTGTCTTAACTACAAAATGTATCTCAATATTATTCAACAATGAAAAACACTTATAGATATGTAAGTTATGTACATAATATTAATGGACTTAAATTATAAAATAATTCTTTGTACTATATGCAATTTCTCTTCATCTGTACCTTATAATTAATTTTATGGAATAATAATAGAAAAAAAAATACATAAAAATAAATAAAAAAACTACAAAAAAAAACCTTCTCAAACACCCGAAACTTTTCCCATAATCCTGCTTTCATGTTGAACCACACGGTATATCCAATTACAAGAACATGCCGGATAAGAGCCATCTAGTAGATCACCTTCACCCTCTATCGAGGGTGTTCAAGTTCAATGTCAGCATCGAGTTGACTGCTATAAAACAGTCTCTTTGTAAGGGAAAAGACATCGTTGGCTTGGGCCAGAGCACCAACTATATGTTTGATATTAGGTGTATTTTATTATGGCCAGATGATTCATACAGATCATTCGTTTACAGGTATTACAACAAAAACACAAGATCCAGAAACCTATCTGGATCATAGTCGTGATCGGAAAATTTGTTTATACTACTCTCCACTAGTTTTTAATTTTATTCGTATATATTGGTACAACTGAAACCGATTTCTCATCTACGGCATTGTCTGATAAGTAATATAAAATATTTTTTTAACAATCATTGTTTTCGAACGAAGGAAAATTTTACGAATAATAATTTAATATTTTCGAATTGATTTAATTTTTCAATATATTTGAGTGAAATCCTAGCATATTATGTTTATTTGGTGTAAATAAGTAAACGTTTCAATCATGGGCAAAAAAAAAAACAAAATTAAATAAAAGTTCAAATTACTGTGCGAGGAATGTCAAAAATTATTAAATTGTTCAGTGGTTGTGAAAATGGAAGAGGCAGGAAAAAAAAGGTTAATATTCGAAAATATATAATTTAAAATGATTTTTGATTGATTTTTCTTTTGTAGTTTAAGAAGGAATCGGACGGTGGCGGAGACACAGGTGTTCCTGGTGGCGTACGAAAATAGACGCGTCTAATTTAGTCATTGCAGGAGAAAAAAATATGCCATGCAAAATGTGTTGGAAGACTTGCTAGCACAAAATGTTTTGGTGAGTTAAAATCATAATATATTTTTTAATAAGTAATAATCGTATTTATTTTTTTAGAGTCAGCCAACAACTGTGGAAATGCTCGAAGTTAAGTTAAAAAAAGCTTGCTTCGAGCATACAAAGCGAATTCGGACTCCAATAAACGGACTGGAGCGTCCTTCACCAAACCAACGTTCGAGGAAGAGATGGAGGCGATTTTCGGGAACAATCCCGAAATAAATAACAGCCATACGCTGAATCTGTCAGGAAAGTTCTTTTTTGTTTTATATTTATTATTGTTATTTTAATAGTTATAGTTATTATTTAATTTAATAAAAGAACTGAATTTCATACAATTATTATGTTTCTATTTATCAAGTCCTCTAGTAAGCGTTGTCGCCTGTTGCTGTTTATTGTTCTATCATTCATGTCAGCTGTAGGAAAATTTTGAAGATCGACTGAGAGTTCTTCATCGACTTCATCGTTGTTATCAGTACATATGTTATGCAATATACATATGACTAAATATATCACGAGATTTATGTTCCTTTGTTCAGTGAAATGCATCAGTCTTCGAAAACGAGTTTTCAGAAGACCAAATGCATTTTCCACGATGACCCGTCCATTAGCATGAAGCACGTTAAATCTTCTTTGGACATTCATTAACATTCCATTATCTTTAAATGGTGGAATTAGCCAGTCTAGGTAAGGATACGCAGAATCTCCAAGTAAAAAAAGTTCAATTCTTCTTTGGAAAGCATTTGCATATAACTCAGACCTCCGTAGAATGCGAATATCATGCAAGCTGCCTGGTTCACCACAATAGATGTTGATAAACTTTTTTTTCACATCGACTACTCCTTGAATAGAAATTCTATAAAATCGTTTTCTATTGAAATAGCTTTCCTTGTTGGTGATGGGAGCTTTGATCCTTATATGAGAGCCATCAATACACCCCACTATTCCCGGAATCTTTGTTTTCTCTTCGAATAAACTTGCGATTTGTAAAGCTTCATTTTCGTTTGGCCATTTAACATACTCGTGGCCGATGGATATGAGCCAATATCTTACCCTCTTAATGACATTCCATGCAGTAGAAATAGAAATCCCAAACAAATTTGAGATTTCCCGAAAAGTATTTGCGTTCGCCATATACCACAAGAATATATATATTTCTATATTCGGCGAAGTTTTTGGTAGTCCTTTTTTAATTGTCCCTCGAAACCTTTCTGTTAACTTGTAACGATCTAAAAGCAGTTGCAATGTTTATTTTCCATTGTTAAAGACTGTTATAAATACCTATTAAAATTTGGGCAGTTGGTCTCAAAGTCTCTTATTCTTTTGTGACTGGTTAAAAAATGTTCGGTATCGACAGAGGAATCCGTGTCTTCAACATCCGACAACAAGCCCCCAGATGAACTACTTTCTTCGTCATCGTCATCAGTTTCAAATAACCACTTTAATGTAAATAATAACTATTTGAATTACTCGTAAATAAATAAAAACAAGACTATTTACCTCAAAAGCAACTGCTTCCATTTCCAATTTATCTTTTATTTTTTAAAGTGTCAGATCTTTGACAGAAGTAGACGTCAAACTATTACTACCACACAGAATTACATTTTTCGATGATCCGGACTGTTTTATTTTGCCTAATGATCCATATAGAAAATCCGGTCATAATAAAAAACACCTATTGTTATTGATCTAGTCAGATCCCAAGGTATCTGATTACATTTCGACAGGCAAGTGACTGCGCATATGGTCCCACGATTGGAAACGTTCGGCAATTGTTTCTGGTGTTCCTAGAGGCCACTTCTGAAAGTTGATTTTCAATTTCCAGTCATCGCAGTATCATTTAATTTTATCGAAGTCACGTTGCAAAAATATATTAATGACCTCGTTTTTTGGGCCTGATCTGTACACTATGAAGTCGTCTGTGTACGCTATGGCATTGTGAAGTGAATCTATCAGATCACTTGTGTGAATGTTGAATAGGATCGGCGAATTTACCGCACATTGTTGCAGACCGTTTTTAATGTGAAATTTTCCAGCAGAAGTCACATCGCAATTTTTCACGATGAACTGTCTGTCTGTTAACATGGGGCTCCCCGCCCAATTATCAAGGCTTCGCCCATCAATGAGCAAAGGCAGAGCAAAGTACTGGTCTTATCGTAAACATCTTCAAATGACGCTACCAAAGGTTGTTACGATTTGATCAGTCACAAGGTGCCGGCCATAGGTCTTGTTGATGGCTGGACCACCGGTAGTCCCTACCAGGATTTAAATCACGGGAAGACAGGAATCATGGGAGTCAGGAACCCCCCGGATTTCGATCCGGGCCTGACTTGAAGAGGTAGGTCCCTTGTGGGAGCGTCATGGTGGCTGTGGTTTAAACCCAAGGTCGCGGGAAGGGTCTTCCTTTGGTTGACCCAATGTAGAGTTGCAATAAGTACTGGGTGCTGCGACCCTAAGTGCAGTAAGAGGTTTTAGGTCGGCCTCGACTCATACCAAGGGTGAAACTTGTGCCGGCTACACAGTTCCGATTTGGTATCTCAGGAAGGCGGCAGAGCGATGGCAAGGCGTATCCTTGCCCCCATGGATGTATGGGCATCCCATAAACATATAAAAGTCTCCATGAGAGGTGATCTACGTTAAAAATCAGACACATTTTCTGTTAACATTTTGTAAAGAATACACAGCCCTAACCATACGGTATTGACTTGGTATTGCTTTTTCCAAGTTAATCAGGCAGGCACCAGTGCACTGGTTCTTGCCTTTGTTCCATTGGATAACAGAAACTATTTTAGACGCGGCATGAATTTTTATTATTTGTTTTTGTCCTGTGAATAGGTGTGAAAATCTTCATAGACACTATGAACCCGGTGCTCCTAGTAGTGTGAGATTCTTACTCACTAAAACACCTCTCCCTTCTAGTCGACTACAACTAAATTACCTTATCAAGTAGTTTCCGTTTCAAATAGTATTCGCTTGAGGCAGGTAGCTTTCCAGAAAAAGCACCTGCTAGTACCGCTATTATATGCGGATAGACCTTATCACGCCAGATCGATCGTTCTCGTTCTTTGCAATCGACGCACTAAGTTTGTTTCGTCCAGAATTTGGAGTATTTTATTGTTACAATAACCATGAAGACAAATATGGTGTTTGCGAGCAAAGTTCATTATTTTGTCCTCGACAGTAACTATTCCTAAGTCTCTGTGGATATCACTGTTTCTGATATACCATGGGGCGTTCACGATTTCTCTTACAACTTTGTTTTGATAGGTTTGGAGAATATTTCGGTTGCTTGGTTTAGTACAACCCCAAAGTTTTATACCTTACGTCCATAAAGGTTTTAGCAGTTTTAGCAGGTTTAGTTTTATAAATGAGCAGTTTGTTATGTGTGCTTAACTTGGAATGCCTTCCTAGTAGCCAATACATTTGTCTGAATTTATTTTCAAGTTCATCACGTTTCTTTTTAACATGCGGCTTCCATTTCAGTTTTACATCATTCATTCCTATATCATTCCTAGATACCTTGTTTCATTTGCATATGGTATTTGTACCTAGTTAATGAAAATGGGAAGGTTGTAAATAAAATTAACATGAGCAGATTTGGTCTCGTTGAGAACAATTCACCAAATCTTTGTCTACTCGTAGATTTTATCCAAAGCCGTTTGTAGCTTTCCAGTACGAATGTGGCTACTATGGTACCTGATTTTTCCGGTATGTCTATAGAATATGAGTATAGAGCAAAAACAATACCGGACCAAGTAAACTTCTTTACGGAACTCCAGCAGCGATCTCTTTAAATTACCGAGTATTCGGTGCCGTGTTTAACACGAAAAATTCTGTTTTCAAGATACAATTCCAGAATCTTATGCAGCTCTCTCGGAAGAATCTGACTTAACTTAAAATGCAAGCCTTCGTGTCTCCAAAGCTTGAGACACGTCAAGAAAAACGCAAGAACATATCTTTTTCCCCTCTAAGGCTTTCTCAATTTCATTCGTAATTCTATAAACCTGGTCAATTGTGGAGTCCTTAGTTTTAAAACCGAATTGATACTCAGGAATTAGACGTCTCTCTTCAATGATCGGTTGCAAGCGCTTCAATTGGAGTTTTTTTTTTTAATATTTTAGATATTACCGACAGAAGCGATATGGGTTTTTTGGTTAACCTTCTGTTAACGCCTGTCCATCAAAAGGTTTAAACATTTCTTCTAAGTGCTCGGCAAATAAATCCGTCTTCTCTTTATCTCCTTTTGCCCAGCCGCCATTATTTTTTTCTTATGGAAGGAAATTGCATTTGAGGCTTTTTGATTCCTTTCATAGCTTTCCAGATGGAGTAATTTGAACTTCTTTCGGCAGTTAGACCTTCGAGATATGTAGAGATATTTCGATTTTTGTAATCTCGTATTGTTTCTTTCAATTTGTTGCACAAGTAGTTCAAGTATGTTTTATGCTGGTTAGCACGGGTTTGTTGCCATCTTTTGCGCGCTCTAATCTTTTCTCTCACTAGTTCCTTTATTTCCGGCGGATGTTTTATTACACTACTTGGAGAAAAGAGCTCCTAGTGGGAGTGTTGTTCCAGGCAGCGTTCTACAAGACTTTGATGAATCTATCGACTTCGTCTTCTACTTCGCTTTGTGTTTTTAGTGACACGGTTAGAACAATATGGTATGTTCATTGCAGTAGTTTCTAAACCGCCCCAGTTAGTCAGTCTCAAACAGTCTCTTTGTAAGGGCAAAAGCGCCTTTAGCTCTGGCCAGAGCAGAATCCACATTTTTGCCAAAATACAGAAACTGATCTGGCCAGATGCCAAGGTATCTGACTACATTTCGACGGGCAAGCTGTTGTCCGTATTGTCCAATGATCGAGAACTTTGGCCAATTTTTTCTGGTATCCCTAGAGGCTCCAGACAACGGCGTAATAAAGAGAATGGTTTCCGACTTCTGAAAGCTGATTTTCAACTTCCAGTCATCGCAAAATCGTCTTATCTTATCGAAGTCACGCTGCAAGAGAGTATTAATGACCTCGACTTTTGGACCTGTTCTGTACGCTATCAAATCGTCTCCGTACGCAATAGTATGGGGAAGTGAACCTATCAAGTCGCTTGTAAAAATGTTGAATAGGATCGGCGAATTGACCGCGCCTTGCTGAAGACCATTTTTAATTTGAAATATTCCAACAGAAGTCACATCACCATTTTTCACGTTGAACTGTCTGTTGGTTAGCATGGGCCACCGCCCAATTATCAAGGCTTCGCCCATCAATGACTTTGTCTAATAATGAACGGGGGCAGAGCAAAGTACTAGTTTTATCGTAAACATCTTCAGATGACGCTACCGAAGGTTGCTACGATTCGATCAGTCACAAGTTGCCGGTCATAGGTCTTGTTGGCGGCCGGACCACCGGCAGTCCCTACCAGGACTTAAATCACGGTACCATGGGAGTCAGGAGCCCCCCGGATCTCGCTCCGGGGCTGACTTGTTAGAGGTAGGCCCCCTTGTGGGAGCGTCATGGTGGCTGTGGTTTAAACCCAAAATCGCGGGAAGGGTTTCGGCCCAATGTAGAGTTGCAATAAGTACTGGGTGCTGTGACCCTAAGAGCAGTAAGAGGTTTTAGGTCGGCCTCGACTCTTACCAAGGGTGGAACTTGTGCCGGCAACACAGTTCCGAATTGGTATCAGTGGATTGACTGTGAGCGATGGCAAGGCGTATTCTTGCTCCCATGGATGTTTGGGCATCCCGTAGGTTTAAGCCCACATGGCAGGTACTTACGTTAAACACAAGCGACGTTCTGTTGGTTAGCATATTATTAAAAATGTACAAGAGTGGTTTACTGATCATTAGCCTAGTCAGCTTGTAGAAAAGACCCTCTAACCATACGGTGTCGAAGGCTTTCTCCAAGTCAAGAAGGCAGGCACCAGTACATTGGTTTTTGTCTTTATTCCATTGGATATCGGACACCAGTTTAGACGCGGCATGTGAGATATCATGTCCCGCCTTGAAACCGAAGTGATTATCCGGAACTATATGTTTGTCCTCAACCCACATAGACAGAGCTCTATTGATTACTTTTTCAAAAACCTTACTGTTGCCAAACGTGGTCATCTAAACAACATCACTGAAGTCTGCCGTCCAAGGTGAACAACATTAAAAAAAAAATGCTGGCAACATGGTTTCCGGCATTTTCATTCTTCCTTTTTGGATTTGGAGGTTTGGCGAGGAAGATCGTTGCCGTGAGATAAGAAGTAAAACAATTTTTAAAGTTCTTATTTTTTTTCTATTCTTTACTGTTTTTCGCACATGTACATATAAAATTTAGAAAAAATAAATAAAAGAGTTAAACTGAAGAGGTGAAAGTATTATTTCTCAAACGGCTCGAACATTCTTTAAAAATTGCCTTAAGCATCAATCACCTCGTGCCCACATTTGAAGGCACATTCGTCATAACCTATGCAGCAAAGATAAACTGCCCAACCCAACAAGATAAACAGTTCCAACCTCAAACATCAAATCCAACCTCAAGAATAATCTGCAAGAAGACGATTACCTCCCATCAGCCACCACAGCAAAGGAAGCTACTCGGAGCTGTCTGTATAAAGATAATAGTAAACTGTAGAATAGCCATCATCTCGAGCCAGGGGAACGTATGGTAAGTGTCTACAATGTCTAACAAAAGTTCCAAAGGTTTAGAGCCACGATCCACACATTCTCTTCCACCATTGAATGATTACCCATCTTTGGAGTATAACTGTAAACTATGAGATGAACCAGACAGCACAGGTAACATGGTCCAATGTGATCTTTGTCCCCAGTGGTTCCATCAAAAATGTGTAGGCGTAACCAGCGACATAAGGTCCAAAAAAATTATGTGCTACAATTGCAAGAAATCCGAAAAAAAATCTCGTAAAGCAGGCAGAGATTCCAAATCATTAAAAAATCAACCATTACAACGGCAAACACAAGATGTAGAAGAAGCCGTAGAACAACACCTGGCGTCGTAAACTTGAGAAAAAGCGAGCAGAGGTAACTTGTACCTACCTTTATTCCTGGCTGACCAGAAACATCACCTGTCATTAAGAAAAGAGAAAAAGAAAAAACCACATCCGAAGTTGCGTCATCGTCATCTTCAGCCAAAATACTATCACTGAAGCTAAAGCGGCTGGTAGAAGAACAATATTTAAGGAAACAACGCGATGAAGAATACCTTACCAAAAAATACCAAATATTGGAAGAAGATATATCAAGGTCAAGTCAGTGTTCCAGTATACACTCAGATTCTACGGACAAAGTTAAAAGCTGGCTTCAAGATATTGACTCGCGTAATGAGAATCCGAAAGAAAATGCAGGAAATGTCACACTCAACGACACGTGGGCTGGAACTATTCAGACCGAAACCAAACGAAAAATTGACACTAAAGTGGACGTAAGAGAACAGCAATCAAGGAATATAATTACACATGTCAAAGCACCAAATGCGAGACAAGTAGCAGCCCGTCATGTCATGGCAAACCTTCAGTGGCAACCCTGAGGAGTGTCCACTGTTCATAAATGCCTTTGAGAACACCACACGCACCTGCGGGTATACAAATGATGAAAACCTAATAAGGTTGCAAAGGTGTCTTCAAGGTATAGCATTTGAATCAGTCCGTTTTCGTCTCATGTCACCGCAACAAGTGCCGAGCGTAATCTTAATGTTTCGAGTGCTCTTTGGGAAACCGGAAAAAATAATCGCGTCATTAATGGTAAAGATCAGAAACGACCCGGTACCCAAAGCTGACAAATTAGAGACTATTGTGACCATTGCCTTATCAGTGCAAAACATCTGTTCAATAATGGAAGCAAACAAGCTGGATAGCCATTTGAATAATCCGTGCCTGCTCCAAGAGCTGGTCGATAAATTACCCGCGTCTATTAAGCTTAACTGGGGTATTTATAAGCAGTGTCAAGACGAAGTTAACCTCACACATCTAAGTAAATGGATGTACAAGTTAGCTTTAGCCGCTTTAGATTTGTCACCAAGTTCCCAAATAGAAAGCCGATATGAGGCAAATCATAAAAGGTTTGTAAATGTTCACAAACAGGAAATTAAACATTCTCACTTGCTGTAACTGTAAGCGATTTGCTGAAATGAATTTAAATGAAAAGTGGCGTGTAGTGAAAAATAATAGCCTTTGTCGCACCTGCTTATATGACCATAGAAGTAAACTATGTACAGTAGATAGAAAATGCGGTGAAAATGGATGTGAATATAGACACCATCGGTTGCTCCACAAACATCAACAACAGAGTTCAAAAGAAATTTATCCATCCACATCATATGACACTCGAAAACCTAATGCAAGCCCAGACCATCAAAGCGAGGATATTCAGGGAAGTCATGTCCACAGTAACAACATACAGTATGCATCGATGCTCTACAGGATTATCCCAATAAGTATATTTGGTAAGAATTTGCAATATGACACGTTTGCATTTTTAGACGAAGGATCATCAGTCACTCTAATGGATGCTGAGGTTGCCGAGTTTCTTCAACTTAAAGGTATTCAGGATCCACTTTGCCTTCGGTGGACGTCAAATACATATCGCTCCTAGTATGAAACCAAAAGGGTTAGCGCAAAGATTGCAGGTATAGGGTCAACTAAAATATATGAAGTAAATAATATCCGTACTGTAAAGTCGTTGGACTTACCGTTGCAAACGCTCGATGTCACAGCACTTTGTGAGCAGTATCCTCACTTGGAAGAAATTCCGGCTACATCGTACAAAAATGCTGTACCCTGCATACTTTAGAACATTTGAACTTGTCGTTTCACTGCGAGTTAGAGAAGGTTCTGAAAAGGAACCTATAGCCACGAAGACTCGAATAGGTTGGACGATAAGTGGGCCGCACTTTACCCCAGATATTCCTAATGGAGAATTTCAAAATTTCCACAGCGTAAACAACTGCGATTTGTGCGAGTGTCAAAAGGATTTAGACGGTAAGATGTATGACTTAGTGAAGGAATACTTCGCCATTGAGAACAACAAAGCTGCGGCTGAACGATGACTTAAGTTATTGGAAAAAAAATTATCCAGAGATCATAAACTAAAAATGATATTAGACGCACAAATAAAGGATTATGAAAGAAAAGGTTACTCACGCAAACTCTCATCAAAGGAAGAGTTAAAAGAAAATAATTTGACTTGGTACCTCCCCATGTTTCCAGTTGTGAACTCCAACAAGCCAGAAAAGGTAAGAATGGTGTGGGATGCAGCAGCGAAAACAAATGGAGTGTCCCTTAATTCGATGCTTATGCGTGGACCGGACACACTACCCGCACTTACCTCGGTTTTATACAAATTCCGTGAACGAAAGGTGGCATTGTGTGGAGACATCAAAGAGATGTTTCATCAAATTCGCATAAAAGAAGATCAATCAGCTCAACGTTTTTTATGGAGAAATACCGACACGAACGAAGTTGAAGTCTTTGCTATGCAGGTGTTGATATTCGGTGCAACATGCTCTCCCAGTTGTGCGCAGTACGTGAAAAATTGTAATGCCAAAAGATATAGCCAACGATATCCAAGAGCAGCTGATGCAATTATCAATAAACATTACGTTGACGATTGGCTTGACAGCGTTAATACGATAGACGAAGCTATTAAATTAGCAAAAGACGTCAAATTCGTATATAGCAACGCTGAATTTCAAATTTGTAAACTTCTTAGCAACAGCAATGAAGTGATGACAGCATTACAGGAGGAGCAAGGCCTGTGTAGTAAGGAATTTAGTAATCACGGAGGATTAAAGTTTGTGGACAAAATTCTGGGTATGTTGTGGTCTCCCAAATACGATTGCTTTTCTTTTGCCTTAAAGGGTAAAAGACTAACAGAGGTGAATCTAGTTAAAGAGGACTACCCTACGAAAAGGGAGCTATTGAAATCTTTAATGTCAATATTTGACCCTCTCGGTCTGATTGCAAATTTTACAATTCTACTAAATATGCTTCTTCAAGAAGTGTGGCTACCAGGCGTTGACTATGACCAACAAATTAAAAATCAGCAATTCACAAAATGCAAAAAAAATCATAGACTACTTACCGACCGTCAGGAATATTTCAGTCCAGCGGAATGCGCATTTTCTGAAGGCGCGATTGTACAAGTATGTACATATTTTTGTAGACGCCGGTGAGGCCGCATGTGCTGCTGTAGGGTATTTCCGTGTCGTATTAATTTGAATTACATTGAGGTCGCTTTAATTGGGGCAACGACCAAAGTAGCGCCTCTACAAAGAATCTCTATACCAAGAATAGAGTTAGAAGGTGCAAGATTATCGCGATTAATAATAGAAGGGCATTACATAAAAGTTACGAAAACCCTTTTTTTGGACCGATTCTAAAACAGTTCTGGCATGGATCAATTCTAAGGAAAATATAAGCAATAGGCAATCCATCAATTCATGGATCAATTCTAAGGAAAATATAAGCAATACGTTGAATCAAGAGTAAGTGAAATTTTGGAAAAAACAAATGAACGGGATTGGAAGTGGGTGCCGAGCAAGCAAAATGTAGCCGACGACGCCACTAAATGGAAAGCCAATCCGGACTTTCAAAATTCTTCAAGATGGTTCTGCGGCTCACCGTTTCTAGGCCAACACGAATCTGATTGGTCAAAGCTTTCAACAGAAAACCTTTCCACTCAAATTGAGGCTAAGGAACTCTAGTACATATGTCGAGAGCAAAAACGGAATGACACTGGTACTTAGATTTATCAAGGTGGAACAAGCTGCTTCATGTAACAGCATATGTGATTCGATTTTGCAAAAAGGCTAAACGCGATTTTCGAGTTTTAGAACCAGAAGAGATCTGTGCAGCGGAAAAGTATTTATATGGATTATGTCAAGCAGAATCGTTTACAGAAGAAAAGGCCATGTTTGAAAAGGCTAAGGAAGAAAAAATTGAAGTGTTACTCAATAAAAGTAGCCCATTATATACATTGTCCCAATATATGGATGCGGATAATATTATAAGAGTACGAGGACGTATAGATGCTGCAGAAAATATTGCCTTTGATACGAAAAGGCCGATAGTGTTACCTAAAGCTCATTTAATTATGAATTAATAATAAATGAATTCCTTATCAAATACTTATGTACATCAGCACAATGAAACGGTAGTCAACGAGATGAGGCAAAAATATTACATCCCAAACTTAAAGGTTCTGTTGAAAAAAATAAAAAGTAAATGTCAAAAATGCAAAAAACATTAATGCTAAACCGATTTTTCCGATGATGGGAAAACTTCCAGCAGCTAGGCTGAAGTCCTTTACAGCACCGTTTTCCTATGTAGGTATCGATTAATTTGTACCACTTTATGTTACAGTAGGACGTCACACGGAGAAGAGATGGGGTGTATTGTTGACATTTTTAACTATAAGAGCAATACATATTGAGGTTGCGTATAACCTTACTGCTGATGCCTGCATCTTAGCTTTGAAAAGATTTATCTCTAGGCGAGGAACAGCAGTTGAAATAATTACAGATAACGGTACCAATTTCCGAGAAGCATCAGAGGAGTTAAAAAAGATGGTTTCCAATATTAAACAAGTGGATATAGCGAAAGATTTTGTTGACTGTAGGATCAATGGAAGTTTATTCCTCCATCATCGCCGCATATGGGTGGTGCGTGGGAGCACTTGGTGCGCTCTGTAAAACAAACTTTAGCAGGAATACAAACAACAAGAAATCCTACGGACGAACTTCTTTTGTCTATGATGTCGGAGGTGGAGAGTGTGGTAAATTCTAGACCTTTGACTTACGTTCCCTTAGACAACAACAATGAAGAGGCTTTAACCCCGAACCATTTTTTGTTCTGTTCATCCAATGGCCAAAAACCAGTAGGAGAGTTTAATGGCAAAAGCGAACCACTAAGGAAACTTTGGCAGAGATGTGAGGAATACTCCAACCGGTTCTGGAGAAAGTGGGTTCTTACTTATTTGCCGACGCTGACGAGGAGAACTAGGTGGTTTAAGGCAACTAAGAACCTCGAAGAAGGAGATATTGTAGTCGTCTGTGATGAATGTCATCCAAGAAATTTTTGGCCGAAAGCGAGAATTATCAAGCTTGTTGTTCCAATATGAACTTACAGAAATTCTGTAATTCTCTTTTATTAACGTTTGAAGATTTTTAATTGACGACTTCAGTGTCCTAAACTCTGGGTCTTGTCTGTCAGTTAACTGTCTGTACAAATTTTTAAAGTCTTGACCGAAGTCTAATTTTCTGTCGGTGTAGTGCGTCAATAGTAGGATTGCGGAACAGATCTTCGTTAGTCGTACGTTGATACCGCGGTATTGTAGTGTCCATAGTTTGTTTAATTGTCTCGTTCATTCGTTTTAGGTACTTGTCGATTTCATCGTTTGACAAATTCCTATTGGATGGTGAGTGGGTGGAGCGGGTTTGAGAAGAGTGCTGTTGTCAAGGTTGCGTAGAAGCGTGTCCATCGAGTCTTACTGTAGTTGTAAGAATATCTTTGGACAAATTTTGCACTCTGTGTCTAATTGGTCAAACTTACCAGATAGGATAGGTTTTATCTCGATTTATGACCTTAATAATGTAAAATGTTTGTGTGGGTACAAATGATAGAACTTATTCCTTTCAATGCAAATCGCTTTATTCAGTACAATTACAATTCACAACCATTTAACCGTTTCTCTCAATACAATCCAATTTCTCAACCGCTTATACTTTTCTTATCTTTTACTTAAACCACTTAATCACTTCTCCTAATTAACACTTCAACAAATTCAACTGATAAACTGATTTGCATACATTTGGGATGCTGGTATTTATACTCGAATGACATACTTCGAGAACAATCCTCGCCATCCAGCGTCCCATACAATTTCCAATTTACTCGAGACTTTGTTATTCAAGTATCGAAATCTTCTGCTCTTCGAGTATCGACATCCTCTGCTATGTATATCTTGATGTCGCTGCTCACATTTAAATGGTTATCACAATAATTTGTTATTGCAAATTAAATTAATGATGTGGTAAGTTCCACTACTGTTAAACATGGTGGTTTAAATTATTGGTTTTTTCTTGATTCCACTGAAACCTGCGAATCACTCAAAAATTAATCAGATTTTAACGTCTTGATTCAAAGAACGAACAAAAAGTCTCCACAACGTGGAAATTAAAAATAGAAAATTGTACAAGCACAAGCACAAAAAAACAGTATCTGAACATTGGCATAACACTGCATTATCTTCTGTTATCTTTTTGAAAAAAAAAACCTTTACAAGCACAAAACAAACAAGAAAGTCAGTTCAATGAAGTACTACGCTCACCGATTGATGATTACACATAATCAGGACAACTAAATCCCTCGATATCGTCAGCTGTACTATCCATACGTTGTGGATATGTACGCTAAGATCGAAAGCGAACGTTTGTGATTTATTCGATACAACCAGGCTAAATTGCGATCGGAGGAGTACATCCACTTACGGAATTCTATTGTCGGAAAAATCGATGGAAATTTAAACATACATACAAGATGCGATGCGTCATTACGGTCGATACGTCGTTACGGTCGTCCAGATTTTTTTATTACATTTACATGTAATCCAAATTGGGAGGAAATACAAACTTTGCTATTACCAGGCCAACAATCAATTCATCGCCATGATATCACTGCACGTTTGTTTAAACAAAAATTAAAATCATTGATTGATTTAATTGTAAAACATTCGGTTTTCGGCAACACACGATGTTGGCTGTATTCGATTGAGTTGGAAAAGCATGGCTTGCCTCACGCTCACATTTTCATTTGGCTTCAAGTTAAAATCCAGCCAGAAGAAATCAATCAGATAATATCAGCCGAAGTTCCGGATCCATCACTTGACCAAGAATTGTTTAATATTGTTACCAGTCACATGATCCACGGACCGTGCGGTACTTTAAACATGACATCGCAATGCATGGAAAATGGAAAATGCAAAAATCGCTTCCCAAAGCAATGTACTCGTATTGTGATAACCACTTAAATTAAATTTTCTAGCAAATTGGAGATTATATGGGACGCTGGATGGCGAGCATTGTTCTCGAAGTATGTCATTCGAGTATAAATACCAGCATCCCCAAGGTATGCAAATCAGTTCTAAAGTGTAATTTGAAGTGTTAATTAGGAGAAGTGATTAAGTGGTTTAAGTAAAAGATAAGAAAAGTATAAGTGGTTGAGAAATTGGATTGTACTGAGAGAAACAATTAAATAGTGAATTTTAAGTGTACTGAATAAAGGGATTTGTATTGAAAAGAATAAGTTCTATTATTTGTACCCACATAAACATTTTACAGTATTAATGATACTATCACGGACATCGACGGTTATCCATTGTATCGCCGCAGAAACGCTGAGAAAGTTGACCAAACATTCACAATGCGAATACCAAATTCTACAAATCTAATTGAAATTGACAATCAGTGGGAGGTACCATACTCACCATTACTTTCAAAAACGTATAAGGCTCATATTAATGTCGTGCTTTGCAGTTCCGTAAAACCCATAAAGTACATTTGCAAATATGTTAATAAAGTCAGTGATTTGGCCGTATTTGAAGTACATGACATCGATAAAAGTGACGAAATAGAACGATACCAAATGGGTAAACACATAAGCAGCAACGAAGCGATCTGGCATATTCTAAGCTTTGTCCAACATCTAGCAGTACATTTTGAAAACGGTCAACGCGTATATTTCACTGAAGAAAATGTTCTCCAAAGAGCACTTGAGCCACCAAAAACTACACTGACTGAATTTTTCACATTGTGCTAAAAACCTGATGTTTTCGGCCAATTTGCAAAAACATTATTATATACCGATGTTCCACGCTATTTTACATGGAACAAATCAGCTAAACATGGCAGCGACGCAAATAAGGAGAACCACATCCTTCAATCGTAAGTATATCCAAAGCCAAGACGTTGGGACGACTTTACGCCGTACATCCAAAACAATGTGAATGCTATATTTTGCGTTTGTTGTTGGTGAATGTTCCCGGACCAATGTCTTTCGAATTTTTGCGATTAGTTAATGGCCGAGTGTTCAATACATATCAATATGCATGTCGCGAGTTGCAATTGCTGGAAGACGAAAATCTGACTGACACTTGCTAATGCAGCGTTGACATCTACCCCGAATAACATTCGTCAACTATTTTCAATTATTTTGACGACATGTTATCCAACACAATCGTACACTTTATGGGAAAAATACAAGAATCATATGACTGAAGACATACTGCACCGAGTTAGACAAACAGACAGATTGCACGCCAGAGATGTATAATGAAGCTTTAGTGCTGATCGAGGATTTATGCATTTTAATTTCAAGTTTACTACTCACTCATTATGGTATGCCATCACCTGATCGTCCGTCTGCCGACTTAGTTAACAGTGATTTGTAACGAGAAAAATAGTATAACGACGCTGACTTAGCTACCGTTATTACGAATAATGAGCCATTACTGACAGGTGAACAAAAAAATATTTATAATCGGATTATGCTGACTGTTGATGCTGAACAAGGTGGCTTTTTTTTCTGGAACCGGTATGACATGTGGAACCGGTAAGACATTTTGAATATCGTTGATCCTTGCAAAGATACGGTCGCAACAAAAAATTGCATTGGCAATAGCATTGTCAGGCATTGCTGCCACTTTGTTAGATGGTGGGCGAACGGCCCATTCAGCATTCTAGCTGCCATTACTCATTCATAACAAACCAAACGCAATATATTGTATTTTATTGTATTCATTTTATTTAGTTCCAAAGCTTAAAGTTAATTAACAAAATGTTTTTAATAAATACGGAATTAAATAATAGTAATTATTCTATAACTTAGAAGTTAGTGCGGAATGACTCCTGAATTCATAATTAAAATGAAAAAATCAAGATCTGATGTGGGGTGACAATCAGTTCGCCATTAATACTACGAGTAATTATTATGTTTGAAGTCAATTATTAATATAAAATTCTCAAATTCAAACAATAAAGATACGAATATACGAGTATATGCACAACTTTAAGATTAACTTGTGCTGATGATTATGATACACTTCTCAAAAAGGATTCAACAGCAGAATAGTCGATCGTGAATAACCAGTATTTTACTTTTTTAAGAAACGATTGAAAATTAAATGCTGTCCGGATAAATAATGGTAGCTTATTGAAAAATGTAGGAGCTGTAACGGTCTAGAAATTTGAAAAATGTGTTTTGTAAGCGATTGGTACGCTGGTAAGATGCATATTATTTATACGTAGACTGCATAACTGGGAGTTCCTGCTAGAAATATTACCACTTTTTTTTTATCTCAGCACTTTAAAGACATAAAGGTGTCTCATTGGTAAGATGCGCTGGGCTTTAAAGGCCAGCTCTGAGTTAGGCGATTTTTATTACAGATAATCTGAATTAAATATTTTTGCACTATCAACAAAGGTCCAAAAGAGTTAGTATACGAACCACCCCAACTTGTGATGCCATATTGCAACTTTGAGCAAGACCGTAGTATATTAATTTTAAAACTTTTTTAGAGCAGTATTGTTTAATTAAGTACATCTTCCCTATCACTTACAACATATGGGATTTAATAGTTTGGATATGGTCTTTCCAATTTAAGTTGTAGTCGATAAGTACCCTTAGGTATTTATAGTGTTTTACTGATTCAATTATAAAACAACCGGTAGAACACTGAAAGTTATTTATATAATTACCTTTTCCGCAGCTATGAATGGGTAAGCAAAACTTTTTACAGTCATTTGCAGTGTTGCAAAGGAGTTCCATCATAATCTGGGATGAGTGCACTATGTCTCATAAACATTCACTCGAAGCATTACATAGAACTATGCAAGATTTGAACGGCAACGATCAACTTTTTGGTCATTCCTCGCTCTACCTACGCTCTTTTATATGGCGAAATGTCGAAACACTTCGATTGACCATAAACATGCGAGTACAATTGCAAAATGTTTTACTGTTAAAAATGTTACTGGCTCTTGGAAACGGTGAAATAGAACTGCATCCAAATACGCAATGCATCAAATTGCCAGACGATTTCTGTAGTTCAGACAAAAAATGAACTAATTGAGAGTGTCTTCCCGGGTATACTCAATAATTACTTGGATCATAATTGGTTCAGTATTCATGCTATTTCGGCAGCAAAAAATGTCGATGTTGACGAAATTAACTTCCAGATACAACAGTTGCTGCCAAGTGGTCAGATGTCTTTTAAATCAATCGACACCATTGTTGATAAAAACGAGGCCGTAAATTATCCAACTGAATTCTTAAATTCTCTGGATATACCAGGAATGCCACCACACAATCTTCGGTTGAAGATTGGTTTACAGATTATTATTCTGCATAATTTGAATTTACCTAGATTACGCAACCGTACACGTTTGGTCATCAAAAGGATCACCGATAATGTCATTGAAGCAACCATTTTGGCTGGAAAGTTTAAAAGAGAAATCGTCCTTGTACCACGTATTCCAATGATACCGTCAGAATCTCCAATACCATTCAAAAGGCTTCAACTCCCTATTCGTTTGGCTTTCGTGATGACTATAAACAAGTCTCAAGGCCAAACAATGTCCATAGAAAATCCATATTTCTCCCATGGGCAACTATATGTTTTATTGCCTTCCAGCATATTTATTTCTCCATCGCATACTCATAAATGCAATCATTTGAAAAAGCGTGCCAAAAACATTTCCTACTGTCCTCTACGTAATCATAAATCAGATACTAAACTTCGGTATGTATTTGTTGGATAAGGAAGCGTTGCGTACGGATTAAAACCCTGCGGCATTGGTGGTGGAAGGAATGATGGATATGGAGCACCAGCGGATGCACCATATGGAACCGGCATACCTTGCATCTGTTGTGGGTATGGAGTATTACCGTAGGTTGTAGAAGTTGGTGCAGCTGGAGACGGAGCAGACCCGCCGGCTGAATCAGTGACATTAGTTGAGGCATAATGCGATGGCACTTGGGGTTTTGGTTGGTGTCGGCTGGATTCACTTGTCAAATCTTTCATTAGCTCTTCCTTTTCGGCTTTACAGGCAAAACAGAAATCTGAGATTTTATTTTGGAAAACAACCAAAAGTTGAGTGAAATCGTTGTAGAACTTTGTGCCTTCCTTAAGATTGCTGAGCAGATCGATGAAGCTACCGTATGCTGATGCCAATTCGGTGTAAAGTGCATCTCGTGAATTGCCATTGCTGCAGCAACGAAAGATGAGTGCGAATCTTTAATGTCTGTTATTAAAGTAGTTTGACGTTGAATGCTTTCTTGAACCTGAGTTTGCAATGGGCCCAGAACTTGGCCAATACTTGAGATAGATAGTGCAGGCTCATCAATAGCGCCATCTTGCGCTAGAGCCTGTAAAAATTGATCCGTCATATTGACAGTTGCTGATTTCAAATCGCATTCGATTGTGTCGCGTTCGGCTTTACTCGTATCGACGGCTTCCACTAGACTTCTCAACTTCTGTGCGCTCGAGCAATCTTGATTGACACTGCAACCAGAAGAGGGTATTGACTGAAGCAAATGCTCTGTTGGTAGTGACAACGGTTTCTCGTCAGCAACTCTGGTAATTCGCGTAAGAAAGTGTTTAAGCTATCAATGCCACCTTTACTGCGCACACCATTTTGACAGCGACGGAGGCAAACCCGAACCAGAGTCAGTTGCTTCCACAGCTGTAGATAAATTTAAGCTGGATAAAACCCCATTCAAAACAGTGGTGGCTTCACGTAACTTCATAATTTCTGCATTGACTATCATCGTTCTTACGTGCCTCAGCAGCAGACAAGGCACGATACTACTCAACGGGAACTAGTTCACTGAAAATGGTAGCATCTTTGCCGGTTGAGGCTTGCCTGGTGAAGCAAGTGAGTTAAAATCTGGAATCATATCGTATGTTGCATGCTCACGTGTGGGAAAACCATCGAATTTATTTGTGTTAGCAAAAAATAAGTTAACCAAAAATATTGCCCACCGATTAGCGCTTAATCAAATTCAAATTATAAATTATTATAATTCAACCTACATATACTCGTACGTATTATATCTACTGTAGCAACTGGAGGCAGTTACTACAATATGTAGCTTGTTAGGTTCATCTCAAACTCTGGCAGTGTAGAAACCTGTATCTTTTGCTTATTGCTCTTAGTTTTAATGTCAGATACTGTATATCATGGAGTTTTAATTAGTTTTTTTTCATAATTTTCATAAAACCCGTTATATTTCATAGTTATTTGTAGAAATGATAATCAATTAAGCACAGACCAAAACAAATTTCATTTAATGATCCATTACGGAGTATTACTCAACGGGGAATAACCATTATCCATTTTGGATACCATCATGGCATCGGCATGAATGCAAAAGATTTATATGAAAGCACATTTTCCAATCTGATAGTTTCACTCAATTTCACTTCTTTTTCCATTTTTCGTCAATTCAATGATAAAATACGTACGAGTATCTGTGCACTGTAGGTCACGTCGATTTTTTTTGTCACAAACGCCCAATGCTCACAATGCCAGATAGGTCTTTGTAGCCTTCAAATTAGAGAATAGAATTTGACCAAGCTAATTTTTGCTTTGTTTAGCAAAAATTCCACGAATTGTATAAAAGACACATCAATCATCAGGTTGAACTTAGTTTTATTCGATGTTCAAAAATTGAAAGTGCAAGTGAGGCATATCTCTTAAAGATACAATAATAATGTTGCAAATCGCTTTGTTTGTGGCTGTTTTATATTTTGTGAGTAAAGAATTTTAGAATATTATTTCAAGTGTAATAGAGGATAGTTGTAGGTCAGATCTTGACAGCGCAATGGTTTGCTAAACATCAACTCATGGTGTAGTGAGTCGGGATGAATTTTGGCAAAGTCATTATGCGAAATTGTGATTGTGTTAACAGCCGAAAAATTGAGTTATACATAAGTTCCTCGGGTCAATTCGTAGACCTTTGTTGGGAAATATCACCAATTTACTGCGGTTTTGTTTTATTTATTTTACTAAAGTCGGACTTTTGAAATCTATAATACTTTCCTCGTCCTTGATTTGCAAATTTCAAGATTCCGAATTTTCTGGACTTTTTTTTTATTGTGCGCGATCAGGCTATACTCATGGGTCTGACTGTGATGTTTTAGTCCTAAGCACCTTACGATTCATATGGCTTTGTATAAAGTGTAAAAGGATAGAATAACATTGGCTTGGTCTAGACTAAGCCAGATACTACGATTTATCGCTCTGGAGACTAATATTTTCGTGGCTATCTAGACATTTTCTCACAAAGCTTTCTGGTATCGCTTTCTCAAAACTAGGGGCTAAGATTTGAATACCCTCCAAGGCGGAGTTTTGTGAGTAGTTCACTCGACACAGGCTTCGTTTCTTAGATTTTTAGACTGTTCCTGCTCGTATATATCTAATATTTCGAAAACACATCATAGTTCCATGAAGTCCGCATTAATACAAAAATACTCAGATAGATATCTGATCCATATCCACTGGACATGCATACAGGTGATTGGCGCGTTTGCTGACCGAGCTGGTTTCTGTGTGATAGCTCTTCCCTCCTCAGGTCCATATCTCATGGGTCAAAAAGTAAGTTTGATGGGTTGTGGCGACAGGTCATTGTCCTGTGGAACAGCTGTTGATAGTTTAAATTGAAATGTTTGATTTTTCTCGCATCTGCATCTAATAACTGGGTTTGTATGATTATATCAGAAAAAAAAGATAATGACATCTGAAACGATTGCGAAATTAGTGCAAATTTTCGTAACATCTTAATTATTATCTGTGTAGATATTCTAGATTTGATTTTATTCCTTTAACTGTTAAATTGGCCTGAAGAAGTGGTGGTAATATATGATACGTGGTGACTTCTTGGCCGTTGATAAATATAGAGTCGTTATTGAATTGCAACTAGAATGTTCCATTTAGAGTTTTGGTTTCCTCTTGATGTTTTCGTTGATGAGTTCTGCAGATAGTTTTTGAAGTTGGGGTATTGTTCGTCTTGATTTACAAGAAGCTCCCTTTGTTGGTAGGTAGGTAAAAGCAAGTAAAGGTTTCTTCTCTGGGAGAGTGCTGGACATGTATAGATTAGCTGGGGGATTGTCTCCTCTTCTTCCTCGTTCAGTCAGCTTCTACAGAAATCGTTTTTAAAAGCGCCAAGCTTCTTGCATGCTTGCCTATGAGGCAGTGTCCAGTGATGACACCTATGGTGGCGCTGAGATGTTTCCTATTTAGAAGAATCAGACTTTTAGAGCGATTCGGATCTAGCTTTGGCCAAATCTGTTTAGTCGCTAGACATGTTGTTCCAACAGTCCACCTAAGGACTGTTCTTTTATTGGCATCCAGCTTTAATCTTAATTTGCACGTAGTGATTGGTATACCTATGCAACCCTTTCCGGTAGAATAGGTAGAGTGGTTCCAATTTTGTCGAGTTCATCGGCCCTACTGTTTCCTGGAATGTCTCTATGGCCCGGAACCCAGCAAGGGTGAAGGTTAAACTGCTCTGCCATCTCTGTAAGAGATGATCGGCATTCAAGGGCGGTTTTAGAATTAAATGAGACTGAGTCCAGGGACTTGATAGCGGTCTGACTATCCGAAAAAATACGGATATCCTTTGCAAATATCACGTTTTTCTTTAGTCAGGAGAGAGCTTCTTTAATCGCCAAAATTTCCGCCTGTGTTCCAGGCTAACCTTATTGTTTAGCTTTTCTGAGAAAACACCGCCACCAACCCCGCTTTGAGTTTTAGATCCATCTGCGTAAAAGTGGATTGACTTGTCCCCCATGAAAACATCTTCCTTCCCGAAGGATCTAGAGGGAAGCTTACATGGAAGTCTTTGTCAAACCAAAGTTCAGGTATGGTGTAATCGATGTTCTCTTTGTCGATTTCTATTGTATTAAGAATGTTAGCGTGGCCAAATGAATTATTTGTCCATTGTGTGGTCGCTTTAAAGCGAAAACGCAGATACTTGCCTGCTGAAGATATCAAGGAGTGTCAAGTGAAATAGAATACCCAGCGCAGTCCGCTTCGCAAGAACATGCTGTTCTTTGGGTTCTGCTTAGTTTGCTGCAGTTAACTGCATTGTTTAAGGCCGCCCACCAGACAACCACTCCGTAAGTGAGTTTCGGTCTTAGGAAGGCCACATTGGTTCCCTATGGCTTTTTTCCAAGAGAATAAAGCTAAAATTTAATGGGGGTTTACCCCCAATCCGCAGTGATCTGCAGAACGAGTTAATCTGTTAATGTTTAGCCAAAGGAGTTCTTGAATGGTATTAAGATGCATAGAAACGTCATCTGCGTAGGCAATCACCCTGATACTTCCTGCTTTCAGGTATATCAATGATTCATTAACCACTGAGTTTCAAAGAAAAAGAGAGAGGACAGAGGTGTACCTCTGCTGCCATATCTTTTAGCAGAAGCCCCTCCCAGTTTAGAGTTGATTGTCCTGCTTTTTAGCATAAGACTGATCAACTCCCCAAGTCGTCGACCGAGTCGTCTACCTGCAGATTGGACAGCGCAGTCGTGATTGTGGATGTGTTGGCGTTGTTAAAGGCGCCTTCTATGTCCAGAAAAGTAACCATTGTTTAGTATCTATATCGGAGAGATCCTTCGATGTGGATAGTCAGTGAGTGCAGAGGCGTTTCCATCGATTTTCCTTTACAGTAGGCATGTTGAGCCGTTAACAAAAGTCTTGGATCAATTTTAGGTCGTATATGGGAATCAATCAGTCGTTCTAGAGTTTTCAGAAGGAAAGAGAACATTTACCGGTTTTGGGAATGAACACTGTATTGACTTCTCTCCTTGACAGTGGAATGTGGATAAGTTCTCCACAGCTCCTCATAATATTTTCTAGCACAGGCAGAATAATGTTTGAGGACCTCTGTAGCTCGGCAGGTATTATACCGTTCCGACCAGCAGACTTGTATGGTTTGAAGCTATGCAGCGCCCAGAGCAGTTTTTCTCTCGTAATCAGACCATGAATTTTGGTCACGGTTGCAGTAGGCAGTAGTTAGTAGTTGGGCTGCTACTGGCCGCGTGTTGGGAGCTACCTGGAAAGTGGGTGTCCAGAAGCAGGTTGAGTGATTCATTACTTGAGGTTGTCCAAGAGCCATCGGTTTTTTTTCAAACAGCTAGGCATCATAGGATTTGTAGAGAGGATTTTTTTTTAGCCGCGATGCCTCAGAGGTTTCTGTGATTTTGCACAGAATGTCCTCCAGGATTGTCGCTTTGCCTTCCTCAGTTCTTTTTTATATAATTTGAGGGATTCTTTATATGAGTCCCAGTCAGTCACTTTTCTTATGCTTTTTGCTACTTTGAAAAGTTTTCTACAAGAGTTTCTGAGCAGTCCCTGTGCTGATGTCCACCAATGTGGCTTTTTCTTGCCTCTAGGGTAAATAAGAGCACTAGAAGCGGCCATAGCTGATTGAGAGCCAGAGTGAATTCCTTGACGTTCATATCAAGTTCATTGGTGTCATGCGGGGGACTTGATAGTTCAGATGATAGTATTTCTTACAGTATTCCTCTCTAGTTTGGCCAATCAGTTTTCCGATAATTCCAGAATGCTGGTTGGTTGGGATAGCACCACTCAGGCTGAATTGGATGAATCTGTGGTCTGAAAAAGAGTGTTCAGACGATACCATCCAGTTCGTTAGCCTTTAAGTGATGTTGTCGGAGATAAGAGTGTTATCCAGCATTTCCTGTCGGTTTCTGCTTATAAAAGTAGGCCCCTTGCCATGTTGCAAACAATGAAGGTAGTACTTTTAATGTAATCAAAATGTGACTCACCTCTATCATTGACGTCGGTACTCCCGCATACCGTGTGATGAGCGTTAGCGTCGCATCTGATGATGAGGCCAGTTTTTAGCCTTCCAGATTCCAGTACCACCCTTTCTAGATTATCACCAGGAAGAGGGCCCACATGATCGTGACCAAAATATGCCGATGCCAGCGAGTAGGAGCCTTTGGCAGTTTTTAGTCTTTCAACGGTTAAGTCAGGGTCGCTGAGATTAGGAAGAAAAAATGCTTTAAGGCTACGTTTCACTAATATACAAGTTCTAATCTTACCTTTGTCTCTTGTATAGATCGGAGTGTATACAGGTGTCCCAAGTCCATGAACCACGCCTTCTACTATCCATGGTTTCTGCATTAGGATAATGTCTTCTGTGTTTTTGGAGAGACGCAGAATAAGTACGATCGAAGCCACTTTTGAGTGATGGAGATTAATCTGGAGAAACCGTATCATTGCTACAATTTACCAGAGTAGCCTCCACCACTATGGTATTCAAGTCCTCCGAATCTGAGCATGTGCCCAAGAGCTCATTTTCTTCCTCTGATCGTATAGGATCTCTTTTTGCTTCGCCATCGGTTTCCATTTCTGACAGAATGTCAAAAGAGGAGACCAACGGCTTAATTGCCTCCTCGGATAGATTGGAGTCCATTTCTAAAAAGATATCGACGCTCCAAGATCTAAGGTTGTATTTGAAGTTTCCGATTAAGGAGGAGGAGGTTGCATCATCCAGCATCATCCAGCTCATCCTTTTATAGACTCTTAGGTGAATTGACTCGAAAACGAACCGAATCATGCCTTTAATCTGCGCTGGAGAGTTAAGGGATTCCTTATTGATTCCGATCAACACGCATCTATAAGACCCCCTTAGTTCCTCCAGATTCGCGACTTTCCAGTCATGAGTCGGAAGGGTTGGATTGCTGAGACTGATGATCTTCAGAATGTTTTCTGGTGAGGAGGGTTCGGCTGGGATCCAGATGCAAGTTCGAAGTCTGCTAGGGATATCCTTCTTAGACACGATCTTGAGTTTTACACCTGGCCAAATCTCTCCTAATCCACCCATGGCTTTGGTTAAACGATCAAGAGATCTATGATTGGCACATGCGATAACCTTGACGTGCCCTTGGTGCCAGCTAGCGTCGCTTGTGATGGGAGGTGGTCCGGAGTTTTCCCGCATGATGGCCAAGAAGTTGCTCGAAAAATTTAACTTGACCGAGTGCCACCGTTCAGGTGTTATTGATCCGTCGGTGTCGTTGCTGTCGATTAGCTCGATCAGTATTGCGTCTTGGCTGACCTAGGGGTTTTAGTGTTGTAAGTTTTGGGCCTCTTGGGAATCGGCATGGTTTTCTTCAACGATCTCTGGCGCTTGGAGGAGTCTTTTAGTGTTTTGGGAGCAGTGGGAGCAGTGGGAGCAGTGGGAGCAGTGGGTAATCCGTCTTTTAGGATGTTGTTAGTCCACTCAATCTTGCTCTTTATATAGGCACACTTCTCTCAACCTCCGAAATGGATCCGAAGGTTTTGATAATGCGTAACGGATTTCGGCGTCTTGTTAGAGCGCCTTAGATGGACCTTGCCGATGCGCTTGAGCCCCTGATTCCTCCCTGGCCTGCCACAAACTTGCTGCTGCTAAGGGTGGAGGAAGTGATAGGACCATGGCTTGCCAAACTCTTGTCGCTCTTTGAAGATTTGGTTTTAGGCTCGTTGCGCTTGCCTTACGAGGATGGTGCACCATGACTTGCCGGTAGTCGGTGCAGGGACTGTTTTACCGCCCGGTATTCCGTCATGTATAATTTTGGAGCCTAATAGGATGTTGGAACAGATTTGGCGATGATCAGACATCGATGTTTCAGTTGAAATCCGCCATTTCCTAATATAGTCTTTCTATAAATGTGGTTGCATAGGCTAAGGTTAAGGACTTCCTCACTGATTCTGTTTATAAGGTTAGGGCTGTTTTCGTAGTTTTAGAAAATGAATTCTAGAAGAGGTACTCTCTTTTTTTGTTAATATTTGAGCCACCCCAGTTTGTACGGTGGGCGTTCACATCACATCTAATTATCAGCTGGAGTCTAATTCTGCAACAGTAGTCCATTGGCAGAAAATCCAAGTCGGAGGTGTCACCCGCCGGGTGGGTTGAGCATGTCACTGAATCTGTCTTACCGCCGTCAGCGAATAGCTTAACCATTGTCGCTGACAGCGGACTGCATAGTTTCTGAGGTCTTAGACGTTGAGGACAAGTCCCCTGACGCCATAGACCGTTGGGTTCCAGATGTGATGGGTTGAGCTGTCTGGTGGTTCTATTGAGCCTTATCAGCTCCGAGTGTACTCCCCTTTCACGCGTCGAGAAGTCTTTGCTGAGGGTTAAACTTTGGATGAGCTAGCGCTTTGTCCTCAGTTTTTGCTTCAGATGCTTTATTCTGGACTAGCCTCGATGATCCTCGACCTCTACAACCTCCGCCTCATCTCTTCTCCTTTATTACACTGAGGACTCGTTAGCTTAGGATCTTTGGTAAGGTTGTCGGTTTCTGAAATAAAGACAACGCAGGTGAATAACTTGGAAACCTCGTGTCCCTTTTTTCATGGTTTGATTCTGACTGCGCAGACATGATCCAATTTTTGGTTATTGTGTCATGGCAGGTGTTCAACATCTATCAGTATCTAGTTGAGATGGCTACAAATCCGATTTATCCATCTCTTCCCATAGACTCTTCCTCACTAGCTTGATCTCCGGGACTGTAAAGATCTCGTTTGGGTGCGTGGAGTGTATGATAGCGATTTTACATTGGACCATAGTATCCCAGTAGGACAGCTCTGTTCTTTGGCTATAGAACGGGAACGGAAGTGTATGCTAAGCTCATTAAATTCCGATATAAACAGCATAACCAATTGGGGAACTATCAACAGAATATAATTTAATGCTTCGAAAACACAATGATGTCTGCCATGGTTAAAGCGAAATCCAAACACCCAGCATTATCCATGAATGGCAGAACTTTCCATTCTCGGAATGTGTGTAAATGACAACCTACGTTGGAACGACCACACATTCGGTGTCGTCAAAAATGCTGCGAAATATCTAAGCGATGTAAGAAATGCTTGAACCCGTCTGACCTGACCTCATTATACAAGTTAACGAATCACTTACGGGAATTCTAAAGAAAAAAAACACGCGAACGGGGAGTTCGACTGTTCGACTTACTCGAAATAAATTCAACTTTATTACTGTCACGTCACAAGTCAAGACTTAGACTAACCTTAGAGCTACTTCGTTTCCCATAGGAAACCGCTGTTCCCATCATCCAATATGCATTTCATGTCGGCGCGTGTATCCGGAGCGACGTAACATTGGAGTACAATGCTCACATCTGGTCAGGTGCTCCTAAGACCTTACTGCACCTGCTAGATAGGATTCAAAACCGTGCGATAAAACTTATAGGTGATAATAATATCACACAATCAATGAACACCCTTGAACACCGATGTAATATCCCCTGCCTTAGCTTGTTCTATTTTCACCACCAGTCCTCCATTGAAATTGCAATTAGCATTCCGCCCCTTCAAACCTGCAGCTGTAACATCCGTCTCGCTATGAATGCTCATCAATTTACACTCAAGCCCACTTTCGGACGTACTCTGAAATATCGTGATTCATTGCTAAACTGTTCATTCGCTTATGCAATGCCCTGCCTACCTGTTTGTTTCCTAGTCATTATGATCTTCAAACATTTAAAACCAACGTTCATCGGTACCTCTCTTTCTTCGCTAATTTTCCTTCGCCCGCTCTGTGTGTACGGTTTTTAAGGGTACTCAAAACTCTTAAGCGCGCGCAGATTATATAAAAAAAAGAAAAAAAATACTATCTACCTTTAGTGAGGCTTTCTCTATTGGGGAGCTATTTCAAATTGGTCATCACCCAGTTTTGAATGCTATGAGTTATAATGCTGCTGATCTTCTTTGAATCACGCAGTCTACTCAAGATTTCATAATAATTTCAAGCATCATGTATCCAGGAAAATTTAGTAAAAGAGCACTTGAAACGTATGGCTGTAGTCTTTATTGTAATGCTCATTATATCTAGTCTACGAACAACCGTCTTTCGTAAGTCACGTACTCGTAAGTTTTCTCAGTTGATTATATGAATTACATAAGAAGATGAGGAATCGAGTTCATCCTTGCTCACCTTCTGAGTTTTACAGAAACCTTTCTAATTGCTGTTCTTCAGCCAACAATTCTCTTCATACACCTACATATAGCATAATTTTGAGCGCAGTCCAGTCAAATCGCGCATACAAGCTGGTTGATATCGCTTTTTTCCGAGCACTATCTAAAGAAACATCGTTCAGAACAATTTAGCCACGACAAAGACGACACCTTTTTGAACTTCAAGTAACCAGTTTTTTTTTGTTTCTCTTAGGGATCATCTCAAGCAGCATTCAATTGCTCAGATCCGCCAATCTTTCCCAACTACGTAAGTACACGTTTTTAAACCTCTTTTGACAATCATTTAAAAGAAATACCTTTCAGGATATAAACTCATGCTGTCGTGTTCCGCATATCGACTTAGGATCGGCCCCTCAAAAATGCATGCAAGAGATTGACGCAAATAAAAAGCATCCGGACATTCCGGCATTTGTTCATGTGGTAAGAACCATTTAAGATACAATTTGATGAATGAAGGTATCAACTATCCATCGTTTTTACAGTGCTATCCAGAATGCATATACCGTGAATCTGGTGCTCTACAAAATGGCGAAATTGCAATGGATCGAGTTCGTAAGTTTCTTCAAGACAGTATCAAAGAAGTGGACAAGGATATCGTACCGATCATTACACAATCTTTTGAAAACTGCATTAACAATAGTAAGGAAACTTATCACTTTAAAGATTCATATTACATAATTTAAATTTGATTTCCATTTCAGTTAAAGGTCACATGGAAGCCGCTAATATCAAAATGTATGCTCAACTTCCCGATGGATGCAGTCCTTATTCCAGCATGATTTGGGGTTGTGTCAACACAGATACCTTTATTAATTGCCCCTACAAAATGTGGAAGAATGATCCACAATGTAACACAGCAAGAAACTTTGTAAAGCAGTGTAATCCCCTGCCACATGTTCCATTGCCAATGTATTAGATCTGTGCGTCTAATAAGACATAATTTAGACAATAAATCTTTGTAGTCACAGTTTTCCGTATCACTGAAATGAAATTGAAGTGAATGGATAGATACTCATCAGTGTGTTATTATTGTCGCGTCAAATCGTGGGCATCGCAATTAGATAATTTCACTGCTGACGACGTATTGTCATCAGCTTAATTTGTTTTAATGCCTAGTCTCCGGTGGCTTGAGAAAGTTTAATGCAAACATTTTAATTAAATAAGAATGGGATAGCACATACGAGCATCTCATAGTTATTTCAAGTAGGATAACAGAAAGATGCTGTCAACTGATGCATGAAAAATGCTTTTTAATATTGACTTCCTACTTCATACTTCCTTTACTACTCACTCTTAGTCAACATTTGTTACAAAATTAAGACTGCAAGTAATCATTAATCCCTATCCAAAAAGAACTCTTACGACATGATTGACTGAAGAGCCTTCCAGATGGGATGCGAGATCTTGAAATTATTGAAGAGAGTAACGAGAAAAGCCAACTTAAACCCAGAACAACACTGAAGGCAGAGGATGCTGTTCTGAATCTGAACTATGCCCTCATCAAATGTTTGGAATTGACGTTCTTGCAAGGAAAAACTCGTTCAGACTTCTGTGGTGAAAGACATAAGAAAACAGGGAACATTTACTTAGGTTACCTAGGACAAAGAAACAAAACAAAACAAGCTAATCCAGAATTCGAAGAGTGTATAGTATCTTATAAGGACTTTTGCGAAAGATCGAAGCACTTGGTGCAATGCTCAGAGGGGGTAAACTGAAAACATTCTGAAAGTACGATGACATCTACACTACCATCACTTTCTACCTCATACATAGGTTTCACTTTCCAGGTAACATGATCAAAACTGGTCAACTGCAATTACTCTGTCCGCCGTAGTTGGTATCTGTCAACAATTGTGGTTGAGGTTTAACTAATACGCTGTTGCATTCTTTGTAGACTCCAAGTCGCCTGGCACTGATGGCATACATATATCCAGCTGTGCAGCAAAAAGTATAGACTATCCGCTTACAATTCTGAGGTTTCCAAGTTATTCACCTGCGTTGTCTTTATATCAGAAGCCGACAACCTTACCAAAGACGCTTTCCTTTCCTTTCCTATCCTCCGATTGGTCATTGCTAGCGTAAACATACCGAACCATTTGCGAACAGTAAGAACAGAAGTACACACTCTAAGAACTTCAGACCAATCAGTCTGACTTTCTTCATATTGAATGGCGTAGAGAGCATGAAGAAAATGGTTTAGCTTCATATGAATAAGACTGTTTTGCAAATGTATCCTCCGTCTAAAATGCAAGATTCCCATCTATGAATTAAAATCCTGCGAAGTGCGCATGGGAACCCGCCAAAACGAAATCGAAGATTTCAGTAAATTTTTTCAATGCCAAGATTATGCTCTTCACAAAAACGAGGAAACTGACTCGTCTGACTGATTTTGTGCTTCAAGGCTTTATCATCCTTTCTTCTACTGGAGTAATGCCTTGTGTCCATCAATTGAGGAGAGGAAATCGTGTGCTAGCTATAGTGACAATCTGTTTTATTTACTTACTTACATAGGTGGCGCTACAGTTCTGTGTGAGCTTGGGCCTTAACTAACAAGTCTCTCCAGTTAGCCCAATACTTAGCTAACTCATTCCAGTTGTGCGCTCCAAGTCGGTTGAGGTTCCATTTAACTTGTGCGCGTCATCTAAGGCGATGCCTTCGTCTACTGCGTTGCTATTCTAAAACTGTGCGGCGCGGAGCATGGGTGTCGTAGGATCATAACCATCTCAGGCGACTGAAGGGCAGTTTTCTGTCATCGTACTGGTCGTATAGTTCGTCGTTTAATCATCTCCTCACAAACTTATCAACGCAAATGGGACCGATGAATTTCCCTGTCGAAACAACCGAATACATCTTCATCCGCTTTCGATAGATTCTATAGATTGTATATTTACTTTGGAAAACCCCACTGAAACAGTATGTCACAAAATCGATGGTCTTCCAACCCTTCCCCCACTGCACAACAGTTACACTACTTTAATTTTGGATGAATTGTTACAAACCGAAGCCGAATCATTGCCACGTCCAGTGCAGACAACCCAACCTCCAAATCCTCGCACCAGCCCTTCGATACAAAAATCCTATGGTGATATAACTGCTCCAACGTCAACTCCTCCTGTCACCGCCCCACGGAAACTTACAATTACACAATTTAACACGACGCGGACAAGTGCAGAGTGGCAAAGCAGGCTATATGGACTCCGCACAACGAATCAGATGTTCACCACCCTACTTGTCAAAGGTGCCTCAAATTACGCAGATGTTGCTTGGATTTCTGAATTCATAATTATAAATCGCCCGGATCCATTCCCCATCCACATCCTAAACCTGACCCCAACTGGAACCTTAAAACCAAAATATGTCATTATTTTTCTCCTCCTGTCTATATCCCTAAGCAATCCGCTTCACGTCTCCCTACAAAAGCAACAAGTGTCTCTCTTCCATCCAAGCCCCAGCGAATTTCTTTTAAGCTAACTCCTTCCCCTGATACTGTCACTGCTCAACCACCCACACGCCCTTCTACGAATACTACTCGTAACAACTGCTTTCCCAATTTCGATCTTACAACAGGAGCCAAATACCAACACTTTATCAGCTCGTATATCTTAAATCCCGCTTCTAGCTCGCCTTCTTCCTCGATTTCACGGGCCTCTGCCTCTATTTTTTTATTTTTTTTTATAATTACCGTGCGCTTAAAGGATTTGAGTACCCTTAAAATGTTTGCACACAGCGCGGGCGAAGGAAATTTGGGGAGGAAGAACAGAGAGGTACTGATGTACATTGTTCTTAAATGTTAGCAAGTTATAACGACCAGGAAGTAGAGAGCTTGGGAGGGCATTCCATAAGCGAGTTGTACGGCTTAGGAACTAATCACGATATTTTAGAGTACGTCCGAAGATGGGCTTGAGGGTGAACTGATGAAAGTTTGAATGGGCGGAATGCTACTGGCGATTTCAGTGGAGAAGTGGTGGTGGAAATAGCAATACAACAGAGTCAGACGCGAGACATTACGTCCGTGTTCGACGGTGTCCATTACCTGAGTGCTATTAGTATCACCAATCAGTTTTATCGCACGCTTTTGAATCCTATCTTGCAGGTGCAGAGAAGTTTTGGGCGCACCCAACCAAATGTGGGCATTGTACTCCAATTTCGGGCGGATAAATGACTTATATATTGAGGCCTGTTCAGAAGGGGTGAAGTATTTCTTACATTGCTTGAGGAAACCTAGACATTTTGCAGCATTTTTGACGACATCGAATCTGTGGTCGTTGACGCACATACAGAGGATGGAAAGTTTTTCGGTTTCGATAAGTGCCATTCATGGATAATGGCTGGGTGTTTAAATTTCGCTTTAACGACAGCAGATAGCATTGAGTTTTGGAAGCATTAAATGCTACTCTGTTGTTAGTTCCCCAATTGGTTATGCTGTTAATATCGGAATTGAATGAGCTTAACACACGCTGCCGTTCCCGTTTTACAGCCGAAGAGCGGGGACGTGAGTCCGGGAACGAATATGAAAAGCGGAGGGTACTGTTATAAGCAAGGGCATATTTTGGATGAAAATTAAAAGAGTGACGAACACATAACGGAGCCCTGGGCCACACCAACATTTATTTTGTGAATTTCTAATCCATTTAAGAAGAAAGTCGTCGATCCCAAGTGCACGCATTTTCGACAAAAGAGCCCGACGCACTCAAGTGTAGGTGGGGACAAAGCACAAGAGCTAACAGCTGGAATGTCTTTGTAAATAAGTGTTGGGATGGAGAATGAGGCAGAATTTCTAATGTTTTACGAACGACCAAAAGCTTTTACTACCTTTGGGACATTGTAGTATTTTTTGCCTCAGTTCTTGGTCGTATTGGAATTTCACACGTTTTAGAAAGGCGTTGCAGTCATTCCTGGATCGTTTGAACTTTTTTCGGTTTTCCTCTGTCGGGTTGGTCTTGTATGACCGAAAAAAAACATTTCTCTAACCCTGACTCTTTACAGCTCGAGTCATAACACTCCTTTTCTTTTGGTTTGGTACTGTTCATCCAATGAGGGATAAAGGATCTCATACCAAAGAGAATGGTGTCTGTGATCATATCAGTAGCGGCATCCACGTCGTTATCGAGGAAACATAACGACCAGTTAAAATTCCTAAAGAAGCTGTTAAGACCGCTCCAGTTGGCTTTCTCGTATTGCCATACGATTCTAGTAGGAATCTTTTCTCTAACTGATCGGTGTACGAGAAATTAGCTGATATGAAACAATGGTCCTACGAGCCTAGAGGGGAGAGCACATCAACGGTGTACTTATAAAGGTGAGATATTAAAAACAAGTCCAGGGTGTTGGCGGTATGACTATCAACGTCTGGTATTCATGTAGACTCATTTACAAGCTGGGTTAGGTTATTTTCCGCAGCTATGATTTCAACGCACCTTCCTTCGGGTGTTGTCGGTCCAGAATGTCGAAGCCACCCAGAATTGTGTATATTGAAATCGACCGCAATACCGATTTCTGTATGAGCATGAGGATACAGGGATATAATTCTTTGCATGGAGTCAGACAGCGCATCAAACTCGTTATAATTCGAATTGCTGTCCAGTTTGGGCCTATCGAAAATAACCCTTGGGAGAATAAATATTAACTGCTATATTTGCACTTTCGCTTGAAATAAAACAAAACCGATCAACTCGGGTCTAAGATCTCGTGAACAACTGACTTTATTAAGAAGGAATGTAAAGTATTTATCTAAAGTAATGAGGTATATAAGTACAGTAATTAGTATTCCAACAATGTATAAAAATATGAATGTACAAATGTATGTATGTGATGTGCAAAAGTGTGCAGAATTTGAAAGTCTGAATATATGAATTTTTAAGTGTATAAGAATATTAACGCAAATAGCAAATATGGTAATGTGAGTGTTTAATTTTCATCATCCTCCGGGCGGGCTAAAGGGCGCATCTCTAAGGGATATAAAAGTTGAGTAGCACGACGAAACTTCTTGCCGTCAGGAAAACGAACTTCACATGATCGGATTTTATTATCTCTTCCGGGGTAGCAAACCTCGACTACCGCTAGCCGTCAGTTGAAACGGGGAGTGCTGGCATCATATACCAATACGACGTCACCAGGTTGGACTTCTTTTGAAAAATTACGCATAGAATGATGTGCTGAACGTAAAAGCTTGAGATATTCGGTCTTCCACCTCTTCCATAGAAAAGAGGTGTACTGCAATCTGGATTTCCACTTACTTCGAAGATCCGAGGGAATTGTTTGGCCTTCGCTCTCATTATCGGTTACTTTTGAGCAACTGATAAGAAAACTTTCTGGTGTTAAAGGCGTCAAGTCCATTAGATCACTGCTCACATACGTTAAGGGTCTCATGTTAATAATTCGCTCGGCTTCAGTAAGCAAAGTATTAAGCTCTTCGTTGTTAATCGTGGCCTTCCAAATTGCGACTTTGAGTACGTCTTTGACACTCTTCACCAACCGCTCCCAAAAACCACCCCACCAGGGTGCTCTTTCCACGATAAATTTCCAATTTATTCCGCGGTTACTCAAAAAACCGTTGAAAATCTCGCCGTTGAAAATTTCTCCCAAGCTCTTTACATCAGCTTCAGCTCTTTTAAATGTCTTAAAGTTATCGGAATATATAGTAACTGGCGTGCCCCGTCTTGCTGTAAAACGGCGTATAACTAAGAGGCAGCATTCCGTCGTCAAGTTGAGAACTAGCTCCAGGTGCACGGCACGGACGACGGCGCACGTAAATATCATTATGTACACTTTGCGTTTGTTGTCATCTGAGCGAGGCCCCGCAAAATCCACACCCACCGTTTCGAAGGGTCTTGATGCTTGAAGTCGGTCCCTTGGTAGAGGGGCAAAAGGCTGGGATGCGGCTTTTCCCCTGAGTCTGCGGCAAAGTTTGCATGCAGCGATGGCCTTTTTTATCAACTGCCGGGCGGCAGGCAACCAATATTGTTCACGCAGACGAGTCAACACGGTATTCACTCCGCTGTGTAAAGATACTTCGTGAAAGTAAGTAGCGATCAACTTGCTCAAATAGCTGCCTCGAGGTAGAATGACTGGACTTACAAAATCGAGTGGCTCGTCTAGTTGGGGTAATCTACTTCCCACACGAAGCAAACCTTGGTCGTCCAAAAATGGATTAAGAGTCAGTAGGGTGGAGGATCGAGAAATTGTTTTCCCCTCCTGTAAAGATAGGACTTCATTTGAAAAATAATTAAATTGAAAATAACTTATCCAGTAGATCTCAGCATTCTTCATTTCGGCTGCTCGCAGAAACCTTGATGTATGAGTTTTCCTGTCCTTTTTTTTAGCCCAAATTGGGTACCATTTATTTAGTAGTACATTGACCCCTCGATGAATATGGGCCGTAATCCTGAGCAGCTTTTTCCAATCACCAATAGTTTCATACAGCATAAGTGGTTCCGAATATTTGAGTGGAGCACCAACATCTTCCTTCAGAGAGATTGACAACAACATTGCAACAGATTCCTCAGCGTGCGACACATTCCCCATAGGCCAATGAGACTTATCTTCTTTCAGCCAAGATGGCCCTTCCTTCCATAGCAGCGACGAAGATAAATTTTCTGCGGAGATCCCTCGGGTAAGTAAATCTGCTGGGTTTTCTTTCCCAGAACAATGACGCCAGTCCCTTACATCCGTAAGCTCTTTTATTTCCCTTACACGGCTGAACACGTACGGCTTCCACTTTCGGGCATCTCCTTGGATCCAATGTAGTGTGATCTGCGAGTCCGTCCACAAATAGAACCTTCGAGATGGAAGTTCTAACTTCTTCCAGTAAGAACACAGTCTGGCAGCAACCAACGCCGCGGTGAGTTCCAACTTCGGCAATGTGAGAGCATCAGTTTTCTTTTCTTTAAGTGGCGCAACACGGGCCTTAGCGCATACAAACTTCACCTCAGTTTTAAGATTTGACGTCTGGAGTCTTAAGAACGCAACAGCCCCAAAGGCTTTCTGACTGGCATCGGCGAATACGTGCATTTCGATGCATGTCAACTCTGAATTAATCCCAAGCCACCTTGGCATTGAGATTTCGGGAATTAGTTCTAAGTCCTTAAAAACAGCGACGTATTTTTGGCTAGACTCTGCCCCCAATAGCTCGTCCCAGCTTACTTTATCACGCCACAAAGTCTGAAACAAGATTTTCAATTTTATTAAAATTGGGCTTAAGAATCCTAATGGATCGAACACTCGGGCAATAATCTTCAACAAGTTGCGCTTTGTAGGCTGTAACGTTGACTTTAAACATTCCGGATCAAATTTAATCATCAATTCGTCGCTGTGTACATTCCATAGGACGCCGAGAACGGAATGAACCGAACCTTCTGTCGTCTCGAGAGAACTCAGAATTTGAGAATTATTGCAACGCCATTTTCTCAGATTCATATAAGCACGCTTAAAGACCTCAGTAGATTCTTTACGAAATTTATCTGCATCTGCCTGACTACTAACACTTGTTACAAGATCATCCACGTAGAACGACTTACTCAGCAATCTACATGAGTCTGGATATTCGGTTGCTTGCGCGCGAATGTGAAGCCCAATTGTGGCAGACAGCAAGAACGGACTTGATGAAACCCCAAAGGTGACTCGCGTCATACGATACTCCACTTCGGATGAATAGTCTGTACATAAATCCTTGTCCTATGAAAACCAGACAAAACGATGACTGTCTCTATCTTTCTCGGCTAAAATGATTTGCAGAAACGCTTTTTCAATATCTGCGACTAAACCTAACTGCTCGATACGGAAGTTCAACAAGACTTGCAAAATGTCAGGAAGTAAGTTTGAACCTGTCCATAAACATTCATTTAAAGACAATTTACCTGGTACATGAGACGAGGCGTCGAATACAATTCGGATCTTGGTAGTTGTCTTTTATGGGCGATAAACGGCACAGTGTGGCATGTAGTATAGGTTTTCCACGTTGTCGTTGTTTGAAACAACTCTCTCTGCGTACCCTGATGCTATGAATTGCTGTATTGCGGTGTCATATTCGCTAAGTTTAGATGGGTCCCTGCGAAGCCTTCTGAGAAGGGAATGCAATCTTGAAATAGCCATTGCTTTGTTGTTTCCCAGCTGTCCATTTTTGGTTTTCCAGGGTAGGCATGCTTCATATCTCGTCTCTGTCTTGCGAATACACTTTTCTTGGAGTTCTCTGGTGAATTCTCTCATTTCTATGTCATCGCTCCGTATTCCCAAGCTCTCTAAGCTCCACATATCTTCGAGGGCGGAGCTGAAAAGAGTAGAAACATTTTCATTAGAGATCAATTTATCCGTGTCGCAAGGGCCTTGAAGCGTCCAGCCAAAAATCGTGTCTACCGCTGTCAAAAGATTAGTTATTCGTTTATATTTTCCAGTTACCACTTTCCAATAATGATCCGCTCCCACTAGAACACTCAAACCTTCTTCTTGCTGTCGTCCACACAAATTTGAGTCCGCCAAACATAAACCGTCCAATGGAGTGCCTTTACTCGCAGGAGCCGCCAAGACGTCCAAACAGATTTCGGGAACCACTACCGCAGCGACTTCCACAGACTTTTCACTAAACTGAGATCTTAAATGAATGTTCACAATTTTCATCTTCTTACCACCAGAAATCTTGTCTTGGCCGAAAGGAATAATGGATAGATTAACGAATCCACTAATTTCCAAATTCAGCTTGTTTACAACTGCTTCTCTTACGTACGTGCGTTGACTTCCGCCATCAAGAATAAGTCGCACAAATAAATTCTTTGTTGCACAAAAGGAATGATTGGCTGCAAGAAGAGAACGCGCAGTTTGCAAAAATACATTATTCTTTCTTGAATTATTTGGGGCCGACAAATTTAAAGTTGGATTAAGCATGGCAACAGACGTTGGATTTTCTTTAGATTTTGACACTTCACTGGTAGACAACGATTTATTTGTAAACCTGCACAACGAAGTAGGATGTCTATTTTTGCATTTTTTGCAACATAGGCTTTTCACTTTACAACTTCTTGCGGTGTGTCCCTTCAAAGTGCATCGGAAACATCTACCATCTTCCTTCAACATTTGTTTCTTCTCATCGATGGTTCGCACGCAGTTGCACTCTTTCGTCTCATGCTCTGTCGATTTGCAAAAAAGGCACGGTGCCTTTGACAGTGCGGAAGTGAAAAGGCTTGCTGCTGTCGATGGTTGTGGGCGATGCGCACTCTCTCTTGATGATTTGTTTACACCTGCTCTCTCTATCGAGTCTACTTCTTGTTTAAGGAATCTGAGAATGTTTTTCACCTGTTTGTCTTCATCGAAGGAAAGAGTGGATCCAGTATCAGAAACTGAGCCCGTGGCATCTTTCGCCCTTGTCAGACACTCTTTTTGTATTCGATGATAATCTATGCGGAGCTCGTTAGGCATGCGTTTCAAAAGAATGCTTTTAAGCATTATGTAATAGTGAGAGGAGGGAACACCTAGAGCTGTCAAAGAACGACTGCAAGCTATTACTGTATTATATAAATTCCTCAATCCTGTCGCGTCCGTTTTGCTAGAAACTGCCGGAAGATGCATGAGCTGCTGCATTAATTTGTCTATTAATTTTTCGGTGTCGCCATATTCCTCTTGCAGAAGAGAGACAGCTCCATCGTAACAGGTATCAGAGGGAGTGAAACCTGATATCGTCTTCGCTGCGTTACCCGTTAGAACAGACTGCAAATAGTTGAACTTTTCGGCTCCGGTCAACGATTCATTTTCATGTACAGTTGTACGAAAATTTTCCCAAAAGCGGAGCCAATCTTGATGGTCACCAGAAAACTTCTTTAATTCTAATTTGGGAAGCTTTGTGTAATGCGTCTTCGATGATGCAGGTGCTCGAGGATTGACATCATTTTGATAGGGATTAATTAGCGATTGCACCCTCGCCAAGCGAACTTGCAATCTTGCCATCATACCTACAGCCGAGTCTTCGTACTCCGCTGTCTTCTCTGGTTTGGAGTCTTCGATGCTCTTAGCCTGAAGATCATTGTTGATGGCGCGAAGGTTTTCGTTCGCCGTAGTAAGACGTTGGAGGTACGAAGCGAGATCTTCTTCCATGGAGTCCAGTTTAGACAAGTCCTCCATGTCTCTTACCTTGTATGACTTTAAGTACTCTGTTGCTTCATTTACTATCTTCGTGATCTGACTGCGATAGCCGGCGCGCGCTTGCAGCTCCATTTTAATATGTTTCGAGTAATCAATTTATTGAGTTGCGAGAGTCAAATCAATATTATTTCAAACTAGGTACAATCTAAAGAGTCCCGGGTTTCGGCACCATATCGAAAATAACCCTTGGGAGAATAAATATTAACTGCTATATTAGCACTTTCGCTTGAAATAAAACAAAACCGATCAACTCGGGTCTAAGATCTCGTGAACAACTGACTTTATTAAGAAGGAATGTAAAGTATTTATCTAAAGTAATGAGGTAAGTAAGTACAGTAATTAGTATTCCAACAATGTATAAAAATATGAATGTACAAATGTATGTACATATGTGATGTGCAAAAGTGTACAGAATTTGAAAGTCTGAATGTATGAATTTTTAAGTGTATAAGAATATTAACGCAAATAGCAAATATGGTAATGTGAGTGTTTAATTTTCATCAGGGCCTTCTGTAAACAAAGCAGTAGTGGAAACGGAGATGGAACTTTAACCATTGAATTCCGGATTGGAACAGGGGTTACATCCACATGGTGGAGTTTGGTAAGCTATATCAATACGCACGTAAGTGGCGAGACCGCGGTGAAAGAAGAATAATGTCACTAGTTCATAGCCAGGCAGCTTTATATCTATTTGATTTATATTTTCCACGTCTACTCTAAATTCGCTAGTCATCACAAAGAAACACAGACACCGACGATGCTAAGCAAGGCTGTGAAGTGAAAATTCAAACAAAAATTGTTGTAGGTGGTATGCCCTTACAACATGTAATCCGTACCCAGCTTTCGTACTACTGCATATCGAAATTTTTTCTCAGTTTTAATAAACTGCCTCAATCGATTAGAACAAGATCAATACCTGGAATGTTCATCAAATATTTAAAACCTTGGCTCTTTCAATTTAACCACGACTATAGAAACTCATATTTCTAACATATTGGTTTAAATTTAAATTTATTTTATTTATTATAGATTATAATGTATATAAACTATATAACAATTATGTTATATGTATCAGCCTACTGACCTTCTTGAAAAATGTGTTTGTAAACTAAAACTATACTAAACTAAACGTAACATACTCGTACTGTCATTTCAGACGCAATAGTTCCACTTCTATTGTTCCAAGTGTCATGAAATTTTGACACTGCATCCGTGAAGGATCTACATTTCTGACACATGTAATTGCCAACAGATGGCCACACTAGAAATACCCATTTTTAAAAAGTCCTGTTTACTTTGCAACGGATTTGTACCTAAAAGTTATAGCTGTTGACTGTGACGTTCTGTCCAATTCGTCGATGTTGTGTGTATCTTTTTGTTGATAAACCCATTTTGGACAGGTTCCGTTCCAATACAAGATGACGGCCAGCTGAGTTCTGCCAATTATATGAATATCATCGGCGTACGTTGGTAGTAACATAGATTTTTGAAAGATTCTTCAGTGTTGACTTATGAGTTCCGCACATTTATTTCAGGTCAGAAACCTTTTTTGACATCCATTGTCTCGGTTAAGTCGCTACAGATATTTGCGGAGCAGCGACCGTTCTCAATCGTCTTTCTGCACAGACGGACGAATTTAGCAGGGATGCCAAAACTAGACATGGCTTTATATAGCTCGGCTCTATAAAAGCTGTCATGTGTCACCAATGATGATGGGTATCGAATTGGAATTCTTAAATTTTTTCTGGATCTGTTGGAATGTGAAGATTAAGTCGATTGTGGACTTTCCTGACTAAAACCCACACTGATAGGGGCCAAAAGTTGACAAAGGTTTCATAAATTCAAACAATACGGCGGATAAGATTTTGTATGTAATGTTGAGCAGACTTATATTGTAGTTGGCACAGTTGGGTCCGTGGTTTAGGCAAGTATTCTGCCTGACGGCGGTATGTTCGGTTTCGTCGCCGTTGAACAATCTGCAGAAGAAGTTTTTCCAGATTCTTAGCAGCAACTCTGACTCTACTACAATGTTCCCTTTTTCATCTTTACAGGTTTCTATATAGGTCTTGTTGCCTTGACATGTTCTTTTTACCTTTTAACTTTGTTCCTGGAGTAAGACGATGTTCATCCGGCACAGTAGTTCATCTCTGTTGAGATACTTGGCAGATCCGCATTCGTATCTTGGTTGTAACAAGGCAGTAATTCGAGTCAATGTTGGCTGCCGGGAGGGTTCAGCAAATTCGGCAAATATTCGGATCAATTTGGTTTAGTGTTTCAAGATCCGGAGACTACCATGACCTTTGTGTATATTGAGATGAGGAAACCAAGTACTGGCTATAGTGACATTCCGCCCCATCGCAAAGTCGATAAGTCTAAATCCATTGCCAGACGTGGTATTATGTAGCTTAGGCGTATATGCTTACCAACTGTCCTGTCAAAGATGTTCCCCTTTTCCGACCTAGCGTAATATTGTACTTAGGATATTACTGATATGTCTCGTTGAGGTGCTCGAATAAATCTTCTTTAGGGGCTTCGTCTTTGTCCTCCACAGGAAAGTCAATTAGCCTAATTGCCCAATTGCAGACTTGGTGTCGTGTGATATCGTGATATCTGCTTTACATCTGTCTGCAATCCTTAGTTTATGCGCTGCGCTTGTTCTGAACATTCCGTGTACACGTTTAAATATCGTTATCGTTTTTTTCCTTTTCCAAGGTTTTGTCAACAGTACGTAAGTCCGTCTCTAACCAAGGATTGCTTAGTAACACTAGGATACTCATGTTGCCGGGTAGTAAGAAACCACGCATTGGGTGGCCAGAGCCTTTTTGAGACCTCATTTTCAAAAGCGGCCAGATATTCCGCAGTCAGTAACTTGGCTTCAAACCACCTGAAACCAGACCTGAAAAATCCTTACTGGGTTCTGCTTCAGGTACATTGAAGTACCGCGGGTAGGAGGAAATTAACTTTAAAACTACTAGATTTTTTCTAAAGTGTATTTTAGTAAAACCTACTATACTTTTTATTAAAAATATTTTAGTAAACGCAAACTCCACCGTCGTCATGTTGAATGTTTGGCATTTCAATAAATTTTTCGCTGCCGCATGCTGTTCTCCCCGTTATTCCATAGACGTTGGGGTCAATGTCAGCTAAGAATATATGTAAATGTTTATAATATAATAACTTTGATGAAAATAAGAGACAAATTAAATTCTCAGCCACCTAAAAGTTCCTTAAAAATGGGATCTTTGAGTACATTAGCAATTTTCTCCTTCAAATCAAAAAAATTCAGATCATCACTCCCAAACATTTCATTCATTTGCTGTTCCATTGAATTCTAAAAAAAAAATTTATATTTATTTGTGAAACAAGAAAATGTATCTATGTATAAGCAGATTCTTTTACATCTATCAAATGAGTGCCACCACATTGTCCGGTCTCTTCCATTTCTGTTGTATCCAAAATAGCATCTCTGTAAAAGTCTCCATTGTCCATTTCTTTACAACCCTTTACGAAACCCTTAAATTTGTATTTATTTATATTATTTCATCTTTATTTTCAATAAAACAAATTTTATATATTTTTTTCACAAACCATTAACATGTAAAACGATAAGAGGAACAAAAAATCCATTGTCCACTGTTTGAAGTTGATATACAATACGTACTCGTATTTTCACTGGAGCTAACGATTACGTGTAGGTTTTTTGGAAATTAAATTTCAATGTAACCAAGTTAATGGAGTGTGCAAAAGTATCTGCCATTCTATGAGGTATTATATGCTTAATGGCGCAATTTAATTTAATCTGTAATTACATAAATGCCTAAATGATGTGAACAGCCATAATTTAATGTTTTTTTTTGTTTGTTCAGCGGGACAGCTTCTGAATTTTTGACTTACGCATGGATAAGTACATAATTGGACATAATAATAAAAAATGGCTCCAGTAGGATGTACTATGCCAAAAATTGGTAACATTTTATTCTTCATGCAGAAACGTCGACATTGCGATTTTGGAAAACACTTTCCGAAGCAAAAATAGTTCAGTTTAAATTGATTAGTCGTTGTTTTTAATAGAGGTGTCACATCTCTAGTATCCTATTTGAAGAGGAAATGTTAAAAACATAATGATGGATACATTTCAGGTGTTCTCATGTTTTAACAAAATGGTGCAATGAACTTGACCATAAGTTCGTTTCGGAAATCGCAGGTTATCCGAACACCTTTATTCTTTGGTTGAAACTTGAATTGCCCGGAGTCAAGCCGCTCATGAAAAATAATAAAGAAGTGTAGAAAGAAATACAAATTCCAAGAATGTGCTATAGGTAACGATGGAGAAAAAAAAAACACCTTTCCTGTGCTTTATGTAGGAACTCGGAACTGCAAACTGTCATAGGTAATCTAAGTTCCGACATATAAAAAGGAGTAAAGTTGATTCGACATCAGAGAGTGCAGGTTAAACGTCCACCCGTTCACGTCAAAAACATTAGAAATTCTGCCTCATTCTTCATGCCAACGCTCATTTACAATAACAGTCCAGCTTTCAGCTCTTTGGACAAAGCCAATCTGCTTGCTGCACACTTTGCGGCAAGTTCTACACTTCCAGATTGTGCTTTGTTTCCGAATCCACTTTCGCACTCATGTAGTAGAAAGGGTACTTAAAGATCTTAACATTCATAAATCCGCTGGTCCAGATGACATATGTTTTCCACGCTGGCAAAACCACTACGTAAGCGTTTTCATCAATCATACTCTCTAGGACGCTTTCCGAGCAGATGGAAAACAGCATTTGTCCAGGTCGTCCCTAAAAAAGGCGAATCTTCTTCTCGCTCCTCCTACAGACCCATTGCACTGACGTCCCTTCTTTCTAAGGTCATGGAAACGCTGATAAGTCGTCAGCTCATGAAATATCTCGAAACACGAAAACTTCTCAATGACCGACAATATGGTTCTCGTAGCAACAGGCCCACTGCTGATTTGATGGCATGTCTCACCGAAAAGTGGAGCCAAAGTTTACATCAATCTGGCGAAAACAAGATAGTCGCACTTGATATTTCTAAGCCATTTGACAGAGTTTGGCATCATTGTCGAAAATGCGTGTATTTGGGATCGACGAATCTGTTCTTCGGTGGATTAGAAACTACCTTTCGGAATGTTCCATTCAAGTTGTCTTGTATGATTTCAAGTCTCATATTCACAAAATAAATGCTGGTGTGCTCCAGGGCTCCGGTCTGTTTCTTTTTAATTTTCATAATTTTCATTAATGATCTCTTGTCTGCTGCTTCTAATCCAATATATTCCTTTGCTGACGACAGTACTCTCTGCTTTTCATATTCGAAATTTGAACACCCAGCCATTGCCCATGTTATCAGCCCTCCATACCATTAAAGTACAATGCTCACATCTAGTCAGGTGCTCCTAAGACCTCTTTGCACTTGCTAGATGGGATCCAAAACCGTGCCGTAAAACTCATAGGTCATGACAATATTACGCAATCATTCTTCACCCTCGAACACAGACGTAATGTCTCCAGTTTCACCTTTTTGTATCACTATTTTCACCACCAGTGCTCCACCAATATAGCCAGTAGCATTCCACACCTTCTAATTTTTAACCGCTGTCTCACTGTGAATGATCATCAGTATATCCTCAAGCTCACCTTCCGACATACTCTGAAATATCGTGACTCGTTTCTAAGCCGTACCAGTCGCTTATGCAATGCTCTGCTGAGTTCTTTATTTACTAGTCATTATAACTTGCAAACATTAAAAACAACCGCGTTATGAGCAAACATCTGGAAAAAAAACAAGCCGATACTCTTCAAATTACATAAGCTTAAAGATTAAGATTACATCTTATGTCCCAGAGTAAAGCGTAGAACACCGGAAACTGCTTGCTCTAATTGTTGGCAAGGATCGAACAAAGAGCGACACGTTAAAGTTTCTCCGAGAACAAGCCCTTGATGTGCTGTTGGTTAGCGAAGCTTATAGGGCCCATACACTACACAAACTGTCGCTGAGTTTCTGTGTAGTGTGTATCCATGTCTGTTTGCAACGACGGTCTGAGCAAATACAAAATATTTTGAAATTTTCTTGGTCTGTGCAGACAATATTACGCTATGAAAAGCGCAAAATGAGGCAAAGAAGAAACCGATACATAAAGGGTTTTTCAATAGGAACATAACCATATTGTATTTTAAAACGTGTTTAGAAATCATTACACACTATATTAAATATATCATGATATATTTTTATCTTTCAGTCATTATATAATTGCTTCACTGAAGTCTGTATTTCACAATTTTGTGCAGAACTATTTTTATCTTACACCAACTCCATCTGTGCTGTCATTATATAAGCACATAGTCATTTTCTAACAAATGTCAAATGATTTTGCCTAATAAATTTTTCTTCTAAAACAAAACGTGATCAGGTGAGTTTATCTCCTAAGTTCTTTCCTTGGTAAAAACCTTTACACATTTTCAGAAACATTTCATCTTTACATTTCTGGTCCTTTTCAAGCCGGATATATTGGAATATAAATCTATCATGTCTAAGGCTAATCAAATTCAACATTTACTAGAGCAGCAAGGCGAGCTTTCTGAGTTAATCTCGAACTCGTTTGCTAAACTTAAATCCAGCTCAAATATCACCAGTCATCGAATAGGATCCCGCATTAAAGCTCTTTCTAATAATTGGAATGACTACAAGATTAACCATAATTTATTGGGAATACTACGATCATCAGTCAAGAGTGAACAGAAAGCAGAGTGCGACGAGGATCCACATTTCAAGGGATAAGCCTTCATGGAATGTGAAGAAAATTATCTCGATGCTATCGAGCAGATGGCGATTTTGCTAGAACAAATCACACCAAAATCTTCCATGGATGGTAAAGCATTGTCCGATTACTCTATTATTCGAGAATCATCTTCGTCAACCACACATGTTCGCTTGCCGGTAATGGATCTTCCCATCTTTAGTGAAGAGTTTTCGCATTAGGCTCCATTCAACGACGCTTTCACATCGCAAATCGGAGCTCATTCTTCCCTAACGTGCGTCGAGAAATTACAATATCTAAAGCAGCTGGCAAAGCAGCTTCTCGTTTGCACACGATGCCTCTAACAGCAGCTAACTTGATGGTAGCATAGGATGATCTTTTGGAGCATTATGACAACAAGCGGCTTCTGGCTGCATCTTTCTGCAAAACCCGTCACCCAAGAATCAGCTCAACACAATTAATCAAGCAGTAGGTTGTTTGGAAGGCCTTGGTAGCAAAGCCGATGGCACGAGTACGATAACTTTGGTGTCAAGAATTGATAACGGTATTTTGTAGAGGATTTAAAAACTAGCATTTTTTACTGTGGGAGGGGGGGGGGGGGTCCATCTCGTCCTGTTTAGGAGTTATGGGCAATTTAAAAACAAATGACTTAAGATGGGGAAAAAATTATTAAAAAACAACGGTAATACTTACAATAAAGTACTATACAGAATATGAAAGCCGGAATATGTTCTTTAATATAAAATTTACATCAAATTATTCGTGTGAATAGTTTTTGAATAATTCACATTCAAACTCAAATTCTTGGTAAAAAATTAAAAACATAAACATTTTTTAACAATATTACTCAAAATTGTGAAATAATGTGCCAAATTGGTTTTTTTGTATTCAATGCGCGTATTAATTCTGAATCGAACACAAAAAACCGCATGACTTTATGTCCTCTAGTTTTTGAGCAAATTGAAATTGAAATGACTACTTTAGTTTTGTAGTTTAGTTTTTTTTTAGTTTTAAATGCATTTTATTTTCTTAACACTAACTCTTACATTCTAACAAAAAATGCTTAAATGCTACCTTACAATTACTTAACAAACTTATACTAACTTACTAGCCCCACACAGGCACTCTAAGCTACTCTGAATACTTATACGAGTATCTATGTCTTTCGACTGCAGTTACATTTTATTTATAAATACTTATTTTCTATACTTAAAGCTAAGAAAAAAATTTGTTTACAAAACTTAGCATATGGACATTTATTTTTTTATAAAAACTTAGTATCGAACTTAAAATAAACCTTAGCCTACCTAACCTAAATACACAATACACACACATAGACAGTATACACAATAATATACATATATTAGTATACACCTTTGTATATACTGATATATGTATATGTTTCTTAGATGGTAACCTAAACCTATGTAAGCTGGCCATCGCTATTTACAAGCGTGAGGCTGGTCCGTAATTGACGGAAACGACGACGGAACATCTTCTCCATCATTCAACCACCAGAAATGCTGGTGCTGCCGAACGACATCCATCCTATCGCGATTCCCCACCGCCCTACTGAACCTGAGATGATCCACACTGCCGTGTGCGACGTCTCTGTTGTAGTTGAGTCGCCTGTCCCCAGCTGTCCGAGCGACATGGAAGATTAACGGGACCGCTGATCTATCCTGGATCAACCCCATCTGATCAAGGTAGAGGAATGCTTCCGGTGGAACGAAGCCGTCAAAGCGCACACTCTCGTGGTAAAGGTAATTGGGGTAGTAAGCCCCAGATATCAGGTTATTCGTCGAGGTCATTGCTCTTGCAATGTGCCTTCGAGTCAGCTTAATTACGAAGTTGTCCACTCGTATTAGGTTCGCCCTGTTGTAAAGGACCTCATTAGGATAAAATTTCTTGTACTCCGACTCTGGTGTTCTGTACAAGCGAAGACAAGCCCTAAGGCAAGCCCTCTCAAACACCCGAATCCTTTCCATTAAGCTCGCTCGTACATTGAACCACACGGGACAACCAAATACCAGCATGGGCCTAATAAGGGCCATGTAGCAGATTACCTTTACCCTCGCATCGAGTTGACTGCTATAAAACAGTCTCTTTGTAAGGGCAAAAGCACCTCTAGCTCTGGCCAGAGCAGCATCTACATTTTTGCCAAAATACAGAAACTGATCTAGCCAGATTCCAAGGTACCTGACTACATTTCGACAGGCAAGAGGTTGTCCGCGTTGTCCAATAATAGAGAACTTTCGCCAATTTGTTCTGGTATCCCTAGAGGCTCCAGACAATGGCGTCCTAAAGAGAATGGTTTCCGACTTCTGAAAGTTGATTTTCAACTTCCAGTCATCGCAAAATCGTCTTATCTTATCGAAGTCACTTTGCAAGAGAGTATTAATGACCTCGATTTTTTTACCTGTTCTGTACGCTATCAAATCGTCTGCGTACGCAATAGTATGGGGAAGTGAACCTATCAAGTCGCTTGTAAAAATGTTGAATAGGATTGGCGAATTGACCGCGCCTTGCTGAAGACCATTTTTAATCTGAAATATTCCAACAGAAGTCACATCACCATTCTTCACGATGAACTGTCTGTTGGTTAGCATATTATAAAGAATGTACAAGAGTGGTTTACTGATCCCCAACCGAGTCAGCCTATAGAAAAGACCCTCAACCATACGGTGTCGAAGGCCTTCTCCAAGTCAACAAGGCAGGCACCAGTGCACTGTTTCTTGCGTTTGTTCCATTGGATATGAGAAACCAGTTTACACGCGGCATGTGAGATATCATGTCCCGCCTTAAAACCGAATTGTACTTTAGTTTTGTTTTTTGGCATTTATGTACGTAGTCTTCCTTTGTATAAGTTAATGAGTATTATTTAAACATCTCGCAGACGCTTATATCAATAGTTTTCTTAATTAAGAGTACACGGGTGACCCGCTTCGCGGGATTAAGGGATTTCAACTCTCTTTCCGCAGGCGGCAGGTCCCGCTCACGCAACTTCGTTGCTCCGCTCGAGGTATGTGCTTTTCGTCAGGCAGGCGCCTATGTCATCAATACTCTTCATTCACAGTACTCATCACAAAATTACAAAGTTCCTATTAATAACAAAGTTTCACTAATTCGCATTATAGAAAAGTCACATGTTACAATGTTGCAGTAAATTATTTACTTTGCGAAATATCTATGTTTGTACGTACGAGTATGTAACATGTAATGCACTTGATAATGATGCAAAAATATAACCGAACAAGCGTTTGGCTTTTATACCGTTTGTGATAAGGCGTGTAGTCATTAATATTCACAAAGGGGCTTATTGCGAAAGTCTATTCGACTTTTTTCGATTCTATTAAACAAAATTTTGGTATTGCGTAGCGGAATAGATTTTTGGAAATAGAATCGACTTTCAAGATATAGAATAATAGAAATAAAATAGAAAATAAAAAGCTGTAATTCTCGAATAAAAAGCTCTCAAACGAAACTTTCGATGCAAATGTCAAATCACTGTTATTTTCGGCTAGTGTTTTGAAGAAGTGTTGTTATAAAGGAAAAAGATGAGTTTCATATGGTTTGATATATTCGAAGATGAAATAGAAGAGGTTCGTCGAACTGAAATGTTGTCCACACTTCGTTACAGAAGAAATTTAAGAATGCACTCCAACCCTCTAGATATGGAAGAAAATATGTAAGCAAATAAATTTTTGATTAAAAGGGCATTCCTCATAATTGCTTTTTAGGTTCATAACAAAAGAAGTCTTTTGCAAGACATTCCGCCGTAATTATATATTTATAATATTCCCGACATTCTAAATCTGGCCTGTCTATTGAGATTCTGCGCTCAAGGAAGCTACCAAAATTGTATTAGCAATGACTACAATCTTGCAGATCAATTTCTCCATCTGCCGTTTATTTGTAAATTTTTTCCTTAATTTTGTAAAAAAAATAATCAATTTACATAAAAAAAACATTTTAACAAATATAATTCAAAATATACTTACCTGTTTTCGCCGTTATCCATTTTTTTTTCTTTATTTACTCTCCTTGAAAACAAAAGTCTATCACTAATTTCCGATGAAATTGACATTTCCATGGAATAGAAAAATATCAACATCAATAGAGACGCGCAATACCGATAATCGACTTTAATTCTACTGAGCTTTTGACATTTCTATTAAATATAAAATCACCTATGCCAATAGAAATTCGCAGTACCGATAATAGACTTTAATTCTATTCGACTTAAATTCTTGGCAAATAGACTCTCGCAATAAGCCCCAAAGATCACTCTGTGTTCAACCGTAGTGCGAATCAAGTGATATTTTTGTGTGAATAAGCAATGACGGCTAAGCATCCTCTAATCCATCCTAAACTAAGTAACTTCTCAGTGTCTTGTTCGTTAGAAGATTTGGTGTCGACCAACGAAAGAAGCATTGAATTTTCAGAAGAATGTGGTTTAATTCCCACTAAAACATCCAGTTTCTATGCATTTTTATTTACGTCACTTAAATTACTCTTACTTGCTAGACAAAAAAACGCTTAAAAATTAGCTTAAATAACTTAAAAAAATCTTATTATAACTTACTGGCCCCATGCGGGCACTCTAAGTTAAACCTAACACTTAAATATATGTCTTTAGACTTATCTTACAGTCTATTTTTATATCGATTTTAACATTAATTAAAACTAAGAAAACATTTTTTAACAAAAAAAACTTAGTAACATGACATAACATGACATACATAGCCATACATAAATATTTATATACATAATATATAAATACTTGTATATATGTATATATATATTTTTTTCCTTTTTTTGTTTTTATACTTTCATTTTTTTTTCTTAAACCTAACTTAATTCTATCTAAAACTATGTAAGCCAGCCATAGCTAAAAAAAAACTAGGCTGGCCCACTTTGCTTCATACGAAGATACCTATCACTGGAGGCGTTCGACGACGAAGCATGCTCCCCTTCAATAAGCCACCAAAATTGCAGGTGCTACTGAGCAACATCCCTCCTGTCACGACTCCCTACCGCCCTTGAGACGCCTGTCCGCCGCTGTTCGAGCGACATGAAAGATTAGCGGCACCGCCAATCTGTCCTGGATCAGACCTTTACTATCTAGATAGAGGAACGCTTCTGGAGGAATAAAGCCGTCAAAGCGAACTCTCTCGTGGTACATATAATTGGGGTAGAAAGCCCCGGAGATCAGGTTGTTCGATGAGGTCATTGCTCTTGTAATGTCCCTTCGAGTCAACTTAATGACGAAATTGTCCACTCTTATTAGGTTCGCCTAATTGTATAAGCGAAGACAAGTCCTAAGACAAGCCCTCTCAAACACCCGAATTTTTTCCAATAAACTTGCTCTCACGCTGAACCCCACGGGACATCCAAATACAAGCAGAGGCCTGAGAAGGACCATGTAGCAGATCACCTTCACCCTCGAATCGAGTTGGCTCTTATAAAACAGTCTCTTTGTAAGGGCAAAAGCACCTTTAGCTCTGGCCAGAGCAACATCTATATGTTTGTTAAAATGCAGAAATTGTTCTAGCCAGATCCCAAGGTATCTGACTACATTTCGACAAGCAAGTTGCTGCCCATGCTGCCCCACGATTGAGAACTTTCGCCAATTCTTTCTGGTAACCCTAGAGGCCCCAGACAAAGGCGTCCTAAACAGAATGGTTTCCGACTTCTGAAAGTTGATTTTCAACTTCCAGTCATCGCAATATCGCTTAATTTTGTCCAAGTCACGTTGCAAAAGTATATTAATGACCTCAATCTTTGGACCTGATCTGCACGCGATTATGTCGCCTGCGTACGCTATGGCAGGGTGAAGTGAACCTATCAGATAACTTGTGTAAATGTTGAATAGGATCTTGTTGCAGACCGTTTTTAATGCTAAATGCTAAAAAAGTCCTTCTAACCATACGGTATCGAAGGCTTTCTCCAAGTCAATCAGGCAGGCACCAGTGCACTGGTTCTTGCCTTTGTTCCATTTGATATAAGAAACCAGTTTAGACGCAACATGAATGATATCATGCCCCGCCTTGAAACCGAATTGATTATCCGGAACTATATGTTTGTCCTCAACCCACTTAGTCAGGACACTATTGATCACCTTCTCGAAAACCTTACTGATGTTTGGAAGAAGACTGATCTAGCGGAGATTCGCCGGATTGGAAGTGTCTTTATATCTCTATTAAAAAGGGTGGTATAAATGTTCACCGCTTCTAGAGGGAGATGTCGGAGCACAATGTTCTTCTAAGTGATTCAAAGACAGTTTGGAGCTCTTCCTTCGAAAGGAACGGGGGTAATACCCTATCGTTGGTGATGACATTATTTCCCATATTCTCGTCACTAAACTGGGTGAAACCCGAGCTCTCCAATCGCCAATTCACAATTTTATTTCGAAGGTAGAAATTGTGCACAAGGACTCGATTCTCCAGATCGTGGTTGAGGCCAATGATAACATTCGCCTTGTACACTTCCTGGAAAGTCGCTCCTATAGCCTCTACCTGCTCCTGCGGATCCTCGATCACAAAGAAGTTGTCATCATCAACAGCCTCATTTGGATCTATGCCTGCTGCTACCAGTATTTGTTCGTTGTTCGTCGTTCGGGCGAATTTCTCCGAAATATTTTATTTATTTGCGGAACATATCGGAACAGCCCGAATTTTATTGTTCCAATACAAACTTACAGAATGTCTGTAATTTTCCTTTATTAATGTTTGGAGGTTTTTAATTGACGACTTCAGTGTCATAATCTCCGGGTTATGTCTTTCAGTAAATTGTCTGTACAAGGTTTTTAGTCTTGACAGCCGTCTACTTTTATGTCGGTGTAGTGCGTTAATAGTTGCGTTGCGGAATAAGTCTTCTTCGTCAGTGTGTCGGTACCGAGGTATCGTTTTGTCCATTGTTCGTTTGATTGTCTCTTCCATTAGTCTTAGATGCCTGTCAATCTCCTCGTTTGACAAATTTCTGTTGGACGATGGGTAGGGAGAATTCGAATTATAGTGAAGTGTGTCCAACGCACCCTACTATAATTGTTGGAATGTCTTTGAACAAACTCATCCAATTCCGCAATTTCATTTGGAAAAGTTATTTCAGTGCTGAGACCGCAATGGTCACTGTCATACACGAAAGTGCGTAGACAGTTTGTAGTTTGTTGGTTAGTGCATGTCAGTTGTATTCGTGAGTCGAACAGCAGAAGATGCAAATAGGACCCGCGTCTGGGAAACGACGGACTATCCGTCGCCTTAAGTCCACCAATTGAATAGTAGATTCCCTCTAGGATTTGGTGCATTATTTCCCCAATCACTATGTTTGGCGTTGAAATCTCCGCCGATAATAAAATAGATGTCTTCCAATTCCAGCCTCAGGAATCGAAGAAGCGTCTCGAGCTCTGAGATGAATAAGGTGGATGGAGTAGTTCTAGGCGCATAGACAAACACCATGTACAACCGCTTTCTACTACGGAGAGGGATATACACGATGCATGCTTCCAGCACCTGGAACCTCCGTACTACACGACTGTATACTCTTTTAAAACGTATTCCTTTTCTTACAAAATCGCAACGCCTTCTCCCTGAATGGAGTTGTTTCGGTTTCTCCGTACTATTTTGTATCTTCTGTGCCTTTTTTAAGCTTAGTTTTGCTAACCAAAAGAACATCAGGGACTTGGTCTTTAAGCAACTTAAATAGTGCGGCTCGTCGCTCGAACCTAATCAGTGAATTCACATTCACAGCAAGGACCTTCAGGGTTTGCTCAGCCACGTACGTACGCATTACGGCAAATGGTGCGTTAGACCAGGCGTTACTTGATCCACCCGCGCGGTCTGTTCAGTTAAATGACGTTGGAGCTGAGCCATCTGCCCCTGGATAGGCATTTCCCCTACCTGCCGCCATTTGGGCGTAGGTAACATGGGGAGTAACGGCTGGAGTTTGCAAATTCACGGGTGGACGCTTAACTTACACTTTATCCTGCCGGCCAGATTTATTCTTTTCATGTACTGGAATTTGGGACAACCCCGATAATTTGCGGTGTGTCCCGTGTTCCTACAGAAAGCACAAGAGAGTTGGGTTGTTTTCGCTCCTCTTTAATTTTTCCCAGTGTACAACCTGGTAGTTTAGGACTTTGATACTCCTTAGACCATCCAGATTGCTGTTGGGACTTAGCTGGACCAGGAAAAACGGTAGTTGCTGCTTCTTACTTTTGGCTCTAGCCGTGACAAATGGCTTGAGCTCTTTGCATTCCTTCTCTCTCAGCAGTTCAAGGAGCTCCTCCGGATCAGTCGACGGTTCTAACCCCCTCAGCAGCATTGTTAGCAGCTTCTCCCCTTTCGGGGTGGAGGAGAAGTACCTATCTACACTTAATCTTTTTATAAAAAAATTACAGCCTATGGCCGACTTACACAGTTCGATGGTGTCTGTCAGCGAGCGGATTATGTATTTGGTTTTCTTTTTGGTAGAGCATTATATTATTATTTCTTAAGAGTTTGAAGTTGAATTAAAAAAGAAAGATTGAAGTCGAGAATTTAAAAGGAAAGATTGAAAAACGAACCACCGACGTCTCTGAACACACTCATCAAGCATTATCCTTATGTTTTTTCGAAGATCGTAACCTTTATATTTGTCCCTCTCCTTCTCATTTGAGAAATGAATTTGCGCCATTTTCCGGCATTATATTTTTTGATTATTTAACGTCTGGGCATGCAAGACGGCCATTATTTCATGGTTAGTTGGTCACGTAGGTTGTTGGAGCAGTCGTCGGGGGTTTCGTTTGGATTTGTAGTAGAAGTTGTAAGGAATGTAGGTATTTATTTAAATAAAATGTACATTAGCTAAATTAAGTATTTTTTCACAGAAAATAAAATTGAATTTTCATCGAGGAAATAAAGCAATTTTAATTGTCCATTCGCAACATCTGTCTTCCGAGACCTCCCGTGACAACAGTGTCTTTTAATTCCAATTTGTATGATTCCAAAAAGTATTAATTGGAGGTACTTTCTGTCTGTTGACTTTCTGCTGTTGTTTTTGTTTCTGGTGTTGCTGCTGCTGCTGTTTCTAGGACTTGCTGTTGATGCTGTTGTTGTTTCTGCGGTTGTGATTTTTGTTGTTCTTGTATATTTTGCCTTTGTTATGTCTGTGCTGTTTTTTTTTTTGTTGTAGCGGATTCTGTTTAGCCTTGCTATTTGTGGGCTGTTGCTGAGAGCTCAGGAGTTGCTGTTGTTGCTCCATCTCTCTTCTCGCCACTTGTTTGGCTTTAATGTCAAAAGTACTTTTTGTTGCAGCTGTTTAATGCTGCTTTTAATTGCATGCACTTCTTCCTCGTCATCATCAGACTCCGTGGCCGCCAGAGATTGGAAAGCATTCTCACCTCCACCATCAGACATGTATGGATATTGTTCGCTGTCTGACTCAGCTGGCGACTTTGTTGTCGTTGTCGGCGCCACTTCCCTTCCTCTACCAGGCAACTTTTCAGTAGTTGACAGGGTGGGGCGCTTTAGAGGATTTGCATCTAGAGGTGTCTTAAGCCTCCTCCTTCTCTTTCTTGCCACATTTTCTGGTGACAACATCCCATCTGTTGGTCCCGCTATTGGAATAGCAGGCCGCTTATTGTCTCTCATTCTCTGACTCACTTTCAATTTACTAATGTATAATAATTGTCTTTTTGATTAAATTTTTACAAATAAAAATCGATGACACTTTATGGGAATCGAACATACGACCACTGCTTTATCAGCCGGACACCACTATAGACGCGTCACCGAAGCACCCGGCAAAACCGTTTCTAACTTGTTTTTTGATAATTAATTTTTTTTATTCACTCACTATAAAAGCCGAATCACGTCTGATCTGTACGGAGGTTTATGAACATAGATAAACTAAACTAGATGTCAAACTCTACTAATACTTTTGCAAACCCTTAACTTTCGCACAGACACACTGTAAGTGAATTCCAACACTTTTGCATCTCTATAACTTTGTCAAAATTTGCTAGAATGAGAGCAATTTACAAGTACAATTGCTAGAATGAGAGCGATTTGCACGAGTGTGTATAATGTGGATGACGTTCTTTGGTTCAAATGGGCGTGGTTTGTATAAAAAATGAGATAAATTGCCATTGATCACAATTCACACGTATTCACAGACAGAGTTTCACGGATACTGACGATCAGTAGAAAACCGGTTGTGATTTTCCAATATCTGGAAAGTTTGATATCTACGTATAGTTAGTCTATGTTTATGAACGACTGATAATATGTGGGTGGGTCGATGATATATTATAGAACGAGAGAGGTTGGTCTGCGCTGTGTCAAGAAAGCGCTGATAGAGGCAGATATAGAATTCGGTGAATTGGAGGTAGGTTCCAAGATAGTTAGAGCAGTCGTAATAAGAATTGGTGAAGAAAAGCTGCCCATAATTTGTTTCTTTTGTTTTGTAAAGAGCGAAGTCTTCTGTTGTAACATGTGGGGGAAATAGAAATACCGTGAAAAGAGATCGTGGAATTAAATATTTCGCTGTAGAAAATGGAGACAGCATCAGATAAGGATAGGTTGGTAAAATCAAAAGAAGATTTGCTAAGATAGGTCAATACCTATCTTTTACGAAAATTAGCTTTATGGAAGCTGTAAGAAGAGATGGTAGTTGAAAAAGTGGTCTCGGGTGGAGAGTTATGGAAGAATGAGAGAAGAAGAGGGGGGTGAAAGTTATCAACAGTTGATAGGGTAAAGGGACGGAACGTTACTGTGGAGTTATTAGAATCGCTAGTGAATATAAGGTCTAATTGCCTACCGGTGGAGTTAGGGACGCCACTTACTTGGCATAGGCTTGAGTCAGTTATGCTATCAATGAAAAGACATTCCTTGGATGAACTGGCGTTTGACGCGGTAAAAAATAAGTTATCATCCGATGGAATCCACTTTAGCAGGGGCAGATTAAAGTCACCAAAGATTGAAACAAAGTCAAGTTTAACAGAAGAAGAGGTAACGATGAGAAAAGAGTTGAGGTTATTGTGAATAGCAAGTAGGACACCTCTACATGGAGAATCAACTTTAGGGATGACAAGATCATTAAACATAGGGAGAGAGTGATCGTCATATCGGAAAACATTATACGAAGATGGGAATAGCTCCTGGCTCTTTATGTCGGGGATCAGATTTATTTCTGTAAGAGCATAGACGTAGAAAGAGAGGCCATGTGATTTAGACATGCGTTTTGGTAGTAAAATGTAAGAGGAAAACATTTATCATAGTCAGCTCGGATGCGCTGAAAGTAAGAAAAACTTCTAGAGTGTACCCAGCTGCGGAAGGCAGCGAGGTCATCCGCAACCTTTTGAAGAGGTGTGTCGAAGATTTCGTGGTACCTGTTGCAAAATTTTTTGAGACTAGTTATATTAGTAGGAAGACCTTGCTGTTGGATGGAGACCATGAAACTTGTTTTGGTTGTTCTCTCAAAGCAAACAAAGTCGGATTTACCGTAAAGATATGCGAGAGAGAGACACATACCGAGGGAGAAGGGACGTTTCCGCTGTGTTAGCACCTTCCGCCTGCGAGGAGCCATTAAAACGACACCAAGTTGTAAATTGTAAATTTTGCGTTTACAATGGCTGCTATTGGAACAACTCGGATTATTTGCTTTATAAAATGCGGCAGTTTTGCTTATTAACAAAGTCATTTGATCAAAAGTCTTCTTCCATCTTTAGGAAAGCCAAATCAGTAAAATTTCTAGTACATTTTGATCATTTCCTCATAGCTCTGGGATCAATATGATCAAGAAATACCTAACTCTTAAGAACGGCGCCGAATCGATTGATTACGAACGTCGGTAAACCACTAGCGTACAGTCGCAATATTCTCTTCACTTCTGGCACGGCAACATTCCCAGACAATTGTGAACACAAATATGACATCTGTACAGCGGAGGAATGAAATAGAAATATCTTGCTTTCCAAAAATAAATTACGTAGCGCATAATGACTCCACAATTATTGAAAAAAGTTTCGAATAAGAAAACGTATTACGGCAACATAAAATCGATATAATGTTCATTAAGGGAATCAAGTGGCGATGTGTCATAAACATGGCCCTCAAATTACAAACGAAATGTAGAAAATGTTATATAAAAGCGGAGTGCCATCTTCCTAGATAAAATTGTAAGAGCATTAAAAATCGGCAACTGGGTAATGCAGTATCAACAAAAAAGAATTCACCCTCGAGACGGGTATGCAGAGAAAGATTTTCAAACAAGAAAGGGAAGTAATAAGCTCAAGTAGATCATACGTTCTAATGTGTAATACGTTATTCCTTACGATATCAATCCTAGACACATATATTACCATACAATCTGAAAACGAATCGGCGAGTAAAAGGTTCCTTTTGCTGACAGAATTCTTCATTTCATGGAAGAACTCGAAAAAACCAATTGAAACTTACTCGTACTTAAGGAAACAGCTAGAATGTAGAATAAGTGCAAAGGCGCATCAGCTCACACGGATAAAGAAACTTGGTGTTAGAACAAGAAAACGAAAAGCTAGGTAAGGACAAAGGACAAGCTTTTCAAGCATGAACTGCATCTTGCTGACCGTCAAGTGACGTTAACTTACGCCCATGCTCTCCAAAGAGGATGATGTTGTATCCAAAATCAGAATGAGCGACGAATCCTTTTTCCACTTAAATGGTTATACGAATAAAGAAAATTTGTGTTTTTAAGGCACGGAGAATCCACATGAAATGCACGAAGAGCCATTGTATCCCCTCAAAGTGACTGTTTGGTGCGGCATTTGAAGCGAAAAAGTGGTGGGCCCTTATTTTTTTGAAAACACCTACGGCACCATAAATTTAAAGTTTAATTTTAATTTAGTTTTCAATACAAATTCAGATTTATATTCAAGCTAATAAAAAAAGATTAAGGTAATCTAATAAGAAATAATGGTTATTTATGTGGAATGACCTTAAGAATTGGAACGTCAAATTACAACGTCAATATAAACGTCACATTTATTTTCTTCTTGCGGGAATAGGAGATACCAGCGAAAACGATAACACGACGCGCACTACTTCTTTTAATTCTCTTTAATATACTTCCTTTTTATACAAGTTGAATTGCTTAGTTTTTTTTTCAATTGTTTAGTTTCCTAATTTAATAATGAATTGTTAAGAATTAACCTGGAGTTTTACAAACTGGGGGCTCAACCGGGATTTGCAGCAGCTCAAAAATAACAAGAAATGATGCAGAATAGTACGACGGTGGAATCAGGAATTGGATTCTCGGAATTAATTGCCACAATTTCGAGCGAAAGCAATTAAACGACGAAACGACGGTTTGACGATGTGGGAAACGGTACACAGACAGTGGATACGACAAACGGGAAAGGCGAAACTGCAAATATAGTCCGATCACCTCATCTCTCCGAAATGAAATAGAACAGTTAAAACAACGGACTGAACGGGCAAGTGGTGGTAGCTTTGAAGACGCCGTTAATGTAATTTCAATTTTCAGTGGAAAGGAAGACGTAAGGGATCGAAGAATTCGAGACGGCTGCGCAATTAATGAAGTGAGACGATCTGCGGAAAATTTTGTTCGCAAAGAGGTTGCTGACAGGGGTAGCAAGACTGGCGTTGAAAGCTGGGCCATCAAAAAACGTGGAACCAAGCTAAGGATCGATTGCTTGAAGAGTTTGACCAAGTTATCTCCGTCGCAGATTAGCAACTAAAAGGTAGTCTCAGAGTGAATCAGTGGTGGAATTCTTTTACGCCATGCGCGAACCGGGTTCAAGAGGCAATGTGGACGATCGCTCTATAATACAATAAATCATAGTGGGAATCGACGATTCGCCGTCCAAAAAGTCCATGCTGTATGGCACTATGTCGATGTGCGATTTTAAAACCAAGTTCTGCGACTATGAACGTTTTCGTGATTCCTGTAAGGCCCTACATGCAGGTAGGAATTCAGCACTCGCACAAACGGCGAAAGCGAAAGATAAACAGGGCCAACGATGTTTTAATTGCGGAAGAACAGGCCACAAAAGCAAGGCCTGCGAATTTAAGACCAGAGGACCAAAATGTTTTAGCTGCGAAAGCTTCGGACATATTTCAGCCGATTGTCCAAAACGCAAAGATGACTCCAAGACAGTACATTTAGTCAAGACGAACGTCAGTAAGCTGGAGGTGAAATCGGTTATTGTCAACTGTACTGAAGTGGAGGTGCGGATAGACACAGGCAGCGATGTCACGGTAATGGAGTCCGATGAATATTTTCGAATTGGATCGCCGCCTCTTAGCAAGGATAGCCAAATGCTGCAAGGGTTATCACAAACAACGACGGCAACATACGGTTACTTTGTTGCAACACTTAACCTAGACAGATTCAACTACAAACCAAAAATCTACATCGTGTCATCGAAGTCTCTAAGGCCACCGCTATTAATTGGAAAGGACGTTTTGCGGGGAATAAGAATCACATTGGCTGACGAGGCTGTGCAGGTTGAACCTTTGAAGTGAGTGCAAATGATTCTGAAATTTACGTAGGCAATTCTCAGTATCGGAACGATGTTGAAAAGCTGATCTACGAGTATTGTCCAGAACCGAAGAAGACGACAAACGTTCAAATGAAAATTGTGCTCACCGACCACCAGGTTGATACCAATGGAAAAGGCGATTGTCCAAAAACAAATCCACGATTGGTTGAAAGCAGGTGTTATACGTAAAAGCACTTCAGACTACGCCTCGCCGATTGTACTGGCAAACAAAAAATACGGCAGCAAACGTTTGTGCATCGACTATCGAAGTTTGAACATATTTGTGGTCATCAATCGAGTATTTGGGTTTTCGTATACAAGACGGCGAAGTGTTGCCATCGAAGTATAAGATTGATGCAGTGCGAAAATTCAATCCAGAGGTTCTTAGGTCTCACCGGGTATTTTCGAAGGTTCATACCATCCTACTCGCTTATCGCCCGATCGCTGACTGAGCTGCTGAAAAAGGATGTAAAGTTTCACTTTGGATTAAAGGAGAAAACTGCGCTCGAGGAGCTGAAAGGGAATCTTACCCAGGAACCGGTACTGAAACTATATTGTCCAGAAGCAGAAACGGAGTTGATGTTTCCAAATGGGGTTTCGGGGCAGTTTTGGTTCAAAAAAGTGAAGGCCATTTCCATCCGATCGCTTACTTCAGCAAAAAGACGTCTGAAACCGAACAGAGGTACAGTAGTTACGCGCTAGAAGCTTTGGCTGTCGTAAATTCGCTCAAAAAGTTCCGGCACTATCTACTGGGACTACGCTTCAAGATAGTAACTGACTGTGCAGCCTTCAAGGGAACCATCGAGAAGAAAGAGTTTTTCTCGCGCATAGCTCGTTGGGTACTCATCCTAACATACAAGAGTTGAAGTACACCCTGGAGCTTCGAAGTGGTGTGAAACTACGACATTCGGACGCACTTAGCCGTTGTGCGGTAAATGTGGTAACAAGTGAGTTCCTATGCAGAATAAGTAAAGCCCAAGAAGACGACGATCAGGTGAAACTCATCCGAGCACTTCTGCAGCACGGCGAATACGAAAACTTATTTTGCGAAAAGGGTGTCAAATTCAAGAAAGACGAGAAAGGACAACGACTTCTTGTGATACCAAAAAAAATGCAAGCCGAGCTGTTGCGAAATATACACCAGGATAGACATTTCGCTTTGAAGAAAATGATGAGCTAGTCAAGAGTGATTACTACATCCCGCAGTTGAAGAAGAAACTGAAAGAGGTCCGACAAAACTGTGTTCCATGCATATTGTATGTATCATGTGGACCATCTGGGCCCATTTTCAAGAACGTCCAAACAGTACTCCTACATCATTTGCACAGTAGATGCATTTTCTAAATTTACCTGGCTGTATCCAACAAGAACAACGACTGCAGGAGATCCAAAGTGCAACATTTGGGAACCGTCAAAGGATTATGTCGGATCGTGCAAAATTTTTGAAGAATTCTGCCGAAACAACAAAATTCAACACTTGGTGGAAACTACTGGCGTTCCGAGAGGCAACAGCCAGGTGGAGCGGACCAACCGGACAATAATATCAATCCTGGCCAAACGTTCAGTCGAGAATCCGAAAAAATGGTACATGCATCTAAGCAAAGTCCAACAATGTATCAATTCTAGTTGGCAGCGAAGTGTCAAGTACACTCCATTCGAGCTTATGTTTGGCACACATATGCGGAGAAAGATCCTGAATTGGTAAGTTTGATTAACGAAGAGATCGAGGAATTGTTCATTGCAGAACGAGATGAAACAAGATACCAGGCACGTGAAGCAATTCAGAAGGCACAACAGGAGAACAGCAGAGCATTCAATCGCAATAAAAAGCAAGCTACAATGTACTACTTATGGGACTTGGTGGCGATCAAGCGTACACAATTCGGACCAAATCTAAAGTTAGCAAGGAAGTATCTTGGGCCGTATAAGGTGACATCAGTCGACAAACACGATTGGTACGGGGTCCAAAAACTGAGTGATCATGAGGGTCCGAACATATTAACAACATGCGCGGAGATGATGAAGCCGTGGCGACAAAGCGATTTCGACATCAGTTCATCCGAAGAAGAGTCCGCCTAGCGGAGTATCAGCTGGGGTCAGCTTATCACAGGAGGGCCGGTTGTGGAATGACCCTAAGAATTGGAACGTTAAATTACAACGTCACATTTATTTTCTTCTTGCGGGAATAGGAGCTACCAGCAAAGACGTTAACACGACGCGCATCCAGAGCTGGCGTAAAGTTCCATATACTTTACCAACTGTAGTATTGATATGGTTATTCCACTTAAATTTTCTGTTAAAAACAACTCCAAGATTTTCTGCGGTGTCAACATATTCGATTTTTGAGCCATTGAGCATAAATTCTTGGAAGAAGGAGAGATCAAGCAGTTTTTTGTAAATGACGATACATTTAGTTTTGAGTGGGTTTAGAAAAAGTCCGTTTTTTCTGACCAGCTTGATGTGCGCTCCAGGTCAATGTTTAAAGCATTTACGCAGTCATCTATCATACCAAGAGGGCAACTACGATAGAGTTGAACGTCATCAGCGTACATTTGAATAGATGAGGTCACGAAAGTGTGAATCTCATTTACGTACAGCGAGCATAGAATAGGTCCCAGGATGGAGTCCTGTAGAACTCCTCCTAGTATTGTACATAAAACAGGACGATTTTTGGCCAACTAAGATAGCTTGCTTTCTTAATTTTCGGTAAGATGATATGGTATTTGTAGCTGACTCCGAAAAACCAAACAATGTCAGCAGTTTGTTACAGATGTTAGTGTGGTTAGCTATGCCGAATGCTTTGGAGAAATCTAACAATACTAGAAAAGATACTTTGTCTTCATCCAATGCCTCCCTGATATCGTCTACAACTTTAATTATGGCCGTTGTACAGCTATGGCCTTTCCTAAATCCAGATTGCATTGGAGAGAGCAAGTTGTTGGAATGGATATAGGAGTTTATTTTATTTATTTTCACAAATTTGGGGTGGATTTCATCAAAACCTACAGAATTTGATTTGACTGACAACAAACAAGCACCCATTTCAGTATCATCAATACAGGAAAATTCAAAAGCACAATCAGGCAAGTTAAAATCGAGCGGATTTATAGGAACAGCATTAATGTTAGGAAAAGGGAGGGTACAAAGCTTTTATTCAGGGAATTTAGATCCAAGTCGGAATCAATATGTTTGATGTTTCCACGTATTCAAAATTTCTGGATATTTTTCCAGAGTTGACGACCTGTTGTTGATTGGTCAATTTTGTTCCTGAAAAAATTCTTGTTGGCAATTTTAATTTTACCGACAACCTGATTGCGCGTAAAACGTAGAACTCGCGTAGAAACGATTGCGCTTATGGATCAGTAGTGGTATATCTTGTGTAAACCAAGGACATTGGCTAAAACAGATACATTTGGTTTTTAGAGGAACATGATTTTTAAAAAGGGTACACATATTTTCATTTAAGAACTCAACTTGGTCATCAGGGGAAGACATAAAATACACAAGATCCCAATCAATATGCCGAGAATCTCTCTCTAGTTGGTGGTAGTCAATGTTGCTAAAATCTCTGAATTCGAAGGTTGTAATTGTATATTCAAATGCAAATTCAAAGATCAGAAATAGTAAGTCATGTCTAGAAAAAGCAGGTACAGACAACTGGTCATATAAGAGAGCATCATTGAGATTATTCACAAAGCAAATATCTAAAAGAGTACTCGTTTCATCGGAAAAGTTTGTGGCATTACTTGTATTGACTGGGAACAAATTAAGTGAGTACATACCATCAATGATATCATTGTCAACTAAAAGGTTGTTTAAATCAACGCCTACTAAAACTTTTTGGTAGTGAATGGAGATGGATTCCAACACAGAGAATATCGGAGATGGATCAATATATTTGTTTGGGATATAAATAGATCCAATGAGAAGTTTGGCTGTGGTAGATATGAGCTCCACGAACGCACATTCAATTTGACTATCGGCGGGAGCCAATTACCATCGTAACCGCAATTGCCGAACGCTACACACAGATGTTAAATGAGTTTTTTGTCGCCTGTTGTTGGATTGGGTCTCGAGCAAAGTTAGTTACAGCAGGACGGAGTAACCGCTCCGGCAACGGTGGAAATTTTGAATCACCAATATTCTGGTCTCACCTAGAGGGTGGTTGTCCAGTGGACGGCGTTAGCAATGCAATTATCTGCACCAAACTAATCATAGTCCAAAGGACAGCATTTCTGTGCATAAGCGGAGCCCTACGCACTATCCCCCCGCGGCGCCCATCTATAACTTCAGCAGGCAAGGACAATAGCTGCGACCACGACCGGAGCAATTCGTCTTAAAGCGACTACGCTGTGGACAAATAATTTATTTGGCCACGCTAATACTGTTAATATACTAAGAATCCTCACAAGGAACAGCGATTACACTATACCTGAACTTTGGTTTGATATAGATTTCCATGGGAGGAAGATGCTTTCATAGAGAACAAGCAAGCCCTGTCCTAGCTGAAGAAAACCATGATATCTGCAAGGAATATTCGCTCTTTTCGGATAGTAAGGCTGGTATCAAGTCCGTGCACTCATCCTCACCAAATCATTCAGTATTACATGAAGGACCACATGACATCAGTGTTCCCACAGCCCGTTGATGAGGCCGCACTTACTATAAAAGCTTTGTTGGACCGATTTAAAAAATTTCCAGCAGCAAACAAAAAACGATGCACCGATCGCATTTTTTTCCATGTCAACCAAATTGAGGCCGAATTAGGTGAGCAATAAAAATTCATAAAAAAAACACTGGATGTTTTATCTTATTCTATCTTATCTTATCTTCTTCTAATTTTTTAATGAGATTCTGCATCCGTTTATGAAATACGAGATAAGTAATTTATCAAGCGCATTTTGAGATCTATTATTGGTGCCGCATTTGCGTCCAGATGATAAACTTTCTGTCCCTTGACGCCACATGGCTCGAACTACTTCGCCATTGTCATATGAATCACAAAATTTGGTGGGCCAAGGGTATTGTGATTGTAAAGCAAAAGAGTAGTTTTTAAAAAATTGTGCAAAATTGTACATGCCAAAACTACAATAATATGTATTTGTCGTCGCTTTTAGACTGAAACTTTATGCGCTTCCCGAGAATGAGCCGTCACTAAAATGCCAAAAATATTTTCAATAACTCTTCGAGCTCTGGAAAGTCTTGAATTGAAAGTGTCCTCTGGCTCATCAAGAAAAACACCGGAATATGGTCGCATTATATTGTATTCTCACGTAGAGGATAGGCATTTTCCACAAAAAGGTAGTAGGGCTCAACTTTTTCCAAATTTGGGAGTCTTTTTTCTGGCGGGTAACGAATGCTATTGTTATTAATTTGCTGCCAAAATATTGAATTTTTTAGCACGCCACCATCATTTTGACTTCCATACGCCCCAATAATGTGTAATTGGCATCACACACTCCTAGCAACACTGTTAACACTTTTCTAGTTAAAAATTGTTGATCCAGATTTAGGAGGACGTATAATTTGGTTGTGTTTTCCACTAATACTTCCTACGCAGTTGGGCGCTTGTGACAAATATCCAAAATCCAGTATCGAAGAAGACCCAGGAATATCGATTCGGCGCAGATCAGCTGAATTGGGCATCGCCAAAGAGTCAAGCTGGCTTATTTTGCTGTTGGATTTAGGCCTTCATCCGTATAAGATTGTGCTGACGGAAGAATTAAAGCCGGGTGACAAAACACAAAGCAGTGATTTCGCTAATTGGGCACTGGAAATGTTGGCCGGAGATCCCGATTTTGTCAACAAACAAAATTGCCATTATTTGAGCGAATAAAATCCACAAGTGTTCGACCAAGAATCAATGCGTTCATAAAGATTAACTGTTTGGTGCGGTTTACGGCATGTCGGGATCATAGGACCTTATTTCTTTCAAAATGAGGAAGTAGACACCGTTACCGTCAATGGTCTGTGGTAAAGAGCGATGTTAACCGACATTCTGTAGTCAGAGCTCAACAACATCAATATATCTGAGCTGTGGTTATACAAGCGACGCAAAGCTCGAAGTTGTGAAGAAGAAATTAGGCGACTAGGTCATCTCACGGCGAGCGTTCATTAATTGGCCGCCGCGATCATGCGATTTGACACCACTCGATTATTTTCTCCAAGGCTACGTCAAGTCCTTAGTCAACACTAACAAGCCAACCACATTGGACAAGCTCGAAACCAACGCGAAGCCGAGGCGACCATTTGAAAGATGTGGTATTCCACACATAATGGCATGAACGTACTTTCAAAAAAAAAGGCAGAATCCATGTTATATCACACGCCGTTGTTATTTTATTTAAATTTTTTTCCTATCGTTCTTATCTGGTCACCCAAACTATCAGAGGGTAAGGGAAGACCTACATGTTCTTGGTGATGCCTTTACACCTGTACTTCTGAACCGAAAAGAAAATATAACAAGAATCAAGATTCTTCCCATATCTGTTCTTAGCCGAAGACACACAAATTGTATATACATACTCGTAAATATGTATACAAATGGGATCTAAGTTTTTATTGAACACATCCTCTAAAGCTTTTTTACTACCTTAACCCTGTTTAACCTCGTGCTTTAATCCTATAAAAGGAAGAAAGTAGACTGACTCACTCTCTTTTTTTTGCTTCTGTTCTGTGACCGATCAGCCGTGGCCGTGGATGGTAAATTCTGTCGTTTTCCTTAAAGTTTTCACAAATTATAAACCCTTGTTTCATATTACCGATTTATAAAACTATTATGTAATGGTCATCGCAAAATAATTAGAATAAATAAATTAAAAAAATGCGATTTTGTATGTTTTGTCCCAAAGATTCAAAACATTAACACCCTGTACTTGGTTTTACCAATTAAAATGACATTGAACTATGTTGGCAGTAATACTGAGCTGCAAGCCGCAATGATTTAACATGATCTTGGGCATTATGTCTGATTTCCGCGATCGATTGCGCTCTCTTGGAGTTTGGCCGCGCTGCAGAAAGGTGGTGGACAGTAAATTAAATTTAAGTTTCTTGAGTATGCCCAAATTATTGGAAAATATGGTTTTCTAGAACCGCGGCATATAATACTCGTGTTCATAAAGTTTAAGTTTCTTTTTATCTGATTTAACACACATATTATTAACAATATATAAAAAGCAAATAGTCCCCACCTCCCCGGACAGACGCGATCACCGAAGATAGCCAAAATGTAGCCAAAGCAGTAGAAGAGATTGATACCAACTCTGCTTTCAAATTAATTTAATCCCAGCAGACGATCACTTATCGCTAACATAAGTTGTAGTAAGATCAAGTATCGTCACACCGTCAACGTGAGATTTACTGTACATACATTCAGATTTGAAGAACCTCAGCAATAGCTACCATGAGGAGCAGAGCATCAGAGCATCAGAGCTTAGAGTTTTCGTACTTTTTCTTCAATACGAGTATATTACTCAACAATCTTTAATACTAGATTGTTTAATTTCTGTTTAATAAGTCATTTGCATTGACTAAAACTTCTAAAGCCTATCTTGAAATAATTTTTGTAAATATCACAGTCAGTATTATTATCACAGATCGAATATATATGTACAATGTACATACATGTATATTAATATTAGATTCTTTTCATGCATTAAGTTCTTGTGAATGTAACTTAATTAATTTAATAAAAGCTCTATAAAAGTTCCGGTTTTTGTGCGCACAACAACTGCTGAGGAGAACAGTATCAAGGTATGTTACATTTTCATTTATTCACACGTTTTCAGGAACTTCATATGTATCACCATTTGAATTTAATTCCTAAATATGAAAATATTAACTTCGATTTGTCAGTATTTATAAATTTGTTTAAATATGATAAAAGCGATGGTTTTGTTCTGATAATATGAAGAGCGATGTGACGAGAACATCTGTGGGTAGATTGAACTAAACGTACGAGTAGGTTGAAGTAAAAGAGAAAAAAGAAATAGGGGGTTATATATTTACCTAAGAAATCTGGACAAGGGAATGACCATGGTGAGGTGCTCTTATATAAGATGCTAGAGGGACTATCCAAGGCAGTGGTAACATCTCATTCCCCGACATTTGAATTATTAATTAGTGCGGTAAGATAGTAGGGCACGTTTTGTTTATTTCTTTGTGTGGTCATGTGGAGTGAAAGATCCCCCCTAATCCGAAGAGTTCTAGCGAGGCTTCGATAATGTGCCGAAACTCACTCCATCCACTCCAAGGGACTACAACTTCTTGTCCCAGCCGTTACAATTATTTATTACCTATTAAATTGTCATACTAAATTGCACTTCTGAATTATTTAATTCAATTAATTACTTACTTAAACATTAAACTGAATTGGCTACCTACTGAATTATTCTAAACTAATTTCCTATTGAATTGTTGTAAACCATTTATAAATTATAAATCCTCTTCAATAAAATATTCATTAATATTGTTTTGGAAACACTGTTTCTGTTGGAATTAATGCTCTATTTGTATCGATGCTTGAAATAAAAACGGATTACTTTACTTCATTACTTTTATGTACCATATGTCTTTATTAGCTCAAGGAAAAAAAGGAAGTGATAAGAAAAGGGTATGTATGATATGACAGTCAATGCTGGCAATCGACGAATATATGTACATATGTATTCGATTAAAATTCGTAAAATGGCGCAGCAATCTTATTGAAGTAAGAATTGGATATGTCCAATAGTTTCATTACCACATACATATATAAATATATATTTCCTTCGCTTTTTTTTCTAAGAAATGGATGCCATTTCCTTCGCTTACTATCCACTGTCCATAATCTGCAAATTACGTTAAATACAAATATTAGAAACTCTAGTGGCTATCTAGACCGTACATTTAGAATATTAAATTTAGATTTCACCGACAAGGGTATTTAAGCGACTGTGTATGGATTGTATAAGGTTGTATCTAGAAATCAGGTAAGATTTATCCGCCAATATACGCGTATATATATGTATACGCTGGATAAGATCTTATTTTCATTTACCATATTATTGCCTTTATTTAGACTGATTTTAACCTCTGTTTTGGTTGCTATGTGATACTTTTTTGCATAAGAAGTATTGGAGCTCCATCGGGAGATACGTCGGGGCTCTCTGTGAGTAAGCTGAAGGCTGATAGATACCATGATCTGTTCAAATCTGTATTTATTTGTGAAGTATAAATGTTTTTAATTGTGTTGTTGGAATTGTACGGATATTTCATTTTATTCAAAGATGTTTGCATTAAAGACACTGAGTATTTGATCAGCTGGGTGAAGATTCTTTATACAATAAATACAATATATACATCCGACAAATGATTATTATGTGTATCGAAATTTTTGTTAATACAGGTGTGTGTATTATAGTATGTAGTTCAAATTCATTGACTTTGGTCGGAGATATCGTAAACCAAACTGGGAAGGCGTATGTTTTCTAGAATAGAAGTTTACATTTTTTATTGAGAAATTTATGCCTCAGTAATGGAAATGGGAATTGCAGGAGATTTTTCGCGCTTCTAGTAAAGTCAGATGAGTACGTTTATTAAATTTGAAAAGGGAGTTGAAATTGATTCCGAGATACAATACTTTGCATTGTTTTTGAAAGGTATGAGATGATTGCCTAAAGATAGAGTTAAATTTGTACTTTCTCTGAAAGACGGTGCTTTGCCCTTGTCGCTAGCATTTCTGAAACAGATGCATTTCGACTTTTATTCATTTATTTTGATGCCCCCATTTCTTTTTATAGTATTCTACAATATAATCAGGCCAAGATGTTTTTTTTTAAATACCTGAGATCATCAAATATATTATATAATCCGCACTAGCATAAGCTAGGGTGTCGTCCGCATGTAGAATAGCTTGTGAGTGTAAAGTACTTTCGGAAAGAGAGTATGTGGAAAGTCATGAAGAAACAAATTGTATAACCGACGGCCTGGGAATGTGCCTTGAGCCACACCTCTTGCCATAAAGGCTGTATCAGAGTTTAGTTTCTTGAATTTGAACGAAGAACGACCTGTTGGAAAGAAAGCTGGTTATTAGATGGGTTATATGCGGTGGGTAGTCGAATTGAAGTAAATTGCTGATCTACAATATATGTTGTGTATCGACATTCTGGCTCGTTGCGATGTTGTCTGTATTGCACTTGTCAGAGACGGGTCGTAGGTCGGAATTATTTTTTTGTAATCTTTCGCATAGTAGTCTTGGAAGGCCGAGACCACCTCTGCCTCACCTGTGACCAGTACATCGTTAACTATAACCTGGTTATAGCCGAATCTGTTTTTATTTCCCAAAAACCTGTGTCCTTTAAACGGCTGACCGCTTGGATTGATTTTTAATAGATGAGAGGCAAATTTGGTGTTCAGCCAAATCCTCACTCTATCCTAAATGATTTGTCTAAGCAGTGAAATTCTGTCTGAGAGAGAGACCTACATATATTCTGCACTAATACTGTTGTATAATCTGTGGTAGATTTTCTCCAATTCCCGCTGCCAATGTGACTTAGCTCTGAAGAGGACTTTTATATTTAACTGTAAGTAAGAGTATTTTTGAATACAATGAGAGAAATTGACGAGTGTGCTCTTATTGCTTCATTTATGATAATGTTAAAATTGTGTATATGCAAGTCGACCTCATTAACTGAGAGACAAATATTGTCAGATGGGGTGAACTGCGCTAGTTTGGTATCTAGGTATATTCTGCAGCTAGGCCAGTGCACATGAACGTCATTACGTGATTCACATCGGCAGCTATGATCTCTAGGGCTGTTATGTTTAGGCTTAGGGCAAGAGAGGAAATGAATGAATGGAATGGATATGAAAATGAGAATGATGAGTAGTTGGGGCAAAAGCCGATCCAAAACTGACGATAATTCCGAAGCTAAGCACGTCTAACATTCCGTTTAGTTGTAGAATCTCCCCAGTTCGTATGTCTAGCATTCATGTCTCCCCCGATTATACAACCGCCATATGGTATATGTCCGCTTTAAGTTTTAATTTTGCTAGGTCCTCGAGGGTCTTTTGTTGTGGGTTGGTGCATGGGATATAAATTGAACCTACGAGTAGGAGTATATTCATATTGGCTCCGAATGCTTTGATTTTGATCGAGATAAACTTAGAACGAAAGCTTATATCTCGGATGTCCACTAGTGTATAATGTAATGTATCTTTCACAAGTAGGGCGGCATCTATAATTCTGTTGTCATGACGGATATTATAAGAGTCAGTGAATGGTTTATGATTATTACTAAGCCTAGTTTCTTGAATGCGTGCAGTGGAGGTTTCACTAGAGAGAAGAACTCTTTAATCAATTATGCTTCTATGTGCAATTAAGGACGCTCTATTCTAAGTCAAAAGTTGTACAGCCACTATTTATCGCTGATCAGAAATTTGTTAAGGATGTTTAGATAATTCATCCTCTTCTCAGATAGTGATTTGGTTGTGTCATTAAAACTTTTCACAAAGTTTTCTAGTTTGGATAATAGATTCGAAACCTCCATTCCGAATAGGGTTTTGAAATTGGTTTAAAAACTTATTTTTTACGTTTTCGTTTGGGGAATTGTAAGAGGTAGGATGGGTCTGTGTCTCTATTTTACTTTTCTTGAAGAACATTGCGAGGAAACGTTGTTGATCAGAAGAAGTTCTTTCTTTTCTTAATAAAGCCTCTTCGATGATTTTTTTTTCTTTGGGCCAGATAGGCTTTATAGGATACACCTCCTCTATAGTTGGCTGGATGGTCCAGCCTGCAATTTTCGCATCGAGCGTTTTTTTGCTGTCAGGCCATGGTGTTAAGATGATTACCGTCACATTTTATGCAACAGAATGTGCACAGTTTTTGGCTAGGTGCCCAAAATGTTAGCATCTTTTACATTGGAGAGTCTCTCCTCTACCGCGTGGTTTTTCCCATGAAGCCCTGAAATGGATATTTTATTGCAATACCTCATCCGCGGACTTTCCCGGATGTAATTTAACTAAAAAGAGGTTATACTTGCAACATTCGAAGACCTTTAAGTATGAGGTTGAATGTTTTATGCTCTTTGAGAGTGAAAGAATGGGCTTGAACCTCACCGTTTTTATTTAAAGAATCCATATTCTCTCGGTGGACCCAAGGACTGCCAATCAGAAGCTTTGTCTTGGACGAATTGCACCCGACAAATTTAAAATTGAAAGTCTGTATTTGACTTTTATTTTTGAGGTATACTGCGAGTTTTTTCGCATCCGTGTCCAAGATGAATATCCGTGGGCCAAACTTACCTGTCCGATTGGAGCTGCTTTCTTGGAGATTACGGTTGAGCTCGAGGACTTTCCATGATGTTGTTGTGTTGTAACTGCAGTTGAGGATGTTTTATCTGTGCCAATCGGTTGTTGAGTAGAAGCCAGCCTCTCCCGTTGGTTAGTCAGGGATTTTAAGTTGGTTTTTATTTTTTATGTTAACCTGCTTTCGTGATATGATAAAACCTCCCAGAATGGCGAATGGGTTTTTTGTCTGCGTTGTTAGAGCATTCGATTGTTGTAGGTATAAGTTAACACTAAAAATATTTGAACTCGTATTACACCAGCTGAGTGCAATGCTCCCACTTCCGCCACATGCACTTCGAAGTTCACACACCTGCTGCACAATTCCGAAAAGTATGACCTATGCACTCAAAGCAGGTTGCAAAGCAACTGTAACAGCAACAAACCAAACCAAAACTGCTGAGCAAGTAATTTTAATTAGATTTTAACCTTTAGTTCAAATTGGCACAATAAAGTGTAGCAGTACATAGTCCCAAATAAAATAAAAATTGTTTTGTTTTAAACTTCACCGCGGATAAGAGTCTAACTAACTAGCTAACTGTGGAGACCAAGTTAATCTTCGTTTTTTGGCTGTCTGCCAGTTATTTTTGGAGGACAGAGATTTATCCTCCACATCGCACATATTACTTTTTAGGAATAGAACCAGACGCGCTGCATGTTTTTGTTATATTTAGTTTTTTGAAACATCCGCATGTGGGGATATTTATTTGCTATATACATTTATACATATGTTTAAAAACATATATATGGTATACAGGTGTGAGGTAAGTTGTCCATTCTTGTTCTAGACTGCGTACGAACATGTAAGCGAAAACGCAAGGAGCAGTAGCTAGCCTAGAATAACTTAGTCCAGCTGCCAAGATTGTGTTAGCTAATGAGAAGTCCGTAAGGCAGGCAGCTTCTGAATTTCGAGTGGCAAGAACGACACTTCAAAGATTTATTAAAATGTCACAGGCAAAATACAATCGTCTTATGGGTTACGGTGCACCAGTGTTTTCGAGTCCCAAAAGAAAATGTATTAGAAGAATATTTGCTAAAAGCATCTTTCATATTTTATGACTTATTTCCTGATTCTTGAACAGAAAACAGGATGGCAGTAAAAGATTGTCAGTCAAGAAGCCGGAAGCTACGAGTGTGGGCACGCACACATCTTTCAATAGGACGAATATAGAGTCTCCTTTGTTGTTCGGTATAGGGCTAACTACTCAATTGCCTTCTAAGCCTATAGAAACAGGGATTTGCAATAGTGAATTTTCTTTTTATTTTTGCTGAAGTGTTGGCAGCAAGGTTGTCAAAGCCCCTTACTACCTTGAAAGTGACGTTCTGTCCAATTCATCGATGAGTGTGCTCTTTCTTGTTGACAGCCCTGATATTGCGCCAAGCCCATTTTGACAGCTTCCGCTTCAATACTAACAAAAGCACAGGTGACAACCCGCTGTTTGTTGGTTGGTCGGGTAAACGATACCAAAATTCCATTCATCAGGCATAACATACACTCTTCTCTTCGGAAAGTCATTTCGAGCAGTTTCAAATACCTCGGCCGGTAAGCCATCAAGTCCAGCAGCTTTCTTGGACTGGAGCCTATCCTTACCTCGTCTTGGTCAGGTAGACGGAATTTTTGGCTATCGTCGTCTAAGTTGAATGGTCTATTCTACCTAACGGGGCGATGTTGGGCTTCGTCGCTCTAAATGTCCTCGATTGCGCCCTTCTCGTGCTCTTTCTTCTTCTTATGGAGAAGCCAATGATCTTCCCGCCTCTTTTGCTCGTACAGCTCAAGAGCGGATCCCGTCCTTCATTGCAGAGCCGATTTGTACACTTCTTGTTTAGCTGCATGTGTTTGTCAGCATTCTTCACAAAACTAGTGATTCGTTGGTGGTGGTTGGATTAAACCTAGCACATAAGTTGCGGCGGTTCTGATGGTAGGGTGATACTGGTCCTCGTTACCTGATGCGGGCGTAATAGCAGTTATTTCGAATAGAATAGAATAGAGTACTTCAGGCATGCCTTACGTCGATCGCAAACTATTCAATTTAATTTAACGTGTCATGATTCGGAAACCGCCATGTCCCCTTGTGTACTCCTATATTGAGATGCGTAAACTTTGCTATATGCTTACTGTAGTGATATTACGTCTCGCAGCAAATTCAATAAACCTAAGTTCCTTGCAAAACGTGGTGTCGTAGAGGCTATGCTTACCAACTGTCTTACCACAGATAGCTTATAGGTCTGAAATCATTGACAGAGGTATGGTTAGATTTTCCGCTTAGGGTGTGAAAACAAGCTCTTAGAATATAACCGCGTGTTAAACTGCGTGTAAAATTGAGGTTGCAGACTGATGTGACTTTATTTTTTGCTGTGTGGAGAGGTCAAAATGATGTAAAAACTCAACAGTATACATTCGAGCTTAGCAAACTCGTCAATAGATGAAAATTGTAACGGATAGGTTAGAAATCTAACATGTGCTTGTAAGAACTTCTTAGTCATATGTCAATGCTTCTGAGTTGAACTAATATAATACTACCTACCTTTAACGTCTACTTGAAAGTCACACTTATATTTCTTATAACTGACTCACGCATGTAGCACGTGCTAAGTTTGCACGTACGAGTATGTATATTGTATAAGTCATTTCTAACAACTTCAAGATCTAGTCAACTTACGCTTTCAGGTTAAGCCTCATAATCTATTGTACAACCAACAGACTATAATATTCGTAGAACTAATATTTGCTTGCACTATAATCCGACCAACTTTTTCAAGTTAAATATCAAGACGATGATAAACTCGTTGAGCGGCCTGGTGTCATATTTCACTTTCTGCAAACATACGGATATGTTGACTCCTAACAGTAGCTTTTCAGGGAGTCTATATCTGATTCATTACACCTCGAGTGGAAGATAAATTACGAGTGCCTATTATATCTTAATCCATAATACTGTTTCTATAACCTGTTATGTATGCTCACGTGTTAGAATAAAGCGTTGCGCATTTATTCGAACTTTTAGACCCACTCCCTCTATCGTACAAAGTTTCTTAACCGGCAAGTTCCGAAACACTCCACAGACTATGAATTTATTTATATCACGAATGAAATTAATTAGTCAAAGACACTTAAAATATGTACATAATGGCATCATTAACATAGCCGTTAAGGTGGAAGCAATTTCAATTTTTATTAATATTTATTATTGCAAAGGCCATTTGTTGCTGCAGATACAAATAGACTTGCGAATTCTTTTCATCTTTTCGGGTGAACAGGTTCCTAAAGATGGAGAACTTAGATACAATATTTTTGGCTTTCAATTACTAGGAATCTGATAAAGAAATTTATATTGATCTGTCATATACTAAAGCACTTTCATTCGCATCTATATACGGTATCGCTCATTGTTGCTCGAAAACTTATAATTCATGATTTAAGGTCATGCAATGAATTGCGAATAACAGGAAATTGGTTCTGGCCACTAGTATATACAATGATAGAACGAGGAAATTGCGAAATTGCGTGCAAGGTATCACCATGCAAAACGACTATACCCACGGTTCAGGAAACAGCGGAACTAAAAACTATTTTATTAAATTGTGAAGAAATACTAAACGAATCCGCACAAGTGCCACTTATCTGGTTAGAGTGGAAGTTGTCTTCACCCTCCTCGGTATCTAGCATATGGTGAATCCAACCACAAGATCATAACATACAGCATACTACTCTGAATAGTGATGAAGATAACGAGGTGGCATTGTTGGCATTTTAGATCCCATTTTATAAAGTGAGAACGAGGACCATCACCCTACCATCAGAGACGCAGCAACTTATGTGTTAGGTTCAATCCAACCACCACCAACGAATCACTAGTTTTGTGAAGAATGCTGACAAACACCTGCAGCTAAACAAGAAGTGTACAAATCGGCTCTGCAATGAAGGACGGGATCCGCTCTTGAGCTGTACGAGCAAAAGAGGCGGGAAGATCATTGGCTTCTCCATAAGAAGAAGAAAGAGCACGAGAAGGGCGCAATCGAGGATATTTAGAGCGACGAAGCCCAACACCGCCCCGTCAGGTAGAATAGACCGTTTAACTTAGACGACGACAGCCAAAAATTCCGTCTGCTTGACCAACACGAGGTAAGGATAGGCTCAAGTCCAAGAAAGCTGCTGGACCTGACGGCTTACCGGCCGAGGTATTTGAAACTGCTCGAAATGACTTTCCGAAGAGAAGAGTGTATGTTATGCCTGTTGAGTGGAATTTTGGTATCGTTTGCCCGACCAACCAACAAACAGCGGGTTGTCACCTGTGCTTTTGTTAGTATTGAAGCGGAAGCTGTCAAAATGGGCTTGGCGCAATATCAGGGCTGTCAACAAGAAAGAGCACACTCATCGATGAATTGGACAGAACGTCACTTTCAAGGTAGTAAGGGGCTTTGACAACCTTGCTGCCAACACTTCAGCAAAAATAAAAAGAAAATTCACTATTGCAAATCCCTGTTTCTTTAGGCTTAGAAGGCAATTGAGTAGTTAGCCCTATACCGAACAACAAAGGAGACTCTATATTCGTCCTATTGAAAGATGTGTGCGTGCCCACACTCGTAGCTTCCGGCTTCTTGACTGACAATCTTTTACTGCCATCCTGTTTTCTGTTCAAGAATCAGGAAATAAGTCATAAAATATGAAAGATGCTTTTAGCAAATATTCTTCTAATACATTTTCTTTTGGGACTCGAAAACACTGGTGCACCGTAACCCATAAGACGATTGTATTGTGCCTGTGACATTTTAATAAATCTTTGAAGTGTCGTTCTTGCCACTCGAAATTCAGAAGCTGCCTGCCTTACGGACTTCTCATTAGCTAACACAATCTTGGCAGCTGGACTAAGTTATTCCAGGCTAGCTACTGCTCCTTGCGTTTTCGCTTACATGTTCGTACGCAGTCTAGAACAAGAATGGACAACTTACCTCACACCTGTATACCATATATATGTTTTTAAACATATGTATAAATGTATATAGCAAATAAATATCCCCACATGCGGATGTTTCAAAAAACTAAATATAACAAAAACATGCAGCGCGTCTGGTTCTATTCCTAAAAAGTAATATGTGCGATGTGGAGGATAAATCTCTGTCCTCCAAAAATAACTGGCAGACAGCCAAAAAACGAAGATTAACTTGGTCTCCACAGTTAGTTAGTTAGTTAGACTCTTATCCGCGGTGAAGTTTAAAACAAAACAATTTTTATTTTATTTGGGACTATGTACTGCTACACTGTATTGTGCCAATTTGAACTAAAGGTTAAAATCTAATTAAAATTACTGGTTCAGCAGTTTAGGTTTGGTTTGTTGCTGTTACAGGTGCTTTGCAACCTGCTTTGAGTGCATAGGTCAGACTTTTCGGAATTGTGCAGCAGGTGTGTGAACTTCGAAGTGCATGTGGCGGAAGTGGGAGCATTGCACTCAGCTGGTGTAATACGAGTTCAAATATTTTTAGTGTTAACTTATACCTACAACAATCGAATGCTCTAACAACGCAGACAAAAAACCCATTCGCCATTCTGGGAGGTTTTATCATATCACGAAAGCAGGTTAACATAAAAAATAAAAACCAACATAAAATCCCTGACTAACCAACGGGAGAGGCTGGCTTCTACTCAACAACCGATTGGCACAGATAAAACATCCTCAACTGCAGTTACAATACAACAACATCCTGGAAAGTCCTTGAGCTCAACCGTAATCTCCAAGAAAGCAGCTCCAATCGTACAGGTAAGTTTGGCCCACGAATATTCATCTTCGACACGGATATGAAAAAAACTCGCAGTAGACCTCAAAAATAAAAGCCAAATACAGACTTTCAATTTTAAATTTGTCGGGTGCAATTCGTCCAAGACAAAGCTTTTGATTGACAGTCCTTGGGTCCACCGAGAGAATATGGATTCTTTAAATAAAAACGGTGAGGTTCAAGCCCATTCTTTCACTCTCAAAGAGCTTAAAGCATTCAACCTCATACTTAAAGTTCTTCCGTCCGATTTCCTGGCCGACGAGATAGTTAGGATATTAATACCAAATTTTCAGACGGCACGGTCCAGGAAAGAATGTTGCAAGTATAACCTCTTTTTAGTTAAATTACATCCGGGAAAGTCCGCGGATGAAGTATTGCAAATAAAATATCTGCTCCATTTCAGGGCTTCATGGGAAAACCACGCGGTAGAGGAGAGACTCTCCAATGTAAAAGATGCTAACATTTTGGGCACCTAGCCAAAAACTGTGCACATTCTGTTGCATAAAATGTGACGGTAATCATCTTAACACCATGGCCTGACAGAAAAAAAAAGCTCGATGCGAAAATTGCAGGCTGGACCATCCAGCCAACTATAGAGGAGGTGTATCCTATAAAACCTATCTGGCTCAAAGAAAAAAAATCATCGAAGAGGCTTTATTAAGAAAAGAAAGAACTTCTTCTGATCAACAACGTTTCCTCGTAATGTTCTTCAAGAAAAATAAAATAGAGACACAGACCCATCCTACCTCTTACAATTCCCCAAACGAAAACGTAAAAAATAAGGTCTTAAACCAATTTCAAAACCCTATTCGGAATGGACGTTTCGATTCTATTATCCAAACTAGAAAAGTTTTAATGACACAACCAAATCACTATCTGAGAAGAGGATGAATTATCTAAACATCCTTAACAAATTTCTGATCAGCGATAAATAGTGGCTGTACAACTTTTGACTTAGAATAGAGCGTCCTTAATTGCACATAGAAGGATAATTGATTAAAGAGTTCTTCTCTCTGGTGAAACCTCCACTGCACGCATTCAAGAAACTAGGCTTAGTAATAATCATAAACCATTCACTGACTCCTATAATATCCGTCATGACAACAGAATTATAGATGCCGCCCTACTTGTGAAAGATACATTACATTATATACTAGTGGACATCCGTGATATAAGCTTTCGTTCTAAGTTTATCTCGATCAAAATCAAAGCATTCGGAGCCAATATGAATATACTCCTACTCGTAGGTTCAATTTATATCCCATACACCAGTCCACAACATAAGACCCTCGAGGACCTAGCAAAATTAAAACTTAAAGCGGACATATACCATATGGCGGTTGTATAATCGGGGGAGAAATGAATGCTAGACATACGAACTGGGGAGATTCTACAACTAAACGGAATGTTAGACGTGCTTAGCTTCTGAATTACGAGTATCGTCAGTTTTGGATCGGCTTTTGCCCCAACTACTCATCATTCTCATTTTCATATCCATTCCATTCATTCATTTCCTCTCTTGCCCTAAGCCTAAACATAACAGCCCTAGAGATCATAGCTGCCGATGTGAATCACGTAATGTCGTTCATGTGCACTGGCCTAGCTGCAGAATATACCTAGATACCAAACTAGCGCAGTTCACCCCATCTGACAATATTTGTCTCTCAGTTAATGAGGTCGACTTGCATATAGACAATTTTAACATTATCATAAATGAAGCAATAAGAGCACACTCGTCAATTTCTCTCATTGTATTCAAAAATACTCTTACTTACAGTTAAATATAAAAGTCCTCTTCAGAGCTAAGTCACATTGGCAGCGGGAATTGGAGAAAATCTACCACAGATTATACAACAGTATTAGTGCAGAATATATGTAGGTCTCTCTCTCAAGCAGAATTTCACTGCTGAGACGAGGATTTGGCTGCACACCAAATTTGCCTCTCATCTATTAAAAATCAATCCAAGCGGTCAGCCGTTTAAAGGACACAGGTTTTTGGGAAATAAAAACAGATTCGGCTATAACCTGGTTATAGTTAACGATGTTCGGGTCACAGGTGAGGCAGAGGTGGTCTCGGTCTTCCAAGACTACTATGCGAAATATTACAAAAAAATAATTCCGACCTACAGACAATACAGACAACATCGCAACGAGCCAGAATGCCGATACACAACATATATTCGCGTTCAACTCAAACAAATCCTCCTTGAATCATCCCATGTCATATATTTTTACTTCCCCTGTGGACATCTCTGAAATAATCCGTGGAATGAACAGTAGAAAATCGACCGGTCCAGACAGAATCTCAAGTTTGGTAATCAAAAAACTTCCACCTTCCGCCATTAACTTTCTCACAGTACGTTCATGCCATTATGTGTGGAATACCACATCTTTCAAATGGTCGCCTCGGCTTCGCGTTGGCTTCGAGCTTGTCCAAAGTGGTTGGCTTGTTAGCGTTTACTAAGGACTTGACGTAGCCTTGGAGAAAATAATCGAGTGGTGTCAAATCCGTGGAATGAACAGTAGAAAATCGACCGGTCCAGACAGAATCTCAAGTTTGGTAATCAAAAAACTTCCACCTTCCGCCATTAACTTTCTCACAGCAGAATGCAGCAATTGCATTAATAATGGGTATTTCCAAAAATTGGGCTTTTTAACGCCCAATAATTTTAATATTAATAATTTTAAACCGATTTTGCTCCTTTCTAATATAGGAAAGTTTTTTTGAAAGATTAATTCTGGAAAAACCTGACAGATACGTCGGAAACAACATCGAATTTATACCACACCTACAGTTTGGCTTCAACAAGGGAAACTCGACAGAGCTTGTTCTTGCTTCTTGAAGTACACAGTGACGTTACAAGAAACCTCAGACACCATAGGAAGTAGCATGCTCTTTAAATGTAATGAAAGCATTTGATATGTAGTGTCTGGAGGGACGGTCTGATCTACAAGTTACTTCAATTCGACTACCCACCGCATATAACCACCTTTCTTTCCAACAGGTCGTTCTTCGTCCAAATTCAAGAAACTAAATCTGATACAGCCTTTATGGCAAGAGGTTTGGCTCAAGGCACATTCCCAGGCCGTCGGTTATAGAATTTGTTTCTTCATGACTTTCCACATACTCACTTTCCGAAAGTACTTTACACTCACAAGCTATTCTACATGCGGACGACACCCTAGCTTATGCTAGTGCGGATCATATAATATGTTTGATGATCTCAGGTATTTAAAAAAAAAAACATCTTGGCGTGATTATATTGTAGAATACTATAAAAAGAAATGGGGGCATCAAACTAAATGAATAAAAGTCGAAATGCATCTGTTTCAGAAATGCTAGCGACAAGGGCAAAGCACCGTCTTTCAGAGAAAGTACAAATTTAACTCTATCTTTAGGCAATCATTTCATACCTTTCAAAAACAATGCAAAGTATTGTATCTCGGAATCAATTTCAACTCTCTTTTCAAATTTAATAAACGTACTCATCTGACTTTACTAGAAGCGCGAAAAATCTCCTGCATTCCATTACTGAAGCATACATTTCTCAATAAAAAATGTAAACTTCTATTCTAGAAAACATACGCCTTCCCAGTTTGGTTTACGATATCTCCGACCAAAGTCAATGAATTTGAACTACATACTATAATACACACACCTGTATTAACAAAAATTTCGATACACATAATAATCATTTGTCGGATGTATATATTGTATTTATTGTATAAAGAATCTTCACCCAGCTGATCAAATACTCAGTGTCTTTAATGCAAACATCTTTGAATAAAATGAAATATCCGTACAATTCCAACAACACAATTAAAAACATTTATACTTCACAAGCCTTCGGCTTACTCACAGAGAGCCCCGACGTATCTCCCGATGGAGCACCAATACTTCTTATGCAAAAAAGTATCACATAGCAACCAAAACAGAGGTTAAAATCAGTCTAACTATATAAATAAAGGCAATAATATGGTAAGTGAAAATAAGATCTTATCCAGCGTATACATACTCGTATATATACGCGTATATTGGCGGATAAATCTTACCTGATTTCTAGATACAACCTTATACAATCCATACACAGTCGCTTAAATACCCTCGTCGGTGAAATCTAAATTTAATATTCTAAATGTACGGTCTAGACAGCCACTAGAGTTTCTAATATTTGTATTTAACGTAATTTGCAGATTATGGATAATAAGCGAAGGAAATGGCATCCGTTTCATAGAAAAAAAAGCGAAGGAAATGTATATATATGTATGTGGCAATGAAACTATTGGACATATCCAAGTCTTCTCTCAATAAGATTGCTGCGCCATTTTACGAATTTTAATCGTATACATATGTACACATATTCGTTGATTGCCAGCATTGACTGTCATATCATACGAGTACATAACCTTTTCTTATCACTTCCTTTTTTTCCTTGAGCTAATAAAGACATATGGTACATAAAAGTAATGAAGTAAAGTAATCCGTTTTTATTTCAAGCATCGATACAAATAGAGCATTAATTCCAACAGAAACAGTGTTTCCAAAACAATATTAATGAATATTTTTTCGAAGAGGATTTATAATTTATTGATTTACTACAATTCAATAGGAAATTAGTTTAGAATAATTCAGTAGGTAGCCAATTCAGTTTAATGTTTAAATAAGTAATTAATTCAATTAAATAATTCAGAAGTGCAATTTAGTATGACAATTTAATAGGTAATAAATAATTGTAACGGCTGGGACAAGAAGTTGTAGTCCCTTGGAGTGGATGGAGTGAGTTTCGGCACATTATCGAAGCCTCGCTAGAACTCGTCGGATTAGGGGGGATCTTTCACTCCACATGACCACACAAAGAAATAAATAAAGCCTGCCCTACTATCTTACCGCACTAATTAATAATTCAAATGTCGGGGAATGAGATGTTACCACTGCCTTGTATAGTCCCTCTAGCATCTTATATAAGAGCTCCTCACCATGATCATTCCCTTGTCCAGATTTCATAGGAATATATAACCCCCTTTTTCTATATATCTTTTCTTCAACCTACGTTTAGTTCAATCTACCCACATATGTTCTCGTCACATCGCTTTTATCATATTTAAACAAATTTATTAATACTGACAAATCGAAGTTAATATTTTCATATTTAGGAATTAAATTCAAATGGTGATACATATGAAGTTCCTGAAAACGTGTGAATAAATGAAAATGTAACATACCTTGATACTGTTCTCCTCAGCAGTTGTTGTGCGCACAAAAACCGGAACTTTTATAGAGCTTTTATTAAATTAATTAAGTTACATTCACAAGAACTTAATGCATGAAAAGAATCTAATATTAATATACATGTATGTACATTGTACATATATATTCGATCTGTGATAATGATACTGACTGTGATATTTACAAAAATTATTTCAAGATAGGCTTTAGAAGTTTTAGTCAATGCAAATGACTTATTAAACAGAAATTAAACAATCTAGTATTGAGGATTATTGAGTAATATACTCGTATTGAAGAAAAAGTACGAAAACTGTAAGCTCTGATGCTCTGATGCTCTGCTCCTCAAGGTAGCTATTGCTGAGGTTCTTCAAATCTGAATGTATGTACAGTAAATCTCACGTTGAAGGTGTGACGATACTTGATCTTACTACAACTTATGTTAGCGATAAGTGATCGTCTGCTGGGGTTAAATTAATTTGAAAGCAGAGTTGGTATCAATCTCTTCTACTGCTTTGGCTACATTTTGGCTATCTTCGGTGATCGCGTCGGTCCGGGGAGGTGGGGACTATTTGCTTTTTATATGTTGTTAATAATATGTGTGTTAAATCAGATAAAAAGAAACTTAAACTTTATGAACACGAGTATTATATGCCGCGGTTTTAGAAAACCATATTTTCCAATAATTTGGGCATACTCAAGAAACTTAAATTTACTTTACTGTCCACCACCTTTCTGCAGCACGGCCAAACTCCAAGAGAGCGCAATCGATCGCGGAAATCAGACATAATGCCCAAGATTATGTTAAATCATTGCGGCTTGCAGCTCAGTATTACTGCCAACATAGTTCAATGTCATTTTAATTGGTAAAACCAAGCACAGGGTGTTAATGGTTTGAATCGCAAACATACAAAATCGCATTTTTTTAATTTATTTATTCTAATTATTTTGCGATGACCATTACATAATAGTTTTATAAATCGGTACTATGAAACAAGGGTTTATAATTTGTGAAAACTTTAAGGAAAACGACAGAATTTACCATCCACGGCCACGGCTGATCGTTCACAGAACAGAAGCTAAAAAAAGAGAGTGAGTCAGTCTACTTTCTTCCTTTTATATGCTTAAAGCACGAGGTTAAACAGGGTTAAGGTAGTAAAAAAGCTTTAGAGGATGTGTTCAATAAAAACTTAGATCCCATTTGTATACATATTTACGAGTATGTATATACAATTTGTGTGTCTTCGGCTAAGAACAGATATGGGAAGAATCTTGATTCTTGTTATATTTTCTTTTCGGTTCAGAAGTACAGGTGTAAAGGCATCACCAAGAACATGTAGGTCTTCCCTTACCCTCTGATAGTTTGGGTGACCAGATAAGAACGATAGGAAAAAAATTTAAATAAAATAACAACGGTGTGTGATATAACATTGATTCTGCCTTTATTTTGAAAGTACGTTCATGCCATTATGTGTGGAATACCACATCTTTCAAATGGTCGCCTCGGCTTCGCGTTGGCTTCGAGCTTGTCCGAAGTGGTTGGCTTGTTAGCGTTTACTAAGGACTTGACGTAGCCTTGGAGAAAATAATCGAGTGGTGTCAAATCGTATGATCGCGGCGGCCAACTAATGAACGCTCGTCGTGAGATGACCCAGTCGCCTGAGTCTTCTTCTTCACAACTTCGAGCTTTGCGTCGCTTGTGTAACCACAGCTCAGATATATTGATGTTGTTGAGCTCTGACTACAGAATGTCGGTTAACATCGCTCTTTACACAGACCATTGACGGTAACGGTGTCTACTTCCTCATTTTGAAAGAAATAAGGTCCTATGATCCCGCCATGCCGTAAACCGCACCAAACAGTTAATCTTTATGAACGCATTGATTCTTGGTCGAACAAGACAAATAATGGCAATTTTGTTTGTTGACAAAATCGAGATCTCCGGCCAACATTTCCAGCGCCCAATTAGCGAACTCACTGCTTTGTGTTTTGTCACCCGGCTTTAATTCTTCCGTCAGCACAACGGATGAAGGCCTAAGTCCAACAGCAAAATAAGCCAGCTTGACTCTTTGGCGATGCCCAATTCAGCTGATCTGCGCCGAATCGACATTCCTGGGTCTTCTTCGATACTGGATTTTGGAAATTTGTCACAAGCGCCCAACTGCGTAGGAAGTATTGACGGAAAACACAACCAAATTATACGTCCTCCTAAATCTGGGTCAACAATTTTTAACTAGAAAAGTGTTAACAGTGTTGCTAGGAGTGTGTGATGCCAATTACACATTATTGGGGCGTATGGAAGTCAAAATGATGGTGGCGTGCTAAAAAAATCAATATTTGGGCAGCAAATTAATAACAATAGCATTCGTTACCCGCCAGAAAAAAGACTCCCAAATTTGGAAAAAGTTGAGCCCTACTACCTTTTTGTGGAAAATGCCTATCCTCTACGTGAGAATACAATATAATGCGACCATATTCCGGTGTTTTTCTTGATGAGCCAGAGGATACTTTCAATTCAAGACTTTCCAGAGCTCGAAGATTTATTGAAAATATTTTTGGCATTTTAGTGACGGCTCATTCTCGGGAAGCGCATAAAGTTTCAGTCTAAAAGCGACGACAAATACATATTATTGTAGTTTTGGCATGTTCAATTTTGCACAATTTTGCACAATTTTTTAAAAACTACTCTTTCGCTTTACAATCACAATACCCTTGGCCCACCAAATTTTGTGATTCATATGACAATGGCGAAGTAGTTCGAGCCATGTGGCGTCAAGGGACAGAAAGTTTATCATCTGGACGCAAATGCGGCACCAATAATAGATCTCAAAATGCGCTTGATAAATTACTTATCTCGTATTTCATAAACGGAGGCAGAATCTCATTAAAAAATTAGAAGAAGATATGATAAGATAGAATAAGATAAAACATCCAGTTTTTTTTTTATGAATTTTTATTGCTCACCTAATTCGGCCTCAATTTGGTTGACATGGGAAAAAATGCGATCGGTGCATCGTTTTTTGTTTGCTGCTGGAAATTTTTTCAATCGGTCCAACAAAGCTCTTATAGTAAGTGCGGCCTCATCAACGGGCTATGGGAACACTGATGTCATGTGGTCCTTCATGTAATACTGAATGATTTGGTGAGAATGAGTGCACGGACTTGATACCAGCCTTACTATCCGAAAAGAGCGAATATTCCTTGCAGATATCATGGTTTTCTTCAGCTAGGACAGGACTTGCTTGTTCTCTATGAAAGCATCTTCCTCCCATGGAAATCTATATCAAACCAAAGTTCAGGTATAGTGTAATCGCTGTTCTCTGTGAGGATTCTTAGTATATTAACAGTATTAGCGTGGCCAAATAAATTATTTGTCCAATGCGTAGTCGCTTTAAGACGAATAGCTCCGGTCGTGGTCGCAGCTATTGTCCTTGCCTGCTGAATTTATGGATGGGCGCCGCGGGGGTATAGTGCGTAGGGCTCCACTTATGCACAGAAATGCTGTCCTTTGGATTATGATTAGTTTGCTGCAGGTAATTGCATTGCTAAGGCCGTGCACTGAACAACTACCCTCTAGGTGAGTATTAGTCTTACAACCGAGACGTATAGCCAGTGGGTTATGCGAGCCTGAAGGCCTCATTTTTTCCCAGTGGCTTTTTTGACACTATTTTGAATTCTATGTGCCTTTGGCAGTTTCCAGGCGTGCAGCGGTTATGTCCGGGTCGCTGAGGTTAGAAAGTAAGAATGCATTAAAGCTACAGTGTTGGCCAAAACTATAGCACGAAAAATTCTCACTTAGGAAAAAAGTAAGGAACATTAAAAAAACTTCTGACAGCTTAAAAATGTTTATATTTTCCTATTCACTAAATATTATTCTTTGATTTACAGTTACTTACTTTACGTTAAATCTTATCCAATTTTTAATAAAATGAAATAATTAAAAATCCATTGAAACATATATGTGGACAAAACTAAAGCACATGCACCCTGTTATTGCCTTCAGTCAGCAAAATTTACCGTTTATTTATAATATGCTTCAAAGATTACTGTTTTTCTTTTCAAAAACATTCTAAACAATGGAAAAAAAATGATTTGTATGTGATCGGCGGCGTTTTAAATCGAAAGCTTAAATTGTGTTTAATTGTGACAAAAAGGTGATAAAATGGCTCGTAATAAGTATTCTTACGAAATAAAAGAAGAAATAGTTTCTGATTTCGAAAACGGTAAATCAGTAACATTTATTGCAAAAAAATTTGGTATAAGCCATTCAGTGACTACGCGAGTAATAGCTCGATTTCATGCTCGGGAAATGTCCAAATGGTGCACGGTGGCGGTAGACCCCGAAAAACTACCAGTCGCGAGGATAAAAGAATTATAAGGCTTATTAAAAAAGACTAATTTATATCCTCAAAATGTGTACAAAAAGAACTGGGCCTTGAGATCTCAAGTAGGATAATCTGGCGCAAAGCGCTTGGTAGTGGCTTAAAATCATATCGTCCTATAAAAAAGCCATTTATTTCTCTAAAAAATCGGCGCGCGAGCATTGAGTTTGCAAAGGCAAACCTTAACTGGACCGTAGCAAAATGGAAAACTGTACTCTTTTCTGACGAATCCAAATTCAATTTAAATGGATCTGATGGTTTTCATTCGGTACGGAGGCCGAAAGGCGAAGGCCTAAATCCACGATTCACCAAGGGTACAGTGAAACACCGTGGGGCAGTATTATTGTGTGGGGATGTTTTTCCGGTCATGGAGTCGGGCCAATTCATAGGATTAGTGGTACTCGTATAATGGATCGTTTCGTGTACCGGGATATTCTTCAAAACGTCGTGCTTCCTTATGCTGAAGAGAATATGCCGTTGTGATGGATTTTCCCACATGACAACGATGCTAAACATACCGGGCAGGATTGGCTTAGCGAAAACGAAATAACTGTAATGAAGTGGCCAGCGCAATCCCCTGATCTCAACCCCATAGAGAATCTATGTAGTATTGTAGATCAAAGGATTGATCGCACGAAATGCAATAATTTGGACTCACTGCTACGACAAGCACACATTGCCTGGAATAACATCCCTATGCATACTATTGACAATCTAATTGCCTCAATGCCTCGTCGATGTGCAAAAATAATGGATATGCCACTAAGTATTAGTTTCAAAAACTTTTTTCTGTTTAGTTTTGTCTACTGGATTTTTAATTATTTTAACGTAATATGAATAATTATAAATCAGAGAGTAATACTTTGTGAAAACGAAAATATAAAAGTTTTTAAGCTTTTTAATATTCTTTACCTTTTTCTTATATGACCATTTTTCGTGCTATGGTTTTGGCCAACACTGTACGATTCACAAAAATACAAGGTGTGGGAAAAGTAATACGAGTATCATAATGTCAATTGGCTGCCATTTTGTTAGAAATCAAAAACATCTGGCTCTGTTTTCATGAAATGCTTACTTGAAGGTGTAAAATTAATGATATAATAAGTTGAAAAATTGATATCGCTCCTGACTTGATGCACACTTGTGCTTGTCTTACGGCATTTTGTATTGTTACTCGCAAAACATCGGGCTCCAAATTGGTGATTTCTTCTTAAATGTTGGCTTTCAGGACCTGCAAGTTTTGTCGTCGAGATGTGAAATTGTAGACCCAGGGGGATTTTTGGTGTTTTTTGTTTCAGGCCTTTGAGAAACCGGCACGGTTTTCTCCAACGAACTCTGACACTTGGAGGAGTCCGTTACCGTTTGGAGAGCAGTAAGTAATCCGTCTTTAAGGAAGTTGTTAGCTCACCCAATTTTGCTCTTATGTCCGCAGTTCTCTAAACCTCTGGAATGGATCCGAAGGTTCTGATAATGCGTTAAGCATCCTTTAGTTTCGGGACTCATCTCGAGGTTCATTAACCTTACTCACACCTACAGCTCTACAAATTCTATGCTCACCTACAGTCTATTATACAAACAAACATTAAATTGATTATCCCTTCATAAGAACAATTAAAAATATGAAAAACAACGAAGAAAAATCCTTTCCAATTTTCTTAGTGTAAATTTCCATAAACACTTCGTTACGAACTTTCTAATTGAAAATGGAAAAACGTCCATACAAAATGTATGACTTGAGCTAATTTTGACAGAAACGCTACGCAAACGCGCATTTGCTTAGGTTAGGCACGTAGTTAGCAAGCATCATTCGTTTATGAACTTGTTCATATAGGGCTCGTGGTTGCTGAATTATTAGTGCGTCCCAACTAGCCCCACCCTACCCTAAATATGTTCATAGACGTACAAGTATATGACAGCTGTCAAAAATGGTAGTATAGAGTATAGAGTATAGATTTTATTGAGACTTTTAAAATTAACATACAATGATTAATGTTCAACAATTCAATATTCTTACTAAAGCCGACTTAAAATTGGTCAGGCTGTCACAGCACAATTCAGTATTTTTTTTTAATTCTAAATAAAAGATATGAAGGAAACTATTACAGAGTTATATATAGAATAAACATGTTCGCTCAATAAAACATGTGAATTGAGTGGATGACTTAAAACTAGATAAAAAACAACAACAAAAAAGAAACCGAATAAGTAAAACTAAAATCACAGAGAGCTTACTCAACCAGTAAAGCCAAATCGCATTACAAAGACGTGAGCTCATTAAAGTAACATTATTTGTTGAGATTTTATTTTTATTTTTAATATCACATTTTTACTTAAAAATTAAATCAACAAGTTATATTATGTACATTAATAATTCAGCCTTCTGGTGGTAAATAAAAGAGATTAAATTATAAACTAAAATTGGGACTTCAATGTCATAAGCACTCAAAGCATTAACATTTGCGTTTCTTCAAAGTAAACAAATTAAACTTGTATTTCAGTTATAGCTACAAATATATACATACACTTTTTAATCTTGAATTAATAATTTAAATTTTAAAAATATGAAAGTTTTATTTTAAATGATAGTCATATTGTTATTATATACGAAAATATTTATATATTTTTCATTTGAAGATCAAATCATTAACCTCTGTATGTTAAGTTACAGCTTTGTTTGTAAAAGTTTGATAAGTAGTATACATCATCTACTATTTCGAAAAGGTAGACCGTTCATTGAGGATGCTGATAGGGGACAAGTAATACCTATCCAAAACCGAGAATTCTATATTTTCACTGTATATTTCTTGTATAGAAGGATTGGGATGTGTCATAAGGTTTAGAAAACGATATTTAGCTAAATTCGTTAGGTAACTAAGTATGGGTGTGACTCCGGATGTATCGTAGATCGTTTTATTTTTAATCCATTTACCAGAGGGTCTTCTGTACATTGAGATACATTTCCTTAATGCCGTTCGCTCGAACATCAAAAGTTGGTGGGCTACTGTTTTAGATATTTGAAACCAAATGGCAAAACCATATGCTAAAAGTGGACGGATGAGAGATTTGTACATTAGAAGCTTTGTTTTTAATTCAACTTCACGGGAGTTGAAGAGAACCTTTAGTTTGGCACAGGCAGATTTACATTTTTGCAATGCTTTCCTGGCATGAATGTTCATTCTCCACCTCTCATGTAGGTGCACACCCAGATATTTAATCATAGGTTTCCTTGGGATGGAATTTCCTTCGATGGTTAGAGTAAGCTGTTTGCTTTCCCTGACAGCGAGATGGTGGCCTTTGGTGGATGCGTTTCTAAAACAAATTAATTCGCATTTGGAGGCGTTTAAACTTATGCCCCAGCTTCAGTAGTATGGGATAATAATTTCAAGATGGTGTTTGATTCCCTCAAGCGCATAGTGAGGTCTTTCGTGCGAGTCTGCAATAGGATTGAGTTTAATGAAAGGAACTGTGAAGGGAAATCATGTAAAAAAATGTTAAATAGGAGGGGACCGAGAATGGAACCCTGTGGAACGCCTGATAGTACCGGGACGGGGGTAGAAATTTTTTCATTCAAGTGAATACTTGGATAACGGTTATTGAGGAAACTGAACACCATTTTGATAAAATATTTCGGGAAGTTCAAAGAAATTAGTTTAAAAAGGAGACCATCATGCCAGACAAGATCAAATGCTTGGTGGAGTGCTTTCTTTTAAAACCAAACTGTACCATCGGTATAATATTTTGTTCGGAAATGAAGTTTTCTATTTTTAAATAGAGAACCTTTTAAGTATTTTTCCAAGGTTGGACAGTAGTGAAATTGGCCTTAAATTGCTTATGTCATTTGAATTTTCCTTCTTTTTAATTGGGATCAGCTTATCATTTTTCCAATTAAGAGGAAAGTAACCATTATTTATACAATTATTAACAATTGGAGTTAAAAAATGAGGAATAGTTGGAAGGCATTTCTTGATTATAAAATTTGAGCTATTATCTGTTCCAGAAGATTTTTTGCTATTGAGGTTATGAATTATGGATTTAATAAGGTCAGTTATGGCAAATTCTTCCAGAGTCGGAGAATATGAAGTATTTTAAGAGAAAATCCAATTAAAGGGCTTAAGGAGTTCCAAGCTAAGAAAGAACTTGTGCGGGTTAAGACTTCTAGAGTTAGTTCGGGATCGGTATCGGGAATATGATGTGAATAAAAATCAGAGAAAAAATCTTGAAAGGCGTTGATTTTTTCTTGAGTTGAGTGAAAAGCATTGTTATTAAATAAAATGGGGGCAGATGATTGATTGGTAGTACGTTTGCGACCAGTGATTCTATCAATTTCCTTAAAGACAGCAGAAGATGGTCTTAATTGGTTAAGTTTGTTTCGAAATTGTTTGTTTAAGTGAATTCTGGTCTGATCTTTAATTAGTTTGCTTAAACAGCTGATGCGAGAAGAGAGGGAAATATATTCTTGATTAATTCTATTACCTTCCCTATGAAAGATTCTTTTCTCCAGCTTTTTCCAATATTTCCTAAGTTTAAGTAATTCAATAATTTCATGGCTGAGGTTTTGCCTTGAGGAACATAAATTAATTTTTTTTGAATGACAATCAATACAGCCTTGGATGTGATCAAAGAAAAGTGTTACAAATTGGTCAATTTCGATGTTGGAGAGATTTCTTTCTGATGGAATGTTCATTGAAATAAATTTCTGCCGAAGATCTTGATTGAACAAAATCCAGTTTGTGTCACTGAATGAAATTTTATATGGAGGATCTGTAAGTAAAGGGGAGATGTTGGATAGCTCTAAGCCAAGGAAAACTGAGAAATGGTCGGAAAACAGATCCAAGGTTATACAACTATAGTTAGGCGAAGTGAATTGAGGGCCAAGAAGGTTTGAAGACACTAAATAAAAATCTATAGTTGACAAAGAACTTGGTCTTGTCGGGCTATTTGGAGAAATTATGTGCAAATCAAGAAAGGCAGTGTTTTGGTACCATGTGTATAGGTGGTAACCATTAAGATTTAACATAGAGTCACCCCAAAAGTTGTGACGAGCGTAAAAGTAACCCCCGATTATATAAAAATCAAAACTGGACAGAAGAAGCATTAAATTTTGCATTGCCCGGACTAATCTAAAACCCGTGTTACAAGGTATGTAGAGGGAAACCAAGGCTAAGCTTTTATTGTTATTGAGATGTCCAGTTAATGTTATAGAAACAATGGTTGCAGAAATAATAGTGTTTTGAAAAGGAATTATATTGTAATCTAAAGTATCTGGAATCAAAACACCGGTGCCTCTGCCCGAATCGTTACGTAAAAGGAGGTAATCATCAAATGTACGTCTCATATTGTGTTTTAGAAGTGTTTCTTGAACTAAAACCGCAGTTGGGGTGATATGTTTAAGAAATATATTCAACTCAAAGCACTTATCTATAGAGACTAGAGAGTTTATATTAGCAGTGATCGTTTTAAAAATCATGGCGTCAATGAAGCAATAAAACCCAGGTAGGCACCGGGTTTTTCAGAGTCATTTAGTTTTTTAAACGATGACCAAAAATCTCTAACCCGAGTTATGAGGACATTCAAGGGTAACCCAAATAATCTTAGTGACTCATCTATAAAATCTCCAAAAATGGAGTTTGGATTAGATTCCTCATTACGTGTCTCTATCGGATTTCCTTTAAGGATATCAGCATAGGAGAATGATCTCGAAACTTGTGTCGGATTCACAACTGTATTTTTGGGCTGAAAGACATATTTTGGAGATTTTGGGCCCTTGACCTCCTTCCTCCGCAAGTATTCTATCCGTTGCGGACAGCCACTGAAATTTGCCGGGTGCCCAGAAGAACCGCAGTTAATGCAAGATAAGCTTATTTTATCCTTGATGTTATTGAAAGGACACGCCCCCATCTTTACACTTTACGCATCTAATAGGGAAAGCGCAGTAGGCACTAACGTGTCCAAAGCGTTGGTATCTATAGCACTGGACAATGTTGTTTTTCCTCAGTGACTCCCATTTTATTTTATGATGAAGTAAAAAGCGGATGTTTTTTAGCTTAGATAGGCTTTCCCTATTATCAACGACACAATGAAAAATACCAAGCTCTACGTTGTTTTCTTTTGACCATTTTGTAGCAAACGGTTTAACTTGTACCCTCAGTGAAGGGTCCACTTTGGCAATATCATTTGCTATTATTTCAGAGGTAAAACTATCTGGAATACCTCTCAGTAATATTGAGAACTTTTTTAGCTTTTTTACCAAATGAAAAAGCTTGAATCTTCATTTCACAAAAAAACTTTCAATAAATAGGAATGTAGATTAATGTCTTTAACAAAAATTTGTAGTCTACCTAATCCTTTGCTTTCAAACTTAACATCTATATTACCACTAAAATTATTTTCTAAAAATAACAATATAGTTTTTGAGCTCACGTCTTTGGCATAAATGGGAGGGCACCATACGTTAATTTTCCGAACATTTTGTTTGCTTTTTCCTATTTGAGGTGAAGTAGAAGGTTCATCTAACTCAGCCGAATCCAGAATCGAAAAGGGGTTGTTGGCAAGTCTAGAATTTGTCCTCTCCAGAGACGGGGACGATGAATAATTGACTTCTTTAATTTTATTTCGATGTTTTTTTATATTTTCGAAAGTTGATAAGTCGTCTTTTAGCAATCTCTTTAAATCGGCCAGATTTGCATCGTCCGTCGGATTTAATGATAAAACACGATTTTCCAGTTTTTTTGCGTTCAATACTGTTTTTGAACCGCCACTAATAACAGTACAATCTGTAACTGTACAATCGGATGTTTGCATGGTTGTTTCCGTGGTTGTATCCAACTTTTTAGGCGTCGTGTATTCACCAATTGTTTGCAATATGGCTAATTTGTCGTCATTCGACAATAGCTTAGAGAGAAGATTAAAAGACTTTTTCTTTTTAATTGTATCGTCAGGGGAACGATGCCCCTGTGACGATCTTTTATCCATATTTTTTTTTCACTCTTCACTTTTACTGACATACATATATCTCACAACACACAGGATCAGAAAAAGCACGACCATTCACTTTGACAGCCAATGGCAGAGTCTCTCAAAAATGGTACTAGTATTTGTATGTTTGACAGGACAGAAATGCAGCGAAATTTAAAATCCAGTCATTCATTCTTTTTCTAACATTTCTGCTGTCACATCATATACAAACCTGTGCTTTGAGGGTCATGGGGTTGACTTTTTTCGCTATAAAATTGTTTCCACATTTTCTGATTGCATGTAGTAGGCCTTTACAAGAAAAAAAATATCATGACAATTAAATATCACCATATCCGGTAATTGATTTTAATATCCACAAAAATCAGCAAATAAAAATCATTATATCTTAATGTCATCAGTTATGGATGAATCTAAACCAAAGTCGAGTATAAATGAGAAGAAAACACAAATTGAGGTCAGTTTTTACAATTGGAATAGACCATTGTGTTGTAGGTACATTCGCAATGGCACCTTTACACTTTGTTGGATTATTATTCGTCGTTGCTACGGTAAGCAGTCAATTCGCATAGTGATCATTCCCTCTGATGAAGTATTTAAATTTGACTCTAGGTAACTGGACAAACTACCACCACCAGTAACTTTGATTGCAAACAAAGACCACCGTTTACGCCAGTAAGTGATTCAGTGAATTTTTAAAACCTTTCTAACTAACATTGTGGAAATCAATCAATCGTAGGATATAAAAAACTGTTGCAAGAAGCCAACGTTGACTCTGGACAGTTACAAGCAAGCATGCGCCAATACAACATTTGCTGGCCGATTTGGTGGAAAAGCTGAAAACAGTCATGCCTTCATGAATCCAGTAAGTACGAGTATCAACTGAAAGTTTACCCATTAGAGGGGCCCATCTATTATTTTTCTTCAAATCTCCTTCTAGTGTTCGGTAGAATGCATCTACACTCAAGCTGGAGCCCTCAGCAATGGTCAATTTAACATGGTTAAAATGAATGCATTCCTTAAAGAGATCATGCCGTCTAATCCAGAAATGGCAAACGTTTTCCTTGCCGGTTTTCAATCTTGCGGACCAGAAGTTCGTAGGAAGATTCAGGAATTCGAAGCCAACTCGAAGGGACAAATTGTGCAATTTCCTGGAAATCAAACGCAGTGTTCACCATTCGCAGTAGTTACGACGTTTTGTGCCATGAGGCACACATTTATCAATTGTCCACCTAAGGCCTGGACAAACAGTGATATGTGTGTTACGGCTTTGAAATATGTGAAGAATTGTGAGCCAATGCAATTTGGTGGTCCAAGGCGGCCACGAAGGGCAACCAAATTGTTGTTTCCCTCTTTCAATTAGAGACGGTTTGGTCGGCTATTTTGACCAACTTTTCTAACCACATTCTGTGAGTGGAGTTTACTTTTAAGGTTCTATGAGAGTGAATATATTTTGTTCAAACTTTTGCACCGGCTTTTACAAATATGTATTGTGGTTAGAAATGTTTTCATTAAGCTTGGGTTCCGTTTCATCTAAATCCGTGCTTTAACCAATAAATCTTTACAATTATTGCGGTCTTTTGTCAACTTCCTCTAGTTGCGCACTGTAAGCTGAATGCTGGTTAATCAGGTTGAAATCGAAAACTGTTCCAGACGAACCTATAACATCCACTCCATCTACATGTCGATGGCGATATCGGGTTTGGTGTTATATCTTATCCTCCAAAGAACGCAACAGAGCACTGTACCTTATACGAGTATATTCCTTTTGATGAGATTTCTCGGTATTTCGACGATAGTGAGTAAGCGCTTCAGTGAAAATGCGAACTGCAACAGGCCCCATCATAGCAACTTCTAGTATCGGAAGCGAGGTAAGACAGATATTGAGTCTTAAGTGCTTAGCTGAGGAACACCTGAAAGACGTGTGACTTTTAAGAAACGTCCGGAAGAAATCGTTTGGTCTGTCTGCAACCTGTCGGTTCCAGTGTCAAACCATGACAAGGTAACATCTATTCTGTGAAGCGCATTAATTTTAAGCTTTTATTGAAGTACTCGTTACATGGATTTGGTAGCTGGGTGTCAACCTAACGACGCACGCCCAGAGCTAAAAATATAATTATGACTACAGAAAGTGCAATTGTTTTATTATCTCCTCGTGGAAGCCACTGGGAACTGATTTCGTCCAACCGGACTTGGCTTTCCGAGTGTTGAATATGAGCAAATAGCAGCACTATAGTGACTGGAGCTCAGAACGAGGACACATGCCAAACTAGAAGCATATAAAGCTATAAGAAGCATTGAAAGGCGAGAGCTGCTCGTCAGCTTAGTAAGTTTGAGGCGGTCACGGTAGGGATGTAAAATAAAAGGATCATTCCAAGGAAGTCCTCGAACCTCGAAAGGCGAATCGAAGGAAACGATGTTGACTGTTCTCGATTCGCGATATAGTATATGAACTCCCTGAAAGGGGGACCACACTTGGCTGGCATATTCGACAAGGGGCCGGACAAAGGTGATGTAAAGTGACATTGTCATATAGGGGTTGCAACATTTTTTAGACCGTCGTATGATAAAACCAAGTGAGGAGTTGGCTTTAAAGATTATCTTCTCAATATGCGAACGGAAGTTTAACTCTCTATCGTATAATATTCCAAGGTTGCGAAGGGATTGAACCTGGCGTGTAGGTTGGCCTTGCAAAAAATAAGGTCGAAGAGTCAAAGTCATTGATTGGCATTTGGAGACATTAAGCTCTAAGCATTTTTTTAGACAAAAAGTGGAACACCTATGGAGGTTTTCTTGAAGGAGAATAGAGTCTTGGTGTGAAGAAGTAGATTTGGAGACTTTAGTGTCGTCGGCGTAGATGGATAGGGGGCAGTGTTTAACAATCCTCTCAAAATCGTTTGTAGGGAGGACCTATAAAGAAGAAAAGAGGGGAACTAGATGGTTCACACTAGAAGTGGCTAAAAACTGGGTTGAGAAGGCTGACCTAAAACCTGCATTGACACTGAATTGCCTGATGGTGATGACACACTTCTTTTTAAAAAAACTCAGCGATTCAAACAACATCTGCGTATTTTGGGGCATCTTTGGCGAATAGGGTGGTAAACATCTGATTCGTTGTGCGAGTCGAACTAAACTGTTCTGCCACTCTGAAGGTATCCTTGTCGTGTTAAATTGTGTGATAAGTTTCTGTGAGTTGACGTTCGAGCAGTTATAGAAGGACTGATGCGAGGTTTTGGAGGTTGATTCCGCTTTGGTTTGTAACAATTCAGCCAAATTGGGTTTGAAGACGATCGATTTTGTGATAACTGTTTCAATGAGGTTTTCCAAATCATTCAACGCTGTTCAATTCGTAGTGAGTTCGTCACTAAGCTCATTGATTGTACTGCTTTGAGAGTGGATGATTATATGTAGCAGATTGGGAATGGAGATTGGATATATCTATGTCTTTCCGGAGAGAGTTGACACTTTATCAAGGAACGTATGGATGTTTCTTCTTTTCTGGACCTTGCAGTTTCTAAATCAATTAAACGAGCAATTTATTTTTCGATATTCTGACCAAAGCCTTCCACACATCTTGGAGATGACCTGGTTGGACACATGCACCAGCTCATATGTAAGATGTAATCAGGGCAAAGCTTTCCCTAAGCATGGAATCTCAACGGAGACCATTTTGACTGCGTCATCTACGGGTCTTTATAAGATCTTTTCTGCCGTATTGTATGTCTGTAACCATTCATGAACAACCTGGTTGGTCTATACGAGTGCGATTTCAGGTCAGAAAAGTTCATCATCCAGATCTTGAAAAGAAACCGGGAATTTCATTTGAAACTCACCATTTATTTGTCGATTTCAAAGCCGCATAAGACAGCGTGCATAGGGACGAGCTACACAACGCCAAGCCCTTGGCCATTTCGAGAGAATGGTTCTCGGTTCCGTTTTGACGGGGGAATGTTGGAGGAGATTCGAGCACTAACTCTACGAGTTTTATAGCGACATCGATCTGGGCAGGCGTCTACTGATCCAATATGTGAGATGGCTAGGTCATGTTGAGCAAATGAGCAGCACATCTCCGCGGCAGGGGAAGGGGACCTTAATAACTTGTATTTCCGTTAAATCTTGTTCCACCACATCACTGGGCTTCTGCCCAATTATAAAGTCAATGACGTTGGGTGATAAAAAGCGGAGACAGAGCAAATACTGATCTTATCGTAACGGTTTTCTGAATATAAAGTCTCTGAAGGTTGCTACGATTTGACTACGGCAGTTACAAGCTGCCGGTCATAGGTCCTGTTGGTGGCAGGACCAGCGGTAGTCCATACCAGAACTTAAATAGCATGGGAGTTAGGAGCCGCCCGGATTTCGGTCCGGGCCTGACCTGAAGAGGTAGGTCCCGCGGTAGAGCATCATTGTGGCTTTGGTTTAAATCTAAAATCGCAGGAAGGGTTTTCCAGTTGGTTTCGATACAATGTAGAGTTGCATAAATTACTGGGTGCTGTGATCCTAAGATCAACAAGAGGTTTTCGATCGGCGACGACTGATACCAAGGGTGAATTTTCTGCCTCCAACACAGTATTCGTAACACATGCTAGAGATGTCAAGGTATATCCATTCTCACATGGATCTATGGGTATGCAGTGAAATTAAATTTTCACAGGCAGGAGTACATGTTAAAACACTAGAGACGTTCCACCACATAACCGACGCAGAGAATGTAATTGGTCTTGTCTTAGTCATGTAGATCCAAACGACACATGGAGGTCTTTCACGTGATTTGTTCAATCCTTAGAACTGTGTTATTCAAGGTGACACCCAAATATTTAGCTTCATTGAAGAAACGATGGTAATGCTTTTGAGCACTTGAAGAGTGAGACCAGTGAGCCTCCTTCTTTTCGCGAACTGAAATCCCATTTCTTGTGCACCAATTGTCGGTCACGTCTACGGCTGTCTGCGCTTTAGAGCCATCAAAAGTTGTGTTACCAAGAGCACTTTCAGTGTCGCTGAAAATGCCCTTCCATTCTGATCACAAGATTTTGAACGTAGTCTCGCAGGATCTTTGGCGTTGCTAGTTATGGTGCACCTAGGACAGAGCTGCCTTCACAAACCAGCTCAACAATTTTCACCATGCCCTTCAGCTGGAAAAAAGTCAGTCTGGTAAGTCTTACCAAAATTCATCTTTGCCGATTTTTAATTTAAAGGATAGAGTAACTGCTCCCCAGGGGTTCAGTACGTTGGTCAGTGACATGTTCTTAGTGAAGATTCTCTTTAGGTTTGGAAGAACCCAATCTCTACTTGTCTGTAGCATAACTGGATATACACCATATAAGAAACAACTTGATGGCCACATCTGTCCGGATAGGAGCTGGTTGTGAGCTAGTTGTGATGAAGCAGATCACAGTGTGCGTGCCATCATAATACTTAAGGAAATCATCCAAAACTTGCAAGGCAACACCAGAGTCAAAATTTTGCAAAAGACTGTGTAACTAACTAGGAGGCTATATATTCGTGCTAGTCCTATGACGCAGAAGCATGAATGTTGGCGGATGCAGTTTTGAACGTTCGAAGAATTGTTGGTTCGGTTTGGGTTTAGACGACGAACATCACTAGCTGTACAATTACAATACATTGACAAGCTCTGAGTAGGGCGCATCAGTCGCAACAGTTGGACATGAATGGATATAAACGCTTCAGACAGAAGAGTCTTCAAATCCAATCCAAAAGGACAAAACAGTAAAGGAAGCCTGGTCTAAGGTGGCGCGCACAAGTTATAGGGAACCTCAACCGTCCTAACTGGTGAGACTCAGATTCACCCCAATCTATTGCGCCAAAAACGAGTCATATGCCTTTGAAGTGCTATCCGCGGCATAAATTGCTTCTCAAATTTTCAAACATACGAGTATTTCATTATAACATACATATGTACAGGGTCTTCCAACAGGAGCTTCCGAACTTTGACCGTTGATTACGGCCATATTGTTAAAGCTACATCTGTCAAATTGGCTGTCATTTATTCAGTTTGTTTTGCCAAATCACCATGGAGGGACCTAGCGTTCAACAACATGTGCAAATGATAAAATTGTTTTATCAAAATGGGTATTCTGTTCGGGCAACGTTCTGCGCGCTTCGCCCATTTTACGGTAGCCATAATAGTTATGTCTAGAGGACTATTCGCAGTGTGGTGGATAAATTTGAGTCCACTAGTTCGGTAATCAATAAGCTAATACCCATACGTCGACGAAACGTAAGATCTGCTGAAAACATCGTCGCTGTCCGTGAGAGTATGCAGGAGAATCCAAGGCAGTCGATTTCGCGTCGCTCACTAGAACTCGGCCTTTCGCAGACCACAACTTGGCGAATTTTGCGTCGTGACTTGGGTCTACACACGTACAAAATTCAACTGACACAGGAGCTGAAGCTAAACGACTATAGGCAACGACGTGTGTTCGCTGAATGGGCTCTGGAGCAGTTGGAAACTGGTCCTAATTTTCATGGAAAAATCATGGGGCGATTAGGCCCCTTTTTGGATGAATGAATAAAATTGTCAAATTTGGGACGATACCAATCCACATGAGATTCAAGAGCGTCAAATGCACCCCGAAAAAGTCACTGTTTGGTGTGGATTTTGAGCTGGCGGCATAATTGGTGGCGGCTCTACAGCCACACAGCTCACGCCGCATTGAAAATTCTGCACGAGCGATTCGAGGGCATAGTCATCTCACGTGGGGGTAATGTGAACTGGCCATCGACTTAGACTTTTTCCTGTGGGGTTGTCTGAAGTCGCAGGTGCAGGTATATGCAAATAAGCCACAAACCACGGCGGCCCTGAAACCCATGGCATCGGGCAAATTCAACCTGATTTATGCGCCAGAGTCATGGAAAATTGAAAGACCCTTTATATCATAGAACGATATGGGGAATTCCTATTAAAACTTCAAGCCTATTTAAGATTCTACAAATGATTGTCTACATTTGTCTATACATTTGTAATGAGATTCGTATCTATACACTTGAAAATGTCGACAGTTTACTGTTTGTTTTGACTCATTTTATGACCATAGTCGCAGAAATTTTAAACAAAATTAAAACGAAAAACCAAAAAACAAATAATCGCATTCTGATGGATCCGTATCCGTATTTTAGAATTCACATGAGACTTGCCCTGAATTACTAATAACCATGACTGAGTTGGGAACAATCTCCGATTGCTGCGGCTTATTGTTCTGATCAGCGATTGGAAACCGCAACCTTTTACTTGTTTATCGAGCAGTTTTATGATTTGAGAGATACTCGTAAGATTATAAAAAACATTGTAAAAAGTCTAATTGTTTTTATACAAGTGCAAACTGAGAAATTAATTAACGTTTGCGGCATGCAAAGTAAGTTAAAGTGACGTTAGTCATATTCGATAGATAAGCGAACAATCGCGGTTGAACTCGTAATCACCGTTGGATGATTTTCCAGGGAAATTGCTTATTTCAAAATAGTGGGAATCTGTTCAAGCCAGAGCTTTTGTTTTCAGATTGATTAATTGATAAAACATTTGTTTTCCTTTTTTGAATTGCACTTGGTAGATAAATGCTATTTGTTTTCCTGCTATTACTATGAACCATCGTTTTAAGTGGAGTGTGATTCCATGAACACAGCTGGGGTTACCGCTTTCATCATAGAAAAACCGATTAGATGACAGAGCTTTTAGGGTATTATAAGTTTCACCTCACTAACTCGTAATGAGTTATAAGAGTCACATTATAAAGGTTTTCTTCGTAGAATACTACTAGACACATCCTAAGATCCACATTTGTTGTATGTGTTCTCCCACGCAAATGACAGGTTTTTCATAAAAATACCTTTTAAGGATCCCCTTATTGCTTGTTTGATGAATGTATCTGAAATAATTACCAAATAATCTTGTCTTCTGCTTATGTCTCTAAAGCGTTTTATAACTCCAAAAGGAGGTATTCAGCACTTAGCCGAATCTAAGCTCCAAGAGGTGTAGCAGTCTCTTCTTGAATAATCTGTCAATATTGGGCATTTATTAATTCAAGTGAACGTTCCCTCATTGAAATCCAAAGCGACAACATTAGTTTGAACAATGCCGACCTATTTATATACGTACATAAGGTCGACGTACTTAGAGCTCAATTTAATAAGGACTTCCAACATTTCATTACGATCTTAGGTCGACTAGAGACAGCCAAAGGCTCCCACTCGCTGGCATCGACATATTTTGGTCACGATCATGTGGGCCCTCTTCCTGGTGATTATCTAGAAAGGGTGGTACTGGAAGCTGGAAGGCTAAAAACTGGCCTCATCATCGGATGCGACGCTAACGCTCATCATACGGTATGGGGCAGTGCCGACATGAACGATAGACTTGAGTTACTTTTTGATTATATTATAAGTACTAAACTCATTGCTTGCAACACTGGCAATGAGCCCACTTTTATAACAATAAACCGACAGGAAGTGCAAGATATCACTCTTGTCTCTGACAACATCACTCAATTGCTAACGGACTGGATGTTATCGTCTGAACACTCATTTTCAAACCACAGACACATCCAATTCAGCCTGAGTGATGCTCCTCCCAACCAACCAAATTTTCGGAAAACTGATTCCCCGAAATACAGAGGAATACTATCAGAAACGCTATCTTCTGAACTCTCAAGCCCCTCGCGTGACACCAACGTGAATGAAAGTCAAGAATTTCACCCTGGCTCTCAATCAGATTATGACCGCTTCCAGCCCTCTTATTCAACCTAGAGGCAAGACATCAGCAGTAGGACTGCTTAGAAAAACTTGCACAAAACTTTTCAACTTAGCCAAAAGCACAAGAAAAGTGACTGACTGGGACTTATATAAAGAATTCTTCAAAATATACAAAAAAGAACAGAGGAAGGCAAAGCGACAATAGTGGAGATCATTCTGTGACAAAATCACAGAAACCTCTGAGCTATCGCGGCTAAGAAAAATCCTCTCTACAAGTCCTATGATGTCTATCTGTTTGAAAAAAACCGATGGCTCCTGGACAACCTCAAGTGATGAATCACTCAGCCTGCTTCTGGACACCCACTTTCCAGGTACTGCAACCGTGTCAAAGTTCATGGTCTGATTACAAGAGACAAACTGCTCTGGGCATAGCTTCAAACCAGAAAAGTCTCCTGGTCCGGACGGTATAATACAAATGCCGAGTTACAAAGGTGCTCAGATATTATCCTGCCTACGCTAGAGAATATCATAAGGAGCTGTGTAGAACTGATCCATATTCCACTGCCATGAAGAGAAGGCAATGTAGTTTTCATTCCCAAAGCCGGAAAATGTTCTCATGTTGTCCCAAAGGACCTCAGACCTATAATTCTATCATCTTTCCTTTTGAAAACTCTAGAACGACTGATTCATATCCATATATGGAATAAAATTGATCCAATACTTTTGTCAACGGCTCAACATGCCTACTGTAAAGGAAAGTCGGGGGAAACGGCTCTGCACTCACTGACTAGTCACATCGAACGATCCCTACAATATAAAGAGTACACAATGGTTGCTTTCCTAGACATAGAGGGCGCCTTTAACACCGTCAACACATCCGCAATCACGACTGTGCTGTCAACTCTGCAGGTAGACGACTCACTTGGGGAGTTGATCAGTCTTATGCTAAAAGCAGGACAATCAACTCTAAACTGGGAGGGGCTTCTGCTAAAAAATTTGTCAGCAGACGTACGCCGCAAGGTTGTGTCCGCTTTCCCCTTCTCTGGAACTTATTGGTTAATGAACTGTTGTTATACCTGGAAGCGGGTACTAGCAGGGTGATTGTCTATGCGGATGACGTTGCTAGTTTTAGTTTAGTTTTAAATGCATTTTATTTTCTTAATCATTAACTCATACATACTTACAAAAATGCTTAAATGCTAGCTTAAAATTACTTAACAATCTTATACTAACTTACTAGCCCCACACAGGCACTCTAAGCTACTCTAAATTCTTATATCTATGTCTTTCGACTTTATTTACATTTTACTTAGAACTATTTATTTTGTATACTTAAGGCTAAGAAAAAAAATTTGTTAAAAAACTTAGCATTTTTTTATTTTTTTATAAAAACTTAATATCTAACTTAAAATAAACCTTAGTCTACCTAACCTAAATACACAATACACACATACACACACATAGACAGTATACACAATAATATACATATATTAGTATACACCTTTGTATATACTGATATATGTATATGTTTCTTAGATGCTAACCTAAACCTATGTAAGCTGGCCATCGCTATTTACAAGCGTGAGGCTGGTCCGTAATTGACGAAACGGCGACGGAACATCTTCTCCATCATTCAACCACCAGAACTGCTGGTGCTGATGAACGACATCCATCTTATCGCGATCTCCCACCGCCCTACTGAACCTGAGATGATCCACACTGCCGTGTGCGACGTCTCTGTTGTAGTTGAGTCGCCTGTCCCCAGCAGTCCGAGCGACATGGAAGATTAACGGGACCGCTGATCTATCCTGGATCAACCCTATCTGATCAAGGTAAAGGAATGCTTTCAGTGGAACGAAGCCGTCAGAGCGCACACTCCCGTGGTAAAGGTAATTGTGGTAGTAAGCACCAGATATCAGGTTATTCGTCGAGGTCATTGCTCTTACAATGTGCCTTCGAGTCAGCTTGATTACGAAGTTGTCCACTCGTATTAGATTCGCCCTGTTGTAAAGGATAAAGGATAAAAAATTTTGTACTCCGACTCTAGTGTTCTGTACAAGCGAAGGCAAGCCCTCTCAAACACCCGAATCTTTTCCATTAAGCTTGCTCGTACATTGAACCACACGGGAGAACCAAATACCAGCATGGGCCTGACAAGGGCCATGTAGCAGATTACCTTTACCCTCGCATCGAGTTGGCTGCTATAAAACAGTCTCTTTGTAAGGGCAAAAGCGCCTTTAGCTCTGGCCAGAGCAGCATCTACATTTTTGTCAAAATACAGAAACTGATCTGGCCAGATGCCAAAGTATCTGACTACATTTCGACGGGCAAGATGTTGTCCGTGTTGTCCAATGATCGAGAACTTTGGGATACTTTTTTCTGGTATCCCTAGAGGCTCCAGACAACGGCGTCCTAAAAAGAATGGTTTCCGACTTCTGAAAGCTGATTTTCAACTTCCAGTCATCGCAAAATCGTTTTATCTTATCGAAGTCACGTTGCAAGAGAGTATTAATGACCTCGATTTTTGGACCTGTTCTGTACGCTATCAAATCGTCTGCGTACGCAATAGTATGGGGAAGTGAGCCTATCAAGTCGCTTGTATAAATGTTGAATAGGATCGGCGAATTGACCGCGCCTTGCTGAAGACCATTTTTAGTTTGAAATATTCCAACAGAAGTCACATCTCCATTTTTCACGATGAACTGTCTGTTGGTTAGCATGGGCCACCGCTCAATTATCTTTTATGACGTTGTTTAATAATGAACGAGGGCAGAGCAAAGTACTGGTCTTATCGTAAACATATTCAGATGACGCTACCGAAGGTTGCTACGATTCGATCAGTCACAAGTTGCCGGTCATAGGTCTTGTTGGCGGCTGGACCACCGGTAGTCCCTACCAGGACTTTAATCACGGTACCATGGGAGTTGGGAGCCCCCCGGATCTCGGTCCGGACCTAACTTGAAGAGGTAGGCCCCCTTGTGGGATCGTCATGGTGGCTGTGGTTTAAACCCAAAGTCGCGGGAAGGGTCTTCCTTTGGTTGACCCAATGTAGAGTTGCAATAAGTACTGGGTGCTGCGACCCTAAGAGCAGTAACAGGTTTTAGGTCGGCCTCGACTCATACCAAGGGTGGAACTGGATATGCTTGTTCTTGTTGATATGTTTGGGGTTGTTGAACTTCAGTCCCTTGGGGTTGGATATGGAAGTTTGCTTGTCCATTTTGATATGTGTTGGGTGTTTGTGGATACTGGTTTTGGGGTTGTTGAACTTCAGTCTTATTGGGTTGGATATGGAAGTTCCTTTGGAGTTTGTTGAGGGCCTGGACTTGTTGTGTCGCGGGTGCATACCTTTTCCCTGTAACGTTACGGTCTAGCTGTGGCGTGTTCATGTAGTTAACCGCTCCTGTTTGCACGCTGACATCAATTGTTGCTGGTCGTGGTTGTGGCTTAGGTGCCGTTGGACGCGGTGGCATTGGTTGCTGATAGTTATTATTAAATTGATTGAGGTGAGGTCCTTGTCAGTGTCCGAAATGGTTTTGGTTGAATTGTTGCGGGATATAGGCTAACTGGGTATAAAAAGGAGGTTTATTACCTAGAGGGTTTTTAGGAGAAAAATGTTTTTGTGGAGGTATAGGAGGTTACTGAGATCTACGAGATGGTCTGGCATGGGTAATCGCGTGCTGAGTCCTAAAATGTTGGTTCTCAAGCTTTAGACAGAGGTGTAAAGCTTGGGGAAGATCAGTTGGTTCTCTTATACCAAGAAGTCTTGGCAGTTCACCTCAAACCTCTGACAAAGGTGTCTAATGTCTTGTCTCTGTAAGTTTGAGTGAGAACGTTAAGCGATTCGTTTCCGATTCCCATACATCCTATTTTATTTAAAATTAAAGATAAGTGTGAATAGACAACGTGGTAAAATTCTTGCGTCGAAAGGTTTCCTTGGACTAAGCATGTCATCTGGTACTCGAGTGTAGACAGATCCCGTTTGTCAGCATAGTGCATTGTCAAACAACGTGCTATGCATTGTCAGTCCAATGGAGTATTGTACGATTCCAACACTATGTCAGCCTGGCCTACGATTTTATTACGAATTACGTTAAGGACCTCAAAATATTTGGGTGTTCCCCTAGTGCTTTCGTAGATTTGCAGAATACGGTCTACGCTTTTCTTCCAGGAGTTGAATTCTCCTGGTTGACCGTTGAACTCCTTAAGACAACGAACAGCATCGGGTATTTAATCTAAATCAGAAATATCCTGCCTAAATTCTGGATTAATGGTTTGGTCTACGCCAGAGAAATGATCAGAGTAGGGGTTTACAAAAGATTGGATAAGTTGACGTCCCTCGTTTTGAAGAACGCGGGTTACCACACCTGTAATGAGGGCTTCCAGAGCCTTATTTGTGACAACTCCATCGATATTAGCCACAGAGGGTCATGCGGTTTGAGGATTCGAGGTAGGAACATTAAGAACAGGAGGTCTGATTACATTGTTGGGATTTGCCATGTTTAAACAAATTTGATTCGAAAAAAGAAAGGAAAGGAACAATAAAGAGAATAAAGATTACCAAATATTAACACTTCTTAAATTTAATTAATTAGGGTTTTGTTCTACTTTTTAAAACACTTAGTTTTCTTTTTTTTTAAATCCTTAAATTCCTAAGCACTTCACACAATTACTTATTATCTAGATTTATTTGTATACAATTTATTTGATTATTATGTAAAAATTTAGAAAAGATGGTTTTTGTGTAATGGTAAATTTCTTTTATAATTTCTTTAATTATTTTTAACTTATTTGGTTTAATGAACTTTCTCTAATGTTTCGATTTATTTGAAATGTTTTTTAAAACTTAAAACTAATTAGTCCTGACTTTTGTGATGTCGTGGTGCGGCTAGCGGTCAACGCTTCCTTTTCCCTCGTCGGTCGAGTGTTCAGCTGCCGGCGATTACTCAGGGGCCCTTGTGAATACCACTTTCATCACACACAGGGTATTTTTGTACTTATCAAAAACACACGCGAAATTTCCGTACGTGCTACTTGAGGACTTTTTTACGAAAACTAACGCGAACTTGGTGCTACTTGAGGACTTTTTATTTGTACCGATTTACCGATTATAGCCCTGTGGTCCATGCTCGGGCGCCAGTTAAATTTTTATTTATTTATTTGTCATAAAAAAAAACACTTTTTTATTTTACGGCTAAATGCCAACTTTATTATGACATCTTTAAAAAGTAACTTAACACTACGTGAAGACTAAATTAGAACTCAACTACTTATTTCTAATTACTCCTATTTATAAGATGTGAAATAATGTTTGCTCAGGTGCAGACATAGCGTCAGCAATAATGCACCTTGGGAAATATTCTGTGCGATGATACTAGGTGTCTGATGACGGCATGTGCAGTGCATCCTGCATTTGCATGAATTTTCGTGGGAATGGAATTCTGGTAAAATAAACTTGTAAGGTGATAACTTGTATAGGACACGACTAGCTAACGGATAGTTGCGCATTTACAATGGCAATCGTTTCCCCATTGTGTCTGTTCACATTGGCGCTGACAGGAAGATTGTCCGATAGAGAGGGAACGCTTTTTATTGAATTGGTGAGGCACGTCGTTTTTTTCCATATGGTTCCATTTCTGACATATTTTTTCATTTTAGTTTTGATCGTTGATGAGCAAGGATGTGTGAGGAATAGGAAAAAAGGTAAGTCTCAGGCCAACTGCTCAAATTTAAAAATTAAAAATGCTCCGATTCAAGTGTTCCACTTGTCAAAAAGTCTTTTAACCCCATGAAAATGGGGTTCATGGTGAGGACTTTCATCCCGTCGCCAATGTAAACAGGCACATTTTCATCACGCACGCGACACCGCCGCAAACAATAGTTCTTATCTCAATCGCACACAGTGGATCTAAGAAGGTGGTTGTGAAAAGTTCAAAGTTGTGCAAAAAAGAAAAGATAGAAAATAAACAAAATTTGGTTTGATAGAAATCCTTAATTTGAGGGTAAAATATTCGGGTACGTAAAAACAAAAAAGAATCAAATTAGGTATATCTTAGTTTCTAGTATTTATATAATTTTCTTCATTTTAGAAAATGTCAAAAATGAAAGCAATGACCAATGACCAAATAAAATCGTAGCCGAATATCCATGCTTTAAAAGAGATGGAACAAATCTGTTGTACAAAATTTGCAATAAAACGGTTTGTGCGGAAAAAATATTCACCGTCAAGCAGCATTTGAAGATAACCAGGCATTTGGAACTTTTGCAGAGACAAGACCGAAAAACGCAACAATTTCTCGGGCAATCATCATCGAATAACCAAAATCAAAATGCGGATATTCCATTGCATAAAATTCACAATGAAAACTTGAAAAATATACGAAACATAAAATTCCTTCTGAGACAACTCTCTACGTGAGACACACAGACAAACTGTATGAGCAAACCATGGCAAAAATAAAGGCAGAAGTGGAAAACCGGAAGTTGTGGGTTAGAAGAAACAACGGATGCAGCAAACAGGTATGTGCAAACGTTCAAATTCGAATTTAATTTTAGTGGTCCAGTAAAATATAAACAAAATGTGAATCATTGTTTTCCTTCTTCCTCTCTTTTATATACAAACAGGTATGTTGCCAACGTTGTTGCTAAGGAGAAGTTTTTAACTAATACAGATTTAATGGATAAAGCAAACCATTCAACAATAGCCAGGCTGGGTGACCAGTTTGAAAAAGACTCCATATTGCTGTTTTTATCGGATGCTGCTTCATATATGGTTAAGGCAGCTAGAGGATTTCAAGTTTTTTACTCAAAAATAACTCATGTGACGTGTCTATCACATGGATTTCATAGAGTTTGCGAAACCATAAGAGGACAATTTCCTGAGGTCGATCTTCAAATTTTCAGTATAAAAAAAGTATTTTTGAAGGCTCCTTCAAGAGTAAGAACTTTTAAGGAAATTGAACCAGATCTATCACTTCCTCCGCAACCAGTTACAACTCGTTGGGGAACCTGAATAGAAGCAGTTTCATGTTATGCAGAAAATTATGAAAAAATTGTAAACAATTTTCACTCATTCGATGAAGAGGATTCTGCTGCTGTCAAAACTGCGAACGAATGACTTAAACGAGGTAATTTAAAAACTGTCTTGGAGTTTTTGACAGTAAACTACGGCTTTTTTTCTAAATCAATTAAGAAATTGGAAACGAATGGTCTAGAACTTGCAGCATATATCGACATAGTCAACGATGCAGAAATTAAAGTTGACTGCAAAATAGGGAGAAAAATAAGGACAGGGCGTAATACAACACCGTCAATAGAGAGCGCTATATGATTCCTCAGTTAAATGGCATTGACGTGACAGAGGTTTGGTTTCAACAAGATGGTGCGCGCGACACCATCAATTGTTGCGGAACACATTTGGTGAGCGTATAATATATAGGGACCTGTAAACTGGCCTCCACGATGCTGTGATCTCAAACCTTTAGATTACTTTCTTTGGGGGTATGTGAAGTCACCAGGATATGCCGATAAACCAGCGACGTTGGACGATTTGGAAGTCGACTAATTACTAATGGCATAAATGAATATGAATGAATATTAAATGAAGCTAATACCATAGACATTGTCATTAGCTTCAAGTATTTTATTTCATATTGGATTTGGATACCTCTAAAAAAAACACCCTTTACATATAGAATATGAGAAAGTATTACACTTAAATAGAATAAATTATCGCATATCCTGTTAAAATCGTGGTTTAAAATTTATGCAGTTATTACACATGCTATTTTTACGAATCAATATTTCATCATCAATATCAATGCAAATCATAATTCGAAAATAAAATTGATCACTTCACAATGTGTCATAAGGAGTAAGAAAGTGTCATTGCTTGGATTAGCTAACTTCCTTGTTAACTAACTTATTAGTTAACTAATTTAACTTATAAGTTAACTTCACCATAGCTTAGCCAGAGTCCAGTTTGAGGATAACCAGCACCATCATTCTGCAGAATGCTGAGTTTAACCAGCCAAATGCAATTGAACACTCGGACTTGGGTGATCAGTACTGGGTGAACTTCAGTGCGTTTGCATAATTCATAAAGCATATTACGGAGGCTTTTGCTAAGCAACTTTCAAGATTGAGTCAACCGCAACGTCAAAGACTGATTCAGCGGTATCCTAATTTGAACTTCTTGGACATGCATATTCGGAGCTCAGATCAAATATAATTTTTCGGCATCTATTCGGCAACAAAAAGCCACGAATATGGATGGACTTTGTGCTGACGACCACAGAATGTTTGGTTCACACGCAGTTGAAGAATGTGCAGTAGCTCTACCCAAAAATATAACGGAATTTGCTGTCATCCCAGACGGTTTATGTAGGATGACAACATAAAACGCTCGCTGCTCCGTAATTCATCACTAATGACACTACTGAGGCATTTAATGTAAACCGTGATTCGTTAAACGTGTACACATTTTAAATGAACTCATAAAAATAACACGTATTTTGTTAGGTATGACCTTTACCATTTACTAATTTGAAACGTTGATTCAATTCAATTATATGTGAAACAAAACTTAGTGCTTGAGTGCTCCCATACCTGATTTACAGAGCAGCGAACGATAATTACATTTTGGCACATTTCCTGTGTAATCAAATGGATAGCCGTACGAATATTGTTGTTTAATGCTCCGATAGATCGGAGAGCAAAAAAGAAGTCAAAAGACGTTACATCACTTGATCTTTTGGCAAATTTATGCGTTTGTAGATTTTCTGTTCGCAAAATTGATTGTTTGGCACGATATACATATACATACAAGGTGGCGCAAAAATTGTCACCTAATACAGGTGTAATACGCGGATTTTTTGTGCGCCAGAAGTGATAATTTTGCTTATTCACATATACAAAGAGATGGAAATGTGCATCGTCGCTCATGATGAGTTTCGATGAAAAGTTTTCTCCCGGTCGAAATTCAGGATGGCTTGAGTCTAGGCTACACGCGCTTGGCGGTTAACAGCTAACAGTTAATGCACGTCTGCACTTTGTAAGGGAACATCTTACAGTCTTTCATCAAAATTGTCTGTAAAGACCGCCGATTGATGCCCAATTGCGTGGCACGCCATCTGGTCGATTCTCCGCGATCCTCTGTGACACCACAGCTGCGATATTCTCAGCAGAACGGCTGCTCCGGGCCGGCCAAACCTGGTAGCATCTCGTATTGTCCCATACTCTTCTAGGCGAGCGGCTAAACGTCGTAGTGTTTGCCCAGTTGTTGTCGGACGATCGGGAATTTTGTGCCGAAATTCACGCTGCGCCAATACCACCGACGAATTATTCAGCAAAAAAATCATAATCATGTCATGTGTGTTTACTTCACAAATGTCAAAGTAGAATTGACGTTTGCCGCCATTTGCAAAAATTATAGCATCTTCCGATAGGCTTGTGGAGTACCGCACAAACATCTGTCGGAGAAAGTTCTACTACATTCAAATACACCAAACCTATACGTTTCTCTCGCTCGCACATTACAGTCATCTTTCTTCCACTAAATCACATTGGAATTTTCGTTCTTCTGCTTTTTTCCTCCGGCGTGATATTATTATAAATCGCAAATTCCTATGAAATTAATTTGTTTGTTATAATAACTAGTTGAAGTAGTTAATTGTTCGTATTTTTTTTTTTATATTGTGGGATCTAATTCTCCACATAAATGGTGACCCCGACATGATCTGAGCAGATTAAAAAATCGTAACCACAAAATGTCTCGGCTTAATTCGCCACCACGCGGCGGAAGTGCAATTCCACCAACTGAGAATGAAGTTCCCATCAATAGAAACACACCGCAAGTGCACGAAAATCACACAGCTTCATCAACGCTTAACAGTCTGGAGCGCATCAACATATCTACTATATATTCCTAGCCCAAAGAAACCTGAACTCTGGTTTGCATCGTTGAAATCTCAGTTTAAGTTCCACCGTATCAGCTATGACTCGTCATATTGCACATTGCTTCACCCACCAGAAAGAGACAGGTACCTTTCCGTTAAGCAAGCCTTACTCAACCGTTTTTCAATTTCAGAAGAACAGAAGTTTCGAAAGTTAATTTTTGGGTTGCAACTCGGCGACCACAAACCTCTCACATTTTTAGCTGAAATGCAATCACTCAATCAAGGTAAATTATATTGCGGCTGGATTCTCTACCGCAACAATTACAAGTTACCTTGGCTGCATGCAGCTCACGAGATACCACCGTTATAGGAAAGAAAGCAGACCGTATTTGTTAAATTAGCTAATCACCAGACATGCGCGTAATGGATATTCGCCAACAAAGTGCATTCAACAACGTTTGGGAAGAATTTGAAAGAACTCAAAGCTCTTCGAACCCGATTAAGTAGTAGGTCCCGTGCACGTTTTCGCTCTATTGGACAAGGCAATAAGCACTGTTTCTACCACCAACGGTTCGGCGCCAGCGCAAAGAAGTGTTCACCTCCGTGCCAATTCAAAAAACAGACGGAAAACTAGCTGTTCCATCAGCACCAGCTGCAAATGCTGATGGTATGGAGGCATCACGCCGCTTATTCTTAAACGATCGCATCACCGGACAGCGCTTCCTTGACGACACTGGAGCTGACTTGTCTGTGATCCCACCTTCACATCTTGACAGGTCTTCCGCATCCAACATTGATCTCTACGCAGCAAACGGTAGACGAGTTCCAACCTACGGCCAACTAATACAAACCCTCAACCTGGGTCTAAGACGACCAATTAAGTGGATCTTCCAGATTGCTGAAGTTCCATATGGCATCATCTGAGTCGACCTACTTCACCGTCGACCTATTGTTGACGTCAAGAAACGGAGAGTTTTAGACGAACAGACTGGTATCCAGGTAATCGACACTCTAAGCTCCGAATCAATTGTAGGCCTTTCGAAGCTGAATTAAGCAAGCCCATATTCGGGCCTACTTCGATCTTTCCAAGAATTCCTCTACACACCCACCAATCGCACGAGTTTCAAACACAAAATAGCCCATTATATAGAGACCAAAGGACCACCAATTCAGGAAAGAGCTCGTCGCCTCCCTGCTGAACTATTAGCCACTGCGAAAAATGAATTTCAGTACATAGTCGAACAGGGATATTGTCGTCCATCGAAGAGCCCGTGAGCTGGCCCCCAACATATGTTACGCATGAAATCTGTTGATTGGAGACCCTGCGGCGACTATAGCCCATTAATCGCGCAAACCATTCCGGATCGCTACCCTATAGCACACATTCTCGACTACACATCGATCACTCACGGAAAGATCATATTTACCACCATCGATTTAGTCCGCGCCTACCATCAGATTCCAGTCATCCCAGCAGACATCCCAAAGACTGCAGTTATTACCCCTTTTGGCCTGAACGAGTATTTAGTTATGCCGCTTGGCCTGAGTAATGCTGCGCAAACCTTTCAAAGGTTCATCTGAGAAGTACTAAGTGATCATGACTTCGTACACGCATACTTGGACGATCTCCTTATGGCTTCGAAATCCGAAGAAGAACACAAAGAGCATCTGAAGACTGTCTTCGGACGCCTGCGGGATTACGGCTTTACCATCAATCTAGATAAATGCAGATTTGGTGCAAAAAGTGTCGAATACCTGGGATACCTGATTTCAGCTGAAGATTCACAACAACTTCCCGAGAAAGTCAGAGCCATAGTCGAATTTAAGCGACCTGAGACGTTAGATCAACGCAGTACTTCACACACTGCTCAAAGACGCACGCAAGAAAGACCAAAGACCGGTGATATGGACAAAAACTACGGTAACAGTTTTTGAGCGATGTAAGGAAGACCTAGCCAATAACTCTTAGTTCTCTTAGCACATCCAGCAACAGCCGCCGAACTTCGATGCCACATAGGGTAGCAGGCGCAGTACTGAAACAACGCACTGACAGCGACTGGAAACCATTAGCGGTTTTTTCCAAGAAGTTTACACCAGCAGAGGCAAACTACAGTGTCTACGATAAAGAGCTTACAGCGATCTTCAAAGCCATCAAGTTATTCAGGCCATGGATCGAAGGCAACAGCTTCTGCATACGAACCGATCATGTTCCACTAATACACGCGTTCAAACAACGTTCAGACAAGGCATCATCGCATCAAATACGGCAACTGAACTTCATTAGCGAGTATTCCATGCAAATTACATCTGTAAAAGGACCAGAATACATTATCGCCGATACTTTCTTGGAGAATAGACCAACTCTCAAACTCCATTGACCTTACAGCCCTGGCTGAAGCGCAAATCACCGACCAAGAATTACAATGCTTGCTTCAAGACAATACCATATCGCTTAAGTTCCAAAAGCTAACGACAGGGAAAAGAAATTTATTGTGACGTTTCCCAGCAAGACATCCGCCCATACGTGCCGAAAACATGCCGATAGCAAGTCTTCCACGCATTCCACAACCTTGCCACATTCCCAGTGGCAAGGCTACATGCCAAATCATCTGCTGACGATGCATCTGACCTTGCATGAATAAGGACATTATCCAATGGTCGCGAAATTGCGTAGCTTTCCAACTTTCGGAAGTCGGACGTCATGTCCACACGCAACCATCAACTTTCCTAGAACCTGACCAGCGATTCGACCATGTTCATGTGGACATAGTCGGACCACTCCCAGAAGCTGAAAGATTTTGCTATTGCTATTGCTAACAATGATCGACAGGTTCTCGAAATAGCTCGAAGCTATACCTATCCAAGATATCACCACCAGTACGATATCGAAAACCTTCTTCGCAGGAACTCAGTTTGAGTCCATGCGATGACTCAACTGATGGGATCCAAGAGCATACGCACTACAGCATTCCACCCTGCATCAAATGGGTTACTAGAAAGAGGGCATAGAGTTCCTAAATCTGCAATACATTGCCACCAAAGGAAAAACTGGGTAGAAGTCCTTCCCACGGTATTACTTGATCTACGTACATGCTACAATGATAATATGAAGGCATCAACCGCAGAATACTTGTACGGCACGACACTTAGAATTCCCCAGGGCCGCAGCCCTGGGCATTGGAGTAAGTGGGGCAGCCGCACCGGGCGCAAGATTATATAGATTCGTTAAATAGTGCTTTGCAAACATCGTTTTTAAATACATTTAAAAATTAACAGAAAATATGCTTCCCACTAACCTAATTGCAACGCGGCAACACTTCATAGCTTACATCCTCATAATAATAATACACACACCAAATGTACACTGATACCTAACATCAGCTTACAGCCTTTTCCAGTGCCTGTGTCTGTACTCTGTACATAACTTCAACAGCATATTTAGTAGCGCAGTTGCAGTTCACCCAAATATATCCTCTTTCATCGAACCAATAACTTAATATCCACGGCTTTTTTGTTGTATGTTATGTGCTTCTGGAGCGGCATGATACGCTCCATACGTTTCGGATCCGCGCCATATACAAGTTATTGTATTTACAACAAATAAAATTCGTTCCAACAAACTAAGGCAGACGTGTTCAATTTAGAAGGTAGAACAGAACGTGTAGTCAGCTTCAATCGCATTGAGTTGTGCTTCTGGCTGACAATGTGTATTGTGTTGTGTATGTTATGTCAGAGAATGTTTTTTTTTTGTGCGCATAGGCGGGAGTCTTATCAGTGGTAGCGGGGTTTTCTTTGCAAATTGCAATTGTTTTTTTTAGCTCTGCATGTTTTGTTGTTTTTTACGTTTAACGTGTACGTGACATCGGTGCAGTGTAATAAACAAAAAACTTAGTTTTTTCAAATTCGGTTACTTCCACTAGTTTCAAAAAAATGTTGTATATATACAACATGGCGCATCAACGGGTTAAAAAAGCAACGTTTTTTGCGAAAGAAAGCAAAGCATAGTTTTATTTAGAAAACAATAATAGCTGGTCCAATATTTATTAAAATATACTTAAATTAAATTACTTTACATGATAATTAGTGAAACAGTTTCTTTTTGGCGTAAAACGAAGTGACACATTACACAGTTGTGAACCCATTTTTACAAAATTTGCAACGCTATTGCTTTGTTTTATAAGATGGATAATGGCCAATTTGATCGTATTGAACGTCTTCAATTTGAATTACGGAAAGTGCCCTACGCTTTGAAGTTGTTAGAGTCATTTGTGGAGAACTTGGTGGACGTTCACGTTTCTGCGGAGTTAAGCACCCAAAAGAAAATTCGCATATAATATTTTCGGGACCGATGATTTACCCTATATAACTCACAGAGCATATCTGCTAAGTCCACACCTCCCATAAAAGGATTACATTGCTGAACTATGTTTGGCAGTGAAATTTCAATGAACCTTTTATCCTTTTGGCTCCATCGGCGGCATGAAGCTGTTGGTTCAATTCAATACTATAGTCCGTCGGCAAAAGTTGTACTGCTTTGTTGTCGTACCATTTCACAGCTATTATATTCTTCGATTCTACTCTATAGTCGTATGAGCCAGGACCTTTTGCTTTTAATGTTGCATCAGAATCTAGGTTACACATTCCCAAACGATTGCCGCGAACCGTTCCGGTCGCCAAAATACCTTTATCCCTGAGAGCCTTTTTCTCAAGTGAATCGACGTGAACCAATTGTCAAAAAAAAACTCAACGTTTTGGTGCTCTGGTATATTCTTCAACAAGTGAATTACAATATCGGAGGAAATTCCTAAGCCATCATAAGAGCAAGTTCCATCTCCAACGTATAGTGCAAAGTCATATATAATGCCAGATTTTCCACACCTGGTAAACATTTTAAAACCCCATTTGTGTGGCTTTTTCGGGTTATACTGTTTTAATTGCTGCCTTCCTTTAAATGGAATAATCTGCTCATGAACGCAATTATGCTGCTCTGCGGGAACCTTGAGGCAATTTTTTCGGAAGCCCTATAAAATAGGCTTAATCTTATGCAGCTTTTCATATCCAGGGTCACTTTTTTTTCTGTCATCACTGGCGAAATGTAAAAATTGCTTAATTTTCTCGAAACGCTTTCCAGTCATAGCTTCATCTATTAAAGGAATTCTAAAATCTGAAATCGAAAATCTAAAACCATAAAAAGAAGAATATTTTCTATTTCCTTAAATGTTACATTTACCGAAATGCCACATTCTCGGACTGAATACAAATTTGTCTCTTCGACAATTTGATTTATCATCGTATTATCAAAAAACATTAGGAAGTATTGCAATGGTGTACAAACTTCTACATCAAAGTCAATGTGCCCTTTCCACTGTTTCTTGCCAAGACTGCAACGCCTTTCTTAAGCGTGTGAAATTCCTATACGACCAAAAACTGAGGCAAAAAATACTGCAATGTCCCAAAGGCAGTAAAAATTTTTGGCCGTTCGTCAAAAACACTGATAAATCGTCAGCTCATGAAATATCTCGAAACACGAAAACTTCTCAATGACCGGCAGTACGGTTTTCGTAGCAACAGGTCCACTGGTGATTTGATGGCATGTCTCACCGAAAAGTGGAACCAAAGCGTACATCAATCTGGCGAAAGCAAGATAGTTGTGCTTGATATTTCTAAGGCATTTGACAGAGTTTGGCATCAGGCTCTTTTGTCGAAAATGCGTGCATTTGGGATCGACGACTCTCTTCTTCAATGGATTAGAAATTACCTTTCGGAACGTTCAATTCAAGTTGTCTTGGACGGCTTCAAGTCTGATATTCACAAAATAAATGCTGGTGTGCCCCAGGGCTCTGTTCTGTCACCGACACTCTTTTTAATTTTCATTAACGATCTCTTGGCTGCTACTTCTAATCCAATATATTCCTTTGCTGATGACAGTACTCTCTGCTTTTCATATTCGTTCCCGGACTCACGGCCCTGCTCTTCGGCTGTATTACGAGAACGGCAGCGTATGCTAAGCTCATTAAATTCCGATATCAACAGCATAACCAATTGGGGAACTATCAATAGAGTGGAATTTAATGCTTCCAAAACACAATGCTGTCTGCTGTCTTTAAAGCGAAATTTAAACACCCAGCCATTATCTATGAATGGCACTTGCATCGTCGAAACCGAAAAACTTTCCATTCTCGGTATGTGTGTCAATGACAACTTACGTTGGAATGACCACATATTTGATGTCGCCAAAAATGCTGCGAAATGTCTAGGTTTCCTCAAGCGATGTAAGAAATATTTTACCCCCTCTGATCTGGCCTCAATATATAAGGCATTCATCCGCCCAAAATTGGAGTACAACTCCCACATCTGATCAGGTGCTCCTAAAACATCTCTGCACCTGCTAGATAGGATTCAAAACCGTGCGATAAAACTTATTGACGATACTAATATCAGTCAATTAATGGACACCCTCGAACACTGACGAAATGTCTCGTGTCTCACTTTGTTTTATCGCTATTTCCACCACCAGTGCTCCACTGAAATCGCCAGTAGCATTCCGCCCATTCAAACTTTCAACCGTAACACCCGTCTCGCTATGAATGCTCATCAGTATACCCTCAAGCCCATTTTCGGACGTACTCTAATCGTGATTCGTTCCTAAGCCGTACAACTCGCTTATGGAATGCCCTGCCGATCTCTGTATTTCCTGGTCGTTACAACTTGCAAACATTTAAAAACAATGTACATCGGTACCTCTCTTTTCTTCCTCCCTAAATTTCCTTTGCCCGCGCTGTGTACAATCACCTTAAGGGTACTCAAACCCCTTGAGCGCGCGCTCATTATAAAAAAAAAAAAAAAAAAAAAAGAGATTGAAAGTCCTTTTTCCTCCATTTTAAAGTTTGTAGGTCCACCTTTTCAAATTGTTGCTCTATCGCAGTATCGTTTAATACAAAAACATCTATTTCCTCCAACTCAACATCTTGAAGTTCCATGACTTCCTGGAGTTCACTAATCAGCAAATCGCAAGCCGTTATGTCCTCACATATGTTGTTTAAAACATTCAGTTCGGTATCAGCATTATCTGCACTAGTACGAGTAGATGGTAGTTCTGGCTCTGCTTCAGCATTCAAGCATTTTATTTATTTCTATAGTAGTTAACCCACTTGTTCGGTTCATTATAAATTAAACGTACAAGTGTTCTAGTTTTGACAGGTCCGCGTGATTCGTGACATGTGTCAAAGTCAAATATGCTCAGTTAGCATTGCCATTTTATCATGGAAAGACTTACATCCGAACAACGCTTACAAATTACTGAATTTTGTTGTCAAAATTCGTGCTCTGTGAAAAATGTTTTTCGCATACTTCGACCATTTTAACGTCATCATAACCGACCTACCAAGCAAGTAATTCAAGCAATAGTAACTAAATTTGGCACCAATTTCACGCCACTGGACATCAAGCCTCCAAGGACTGCAATTGCACCCGGAAAATGCACTGTTTGGTGCGGCTTATGGTCCGGCGGAATCATTGGCCCGTATTTTTTCAAAGATGACCGTGATGAGAACGTTACCGTCAATGACGCCCGCTATTTTTCAATGATTTCGAACTTTTTTTCGAAAATGCACGAGCTCAACCTGATCGACATGTGTTTCCAGCAAAACGGCACTTCATGCCACAGAGCACGCGAAGCTATAGAGTTTCTTTATTTTCCTCAAATTATCTTTAAAGCCAACTAAATTAGTAACAGTTGGATTGGACTGTAAAGGGTTAAACTAGCAACGCACAATTAATTAGTTGATCGAAATGTCATACAATTTTGACACGTATCCTTTGAAGATTGATACTAACTAAAAATCGAATGGATATGTTATAAGAGCCGCCATCTATTATATAGCATATAATCTATATTCGAACCAGCTCTTATAAGAGTTGGGAAAATGGTTGAGTAATCTAGTGATAGGAGAGTTGACATGGTGTTTGAGAGGATGAGTTCTTGGTGAGACATGCAATGGAGAAAGTCATAAAGTAAGAAAAAGGATTATTTCTTGAGTTGGAGTCCATCTTAAAAAAATTTCATTAGTCTGAACTACACATATGATACTTTCCACTACAGAAACAAAAATATTGAATTGATTTTATGCGGAGATTCACATCAGGATGCACATCAAGAAATACGAAATTAGTACTTTAACCCTGTATCAGGTTTTTTTGTTTCATACAATTTATTAACAAGTATTACGAGTTTCATTGGCATTTGGAGTTCCCAACCGGATATAACAGGAAAAAAATTGGGGATTCTCAGTGCGAGTTCAATATACCAATATAATTTAATGAAAATGACTTAAAATAACGTACGGGTTTTTGGTCAACGACCGACATATAATCCTCTGTGTGGGCAAACATTACAGCATCATTTTCTCACGGCGCCTCCTGGATAGCTAACCGATAGTGAACAAAAACCGCTGTGCTGTGAATGCAACCACTAAATGAATCACTAACCAAGAATGGGTAGAAAATACGAAGCCCCAGCTATATTCCCTATTCGCTGGAGACATCCCTAATCACCGTCTTATATCAAGTTCTCCATTAAGGACTATACATTTTTGTGTTTTAATGAAACACAAACTATTTGAGATATCGAAAAATACTTTTATTCCTCATTAAAGTACATCTCATAGTCCGCTTTCACACGTCGCAAGTGTGTAATGCGCATGTTCTGGTTATTTTCTTTTGAACTGTCATTCAGTGATGAGCGAAACTCTACATGAAGACTTTCCCCTTCTTTGGGCTTGCACGTTATTTGGCAGTTCTCTTTCATTTCATCTTTGGCGCTCAGTCTTTCATAATTGAAAATGAGCCCCTTGTTAATTCTTTGGTCCATTTCAGTTCATCCGCCATACTGAAATGTTGTGCTCGTAACACAGCGAAAGAAGTAATGAAGCAAATGCGAAAAAGAAAGAAGAAGGAGAAAAAGAAATGTCAAAAACTTGCAATGAAATTTCTACCCACATGCAGTGGGAATTTGGATAATTGGGTATTTTTTGTTTCATTATCCCTCTGTTTTGCACTCATTTGAATCTTTCGAAACTTGCGACGTGTAAAAGCGGACATACCATTATGAATTGAACTCGACTTCATTCTTACATCCTCGCTGCAAGCGCGATCGATTCGTTTTATCCAATTTTCGACCACCCTTCCACACATTTTGGCCGATATTCGATTTCCCGCAATTTCCAGTTTAATATTGGCTCTGAGCACGTCTAACGTCTCTGGCTTGGTAGCATGAACCAATGACTTGCCGTAGCCCCAAAGAATGCAGAGGTGTCAAATCGTACGAGAGGGTTGGCCTGTTGACTGGAGCATTTCTTGAGATGACACACTTTGACTTCATTAGATCAACTGTTTGGCCTACTTTGTGGCAAATGTCGCCATTCTATTCAGACCACATCTCACCAATATTGAGTGAACGCAATTGCGGCTAAAAATAACGTTCCAACATGTCCCGATAGTGATTAATGTAATGTGGCGGCCATCATCACCAATATACGCCCCAATGACGCCGCCGCCGACGTGAAAACCAGTCTCATGAAGCACACGTGGATTTGTAACCAAACAATAGACCATATTTTGCTAGTTGGCAAAGCCATTCAGCCAGAAATGAGTTTCAGAGTTTCATTTCTGAAGATGATTTTGCGATAAAATTCCTAATCGGTTGTAACCATTTCCTGAGACCAATTTAAGAATGTTCGACTCTTTAAAGGGTCATCTGGTTTTAGTTCTTCAGTTATAGTCTAAGAGCCGACAGCAAATTTTGGGAGTGGAGGTATAACCAAAATATATGTACGAGTACATGAATGTGTAGGTCTTAGCGCAGTGATATCGAATTCCACTGTCTGGCAGTTTTTTTTTTCAGCCGTGGCTTTTTTCGATTTTTGTGTCGGAAGTATAACCCCTTTGAATTAATATATAAACAGTAGAGACTAATGCACTGATCTCGAGTACCTAGGTCCCAGACGTTTTGCTTTCAGCATTCCCCTTACCAGACACCCCTCAAAGTGGGCAAAAAATCACTTTTGGTGTCAGAGGTATAACCACACAAGCATTACGTCAAAAAGAAAAATTCTTTTGATTACGAATATCTAGGTCCCAGACGCTTTACTTTCAGCTTTCAACAGACGTCCTTGAAATATCCTAAAAGCGTTTTTTTTTACAAAAAACAAGAAACACTTTTTTGTTTTCAAATGTAACCATATTTTGGTCACAACAAAATGTTGCACACGTCTTCCTGATTACAAATATATACTCGTAAGTCCCAGACAAACATTCCACAGGAAATCGGTTGGCTTTCTATTGGCAAATTAGTCAGAGTAAAGAAAAAATAAGATATTTGCATAAATTAGGTGAGGGGAGCCAGCAAAAGCAGACTCATTTTGACCCGAGAAGGGGCATTTAGTGATGTACAAGATCCATGTTTTTTTTTTTTTTTTTTTTTATAATGAACGCGCACTTAAAGTCTTTGTGTACCCTTAAAATGTTTGCACACAGCGCGGGCAAAGGAAATTTAGGGAGGAAGAAAAGAGAGGTCCCGATGTACATTGTTTTTAAATGATTGCAAGTTATAACGACCAGGAAATACAGAGATTGGCAGGCATTCCATAAGCGAGTTGTACGGCTTAGGAACGAATCACGATATTATAGAGTGCGTCCGAAAATGGCTTGAGTGTATACTGATGAGCATTCATAGCGAGGCGGAACGCTAATGGCGATTTCAATGGAGCACTGGTGGTGGAAAAAGCGATAAAACAAAGTGAGACAGGAGACTTTACGTCGGTGTTCGAGGGTGTCAATTGGTTGACTGATATTAGTATCAACTATAAGTTTTATCGCACGGTTTTGAATCCTATCTAGAGATGTTTTAGGAGCACCTGACCAGATGTGGGCAGTGTACTCCAATTGTGGGAGGAAGAATGCCTTATATACTGAGATCAGATCAGAGGTGGTAAGACATTTCTTATATCGCTTGAGGAAATCTAGACATTTCGCAGCATTTTTGGCGACATCAAATATGTTGTCATTCCAACGTAAGTTGTCATTGACACCCATACCGTGAATGGAAAGTTTTTCGGTTTCGACGATGCAAGTGCCATTCATGGGAAGTCCGGGAACGAATATGAAAAGCAGAGAGTACTGTCGTCAGCAAAGGAATATATTGGATTAGAAGTAGCAGGCGAAAGATCATTAATGAAAATTAAAAAGAGTGTTGGAGACCGAACAGAGCCATGGGGCATACCAGCATTTATTTTGTGAATATCAGACTTGAAACCGTCCATCAAAACTTGAATTTAACGTTCCGAATGGTAATTTCTAATCTATTGAAGAAGAGAGTCATCGATCCCAAAAGCACGCATTTTCGACCAAAAAGCCTGATGCCAAACTCTGTAAAATGACTTAGAAATATCAAGTGCGACTATCTTACTTTCGCCAGATTGATGTACGCTTTGGTTACACTTTTCGGTGAGACATGTCATCAAATCACCAGTGGACCTGTTGCTACGAAAACCGTGCTGCTATTCATTAAGAATTTTCCGTGTTTCGAGATATTTTATTAGCTGACGGTTTATCAGCGTTTCCATGACCTTAGAAAGAACGTACGTAAGTGCAATGGGTCCGTATGCCCTCTACTTTATGGTAACTAGACTGTTTAGACTCAGGCGGCAAGTAAGATTCCCAATTTCTAACGTTTTTTCACTCTAGTCAAAGGCCAGAAAACAATCATTTGCTTGGAAGCGAACAGCTTACGATGGCTTAATACTTCAGAAAGCCTCTCCTTACTCACACAGAAAAGCCTTTAAGACTTACTAAATTCTAGTCTAGATCTTTTATAGTTATACCGATAAGCCCGTGTATGGGTAGCCTTAGAAAAGGCTTGAAAATATTTTTTTTTATTCTTAGGGATCCGAGTTTGGCCAGTTCACCAGACATGCAGTTCCCTGGAGCGTGTAGAACCCAACATCACTGTGGTCATTGTAAGGGATCTGATCGCTATTTGTCTGTGTACTATATTGCGATATCTGACGACGGTACTGGTTTTACTTTCAGCTAACCTAAAGCTAATGATGTCGCTCATGAATAAACGAGACTTTGTCTTGGAAGATGATATAGTATGTGAATATACTGAAGCAATCGTTTATAAAGAGGTCCTTGCACTGTTTTCAAGCCGTTTGTGAAGATGGCAATTGACAACGGGAAGAAGACCTTAGGGAATCATGTAATTGAAGTCGACGTTGCTGTCAATTTTAGGTAATTAAAGGCCGGTTAATTAGGCAAGGTGACGACGCAGCATGAGTAGACTGGCATGTCCTATATTTAGCCTTTTCCATTATTAAATTTCTCTCAGCCTGGGGGCAAATTTAATCATTGTACAATCTGCGGGCCCTCGCTCAATTATCAAGGCTTCTTCCATTAATGAAAATGTCTAATTTTTAATAAAACGCAAACCATTCGAGATATTTCAAAAACTTTATTATCGGCTTGAAGTACAATCAAAACATTTATGAATGGAAATCAACTTCGTTCATATGGCCACCGCAGACACGTTTGCAGCGGTCGATTCGTTGGACCCAATTTTCAACGACTCGCCACACATTTCGGCCGAAACGGCCGCTATTTCGCGTTCAATGTTGGCTCTCAGCTCTTCCAACGTCGTCGGTGTGTTAGCATAAATCAATGACTTAACGTAGCCCCACAGAAAATAGTCAAGCGGCGTTAAATCGCACGAACGAGGCGGCCAATCGATTGGCCCATTTCTTGAGATAACACGCTCACCATACTTACTCTTCAATAAATCGATTGTAGCGTGTGCTGTATGGCTTGTGGCATCATCCTGTGGAAACCACATGTCGTCCAAGTCAATATCTTCCAATTCGGGCCAAAAATAATCGGTGATCATGGCGCGATAACGCTGACCATTCACAGTAACGTGACGATCGTTATCGTCGACGAAAAAATATGGCCCAATAACGCCGCCGGCATGCAAACCGCACCAAACAGTTATTTTTTGTGGTGATTCATGAAGCACATGTGGATTTTCACCCGACCAATAACGCATATTTTACTTATTTACGAACCCATTGAGCCAAAAATGAGCAAACTGAAGATGATTTTGCGATGAAATTCATTATCTTGGAGCATCTTCACCAGAACCCAATCGTATAACGTACGTCATTTCAAATGGTCCATCAACTTCAATTCTTGAGTCAGCTTGATCTTGTATGGGTGTAGACCAAGATCCTTACGCAAAATATGCCATAATGTGGTCTTAGCGATGCCCAATTCTTGAGAACGTCGTGGAATTGACTGATTTGGATCGTTTGCTACGGACGCCTGAACGGCAGCGATATTTTCAACACTTCGACCAACCCGTTGTCTCACTGACACGGCAACATCACACAACGAATATGTAGACTGAAATTTTTGCACTAGACTTGTTATTGCCTGTCTACTAGGGCGAGAATTACGACCGAAAATTTGAGTTAACGCTCTTAAAGTTGCAGTCACCGACTCCGAATTTCGGTAGAAAATTTTGATGTTACTCGTCAGTGTACCATGCTGAAAATGTTGAGTTTACTGAATAATTGACAGTGACAGTTTGATGATTAGTGAAAGAGTGCGTTCACAAATTAAATTCAAAGTTGGCAAGTCCCTATTAGAAAACCCTTTATTATAAAAAGCGAGGGTAGAGCAAATACTGGTCTTATAGTAACGGTTTTCTGGACTTAACGCCTCTAAATGTTGTTACGATTTAACTAGTTGGTGGTGGCAGGAACACCGGTAGGGCATTAGAGTAAGGAGCCGCTCGGAATTCAGTCTGGGACTGACTTATTGAGGTACGCCACGTTGTTCGGACATCATAGTGGCTATGGTTTAAAAACAAAATCGCAGGAAGAGGTTTCCAGTTGGTATCAACCCGATGTAGAGTTGCAATAAGTACTGGGTGCTGTGATTCTAAGATCACAGGGTGGAACTTGTGGCTCAAATACAAGTTCTGCTTTGGTATCAATGGATTGACAGAGAGGGCGATGGCAATGCATATCCTTGTTCCCATGAATGTTCGGGCGTTCAGTGGAATTAAGGCTTATATCTTGTCAAGAGTTCACTTTAAAACATACGAGACGATCTGTACAATCTGCATCAAGCAGTGCAGATCACCACTTGGCATAAGTAAGAATCGGTGTTACTACCGTGGTGTAGACTCTGTGCGTATCTTTGAACTTAAAGGCCATTTTTAGAGAGTGAAACTAGAGCCTTTTTGTTTCAGACATAAGACTTACGTACCTGGCACTCCGTAAGAAACTCAGATGGAGACTATTTAGATTGGGTAAGATAAGGCAGGGCATCTCGATTTTTCTCGTAAAGAGGACCACCTCCATTTTAGCCGGATTTCCTCTAAGACGACAGATGCCTATTCAAGAGAATAGTATGCGTATGGCTTGTTAGAGATTATCTTTAAAAGCTCACCCGTCACATAAAGCAGATTCTTTTATTTGATAAGCAGTCTTTTTTGAACTGGACTCCATAGGAGAGGAGAGAGTAATCCTCCTTTGAGTATTCCTCTGTGTGTGCGTGCGTTTTTTTTTATAGAACAGCATTTATTTTATTTTATTTATTGCACTGATGATTCTATAGTTGAGAATGAAGTGAATCAAGCTGCAGATGAGGTCACTTACATATGTCCAGGTCATTAAAGAGAATGAAGGGTGGCGGAGGTGCCAACGTTATTGAAAACTCCTCCAATATGAAGTAACTTTTTCTGGGAAAAAGTGATTTTTCAATGGGCATTCTGGAATTCAACAGCCTTGAGACTGCTACTTCAATGATAGTTAATCGGAAGACATTGCCTGTTATGTTCATCTATGCAAGATTTAATTAGAGAGCATAAGAGTAGCACGAATCTATGACTTTTAGCTATAAACCAGAAATATATGCTCACCTATTCCCTGTCTTAAAAATTAGTAAAAAAAAATATAGTCGGACTGTAATCCCTACATCACTATAAAGAAATTGAAAATCTTATCATTCTCTATCTTCATCAAGGTCAAAAGCGTAGTGATAGTGTGAATTATAGACCACTTGAATAGTATTTCTGATTTGAATTGTTTACATGTCATTGCCCTTGAATACCAACAATAACATGTTTTGGTTAATGCAAATTTTAGCCACTAATCATTAATCAATATCACCACCAAAACCTTGATGCACAGCAACATAACAAAATTGATATTCAACTGTAGTAACAGAGGTGTCACTGCACTTCAGAGGTTACAACTGGAACTTAAATCTAGATACGTATGTACGAGTATAAGTATGAATGAGGTATATGAGGACATCATTTCTAGGGACTAGTTCTGCCCTTCCACAGTATCATATCGCATTTAATAAAACCTAATAAAATCGCCGATGAGGAAGTATTACTTGTTTCCACAATTAGTCTAGCAGTATCGCTCCCGATCATGTCAATTTATTGATATAGTAATATACGAACCCTCATTCCACCCGTAAGCCTCATAAATCAACAACAATATGAATGTAAACCAAAAAAATAAAGAAAAAAAATTATTTTAGTCAAACCGATTAGATACGCAAGTAGCCGCCGTAGCTTGTAGTTTGTTTCGCTTGTAAACATTCATTAAGAGTTTATGCAGCACGTTCCAATACCGTACCAAACTTGGTAGTCGGGAAGCTTTTTTCGCACAGCACCTGTACGAGTTTAGTCGAAGCTGTAAGACCTTCTCGCCGTCTACGAGTGTATTGTGATACGAGTATTTCCACAAAACTTGCCTACCATTTACTAACCGACTTCAAAGCCCAACAATATGGCCAGCAAAAAAGTTTAAATTTTCGTAACGTCTACAAGTAGATACAAGTACTTCCGAGTGTCATTGTAGTTCAATTCAAAGCACAGAACTGTGACATACAGAACACTGAATACACGGACAGATAGACAGAGAGTCAGAAAAAATTAAAAAAAAATAAAAAATAATAATAATCAGCCAGTGATTCTTTACGAGACGAGATCGCAATCCACAATTGCGAGTTGTAATTTAATAGATTTGATTTGTTATTTTTGCTATTGTTGTTGTGGATCATTGCGCCGCTCAAAGATTCTGTGTTTGGGTCAGCCGTTAATTCGTGTGAAGTTGTTGGTCCAGTTGAGTTGAATTTGTGTACCGCGACGCGACACAACCGACAAAGTAAAAAAAAAAACAAAACAATCCAACAGATTTTTCTGAACTCTTTATTTTGCGAACGATAAAGTTGATTTCAAAAAAGGACTTTCGATAGTGAATATTATTTTTCATTTAAAAAATAACCCTTGAACAAAACTCGTCTGACCATGATCGATAAAAAAGAATCTCAAATGGAAAAAGTAAGTAAAATGTTTGTTAAATGTAAGAGTTTACAAATTAAAATAATAAATCTACAAGGACAATCGGTGGATTTAAATTATTATTATCGATTAAATACAATCGATGATATGTATAACCAATAATACGTAATAAGTGGTCTTACTTGTACCTCGATTTAATTGGAATTTTTATTAGATTCGAAGTGAAGATATTTAACAGTGATTAGGCTTTCAAAATAGGCTTATAAATATCCCATTGATTAGATTGGATTAAATTTGAATCCAAAAATTTCTATTGGTGTAACGGTAAATTTTTAAGTGAACAAAATTGACAAACATGTGTAAGTTAAATTATTTTTAAATTGTTGTATTCACTTCGAAAATCGAAAATGAAAATTTGATGATGACTTTGTGTTTAAAGTATAATATGTGTATGTGTCAGTGTGAGTGTGAGTGAGTATGTGTGTCAGAATGTGTAATTTTTTGTTGGCCCACTATAGCTGGCACCATTAGATTTTAACCAAAATCGACCGATTCTTGAAAATAGCGATTCTTTCCAGAATTATCTGGAAAAAAACCGTCCATGCAGCACTAACTACAATTACAATTTTTTTACAACTACAATTAACTTTATTGAGGCAACTAAAAAAAAACCATTACAATTATTGTTTTTATAATGTTCATATCAATATGGCCGATTTGAACATTATGTCTGGCTTAACAAAAATTATGTAAACATTTTTATGCATTTCTACATTGCTTCTTCGGGCACTTAAGAACTAAAACATGACTAGAGCAAAGCAGAAGAACGTCAAAAAGACTACAGAAAATTATGTACATACATACGAGTATATAATAGCAAATATATGTATGTATCGCTGTTTTAAATTCATGTGATCTCTTTAATGCTTAATACATATATATATACTATATGAGCGAAAACAGATGACAAGCTATGTAGTCAATAAACCTCAATATCAAAGCTAATCCTATCCGCGCAAATTAACCGAGGAAGCTTTTTTATAAAAAGGTACTACAAGGTTGCGCAAAATTAATCATCCAATTTTGTTTTCGAATTACTAAATATGACAAGTTATCTTGAGTGATGGAAATCTTTACTTGGACCTTTAGGTTAGGTTAGGTAAGAGTGGCTGTTGGAAATACCAACCCATTTAGGCCTATTGGCCCAAATTGTGATGCCACGTGGATCTATGATCCTCTTACTAATGGAACCAGTTTAAGCTTATAATAAAGCGTAGGAGATGGTTAACGTCTATGTTTTCTAGGTCGTTTAGGTCGTTGTAGCTTCACCTCGGAGCTTTCTTCTCTGGGAGAGAGCAGGACATATACAGAGTAGGTGGAGGATTGTCTCCTCCTCTTCCTCGTCCATGCAGCTTCTACAGAAATCATTTGTAAAAGCACCAAGCCTTCTTGCGTGCTTGTCTATGAGGCAGTGTCCAGTAATGACACCTATTATGGCGCTGAGATGTTTCCTATCTAAAAGGATCAGACACTTAGAGCGATTCAGATCCAGCTTTGGCCAGATCTGTTTGGTCGCTAGACATGTTTGCCCAGAAGTCCATCTAAGGTCTGTTCTTTTATTGGCATCCAGCTTTAATGTTAGTTTGCTCGTAGCGATTGGTATACCTATACTACCTTTTTTCGGTAGAATAGGTAGAGTGGTTAAAATTTTGGCGAGTTCATCGGCCCTGCAGTTCCCTGGAATGTCTCTATGGCCCGGCACCCAACAAAGGTGAATGTTTAACTGCTCTGCCATCTCCATGAGAGATGATCGGCATTCAAGGACGGTTTTAAAATATAATGAGACCGAGTCCAGGGACTTGATGGCGGCCTGGCTATCCGAAAATATGCGGATATCCTTTGCAGATATCACGTTTTTCTTCAGCCAGGACAGAGCTTCTTTAATCGCCAAAATTTCCGCCTGGAACACGCTACAGTAATTTGGAAGACGGAAAGAGAGGATTAGCTTTAGCTTATCTGAGACAACACCGCCACCAACTCCGCTATCGGTTTTAGATCCATCTGTGTAGAGGGGCAGCTTACATGGAAGTTTTTGTCAAACCAAAGTTCAGGTATGGTGTAATCGATGTTTTCTGTGAGGATTCCTAATGAATTAAGAATGCTGGCGGGGCCAAATGAATTATTTGTCCACTGTTTAGTCGCTTTAAGGCAAATAGCTGCAGTCGCAGCAACTTGCCTGCTAAAAATGTCGAGGGGTGTCAGGTGAAACAGAATATCTAATGCCGCAGAGGGGGTAGACCGCAAGGCTCCGCTTGTGCATAGACATGCTGTTCTTTGGACTCTGCTTAGTTTGATGCAGTTGACTGCATTTTCCAAGGCCGTCCACGAGACAACCTACGGGGTGGTCATATGACCGAGATGTATAGCCAGTGGGTTATGCGAAGTTGAAGGCCACATTTATTCCCAATGGCTTTTTTGCAAGAGAATAAAGCTATTGTAGCTTTATTGAGTCTTTCTTGAATGCTAGGTTTCCAGTTTAGTTTCCTGTCAAAAATGAGACCAAAATATTTTGCTGCTGTTTAGCATATGGCCGATCAACTCCCCAAGTAAGTCGCCTACCTGCAAAATTCACAGCGCAGTCGTGATTTCGGATGTGTTGCCGTTGTTAAAGGCACCCTCTATATCCATTGTATACTCTCTATATCAGAGGGATCCTTTAATGTGGTTAGTCAGTGAGTTCTGAGCCGTTCCCACCGACTTTCCTTTACAGTAGGCATGTTGAGCCGTTGACAAAAGTCTTGGATCAATTTTATTTCGTATATGGATATGAATCAGTCGTTCTAAAGTATTCAAAAGGAAAGATGATAGAATTATAGGTCTGAGGTCCTTTGGGACAACATGAGAACATTTTCCGGCTTTGTGAATGAAAACTACATTGCCTTCTCTCCATGACAGTGGAATATGGATCAGTTCTACACAGTTCCTTATAATATTCTCTAGCGTAGACAGGATAATATCTGAGGGCCTCTGTAGCTCGGCAGGTATTATACCGTCCGGATCAGCAGACTTGTATGGTTTGAAGCTATGCAGCGCCCAGAGCAGTTTTTCTCTCGTAATCAGACCATGAATTTTGGTCACGGTTGCAGTAGGCAGTAGGTAGTAGTTGGGCTGCTACTGGCCGCGTGTTGGGAGCTACCTGGAAAGTGGGTGTCCAGAAGCAGGTTGAGTGATTCATTACTTGAGGTTGTCCAAGAGCCATCGGTTTTTTTTCAAACAGCTAGCCATCATAGGATTTGTAGAGAGGATTTTTTTTAGTCAGTCACTTTTCTTGTGCTTTTTGCTACGTTAAAAATTTTTCTACAAGAGTTTCTGAGCAGTCCCAGTACTGATGTCCACAAATGTAGCTTTTTCTTGCCTCTAGGTTGAATAAGAGGGCAGGAAACGGCCATAGCCTGATTGAGAGCCAGAGTAAGTTCCTCGAATTTCATGTCAAGCTCATTGGTGTCACGAAGGGGACTTGATAGTTCAGAGGATAGCGTATCTGACAGTATTCCTCTGTTCCGGAAAGCTAGTTCTAGTTTTTTACCTTCCAGCCTCCAGTACACCCTTTCTAGGTTATCACCAGGGAGAGAGTCCACATGGTCGTAGCCAAGGTAAGCCGGTGCCAGCCAGTAGGAGCCTTTGGCATTCTCTAGTCTGGCAACGGTTAAGTCGGGGTTGCTGAGGTTGGGAAGTAGAAATACATTAAGGCTACGTTTCACTAATATACAAGTTCTAATCTTACCTTAGTCTCTTGTATAGAGCGGAGCGTATGCGGGTGTCCTAAGTCCACGAACCACGCCTTCTACAATCCATGGTTCCTGGATTAGGATTATGTCTTCTGCGTTTTTAGAAATACGCAGAATGAGTGCGGCCAAAGCCTTTTTTGAGTGGTGGAGATTAATCTGGAAAAACCGTATCATTGCTATAGTTTTCGAGAGTCACTTCCACCACGGTGTTGTTGATCTCCTTGGACCTTTAGAATTGTTTATTTTAAGTCGCCAAGTGGCTGCCGCAAGTGTTGATACACATTTGTGCCCGTTTTATCGCGTTTTCCATGACTTTTCGCAGGGTTTCCTGTGATAACTGTTCGCATTCCTGTCAAATATTCTCCTTAAGGGCTGCGATTTTCTGAAGCTTGTTGGCATAAACCCGCTACTTGAAGTAGCCCCAAAGAAAGAAGTCTGGGATGGTAAAATCGGGCGATCTTCACAATATCCATTGTGGCTCGTGTTGTGTGTGCGGTTGCGCAGCCTTGTTTAAACCACAGGTTCACCAAGCCCCGCTCATCCAATTCCAGAAGTAAGAAGTCGTTTATCATGGCCCTGTAGCGTTCGCCAGTAACAGTGACGGTATTCCCAATGGTGTCCTCAAAAAAATATGGCCCAATCACTCGTCCCGCGTGAACGCCACACAACAAAGTGGCTTTGAGTGGATGTAATGGCTCTTTGTGCATCACACGCGGATTTTCAGTGCCTCAGAAATGAAGATTTTGCTTATTGACGTAACCGCTTAAGTGGAAATGCGCCTCGTCGCTCATGATGATTTTCGACATAAAATCATCCTCTTCGTTGTTGGGATTGAGAATGACTTTACAGTACGCTACAGACGGTCAGGAGGCATTAATTGATGCACTGTTTACACTTTGTATGGGAAAATCGTCTGGTTGATGTTTCTTCGTTCTCTCAGTGGCGGCCACTCCCTGCATGGTCTCCTGTGGTTCCACTCTGTTCGAGTTAAGTAGCCAAGCGCCAGAATGTTTGCCCAGTTGGCGCGAACCGATTAGGAAATCGACTTCGAAATTCATGCTGCGCTAACAACACCCACCGATTATTGGTCAAAAACATCGACACAATTATTCCACGCTCTTGCGGAGTATAGCGCTCCATTGCTTATCTGTTTCTATACTGCAGCTGTCTAGTTCACAAATGACAAATAGGATTAACGTACGACGCCATTTGCAAAAATTATACCATCTCCGATAGGGTGATTAATTTCGCGCCACCTTATAGAAGGCCCCCATCTAAATTTGGTCTTAAAACGGATATGGATGCTGCGTTTAATAGATTAAAAGGTGAGAGGTAATAGTTGTCATTTATACTTCATTGATTCATTGATATTTGGGTCCAACAAAGATCTAACATCAGGGTTAGGGTGAAATTCAAATACCAAACTGGTAGACCATAAGTGGTATCACTTTAGCTTCTTCGTATAATGAACCATTTTTTATCTGGTTTTCTGAATTTCCCGCAGCAAAATCTTAGTATTCTTCGTTCGAAAATCTGAAGTTCTATAAGTTGGCTATAGTAGTTGAGATTGAGTAATTTTGTATTTACCGACAATTGCTTGGCTTGGAGTAATGGTTTTAAGAGAGCAGTTACCATATCTGTTGTGTGTATGTATATCTAGGTACTTCATTTCGGTACACAAATGAATATTATTACCATTTATTTCTAACTTAAGTGCCTTACTATCTTTTACTGCATGGTAATGTCCCTTCCCACATTTTTCAGTATTCATTTTTAAACCCCACTTATTAAAATATTCTACCAAAATTGGTATTTTTTCCCTAATTTTGTTTAGAGCAATAAATGGTCTTCTATCACGGGAAAATCATGGACGTCAAGTGCCAAATAACCGAACCTTGCGCTACACCAGAACAACCTGAAAAGAAGTCCGAGTGCTCGGAACCTATAAAAATTGAGCTTGATCTATCTTCAAGAAAACTGAAAATAATTTTTCTAAACCAAGTTGGAGAGTTAAATCTGAAAAGAAGCCCTTTCTGGCAAATGGAATCGAATGTTATTTCGAGATCTATGTCTAAGCTTACAGTACATCGCCTATTTCTTAAGTTTTGAACAACTTCATTGTGTACAGTAAGTACTGCGTGTTCCGTAGAATGTTCTAGAAAGTTATTCAGCCGAACAGCAATAACCCGCTAGAATAGTTTTCCAATGTTGGATAGCAGGGATATCGGTCGAAAGTTGGTTATTTCTTTTGCGCGTAAAATGTTTGCTCTTTTTCAAGCAACAGGAAAGTAACCATTGTTAATACTGTGGTTAAATATAGAAAATGCGTCTACTGTTGAAGAGATTTCATTATTGTTACTAGAACTTATTACTGGCTCTGTATCCGGATATAAAAAAAGAATAAAAGTCTCTAAAAGCCGCTAGTTTACTTGGGATTTCCACTAGGTCCTGCCCGTTATGAACTAGAACATATTTGAAAATATCAGTGCCGAATAGTTTCCTTCCAGTTATTTTGTCCTTAAATGCATAGGGAGATGGCTTAATTTTTTGCAGTCTTGTCTTGAATGAATTGTTGGTATCTAACGCGACCCTGTATTTGATAATTTTGTTGAGACACTGAATCCTGGAGTGTCGTTGACGATATTCGTCATTTATTCTACGATGCTGCCGATTGTTTTGAGTATGACTTTGTCTCCAGCAGAGGCCTTGAACAGGAAATTGATTTTGAAGTAGTTACGGAGGTTGATGTCCTTTGTATTATTAAAAGTTTAAAATCAAATGCTATTGGTGAAGACGGCTTGCCACTTCGTTTCATAAAACTTATTTTGCCGCACGTCATAGGCCATCTACACATATAATCAATTCCTGTATAGCAACATCTACTACTCCTCTGGTATGGAAATGTGCTAAGGTTGTACCTGTTCCTAAAAGTACTACTGCTACCGATGCTTCTGACTACAGACCTGTCAGTATCTTACCTTGCCTGTCTAAGGTCTTTGAAAAGGTAATAGAGTCACAAATTCAGAAACACTTGGCTGAAAATTCCCTGTTGAGACCATTCCAATCGAGGAAGAGCTATAGGTGTTCTTCCGCCATGGTAAAAATCTTGGATGATATCAGGCAAGATTTTGACAAAGGATTTGTGACGCTGCTCTGCCTGTTTGATTTCTCTAATGCTTTTGACAGAGTGAATCATTCCATTCTTTGTTGGAAATTGCACCATTACTATGGTTTTAGTGAAAGAGCTGTAAAGCTCATTCGAAACTTTTTATATGTATGGTCACAAATAGTCGTTGTTGGTAACAATCGCTCAGGTCTCCGGTCAGTTTCTCAAGGGGTTCCGCAGAGATCGATATTGGGCCCAATTTTGTTCTGCATGTACATAAATGACTTAGCATCAATTTATAAGCACGCGCTTATTCATTTCTATGCAGACGATGTACAACTTTACCTATCTCATCCGGTTAATAAAATAGGTGAACTAGTTTCACTACTAAATGAGGATCTTGCTTCTATTGTTTAATGGGCAACTAAAAATGGACTAGCTTTGAACCCAAAAAAATGCCAAGTACTTCCAATATCAAACAAGTCTTTTGAGCTAAGTCTAGTCCCTGATGTTTGCTTAGCCGGTAGTAAGATTAGGTTAGTTGAGGTGGCTACAAGTCTTGGTTTCACCATAAACCTTTAGCTTTCTGGCTATAACCACGTTAACATCGTTGTTGGTCGCGTGTACGGATGCCTGCGTAAACTTTGGATTTCTGCCAACTATACCCCCTTGAATACTCGCCGAAGACTTGTGCTCACCCTCATAATACCCATTATTTCATATGCTGCAGCTGTCTACAGTGACCTTGACTCACTATCTTTTCGCAAGCTCCAGGTTGCTTATATGATGCTGTTCGGTATGTTTATGCAAGGCAACGATACAATACAATCTCGGAATTCTCATGCCGGTTTCTTGGCTGTACATTGAGAAAGTACCTTGATTTCAGAAATTGCATATTTCTACACCAAATTATAAACACAAAGCACCCCCTTACCTTTACTCCAAACTGGAATTTTCCCTTTCCAGAAGATCTTTCAACATTAGCACTCAGCGTTGCAAATACATCAATTCATCGCGATTATTTTTCATTTATACTATTAGACTACGGAATAACTTACCGTCTCATATAAAGTGCTTGTCAAATACTGCTAGCTTCAAAACTGCCTTGTATGTGTACTTTTCTTCTTAATGCATCTCCTTACTATCAACTCTACGTCAGTCTTCCTCCAATTTCTTAACTATTTTATTTCCTCTCCCTTTTTTTATCTGTCTTTTTCCTTTTTAGTATTTTTATTTTATTATTATCATTATAATTACTATTACTTATCATTTTGTAACTAAATATTATCACTTAGTACTATAAGAGACATTGTCTTAATGTACAACTTGTTTATAGCAATAAATTGAATTGAAATTGAATTCCTTTAATACAGGGAATGTCACATCTGTCCGGTCAAAATTTTAGAGGTGATAAGTTTTGGGGAGACAAAAACACGGAAGTAACTTCTCTGGGAAAGAGGGGGATTAAAATATATTGAAATGCTCTCATAATTAGTCGATTTCTTTTGAAAAGAAAATAATATGTCTTTTCCCCATAACCATCTAAGTTTTGCAAGGAATAGTAACAATTTATAACTTCAAATCAGATACAACCTACAATTTCGTTAATAAATCCCAGAGACCTGACCTTATATTCTGGTATTCTGGTTCAGCAGGAAGGGGTGATAAAACAACCTTCGCTTTACCAAAACCTTTAAGGTTAACTGCCCATGCTTAACCTAATTTTAGACCATTTTCGGATTAACTTGTCCTAAATTCTAATAGGATACGATATATTAAAAACCATTGGAAATCAGGAAATTCTTGGCGTGATCCATCTCTCGCATTCATTTCGGCTAGTTTTATATTTTCTTACACACATAAAATTTAAAAGGACCATTTTTATAAACTTAGTTTTATAGACTTGCTTAAATTAAGTTCATAAACAATTATTATAAGCTACAAACAATGTTAATAAATAGAAATAAATATTGATTTACGAAGATGTGAAGGAAAAATTTTCCTTCGTCATAGATTTGTAGGACTGTATTATTGACGTTTTCTTTTTTTTCGTTTTTTTTTCTAATTGGGGCGTGCTCAAGGGGTTAAGGTACCCTTAAAATGTTTGCACATAGCGCGGGCGATGGAAAATTAGGGAGGAAAGTAAGATAGGTACCGATGTACATTGGTCTTAAATGTTTGCAAGTTATAACGACTAGGAAATAGAGAGCTTAACAGGGAGGCTTGTACGGCTTGGGAACGAATCACGATTTTTCAGAGTACGTCTGAAAGTGAGCTTAAGGGTATACTGGTGATCATTCATAGCGGAACAGGTATTATGGTGAAAAATTAGAAGGTGTGGAATGCTACTGGCAATTTCGGTGGAGCACTGGTGGTGAAAATAGCGATACAACAAGGTGAGACACGAGATATTACGTCTGTGTTCGAGGTTAACGAATGATTGCGTAATATTGTCGTCACCTATGAGTTTTACGGCACGGTTTTGGATCCTATCTAGCAAGTGCAAAGAGGTCTTAGGAGCACCTGACCAGATGTGAACATTGTACTGGGTGTTAAAATTTCGCTTTAACGACAACAGACAGCATTGTATTGTAGAGGCATTAAATTCTACTCTGTTGGAGGTTCCCAATTTAGTGATGCTGTTAAGACCGGAATTTAATGAGCTAAGCATACGCGGCCATTCCCGTTTTCTATAGCCGAAGAGTTGGGACGTGAGTTCGGAAACGAATATAAAAAGCAGAGGGTACTGTCATCAGCAAAAGAATATATGGGACTAGAAGTAGAAAACAAGAGATCGTTGATAAAAATTAAAAAGAGTGTTGGAAACAGAACGGAGCCCTGGGGCTCACCAGCATTAATTTTGTGAATATCTGATTTAAAACCATCCAAGACAACCTGAATTGATCGTTCCGAATGGTAATTTCTAATCCGATGAAGAAGAGAGTCGTCGATCCCAAATGCAAGCATTTTTGACAAAAGAGCCTGATGCCAAACTCTGTCAAATACCTTTGAAATATGAAGTGTAACTATCATGCGTTCGCCAGATTGATGTACACTTTCGTTCTACTTTTCGGTGCTTTTTCACAAAGTTTTCTGTTTTTTTCTTTAACTGCACTTTATTTTCAAAAGTTTGTAAAATATTGAAATCTGTTTTCTTGGTACAACCCCATATATTGTATATGCCATAGGTCCTGACCGGTTTCAGCACTTGCTTGTATAATAGCAGATTGTACTCTATGCTAAGCTTGGAATATTTTCCATGTAATCGGTACATTTCTCCATATTTGTTTTCGAGTTGTTTACGCATCTTTTGCACGTCCGAGTTTCATTTTCATTTGCGTTGAGTGTCATTACGAGGTATATAGCCTCATTAGTGAAAGGAATACACACCGGTCTTATAAAGGTGGGCAACCTGTTCGTTTTCCTGTAAATAAAATTTACTTGAACACATTTGGTTTCATTGAGGGCAGTTCGTCAGGCCTTTGTCCATTAATTAACATTATTAAGATCCTTTTGTAGTTTAGCGGTTTTTCCTTCAATCGTTTTATATAGCGGTGTTTCTGCAAATGTTGCTAAAACGGTTGCTCGTATGCCATGTCTGACACGGAAAAGTTTGTTCTCGAAATAAGTTGTCAGTATATTACAATATTTAGGCTTTGCGAAACATCAAGAAATACACCTGAGCAAATCTTGCTTTCATCAAGAGCTTTCTCATAGAAATCGGTGATTCTATATACCTGGACAATAGCTGAATGTTTGCTCCTGAGCCCAAGCTGGTGGTTTTCGTCAATAACCGGGAGTACACATAGGACTTTTTTTTACTTTTAAATTCATTTTTATAGTTTCTTTCATTATTAAAATATATTCTAGACAAAAATGCTTAAATCTAATTTGACAACAACAGTTACTTAATCTAGCTTACTGGATCTTACCGAACGCTCTAAACTTCAAAATTTCATTCAACTTTTGTCTTTCGGCCTTAAAAGCTATCTTCCGATTAATCTTATCTATAAATTATAAAATATTTAAAATTTCCAAGGAAAGCAGTTTTAGAAAAAAAAATTAGATGCCGTATCTTTTGAATTTTTGTATACCGAAAACTATGGCCCTATCCTACTATACCTACTTAAGCTACTTAACTTATCTTATCTATAATCGGGATGGCGATTCACTATCTCAATTGCGATTTCGAGCGCCCGTCATTCGTCAACAACGTGCACACGCACAACCAAGATTTAATTAATGCGATAAACCACTGGTCACTTCTTAGAGGTGCGGGCTCATGCTAATGAACGCGGCCTTTCCACGAGATCCCCCTAACTATCCTAAATCTAACTTACAACTAAGTGGAATATGTTACCTTAGTAACGTACCGAACTAACAAAGCGATGAGGAGAACTGAAGCCTCGAGCATTCGGTGTACTGAAATTACTAAAACGAAGCAGTTCCTGAGCATTGGCAACATACCCGTCGTAGATGAGCCCCCTATCCATCGCACCGCGGTGGCGGTGGTATATTACCGGGATATCATCCCTACTTTGTACCAACCCTTAGCATCAATATGGAGAAAAGCCTCTAGCAGGATAAAGCCCGATAGAAGTGAGCTCTCATGGTACATTTCAGATCAGGCTATTATCGTTGGTCATTGCCCTTACAACGTGCCTTCGAATCACCTTAATCAGGAAATTGCCAATTCCTATTCAGATTAGCCCCATCGTAAAGTACCTTGTTAGGATAATATTTTTGTACTCTGATTCTGGTGTTCTGTACAAGCCGAGACAAGTCCTAAGACACTGCCTTTTAAACACCCGAATCCTTTCCATCTGATACGGCGCTACATTGCACCACACAGGACAATCATACAATGATTAGGGCCACATAGCACATGACTTTCACCCTGGAGACAAGTTGACTGCTGTGAAACAGCCTTCTTGGCTCCAGCAAGAGAAGCATCTAAATACTCGTATTTGTCAAAATACGAATACTTATCGACCCAAATACCAAGGTATCTCACTACGCTTCTCACCGCGTACTGTCCAATGATGGCCAAATATCGCCAGTTATATCTGGTATCCCGAGAAGCCCATTTCAATGGATTCCTGAAAAAGATTGTTTCCGACTTTTGAAAATTGATTTTCAATTTAAAATCATCGCAATATGCCTTAAAATGACCGAAATCACGCTGCAGGAGAATTCATGACTTCGATTTTTAGACCAGATCTGTACGCCACTAAATCGTCTGCGTACGCTATGGCATGATTGAGGGAACCTACTACGAGTAGATCACTTGTGTAAATGTTCTTTCCCATAAGCATGTCGTAAGTTATATACAGGTATAGCAGAGGTTTCGGCCCTCACCTTACGGTGTCGAAGGTCTTCTCAAAGTCAGCTTCCAAGAGTAGGTGTCTTAATGCGACGTTTGGAGTACCGTCTACTACTGACGACTTTTTGTTTTTCAGAGACTCAAAGATGCACAGGAGTTCGTCTTTCCGCACGAACAAATTCGAGGAAGCCCGTTCATAGACGAATATAACATTTGACGCGTTTTCTTCACTGAATACGATGAAACCGTGATTGTCGGATCGCCAATTTTGAAGTTCGTTGCGCGATTACGGTGATTACGGTGAACCGTAAACACTGCCTCGAAAAAAGAACCCAGCAAATCCACTTTCTGCTGTGGGTCTTCGACTACGAAAAGACCGTCGCCTGAGTCGGCACTCTATGGACTTATGCCAACGGTCAGTAGTGTCTGTCTGTTTTCTGTCGCTTGTGGAATTCGGACACACTGAATGTCATTGTGATCTTTCCGCCTGAATAATTTATTTATTTGCGGGAATATGTTTGGACTACTGGATTTTATAGCCCGAATGTCACATTGGACTTCTTGTCACACGGTGGTTTTACTGGTTTTGGTACCAATATGACTTTAGCAACTTTCCACTGACTCCACCTGTATTAGAGAAGCTTATTTAATACGTTTTTTAATGACTTCGATTTCTTTGGTTTGAATTTATTTATTTAATTTTTGTGTATTTGTCAGTTTCTGTTTCCGATGCATAATGAATTAGCATTTGACCATCGAACTGGCTAATGGTTTTAGAGGCTTTAGGTCTTTTAGTGCATTTTACTACTTTCCGAAGCGAATAACTGGATTGCTTTACTACTGTCCAGATTTCAAGTTTCTAATAGTCTTTTTTAGAAGTTTACACAGATGTTTTCCTTTACCATTTCTTTTAATTCGCTATTGGACGGCAAAAAGTGATTTTTTTTAGCAATTTAAAAGCTTACTTTTAGCTTCAGTATCTCAGTTTCTATAATTCCGCCTACATAACCCGTTTTACACTGCGTAGTTATCGTCATGTACGAGTGGGTGCCGAGTTGGACATAACTCTAATTTCGATAAATATTTACTTATCCCCTTTGTTGGTATTTTCCTTTACTAGCGCGTGTTATTTTGCGCCGCAAATTGAACGATTTCAACAAACTTATCAACTTCGACTTCGAGTTCATAATATTGCGTCTTAAGTGGTACGCTTAGTTCAACATTTCAAGCCTTGCCAATTAAAATTACTGCCAGTTAGTCTTGTTGTTCTTGTTTTTTTAATTAAAGTTTCACTCATTGTCAAAATAACTGGCGTCAAAGATATCATCAGCTTTTATAAAATTGGTAGGTATTCCATTTGAAACAAAGAAGTCGATAAGAGCAGGTACGAGTATTCTCGTGATATCAGGAATGGCAATAGAAGCTTCATATATATAGCTGAGCCCCAGTAAGTGTGTGTTGCATTAAAGTCACTGCCAATAATGAAACTCGGTTTAAGCGATATGCTTATATTTTTGAAGACGCTTTTTACAAACGCACATTGCTGTGGACAGTAAATATCACCTTGATCAAAAAGTTTAGTCAGAAAATTAAAAATACAAGTTTATTCATCTAAATCTATATTGGCCCCTTCAAAGTAATCCCCATCGACTGCAACACACTTATGCCAGCGCTTGATCCATTCCTCGAAACATTTTTTATATTCGGTTTTCGGTATGTCCATCAGTGCTTCCTGCGATTTTTCCATTACTTCCTCTCGGCTTCTGAAACACGTTCCCCGTAGTGGTTTTTTAACTCTATTGAACAGAAAGAAGTCACATAGAGGCAAATCAGGTGAATTCGGTGGCTGTTGGATGGTATTTGTTGCATTTTTCGTCAAAATGACGGCACTGTGCTACTTAACATGGTGCAAAATCCACGAGTTTTCTGTCCACAATTCTGGTCTCTTTCGGCGAATTGCTTCACGCAAACATCTCATAACGCCCAAATAATACTCTTTCTTTACTGTCTGGCGTTCTGGCAAATTCGTGATGCACTACACCGTTGTAATCCATGAAAACCGTGAGCATTGCCTTCTTTTTTGACTGAAAATGACGTGGTTTTTTTGGTCTCGGCTCATTTGGTGAACGCCATTCACTTGCCTGATATCTGGATTGCGTGTCATACTCATAAACCCACGTCTCCGGTAATGAACCTTTTGATGTATGTGGGATCGGATTCAGCCTCGCAAATCTTCTCTTTTGCGACGTCAACACGGTCTCTTTTTTGCATGAAATTAAGGTCTTTTGGAACCAACTTTGTTGCTACACGATGGAAACCCAAATCATTAACCAAAATGTCTGGGTCGGATCCATAGGCAAGGTTCAAGTCCTCCTCTATCTCTCTGAGATATCTTGCCTTTTTTGTAGGTCATTGGCTAATTACCTGAGTGTTTTCCTTCGCAATTAATACGCGTTTTAGAGGTGATTTGCAGCATGTGACTGAATCTTTGGCAAAGTTTGCACTGAGGGATTAATCTAACATTCTTACGCAGAGGCCCATTTTGGATAACCAAATTGAGATCCGTTTTGATGTCATATATTCTTTCAAGATATATTTGCCTTCCCTTTCAATTGTTATTTCTCTCGTTTTACGATTCTGATTTTATCAACACTTTTAAAATTGCTGTCTTAGTTTAAGGACAACGCAGGTATTCCTCTACATTATCCAAGTGTTGTTGTTACGCTGTTCAATGGTGTAATCGATTCGTAACAACGTCTTTAACATGGTTTATACAATACAATAGTTTGCCGTAATCCGCAATCCCGATAACGATGACTGGCGGCGGTTGCCGTTGTTTGATGTGACGAATTTCTTGGAAACGACCACTTGTTACGTAGTTTTGTCTTGTTTTTCCAGCTTGCTCCCATCAATCCCAGGCCGTTTCTTGGTCGTTTCCTGGTCGTTTCTGCAAGATCCAATCACTTTCAAGGATTAAATCTTCTTTGATCGTTTCATAGCTTTATCTGTAGAGTCAAAACTTAAGGCAGACTTTTTCCGACTCTTAAGACGTGTCACCTCTTTGGCCTTAATTTTCTCTAGCTCTTTTTTAACCCGAATCAACCCAGAATAGCTCGGCTCTGGCACTGCGGTTAATGGCTCACCTGTAATGAAACGTGCTTGAGTTAAAGGATCTAAATCGGAACCTCACATTGAACATAGAACATTTGACATAAAATGGTATAAAGGTCTTCAAACACGAGAACAGCAGAGCCAATAACGCGGCGTAAATTAAATTTCACCGACTTAACATCGGCTTCCCATAGCCTGCCAAAATGTGGAGCTGACGGCGAAAAAATATGCCATTCGTTTCCGTCAGCAGCGAGTTCAGCCTCAATGAGATTGTTGTGGGATTGCGACAAGACCAGCATCTGCATTTCAGAGAAACAGCGGCGGGTCCCCTGAAAATTAGTACCGTTTTCGGAATATATGTTGCTGCACTTCCCGCGACGAGCGATGAACCTGCGTAATGCAGCCAAAAATGCGTTCGTAGTGAGATCACTCACCAATTCCAGGTAAATATCCTTTGTTGCCATACAAACAAAGAGTGCGATGTAGGCTTTTGATGGTTTGACGTTTCTGGTTTTCGACAGATTTATTGTGATTGATCCTACGTAGTCACAACCCGTGAAAAGTGGGTGTCCAGTAGCAGGTTGAGTGATTCATCACTTGAGGTTTTCCAGGAGCCATCGGGTTTGTTCAAACAGCTAGGCATCATAGGATTTGTAGAGAGGATTTTTCTTAGCTGCGATGCCTCAGAGGTTTCTGTGATTTTGTCACAGAATGACCTCCAGGATTCTCGCTTTGCCTTCCTCAGTTCTTTTTTGTATAATTTGAGGGATGTATTAAATATTAACTATGAGGTTAATACTTTTAATATAATCAAAAAGTGACTCACCTCTATCGTTGACGTCGGTACTGCCCCATACCGTGCGATCAGCGTTAGCGTCGCACCAGATGATGAGGCCAGTTTTCTTGCCTTCCACCTTCGAGTACCACCCTTTCTATGTTATCACCAGGGAGAGGACCCATATGATGGTGGCCAAGATATGCCAATGCAAGCCAGTAGGAGCATTTGGCAGACTCTAGTTTGACAACAGTTAATTCGGGGTCGCTGAGATTAGGAAGTAAAAATGCATTAAGGCTACGTGCCGCTAATATACAAGTTCTAATCTTAACTTTGTCTCTTGTATAGAGCGGAACGAATACAGGTGTCCTAAGTCCACGAACCACGCTTTCCACAATCCATGGTTCCTGGATTAGGATAATGTCTTCTGTTTTTGGAGAGATGCAGAATGAGTGCGGCCGAAGCCTTTTTTGAGTGATGGAGATTAGTCTGGAAAAACCGTATTATTGCTACAATCTACCAGAATAGCCCCCACCACGGTACTCCGATTCTGAAGATGTGCCCAAGAGCTCATATTCTTCCTCTGATCATATAGGATCCCTTGTTGCTTCGTCATCGGCTTCCATTTCCGATAGGATGTCAGAAGAGGAGACGGATAGATTGGAGTCATCGATATCCATGAAAGAATCCATGGAAAGTACATCGATGCTCCGATCTAAGGCCAGATCTAAGCTAAGATCTGCCCTTAGTTTACGCTAGAGGGTTAAGGGATTCAGTATTGATCACAATTAAAGCGCTTCTATAAGTGTCGCTTATTTGTTCCAGTTCCGCGACTTTCCAGTCATGAGTCGGGAAGGTCGGGTTGCTGAGCCTGATGATCTCCAGAATTCTTTCTGGGGAGAACGGTGGGCTTTCGGTCTGCTATGGATATCCTCCTTAGCCACGACCTCGGACTTTGCATCTGGCCAAATCCCTCCTAATCCACCTATTGCTTTGTTGTAAAGATCGAGAGATCTTTGATCGGCACTAGCGATAAGTTGTGATGGAAGGTGATAAGAAGTTTTTTGCAGGATGGGCAAGAAGTTGTCCGAAAGCTTTAGATTTCCGAAACTAACACCGTTCTGGTGGTATCGATCCATCGGTGTCGTTTTTGTCGATTACCGCGATCGTTATTGAATCTTCTAGGTTTTCGCTAAAAGACCTCAAAGATGTGATATTGGTAGGCCCAAGGGGGTTTTGGCACGGCACGGTCTCCTCCAACTTGGCGCTTGGAGCAGTGGCTAATCCGTGGGTAATCCGTCTTTAAGGATGTTATTAGCCCACTTAATCTTGCTCTTTATGTCCGCACTTCGCTCAACCGCCGGAAGGTTTTGATAATGCGTAAAGCATTTCGGCGTCTGATATAGAGTACCTTAGATGGAGCTGCCGACGCAGTTGAGATCCTGAGAGAGATGTTGGGCTCTCAGCCGGGCTGATTCTCGGTACGATTCGTATGACACCTTCATCTAGCCCAGGGAGGGCGGAGAAGTAAAACGGCGGGGGAGGGGAGAGGGCATCCTTTAGTTTCGTGACTCATCTGGAGAACTTCTCCATATTCATTGACCATACTCAGCCCCTAGAACTCGATAAGTTCGAATCCGTATTAGTATTAGAATCCGTTTATATTCCACTTATCTACCATTGAAACAGACTCATGTCATGCAGTGATCAGTTATTTTAAAATCTTATATCGCGCTAATCAGAGCAATAATCAATTTTCAAAGTTTAAAATACCATCCACTTTCGCAAAAATATGATCGATACAAGTCTGAGAATAGCTAGAAAGCCTACTCGGTACATTTATACCACTCTCTAATCTATTAGCAGACATTAATGATAGATATTTGTCTGAGATTGCAGATTGTTCTAAAACCCTAGACATGTCCCTAAAAATGAACAAGTTTTTAGTTCTCTCCTCAGTAAAGAGAGAAGATACATCTTCGAAGAAAACAATCTTACCTTCAACATGAAGTTTATAGAAACACGTGGAAACAAATCTTTGTTCATCAAGTACCCTAACCATATCAGAACTCCTTAGCTCGGGTCTACAAAACTCGCAGTTATCAAACAAACTATCAATGACTAAAACCGCAGTACTACCCGAGGCATAAGTATTGTTAGGTATACTTAGGATACAATTTGTAACCCGACATTCTATAAAAATTCTTTTCATTTTCGTAGATTCATATTTCTGAGAGCAAAATAGAAACGGGCTTGTTAAAAAAATGATTCGATGTGAGCCAACACGAAATTTGTTCGTAGGCTTCTTATGTTTTGGTGTATAATCAAAAAATTATATTACGAGTATTTTCGAATTCACTGCAATGAAAAGCACTTTTATAAAATTATTTTTCATATTTACAAAAGGGTTAAGTTGCTTAATACCATAGTTATAATTTAGTTATAAAATAAAAACGGTAGGAAAATACTAGAAAGAAGGCAAGATAAGTTATCGAGATCCTCAAATGAACAAATTCTAATAACCTTATCTCCTACTTGTTTTCTCATAAAGATTACGTCACTACTAACCCGTAAAGATTAAGATTCTTTTTCTACTTTAACTGCATTGTACTATAGCGTGATAAACTTTGATATATAAAAATAGGATTTTTGCCAAATACGCCAAATAAATCTGATGACATCTTTTTCTTACGTTTGCTCGTAATAACTTTCTGTTTATCTTCCACTTTTTGAAATTTGATGCAGTAAATGTTGATCGATTTCCTGAAAAAAGTTGGATATTCTACTGGAGCCCGGTGCAGGCATTTTAAATACTGACATCACATGTAGCTCACAATGAAGGAGTTTAGATTCAGTGAATGTTGAACGGTTATTGTGTTTAGTATTCTTACTTAGCAATATGACGTGGAACGGCCGCCAACCAATAATCCTGTTAAGTTATGTACAAGTATCTCTGTCTTTGGACAGTTCCCCTCAGTTTCGCACTCTCAGTTGAATGAAGTTCAATTTCACTTGTGCCCAAGTTGTTCGTCTCCTTCAGGTAGAAATCGTTAAATTTTATTCGCGAACCATCTCAGGCGGCTAATGGATATTTTTCTGACCTAGTCGATATCGCTGCATTGCTCGTAGGGTTCTTTGTTGCATGTACCTATGTCAACATATACCGGACCAACTCATGGAATCTTGAATTCAAAATGACCAAGGATATCTTAGTTTGTTTTCTGAGCAGGAGTGGGATGATAAGTGTTTGTTGACGGGCCACTACTACTCAATTTTCATTACGTATATTTGGGCAAAGAAACAGCATCGGCAAGTGTGACTCTTCGTTTAATTTCTAATGAGGTATCTTTATCAGAGTTAAAAGCGGAGTCAAGGTAGGCAAAATCCCTAACGGCCCCCGTCCATTTTTGTTGGAAAGAGATACTTGGTTTTTCATTCATTCATAGCTAAAACAATTTTTCCGATTCATATGAAAGTAATTGCACCGAGTTATGGAAAACTGTGGCTTCAGTATTGGTATGCGACATTACTCGGTATGATGTTGAAACAGTCATTTGACACCGCGTGAGCCTGTCTAAGAACTTTTTTTAATATCGCAAGTTTTGGCTGGACTGTTTCTGATCTTTACGAAACTGCAAGTGTTTCCTCTATAGAAGCTATCATATGTGTCCTTAAAATCGGATGACTTGTAGATTCACCGAGAAACAAACTGCACTTGAGGGCAGCAACTAGATCGTTTACAAATGTTTACCGGTATTTAGAGATCCACATACATAATACAACATACGATGTAAAGTAGACTGACGCTTTTATAATTGGAATACTTACTTAGCTGGCACTACAGTTCGGAGTGAATCTGAGCCTCAACTAACAAGCCTCTCGAGTTAGTCTAATCTTTAGCTAATTGCCTCCAGTTGTGCACTCCAAGTCGGTTGAGCTCCTCTTCCACTTGTGAGCGCCACATAAAGTGATGTCTTCCGGTCCTGCGTTATACCACCGGGTTAGGTTCGAAGACACTGTGGCCGGAACATTGGGGTACTTTCGCTCTACATGTCCTAACCATCTCATGCGATTGATGCGCAGTGTCGCTGTACAATTCGTCACTGAATCTTCTTTTCCAAAGCTCGTCGACGCAAACGGGAGCGAATATTTTTCCAAGGATTTTTCTCTTCTCGAAACTGCTGAGTATATCTTCATCCGCTCTTGATGATGCCCATGGTTCTGCGCCATAAAGTAAGACAGGGATGATAAAGGTCTTATATAGAGTCTGCTTAGTTTTTCGGGATAGGGCCTTACTATTCAAATGCCTTCATAGTTCAAAGAAACAGCGATTGATTGATTGAACTTCTTGAGATTTTTCCAGGATTTGCGCCGAAGTGTGAAGATTTGGTCGATTCATTCTCTGAAAACGCACTAATAGGAATCAATCAGGTTGATGGCGAGGATTTTCAGACGTTAACATAATATGGCAGATCTTGTATCCGATGTTGAGGAGACTTACTCCTCTATAGTTGGCGCAGTTAAGGGGGTCTTCTTCGATGCTGTTATTTCATTTATCAAGCATACACTCTTCTAACCAGATTTGAGAAATGAGTTGGTGCATGCTCCCCATAAAGTTATTTGCAGCAGTAAACCACCAGGTCCAGCTGATTTGTTGTATTTTAGCTTAGATATTGCTATCCTTACTTCGTTCTGATCAGAAGTACGGACGTTTTTCCTATCATCATCTAAGTTGTATGACATATTCTGCCTGACGATAGCATGTTGGGTTTCTTCGCTGTTATACAGTCTGCATAAAAAGTTTTTTCATATTCTCAGCTTCGACTACGACTCCATTACAAGGTTTCCTTCTTCATCTCTACAGGTTTCTGTATGGGTCTTCTTGCTTTGACACGCTCTTTTTACCTCTAGAGTACAACCTCTCAATATTTTCTGGAGAAGTCGATGTTCTTTCCCTCTGCTCCGTCGTTGCAGCGCTGCTTTGTAAGCTTCTTGTTCCGCTACATGTGCTGCTTACCGGCATTCGTCATCAAACAAGCGATTTCTTGGTGGCGGTCGGATGAAACCCAGCACATCAGATCCGGAATCTCTGGTCACACGTTGACAGCACTGCAACACTTCTTGATGCTGGCGGTACTTGATGCTGGCGGCATAGTAGTTGTTGACAGATTTCGTTATATACGTTCTGCGAATATTTTGGCACCCTACTGCGACTGCAAATTTTCTACTTTATATCTTTTCACAGTCGTTCTTCTTTGTTGTAGGGCTTGCGAAATCCACATTCGCACCTTGGCTACAACAAGATGGTGATCCGAATCAATGCTGATGGAATCATCGGCCCATATTTGTTAAAGCGCGATGCCATTGACGTGACAGAGCTTTGGTTTCAACAAGATGGCGCTACATGCCACACGGCGTGCGACACCATTAATTTATTGCGGAAAACACTTGCTGAGCGCATAATTTCGCGTAATGGACCTGTGAACTGGCCTCCACGATCCTGTGATCTCACACCTTTAGATTACTTTCTTTGGGGGTATGTGAAGTTAACAGCCTATGCCGATAAACCAGAGACGTTGGACGATTTGGAAGTCCACATTCGAGGTGTTGTTGCTGATATACGGCCCCGATTGCTCGATAAAGTTGTCGAAAATTGGACTTCACGATTGCGCTTCATTCGAGGTAGCCGTGGAGCGCATGTGCCCGATATCATATTCAAACACTAATGGCATAAGATTATCTATCATATAAAGCTAATATCATAGACATTAACATTAGGTTCAAGTGTTTTATTTTATATTGAATTTGTGTATTGAATTTGTTAAAAAAAAACACCCTTTACATACATATGTTACGAATATGTTACACTTTTGTACGAGTAAATTTGTTTGCCTTGCCTTATAGCAGTTTAGGACTTTCGCATATTGTTTGGCTACACGTGGTTGGTTCATGAGTCTGAATATTTTGTGCGAAGATGCGAACTTTGTTATACTTGTTCCATGCATCGATAGACTTTCTCGCTTCTTCTGTATACTCGTAGATATAATTAAAAAAGACTTTGCATTTTATGGATGGATTAAAGAATTCTCTCAAGGCATACATCTAAAGCTCCGTGGCTTGAATTAAAAAATGACCGCGGCATTGTGGTTGAAAATAGTCGTGATTTTTATAGACGTTGAATTTATTAAGCTGAGCGCTTTTCACAGTAAAAGTAAAAGTAATTTGCTGAAGTCGATTTTGAAGTGATTTACAAGTAAACTGGGAACTCCGCTCAGGTATTCACGGGGAACCCTACATGACGTTGAGTAAATTGTTGTTTTTTTTTTATAAATTTTTTTAAATTGTAGGCACTGTACTGAGTACACAAATTGAATTTTTGCTCTTTCCATAAATGTAAATCGCTGTTTTTAGAATACAATAACTATAGATCTCATCTACTTACTCGTATGAAGATGGCCCAAAGTGGACTTTCGGAAAACAAAATCTAAAAAACTAGTTGAATGATATCTTTCTTTGAACTAGCATTGTTCAATGGATCTGGTTATTATGCATCCTCATCGATTTTTGATTAATTCCATGCCTCTGCTCCATAGTGCAAGACTGGGATTATTGAGGTCTTATAGACGAATAGGGTCACTTTTCGTGTTCGTGAGAGGGCTGCCAAAGAATCAGCGATTGGCAAGAGCTATTCTTCGTTCGATCTCAGCGCTGGTGTTGTTGTTATATCTGTGGAGGGTAACGTTCTGTCCGAGACGTCGGTGTTAGGTGTCCTTTCTAGTTGACAGCATATACTTGGTCCTGTCCTCGTTGACTTTTAAACCCATCTTCGGCGCTTCCATCTCAATACTAGCGAAAACACCACTGACAATTCGCTGCTTTCTTCCGATTACGTCAATATCATCAGCATATGCGAGTAATTGGACGGACTTTTGACCGATTGTACATCTTGTGTTCGCGCGTGAGTTTTGCACTATTCTTTCAAGAATGATGTTAAAGAAATCGCATGACAGCGCATCGCCTTGTCTTGTCTAAATCCTTTTTTGACCTCAAAGGTCTCGGTGAGTTCTTTACCCACCTTAGTGGAGCACCATGCATTTTCCATCGCCATCCTGTACAAGCGGACGAGTTTGGCATGGATTCCAAAACTAAACATTGCTCTGGATAGCTCCTCTGTAAATGCTGTCACCCTCGGCCTTAAAATTGGTGAATAGGTTATGTGTATCGACTTGGAACTCGCACTTGCTCGTAGTGCAAATATTTTGTTGATGATGGACTTTTCTGTCCTGAAGCCACACAGATATGGACCAATCAGGTTTTTGACGAACGGCTGCAAGCGTTCACACATTACTGCAGATATGATTTTGTAGGCGATGTTAAGATGAGTGATGCCTCTGTATTTGGCAAAGTTCAGGGGGTCTCCTTTCATGAAGATGGGAGAAACCATGCTGAGGTTCAATTCATATTTTACAGATGAGTTGGTGTTTGCTCTTTACAAAGTCATCGCCCGCCGCTTTGAACAGCTCGGCAGTCAGGTGGTGGGCTCCAACAGCTTTGTTGAACTTAAGACTAGATATGGTTATATTCACTTCATCCAGGTCCAGTGGACGAAATTGTTGATCTAAAATCCTCAGCACCGACTGCGACTCTACTACGATGTTCACTTGTTAGTCTCTAAAGGTTCGTGGTTCGTTTTTTTTTTAACTTTTAGTAGAACTTCCGAATCTCATTCCAGGAGCAGCATCTCTCAATTTCCCCGACTGAGAACTCCTCATGCTCATCCTTTTCCTCATGAGAAGCCGGTGTTCGTCTCTCCTCTTCTGCACGTAGAGCTCGTGAACAGCTCTAGTTCTTCTATGCAGAGCCGCTTTTTATACAACTTGCTTAGCTAGCTGCATATACTTGCCGGAGTGAAACCCTCACATTAGAGGCGGCATCTCTGCTCATCCTTTTTTCTCATGAGAAGCCGGTGTTCGTCTCTCCTCTTCTGCACGTAGAGCTCGTGAACAGCTCTAGTTCTTCTATGCAGAGCCGCTTTTTATACAACTTGCTTAGCTAGCTGCATGTACTTGCCGGAGTGAAACCCAGCACATTAGAGGCGGCATCTCTGATGGCTTTTTTCCTATGTTTGCACTGGTCTTCGATTTTTGATGCTGGCGGCATAGAACTTCTTAGGGGATTAAGGGAGACTCGATCGGAAAAGGATTTCGCGATCTCTTGCGATTGTAGCCATCTGACATCGAATTTCCTCACAGTATTAGCTTGCCTTTGCGTTGTTCGAGATATCCGCAACTACAACTAGGTAATAGTCCGAGTCGATGTTGGCGACAATTTTATGTTCCTCTTTGTCTCCATTTTTTTTAATGTAGCGTGCGCTCAAGGGATTAAGTTGCCCTTAAAATGTTTGCACACAGCGCGGGCGAAGAAAAATTAGGGAGGAAAGATAGGTACCGATGTACCTGGGTTTAGAGAGCTCGGTAGGGCATTCCACAAGCGAGCTATTCGGCTTAGGAATGAATCACGATATTTCAGAGTACGTCCGAAGATGGGCTTGAGGGTATACTGATGAGCATTCATAGCGAGACGGGTGTTACGGTTGAAGGTTTGAAGTGGTCGGAATGCTACTGGTGATTTCTATGGAGCGCAGATGGTAGATATAGCGATAAAACAAAGTGAGGCACGAGGTTGTCCATTGACTGGGTCATATTAGCATCACCTATTAGTTTTATCTCACGGTTTTGAATCCAATCTGGCAGATGCAGTGATGTTTGAGGCACACCTGACCAAATGTGTGCACTGTACTCCAATTTTGGGCGGATGAATGCCTTATATATCGAGGCCAGCTCAGAAGGGGAAAACTATTTCTTACATCGTTGAAGGAAACCTAAATATTTCATAGAATTTCTGGCGACATTGAATATGTGGTCATTCCAAAGTAAGTTGTCATTGACATACATACCGAGAATGGAATGTTTTTCGGTTTCGACGATGCAAGTGCCATTCAACACCTGTTAATATCAGAATTTAATGAGCTTAACATACGCTGGCGTTCCCGTTCTACAGCCGAAGAGCAGGGACGTGAGTCAGGAAACGAATATGAAAAGTAAAGAGCATTGTCATCAGCAAAGGAATATACTGGATTAGAATTAGCTGACAAGATCATTGATTAAAATTAAAAAGAGTGTCGGGGATAGAACGGAGCGCTGGGGCACACCAGCATTTATTTTGTGAGTATCAGACTTGAAACCATCCAAGACAACTTGAATTGAACTTTCCGAAAGGTAATTTGTAATCCATTGAAGAAGAGAGTCGTCGATCTGAAATGCACGCATTTTCGACAAAAGAGCCTGATGCCAAACTCTGTCAAATGCCTTACAAATATCAAGTGCAACTATGTTGCTTTCGTCAGATTAATGTACGCTTTGGTTCCACTTTTCGGTGAGACATGCCACCAAATCACCTGTTGCTGTTCCTGTTGCTACGAAAACCGTACTGCCGGTCATGAGCTGACGATTTATCAGCGTTTCCATGACCTTGGGAAGAAGGGACATAAGTGCAATATGTCTTTAGGAGGGAAGAGAAGAATATTTGCCTTTTTTAGGGACGGGCTGGTCAAATGCTGTCTTTCATCTGCCCTAAAGAGTAGGATTGATGAAAAAGCTTACGCAGTGGTTTTGCCTTATCCAAAGAGCTGACAGCTGGAATGTCATTGTGAATGAGCGTTGGGATGAAGGATGAGGCAGTTTTTTCTAATGTTTTTGACGAACGACCGAAAGCTTTTACTACCTTTGGGACACTGTAGTTTTTTTTTGACTCAGTTCTTGGTCGTATTGGAATTTCACACATTTTAGAAAGACGTTGCAGTCATTCCTGGCTCGTTTAAACTTTTTTCGGTTTTCCTCTGTCGGGTTGGTCTTGAAGGACCGTAAAAAAACATTTCTCTAACCCTGATAGCCTCTTTACAGCTCGAGTCGTACCATGCCTTTTACTTTGGTTTGATAGTCTTCATCCGATGAGGGATAAGGGATCTCATTCCAAAGAGAATAGTGTCTGTGATCATGTCAGCAGCGGCAAATGTGTTATCTCAAAGACTCTTATACATAATTATTTCAAAGCATGAACCCTTTTCCATTTTTGAATGATTCAAATTGTCTAAAGGTTAGAAAGACATGATTTGGTATTTCGTAGGCTTGACGCAAGGCGGCACAAAACTATTGACGCCCCAGCAGTTATTCAATTTTATTGTTCTAAAACAAAAGTACTAAAGCTTCCCATACAAAACATCTTTCGTTTATTCTTTTGCTTATGAAAGGTGCGAAAGTAATAATAAATTTAATCAGAAAGGTAGTAATAATGATTCCGGCAACTACACAATCATTTTTCAAATTATTGTAAATTGGTCTATTATTTTCGAAAGGCAGATTGATTTCTGTTTGTATTTGATTATTTCCCAAGACTGAGATGTTCGAGAGACTGACACTGTAGATTTGCAAATAGATGTGGAAATTGTATCTGCAATTGAAAAGTACAATAAATCTTAGATACAAGCATCTACAATACTGTCAGTAAAGCATATCGTTTTGTACCATGGGCTGAGATTTAGTTTTACGGAGATTGCTTTGGCATTTTTCTTAAGTCAACATTGAATTCAAAGACTTGAATGCTGTCAATATTTATGAGTACTAAGAGCTAGATTATCATCATAATGCATATAAGGAATGATTCAGGAAGACTTTGCTGATTCATCATATATTGCAGTATAGCTACATGGTCAATCGAACTAATTGAACTTATCATCGGGCGCAATAGCACTTTTACAAATTCATTTACAATCAAAACGCTAAAGCAATGACACCTTGTTTACGTAGTTGTTAGAAAGTTAAATTTGTAATGATTAATTAGCAAGCCAACCTTTTAAGGCTGTCTGACAAGTTATGACTATTGAATCCGATTAATCAATCTCTAACTCCCTTCTTACTTACTTAGATGATTTTATGGTTCAGGGTAAACCTATGGACTAAAATAAATAGCCTGCCTTTCAGATTGCTGCCTTACTTTTAGCACGCCTAACCATTTGAAGTCTACCTCTATTTCACCTATATACGTGATACATAAGTCGAGTTCTTCCCTTATTGCGTAGTCCTTGCGACGGCGAATCAAAAATGTTGCGTTGGTTTCAGAATTTAATAGCACCGTGCACACTTTTTTTTCGAGATTTCAAAGGTTTGGATGATCAAGATTATAACTAGACAAGACCTTACTACTCATATATATATATATATGTATAATGCATGCGAAAGCGTACTTTTACCTTATAAATGCTATTGAACAAGTCGCTAACATCGATAAAGAGTTGCTAACGATTTATGGTTCGCCCCCAAAATCTTTCTAGTCTTTCAATAGTTTGACCAGTAAAGGGGTCTTCTTTCTTGTGAAGCTGGCTTACCATGCTAAGTTTTCACTCAACAGGAACACTTTCTTAGGCTCAAATGTCCCAAAATTTGTATGCATTTCAGTCGGCTTTATGGCCTTCCTGTCAATTCATCGATAGGATATGCGAGGAGGAATGGCGAAGACAAACGATAATACGAGTAATATACCAACGGAGGAAAATCTAAGGGAAAGTGGTAACTGGTAACTCTCCATTATTATGGAAGGAGCTGCAAGTCGCTGATACGACTACCTTTAATTGATTTCGAAAAAGCCTTCGACAGTTTCGATCGAATTATTACTTGGATAACCTAGCTCAAGATGGTAATATCATCTCCAGGCAGAAGTTTACATCCATGTAAATATTCAGATAAATATGGCGAAATGTTCTTGTAAACTCTGTTTATCCAGATCTTCAAAATCGGGATCAACTGCTCTCGAAGTATTGATCCAGGAAGCTTTTTCATTCACCATTTTGAGACGATTGCTCCTAGTGGATTCCTCGTACATCTTTATATCTGTTGTGTGAAGATATCAATGGCATCCAGTTCAGCTTAGACAAAAGGTGATGATGGACCCGCAGAACTCCATCAAATGACGCTCCATAAGAGAGAATACCAATTTGTTGTAACATCTGGATGCCATCTCCTATTTTGGCCAGTAATGTGATGAATGGTGAATACCCCAATTCAAGATGTTGTTAATATCCAAGCTCACACTGCGCAATACATGCTTGTCTTTCAAAACTTTTTGAAGTCAACACTGCTCCTTGGGCTTCTGCAACGGTTAACTATTTGCTATTTATTTACTTGTATCGTAAAATATGAAGATGGATTTTTTACGGTAATAGTATCAACTACTCTCATCTAGGAGATAAATCGGCGGTATAGTACGGAGAGGACCTGAGACTCAACAAAGAAACTTTTTTTTGGCACGTCTTTGGGCTCCAGATTCCAATTACGCGCTAGAAGAAATGTAGGCGCCTGAGGTACATTTATTATTTGGGGTCGATGTTAATCTCATAGACTTCGCTGTATTTCTCCTCCTCTGTAAGTCCGTTTACAAAAAAATCACTCGAAGAATCCTACGTTCAAAACGGATATCTTTCACTAACGTCTATACCTGTGCTTCTAAAAGGAAGATCGGAATGATTAGGGCCTTATATAGAGTCTCCTTAGTCCTTTTTGGCACTGCCTAGTAACTCAATCGCCTTATTATGCCAAAGAAACAGTTATTCTAAAGTGTAACACTTACTTTGATTTCCAATGAGACAGTATCTATAGATGGTGTAGTTAGAGCTGTCTATTGTGACGACCTGTCCGGATGTTGACCGTCCCCTCTCATTGACAGCGTATATTTGGTTCTCCACTCATTCATAGTCAACCCCATTTTTGTCGTTTAGGTTTTAATATTTGCAATCATACCAGTGACAGCCTGCTGCACTCTATAATATCAATACAAGTTGCGCATACAAGTTGAGGTTGGCTTCCGAGTTTCGCCCAATTTTTCCAGGTATGTTGTTAAAGCAGTCCCATGATAGCGCATCACCATGATCAAATGTGAGATTGCTTCCTATCTTGATGAAGCAGCGAACGTTCTCCGTCGTCAGTTTAGCGGGGATGGCAAAATTAAGCTCGGCACTGTATTTTTTTTTTCTACGGAACAGAGCGCCCTGATAAAGAACTAGTTAATTCTACTACTTGGAAGTTTGCTTTACAGGAATTTCTCATTCTTTTGTAGAGTTAACGTTTCAGTGATAAGATACATACAATACCAACATTCACTACGCCAGCACCGAGTACCTGCAACCTGATGTGAGCGCAGGCCAAACATTCACAGAGGTAGTGCTCCACGTTCCAGCATGTTGCATAACTTATCCCCAGCACACATATGTAAGTACTTAGCAACAGTAAAGTACTCCGTCACAGCGACAGTATGCAGTCTGCAGTCTTCCCTACTGAAAGCCGCTGACCTCTTAGAAAATCCGGCAACCTGGAGAGTCATGCGATCTGAAGATATGCTTATATGAGACCCCACTGACAGTGAAAATCCTAACTAAGGATGCAGGTAGACCTTACTTAGGTGTGGATCCTGAAAAACTCTCCTTATCGGCGATTTCGTTTCCGCAATCCCATTGTAACCTGGGATCCAGACAAGACTCAGTGAATTCAACCTTCCGACTGTGTTCAGTGAAGTTTTGCATCCTCGAACTAGCTTGGAAGCTGAAAAAGGGTTCAGTGAGGCTTTAAGCGCAGATTGGCTTTCGCTACAGATGCAAATGGTTCGTTCCCTCGTAGTATAGTTCATTGTCATTAACATTGCATATTTTTTCGTTTCAAAGAAAGCCGCATGTTGTCCTAACGAGGAGTAAAATCCAACATTGCCGTTCTACAAAAGACATCGGCGCTGCTTCTTAAATCGGTTTTGGAACTATCCGTGAGAAGCCGACTACATTTCTTTCCTGGCTCAAATTCCGGCTAACACCCTTCCTATGCACAGAGAAACTCTATTTCGCCTTTTTCACCAAAAGAGGTTCTAATACCATTGCACCAGAGGGCATGCACATAAGACAAGAGTCAAAATATACTCGTAGTTGGTATGCAAAGTCATCAATGCTCCGGAGCGTGTTGTACTAGATACCACTTTTCTTTAAACGGAAGGATGAGATGGCCTCCCATTTTATGAATATCAAGGGCAGAGAGCAGACAAAACCCGTTCCTGGTAAAAGCTGCGGTGATATATTTTCGTGAAAGCTTGTTCCACCAATCAACCGAAGCATAGGATTTCATTGACCCGTAGCCACGTAGATCCAAATGACCCTTTACGCTGACAGAAGGCCGACAGATGGTGATAACTTTGAGTACTAGATGACTCAGACCAGTCAGCTTCCTCCATCTCATACAGAGGGCAACCACCGTTTTGAGAGGAGTGACTAGAATCCTAATTCAAGGGCACCAATCGTCAATCACGTCTATTGCTGCCTGTCTGCCAGTCTGGGGCAGACATCATATCTATCATATGCAGTGAGTCGACCAAGATGCACCATTTGAAACGCAATCTAGCAGGATCGTCATCGCGTTGGTAGTCATCTTTTACAGAGGATGCATTCGAAAAGCAGCTTTGTGCACATATAACTCGACTATTCTCTCCATGCTCTGCAACGTGAATTAAGTCAGACTTACTCAGACACACTCTTAACGAGCATGTAACGATCTTTTCAGATTTTCGGTATAAAGGCTTTTCTCCCTGTTGGCAAGGGGACCATTCAGGTTCTGAACAGATTCCTTTAGTACTTGTTTTATTCTGAGTTAATAGACTTGCCGATCTCCTCCCTAAAGCGTGTTCAGTTACTTCGCATCCAATTCGGAATTAGATATGGAAACCTTCGATAGTATGCTGCTCCACTTCGAAGGTTTTTCCCCAGAAAATACTTTGGCAGAGTCATAAGTTCGAATGTAGCTCTGAATATATTTTAATTGCATCGCACCAGTAGCCTCAGTCTCCTCCGATAATGTTGATAATGCTGGTAAACCATCTACTTTTATACTTTCTACTTTATTACATCTAATTGTATATTCATGTCTTCGAAACATAAAACTCCTATAAGTTTAATTGACCATAAGTCACAGATATGTCAAAGATGGTTTACAAGTGTTTTCCTTTTCATGTTAAACAATGAGTTCAAAGGCAAGACGCATATACAATCCATAAAGGACAAATGGTTCAAAGTTTCGATTGGAAAATTCAGTTACGGCGGTTTACTCAGGAATGTTAGAATCAATAAAATAAAATGATAATGCCACACATGGAATTGTGAAATTACCCCTATTCAAATTATAACTAGATATCTCCTACTTAATACGAAAAGATACAGTGGAAATCAATTCAATGAAATGTACAGAAAGAAATTAACAAAAGTCTATCTAGGAAGTTTCAATATTCATTTCAGATTACGCAACTTGATTTGCATAAACCATAAAAGTGGAAATGTATCTGGTTGTGCTTTATATCTGGAAGTGCCAACTTCATTGTACACAAAAAGTATACTAGTCGACCGAAGGTAAAGTACAAAGTCACTTGGAAAGCAAATACTCGTACGAGCACGAACACGTGTACTTTTCATTGTATTCTACATCGTACTCGTGTACCTAGATATGCTTCTAATAAAAGAATCAATTAAAAGTGTCTTACCGCGACCATTTCAGTTTGCTAAAATCGGTTCAAAGCGGTTCTATCTAAGCTACACATGTATAAACCTAATCGTTCTCGTATCTCAAGCCCAGAGCTCAAATTAGACACTGGTATTTCTCGATAAAAGTTTGTGCTTAACAATTATTGTGAAGTCAATGATCGAAATGAAATCTGTAATTGGCATAACATCACATTTTGAATGAACTTGATAATGAACTTTGTTACTTCAAGTGTTTTAACAAAAACAAGAGATACATTTCGATCATTCACGTGTACTTGGGCAAAATACCTATATATTATATTATACCTACAATTACATTATTTTCATAATAGTATCTGATAAATACTAGTAACTACCATAGTGCAACCATAATTAGAAAAATATTTCTACTCACGGAAATGATTAAAAAACACGAACTTGCGAAAAGAACAATAGCGGTTACAGTACATCCCCTCATCGAGTGAGATAATTACAATTACAAAAAAAAATTGTAAGCAACGCAAATTTCAGCGCATACCACCATCATTAGGCCAACATTTTTTAACATTTGTTGGAGTGTAAATCTCAGTCATCCGCATTCGTCATCCATCACAAAAACTAGCTTTTCATCCACTATCATCTGGTTCCGAATCCAGAGAATCTCAGTAACACCACTCTTAAGTTTTCCAATAAGGACTTGACAAATTTTTTTTTAAATAAAACGCAAACCATTTGAGATATTTCAAAAACATTATTATCGGCCTGAAGTACAATCAAAACATTTATGAATGGAACTCGACTTCGTTCATATAGCCACCGCGGGCACGTTTGCAGCGTTCGATTCGTTGGACCCAATTTTCAACGACTCGGCCACACATTTCGGCCGAAACTGCCGCTATTTTGCGTTCAATGTTGGCTCTGAGCTCTTCCAATGTCGTCGGCGTGTTGGCATAAACCAATAACTTAACGTAGCCCCAGAGAAAATAGTCAAGCGGCGTTAAATCGCACGAACGAGGCGGCCAATCGACTGACCCATTTCTTGAGATAACACGCTCACCATACTTACTCTTCAATAAATCGATTGTAGCGTGTGCTGTGTGGCTTGTGGCATCATCCTGTTGAAACCACATGTCGTCCAAGTCAATGTCTTCCAATTCGGCCCAAAAATAATCGGTGATCATGGCGCGATAACGCTGACCATTCACAGTAACGTGACGATCGTTATCGCCGACGAAAAAAAAAAGGCCCAATAACGCCGCCGGCATGTAAACCGCACCAAACAGTTATTTTTTGTGTATGAAGTGGTGACTCATGAAGCACGTGTGGATTTTCACCCGACCAATAACGCATATTTTGCTTATTGACGAACCCATTGAGCGAAAAATGAGCAAACTGAAGATGATTTTGCGATGAAATTCATTATCTTGGCGCATCTTCTCCAGAACCCAATCCGAGAACGTACGTCGCTTCAAATGGTCCATCGGCTTCAATTCTTGAGTCAGCTTGACCTTGTAAGGGTGTAAACCAAGATCCTTACGCAAAATACACCATAATGTGGTCTGAGCGATGCCCAATTCTTGAGAATGCCGTGGAATTGACTGATTTGGATCGTTTGCTACGGACACCTGAACGGCAGCGATATTTTCGACACTTCGACCAACCCGTTGTCTGACTGACACGGCAACATCACACAACGAATATGTAGGCTCAAATTTTTGCACTAAAATTGGAGTTAACGCTCTTAAAGTTGCAGTCACCGACTCCGAATTTCGGTAGAAAATTTTTATAATTTGCAGACGTTGTTCGTTCGTGTACTTTACCATGATGAAAATGTTGAGTTTACTGAATAAATTGACAGTGACAGTTTGATGATTAGTGAAAGAGTGCGTTCGCAAATTAAATTCAAAGTTGTGAAGTCCCTATTGGAAAACCCTTTACATTTTTCGACTGAAGATACACGTAAGTTATGATACATACGTTTGTATCTATCTGTATGTTGCTACTTAAAGTTGCTGATGTTGTTTAAACTATACAACTTGCTAAAAAAAAACAAACCTATCCATTCTAGTCATTCCTAATTGTAACATATGTAATGATTTGCATAAATGTAAATTGTGAAGAAATTTGTTTTGATAAAACAAGTGAACTAGAAACCTAGGTAGGTAGATAAGAGTGGTTGTTGGAAATACCAAACCAATTAGGCCTATTGGCCCATTGTGATGCCACGTGTATCTATGATCCTCTAACTAATGGAATCAGTTTGATGAAGCTTATGATGAAGCGTAGCAGACTGTTCACGTCTATATCTTTTAGATCGTTTAAGTCGTTGTAGAAGAAAACTCTGGGATAGAGCTGGACATGTACAGAGTAAGTGGAGGACTGTCTCCTCCCCTTACTCCATCATGCAGCTTCTACAAAAATCATTTGGACGAGGGTTGTCTGAAAAGTTTCCGAATGATACAAGACTTTTTTCTCAATTTTTTTTTTATTTTTCTACACAGTCTCCTTGTAACTCTACACACTTCTCCCAGGGATGCTCCCATTTCTCTAACCCGTCCAAATAGTACTTGGCGTTTTTCTTTGCAAAATAATTACTAAGAAGAAGTCGCTTGGGACTAGATCTGGTGAATATGGAAAATGGTCAAGCAGTTCAAACCGTAATTCATGGAATTTCGCCATGGCAATCGCTGAGGTGTGAGACGGGGCGTTGTCTTGGTGAAACAGGATTTTCTTTTTCTGCTAATGTGGCCGTTTTTCCGCAATTTCTGCCTTCAGCTTGGCAAGTAATGATGCGTAGTATGCTCCTGTAATGGTTTTTCCTTTTTGAAGATAATCGATTAAGATAACTCCTTTACTATCCCAAAAAACAGTCGCCATTACTTTCCCAGCCGAAAAAATAGTTTTTTGCTTTTTTTGGAGCCGGCTCGCCCTTTGCAGTTCACTGTTTTGACTGAATTTTTGTTTTGGGTGTATAATGGTGTGTCCATTTTTATTTACAGTAATTAATCGGCGCCAAAACTCGGATTTATTGCGCCAACAGAGCGTTGGAAATGTTCATTCGAACACGTTTTTGGTCTAACGTATAGTAAGCAAACGCGCGGACAACTTTCTCATGCCTAAAACTTGATTTAATATGTAATAAACACGTTCTTTGGATATTTTCATAACCTCTACTATCTCTCTCACTTTAATTTGGCGGTCTTATAACACCATTTGGTAAACTTTAGCAATGTTATCGTCAGTGGTTGCAGTTTTTGGACGTCCCGAACGTTCATCATCTCCCAAGCTCTTACGGCCAAGTTTAAATTCAGCTGCCCAAAATTTCACTGTGGTAAATGATGGTGCAGAGTCTCCATACACAGAGTCCAACAGCTCAATAACAGCTCGATATTCAATTTTTTCCAGTTTCACAAAAAACACTCACATCGACTCACTCAAACGAGTGTCAACTAAAAACTGTGCGCCCAAAATGAATGAAACTTCGGTAAGTAACTGTCAAAAGATGCACAACTAGCATTCACTAGCTTTACATTGCGGTCGGAAGCTTTTCAGACAACCCTCGTATAAGCGAAAAGCCTTCTTGCGTGCTTGCCTATGAGGCAGTGTCCAGTGATGACACCTATTATGGCGCTTAGATGTTTTCTATTTAAAAGTATCAGACACTTAGAGCGATTCAGATCCAGCTTTGGCCAGATCTGTTTGGTCGCTAGACATGTTTGTCCAACAGTCCACCTAAGGTCTGTTCTTTTATTGGCATCCAGCTTTAGTGTTAGTTTGCACGTAGTTCCCTGGAATGTCTCTGTGGTCCGGCACCCAACAAAGGTGAATGTTGAATTGCTCTGCCATCTCGATGAGCCGAGATGATCGGCATTCGGTTTTAGAATTTAATGAGACCAAGTCCAGAGACTTGATAGCGGCCTGACTATCCGAAAAGATGCGGATATCCTTTGCAGATATCACGTTTTTCTTCAACCAATACAGAGCTTCTTTAACCGCCGAAATTTCCGCCTGGAACACACTACAGTGATTTGGAAGGCGGAAAGAGAGGCTCCGATTTAGCATATCTGAGAAAACACCGCCACCAACTCCGCTATCGGTTTTAGATCCATCTGTGTAGAGATGGATTGACTTGTCCTCCATGAAAGCATCTTCCTCCCAGAAGGATCTAGAGAGGAAGCTTACATGGAAATTTTTGTCAAACCAAAGTTCAGACAGATATGGTGTAATAGATGTTCTCTGTGAGGATTCCTAAGGTGTTAAGAATGTTGGCGTGGCTAAATGAATTATTGGTCCACTGTCGCTACAGTGGCAGCTACTTGCCTGCTGAAAATATCGAAGGGTGTCAAATGAAACAGAATGTCTAATACCGCAGAGGGGGTAGACCGCAAGGCTCCACTTATGCATAGACATGCTTTTCTTTGGACTCTGCTTAATTTAGTGCAGTTGACAGCGTTTTCCAAGGCCGTCCACCAGACGACAAACCCATAAGTACCGGTCTTATGACCGATTGCCGTCATGGGTTATGCGAGGTTGAAGGCCCCATTTATTCCCAATGGCTTTAGTTTCCTGTCAAAAATAAGACCGAAATATTTTGCTGTGTTGGGAAATACTACGCTGCTACCGTTTATTGAAACAGGTTCGATAATTGGAATTTTTTATTTCCTGGAAAATAGGACAAGATCAGTTTTACTCCCAATCCACAGCGATCTGCCTAACGGGCTAAAGCACCACGTCACGGCACCAGCCAGCAGTTATGCTCATATGTAACTATACTGGGAAGCCCTAATCGATTACACAGAAAGTCCTAACTCTCCTATGAGCCTGTATATATATTGGAAGACAGAGGCAAGTTTTCCTAGTGAGCTCAACTTAACGTTGTCATCCTCCAGAAAAAGGCCGGCGCCTCATCCTAATTCGGTTTTGGAGCCATCCGTGAAGAGTATTCTTTTCCTGGCTCAGATTGTTGCATTTTCGCAGCAGCAAGAGTTCTGACATTATCACATCAGACGGCATGTACCTAAGACCAAAATCAAAAGACAGTCGGCGAGCAAGGTCATTAAAACTCCAGTGTGCGTAGTAGCAAAAACCACTTCATTTTAAATGGAAGATGGCTTTGAGAATGCACCCAATGATATGAATCTTAAGCAGTAAATGAGTCAGATCTATCAGCTTCTTCCTTCTTGTAAAGGGAACAACCCCGATTCTGAAAGCATTCACTGAAAGCTCATTTCTAGTGCTGCAATAATTGATCAAGGGATGGTCGTAACAGACATGGAATTTTGAAGGTCGACCTGAGTAAATGTAAAAGATAGGTACTGGGATGGTCGTCACATAAAAATAATGTAGAATTTATAATAATTCCAAGCTCCAGATAGGGACGTGAGTCGTAGTTAAATTTAATCTTTGTCTTTCTCACGACGAGAGAAAAACTGCCATTGATTGTAAAAATAGATTTTACACTTTTCAGTTTAGAGTCCAGGGTTCTGGCTATGAAGTGGCATCAGCAAATTCTCCGTTTTCCTGAGTTACCAAGGAATCCAGAAGTTGGAGCGCGTCAGTTTTGGTGGCAATCTTTGAATTTGAATCTCAAATGTCTTTTTCGGCGCAGGCTTGCTAACTCGTTCAACAACTTGCTGTGTGGAATACTTCATTCTAAAAGTTCATTTTTCCATATTTTTTAGCTACATAGCGCCCACAGTTTATCAACACAGTATTTACACTTGGTCTTAGCGTCATTCAGAGCATTGTTTTTACCAGCTTTTTTATTTTTAAACGTCAGAATTGACTTAGACTATACTTGGGCTGCCACTTATTATGTACTCGTAAGTGAATAATATACAATCAGCAGCTGTTATAAATGTTGTTAGTTTCCTGCAATGTAAAGAATAATTTATATTCCGTGGTTACACTAGATATCATTGGACTGGTTTTCTTATTTACGCCGACTTTTAAAGATCTTTGAGGTTACTCACTTACTCACTTAGGAGGGAACCTGGGCCAATATCAACAAACCTGTCCAGTTAGCTGCCTACAGTGGATGAGGTCTTCTCTTACTGGCGTTCGCCACCTTAGATGTAGACGCCTGACTAGACGGATGTTGCTGTACAGCCCATAGAGTTCTTCGGTGAATGCTCTTTCATCCGCTTTCGACAAAGCCCAAGGCTCTCCGCGATCACTTGAGCAGTTTGTTTGATAGCTAGTTGACAACATTAATATTGGTCTTCTATGGTTTGTGTATGGGGGCTAGGGTTTAAAAGAGTTTGAGAAAAACAAGATTGACAACGATTGACAACCCGTTGTACCTGTGATAGCATTCGTGCCTTGGCTTCAATAAACAATGATCGGTTCTAGGACACTCCTCGGAAAGTTCGGACATCCAGAATACTGAAAGAGTGTATGACAGCGATCGCAATATGTTAAATCTGTTTGACGGTAATTAAGTCAAGTCCCTTTATAGATGTTGAGATTTGGGAACCGCATGCTGGCTACTAAAAAGCTATGCTCCTTTACTAATTCTAAAAACCTGGATTCATTGCCGAACTTGGTGGTATGCACGTGTGTTTTCCGGTAACCCGCTCAAAGAGGACTTCCCTTTTGGTGTCATAGCCGAGACACTGATCAAATGTCGGGTCTAGGAGGTTATAGAATTCCTCTTTGTTGTTGTCATTCTTATCCTCTCTAAGTACATAAACGCAAATCAGGTCCTTATCACCGAATTTGACCCTGATGCCTACATGACGGACATTTTGCCTAAATCTCGTAGCAGATGTCGTAGATTTTCATTCGCGCTTTGCCAGGCTCATTCAATCCAACTTCTTGGATTGGGGTAATATCTACTTAACAGCAGTCTGAGACCTACCCGAGTTGTGGGCAGCAACGGGCCTGTTAAGAGTTCTGACATTCCATGTGAAAACACAAAATTCGTTGTCCTTAAAACTCTTTGCGGGGGTCGTGAACATTTTACCCGTCATAGGGCGAGATCTTTAAGCTTTTGATTTTTTTTGTTCCTCGTTTTCATTGCTCGTGACGAAGCTCGTTGCGCTGATGTTTCTTGAGCTTGAATGCAGCTGGCATTTGTATTATAGCAGGCGTCTTGGAAGTGATTTAAAGAGTAAATAAAGTTTTACCTATTTCTCAAAAGAATTCGCTTCCAAACATGTGAAGTCTCCAATGAACCGATCAAACCAAGTCTTTCTCTACTTCTTTTGGAATAGGAGCTACAATATTTGTTTGGTGTTGACCTTTTATAGACAGAAAACATCTCTACAATTATGGATCTTGCGTACCTATCTCTTCGTCTATTATCATAGGATATTTATCAAATAACATTTATAGAGACAAGCCTTGATCGCAAATCAAAGGAAAAAATTGTTGGACATAGACTTGCAAATACACTTCCTGAAGACTTCTACTTCTATAATGTAACTGTGTACTGTCTGCTCATCAAACGTCACAAACATCGAATCTGATCACATTTCTTCACGCTTATTCAGGGCCGTTATCTAAGTTATATGCAAATTAAACGTGACCTACTAAACAAACAATGAAAGTTGCTTTACATTCCAATGTCACTTCGTAAAGTCATACGCATAGCCACTAAAAAGCCGTTCTTTCATCTTTCCAAAGCTACCTGGTTCACTCAGAATCAATCGCAAATGTTCTGACAGAAGCTTCAAATTAAAATGACAGACAGGTGATTTACAGTGAAAACAAAATAGCCCTTCCACTTCAGATTCGATCATGCTTTGAGCGTGTTTTAAAACAGCATTTCTAAAATGACGTTTCTAATTATCAATTTACAGCACCAATTACGAATTTTTAAAAATTTTCTTCCTCGTTTCTACAGATGTTAACTGTCAAAAGCAAGCAAAATTCAACTGTTCCAAATTGTACTTGCAGTGTGATGGAATGAATTAAATTCCAATGGTTCAGCTTGAAAAGTCAAACGAAATCGAAGCCAAAGCACTATTTAATTCTTGGAATGAGTAATATTACATTTAGTCCAAAACAAAAACACCATTAAGACAGGAAAATATTGACATTTTTAATTTTGACGCTGACCATTATTAAATTAACCGAAAATAATGTAAATGCTCGTCTACCGACACTGACATTGACTCAATTAGTTCCTGAAGTAATATCTCTGATTCAGCTATTTTTCTACAAACGACGACAATTTTCGCACCGTAATTCAACTCAAATGTAGTCGTTAAGCAATTACGTTCTTTATCATATTTTTAGCAGCGGTTTGCATCAGAATACTGGCCTAATTTCGCTTAATTGATGTTGTTCGTTTGAAGAACGTCATCGTAGATTTAGTTGGACGGGAACGCTTTTTTTAGCACAATCATATGTACGGACATATGTAGATCTGTGCATGGTTCTCTGGGTCACTACATATTAAACCATTCTTAGTGATTTTATGTTTGCTGGGGAATGCATAACTGAACGTATCTCATAATCTTTGCATGACAACTTTTGTTACAATCTGTCTGAAATCTGTAACAACACAATTTTTCAATTATGGAGTTGACTGTCATTTTTACGCATTGAAAAGACGATATTTGCGTACGTTGTACGTTCATATATGCATAGTGAAATACCCCTAAGTAGTGGTAAAATTTTTATTTTAGTATTCGGTAGTTAGACACATGTTCAAAGAAAGGCCCAAATAAAGAAGTTCTAAACTTTATAAGGTGATCTCGTTTAGTAACCGGAATCAAATTGAGAAAGCTCTTTGGCAAAAGAAGAATTACTTGTCGATATAGGTCGTCTTAAAACATTCTCACCCAATAGAACACAAAACCAAGAATTTAACAGCTGTCTGTTTGGCAGTCACAAACTGGCAAGAGGCCTTTCAATGAAATATAAAATTTTTCAAAAGTTACCCCCCTTGGATCTTTTCGGAAAAAACATTTGATTAATGACATAATAATTTTTTTTTATAATAAGCGCGTTCTAAACGGATTTTGTGTTTACTCATATTTTTGCACATAGCGCGGGCACAGAAAATTAGGGACTGGAAAATAAAGAGGTCGTCATCGCATTCTATAATATAAGCGAGTTGTACAACTTGGGAAAGAATTACGATATTTCGAAATACGTCCGAAAGTGAACTTGAGGATAAACTGATAAGCATTCATAGCGAGACGGCTGTTACCTTTGAAGATTTGAAAGCTGGCATGCCACTGGCAATTTCGATGGAGCACTTAATGGTGAAAATAGCAAGGTAAGGCAGGAGACATTTTCTCGGTGTTCGAGAGTGTCTATTGACTGTGTAATATTAGCGTCACTTATGAAATTTGTAGCACGGATTTGAGAGTTATCTGGCAAGTGTAGAGAGGCCTTAAAAGCACCTGACCAGGTAAGAGGAGTGAACCTATTTCTTAAATTGTCTGAGAACATCTAGATATTTCGCAAAATTTTTTGGCATTTTATTCATTTATTTTAAATGCATTTTTATTTCAGTTAATTCATTATTTCTTACATGCTAGACAAAAAAAACGCTTAAAAATTCTATGTCTTTCGACGTTTCTTACAGTCTATTTTTATTTTTCTATTTAAATTTATTACAACTAAAACTAAGAAAACGGATTTTAAGTAGAAAAAACTTAGTAAATGGATTTTGATTCTAATATAAAACTTAAAGCTAAACCTATACACTATCTAAAAATAAATCTTAACCTACTTAAACTATCTAGTTATAGACATATACAATTTTTTTTGTACGGATTCTTCCTTTTTTCAGAGAAGGTTACCAACCTCTTTGTTCTTTTATAATTTTTTTTTATTTTTTATATTTTTTTTTTCTCTTACATCTACCCTAATCCTTCCTACATCTATGTAAGCCGGCCATGACTAAAAAACTAAGCTAACCGACTTTGCTTCCGAGTGAAGCTATCTCGTACTAGAGGAATTCGATGAAGAAGCTTCCTCTCCTCCAACAAGCCACCAAAATTGTTGGTGCTGCCGAGCAACATCCCTCATGTCGCGACTTCCTACCGCCCTACTGAACCGAAGACGCTCCGCGCTGCCATGTGCGACGTCTCTGTCGTAGTTGAGTCGCCTTTCCGCAGCTCTTCGAGCAACGTGGAAGATTAGCGGCACCGCCAATCTGTCCTGGATCAGACCTTTCATATGTAGGTAGAGGAACACTTCTGGAGGAACAAAGCCGTCAAAAAGAACTCTCTCATGATACATATAATTAGGGTAGTAGCCCCCGAGATCAGGTTGTTTGATGAGGTCATTGCTCTTGCAATGTGCCTTCGAGTCAATTTAACGACGAAGTTGTCCACTCTTATTAGGTTCGCCATATTGTATAAGACCAGATCACAAGGTATCTAACTACATGTCGCTAATTTTTTCTGGTATCCATAGAGGCCCCAGACAAAGTCCTAAACAGAATGGTTTCCGACTTCTGAAAGTTGATTTTCAACTTCCAGTCATCGCAATATCGCAGCATTTTTGGTAGCATTGAATATGTGGTCATTATAACTTAGATAACGATAGCCTACACATAAGGAGAATGGAAAGCTTTCCGGTTTCGACAATGCAAATGCACATGCATAATGACTAATTTTTCGCTCTAATGACAGCAAATAGCGTTGTATTTTGGTAACTTAAGTTCCACACGGTTGGTAGCTCCACAGTTATGTTGTTTATATCAGAATTTAATGAGCTTAACATACACTGACATTCCTGTTCTACAGCCGAAGAGCAGGGACCTGAGCCCAGGAATGAATATGAAAAGCAAAGAGAATTGTCGCCGACAAAGGAATATACTGGAGAAGTATCAAACATGAGATTGTTAATGAAAATAAAAAAATAGTATCGGAGGTAGAACGGAGCCCTGAGGCACACCAGCATTTATTTTGTGAGTATCGGATCAGATGCGAAAACCATATTGCCAGTCATTGAGAAGTTTCCGTGCCTTCGAGACATTTCATAAGCAGTTTTTCAATGACTATGGAAGGAAGGGGAATAGGTACAATGGGTCTGTATGAATGTCATTATAAATGAGCATTGAGATGGAAGATAGGACAGAATTTCTAATGTTTTTTGACCAGAAACCAACAGTTCTTACTACCTCTGGGATATTACAATATTTTTTCCTCAGTTTTTAGCTCGTTTGAATTTTTTTCGGCTTCCTCTGTCGGGTTCGTCTTGTAGGACCGATTAAAATAGTTCTCTCAACCGGATAGCCTCTTTACAGCTCGAGTTGTAGGGCTCCTTTTCTTTAGCTTGAGACTCTTTCTCCGATCCGGGACAAAGAATCTAATTCCAGAATAGTGTCTGCGATCATATCAACAGGGCCACCGACCAGACAATTCCTAAAGGTGCTGTTAATTCTGCTCCAATCAGCTTTCTCGTATTGCCATACGGTTCTTTTAGGAAGCTTTTCACTAACTGTGTGGTGGGTATATGAATCATTAGCTGATATGACACATTGGTCCGACGAGCCTAGAAGGAAAATTATATCGACGGTGTATTTATCAATAGACACAGGGTGTTGGCGATATGGCTATAAATGCCAGGTTTTCGCGTGGCCTAATTGACAAGCTGTAGTAGTTTTCCTCAGCGAAGATCTCAACATACCGTCCTTCGGGTGTGGTCCATCCAGAACGTCGAAGGCACCCGCAACAATGATTTCAGTCTGCGGATACAGGGATACAATACTTTGGAAGTCGAATTGCTGTCCAGTTTAGGGTTTCTATCAATAAAGCACTGGTGGATAATTTGATAAGCGGATTGGAACAGGTATAACATTGCTGTGAAGTTTGATAAGCTAAATCGCTACGCATGAAAATGACGAGACTGTGGCAAAATGACGTGGTGGTTTAATGACAAGCAGCGTCTGTGAAAGACTAACAAAATTTATTCCCCATCAAAGTTATCTTTCGTAATGCTTATCACCAGGCACAATTTTATAAAAAACATCTTTTTGGAGTACCTTACTCCACTATAGAGTTCTATTTTTAAATAAATGATAAACTGTTTCCCTCAGTCGAATCAAATGGATGAAAGGATCGTATATTATCGTTGATATAGAATACATTACTATTAACATTCTATCTATTCTAAATCATAGATTCCAGATAGTTCCTTGTTAAAATTTATCTCTTTAGAAGTATTAGCATTAGTGTCTAGTTTTTTAGCGTATCGAAGTTTTTCTGTCTTTTCTCTTCAAACCAAATTAATAATTTTAGGTTATGATGATATGATTCGGAAGACCAAGGTATTTTGTAATTTAGATGATGCCTTAGTTCGGAGAGAATCTTTTCTCTTCCTGCCTGCATGCGTCGCTTAAGACAACCCCTTCGTTTACTGCAAAGGCTCTCAAACACACACTTTTGGTTTACTGGTATCTGTAGACAGCAGTATCCTGTTATTAATTGATGTTTTCTTGAAAACACTAATCGACAATGGAAAACTTAATCTAAAATTTTTCCAGGCCGAGAAGTCATTTCTAGGCACCTGATGTCATTTTTTTTATTACATTAATATCCGTGTACATCTTCATTGTTCATAGTTAAATCTATTTCTACAAAATATCCTTATCCTTATGTAATGGAATTCGTGCTTCAACCACAAAATTTAGGATTAACGAGTGACCAGATAGCAGCTGTCAAATTTACCAATGACATCCCGCTGTCAAAATATTCTGTAAGGTTTGCCATTTCATCATGCATCGTCTTAGGGTTGCTCAGTTGTAAATACGCAACGTGAATTTCGTCGTCAGGTCGGTCGTCATGATGGCTTCAGTGTGCAGGTATTTCGTCACACGGTGGAAAAGTTTGGCCGTGAGTACACTCTTTTGGATCTTAAGCCACCAACCAGATAGAGATTGGTGCGAAATGAAGAAAATATGGCCACCGTAGCGACGAAAATTGAAGAAGAGTTAACCATCGCCAGAGAGTTAACCCGGCTTATTTTGCGGTTGGATTTGGGCCTAAACCTGTATTAGATTGCAGCCGGCCGACCATAGACAACGACGTGGGTTCGCTAATTGGACGCTGGAAATGTTGGTCAGAAATCCGGATTTTGACCAAAAAATCATCTTCTCGGACGAAGCCCAATTTTAGCTCAGCGACTATGTATGTCAACAAGCAAAATTGGCATTATTGGAGCGAATAACATCCACAAGCGTTCGACCAAGCACCAATGCATCTACAAAGATTGACATGGCGTCATCATCGGACCTATCGAAATGAGGGAAGAGACGCCGTTACCGCCAATGGTTTCAGGTATAGAGCGATGTTAACCGGCTTTCTGTAGTCAGAGCTCGACAACATCGGTATATCCGAGCTGTGGTTCCAGCAAGACGGCGCCGACTAGTCATCTCATGGCGAGCGTTCATCAATTGTCGCCGCGATCATGCGATTTGACACGACTCGATTAATTTCTCTGGGCCTACGTCAAGTCCTTAGTCTACGCTAGAGGACAATATTCGATATTGCTGCAATAACGCTGCACATATTGTACGGAGTCATCAAAAATTGGACCGACCGTGCTATTCTACATTTAATGGCATGAACGTAACTTCAAAACAAAGCCAGAATCAACTTTATATCTCACACCGTTGCTGTTTTATTTAATTTTTTTTTCCTTTTTTAAGATGATGTTGTCGACTATGGTTAAGTGTAATTCATTAGAATTATTTGTTCCTGTTACTAGGAAGCCCTAGCTTCGTTTATTACGAACCCATTCTGGTCATTTCTCTGTCTTTAGGACTAAACTTATCAAATAGAGGTCACTGATCACGAGTAGTTGTAGCTTAAGTAATGCACTTTGTATTTACGAGTATAATGTATTCATGTATTCATGATACATGTACATCTCTAAATGCTCTTGCGTTGGCAAAAATCAATGGAGGTTTGAGCAACTGATACTGACCAAATAAATTAGTGTCTGCATTCAACTATGGTAAATAATCCCCAACTGTTTCAAATAGCTCTGCTGGTAAAGCAACAGGAACTGCGGTCTTGTTAAGATTCAGCTTTGACATATGTAGCTACCTGTACCAATATTAGATCCGATCAGGTCGACAGTAGTTTTGGTTATCATCATCTAAATTAAATGGTTCCCTCTGAAAAACAACAAAGTCTATAAAAGATTGATTGTCAGTATTTGTAGTACATTCTAATGTATATTTTATCGCACGTTTCCGGCGTTGTTTATTTTTTTTTTTTTTGTAAAACATAACTCAGCACTCAAGTGGATATGACTACAAATAAAATGCGTGAGCACGTGTTAAGTTTTTTTAGGAAAATGGGACAGAGAAAAAAAAAAGAAAGATGTTTGGGCCCAGTGGTTATTCCGCTCAATGGGTGGCATACAACATTTAATGCGGAGACTAAATTCTTAGTGTAATTGGACTTGTTGTTGCCTGAGAAAAAAAATGTCTTTCGGGCGCGGTTGAGATTGAACGCCGAACCGCCCGGTTAGAAAGCCAATACACTACCACTTGAGCCACAGCTACCCACAATTATTTTCCATCGGCGACAGGAAATGCCTTATTTTTCTGTTCTTCCTGTCAATACACGCACCTTACTGTGCCAAGTTGACTGAACAGTGTAATTCACCGAAGCCAGAAGTTTTAGTGATTGTATTCACCAGAAACTCAATATATTAGTTGTGCCGTTGCTGGAGGTTTCTTGACATCCTTGCCACTGATTATACATATATGCCTGATGCAGGACTTTTTGAGAGATTTCCCTATATAGGATTAGTAAAGTATATCACGGTGTTTTATAATTGATGTTTTTGAATTTATATTTTTTCGAATTAACATACTTATGTGCTTTCGATCATATTCTTCATAGTTCTAGTATGCAGCCATTAAAATTACGTATGCCAACCTTAGAGTCAACTCTAAAGTAGTTGATCTGGTTGATTGGTTTTGGTACCGTCATCATATGGCATACGAGTATATCTAAGAAGTGACAGTCAACACGCCAGGTCATTGAAATAATATTATGAATTTGAACTTAGGGGCATTGTTTTTGTAAAGAAAAAACTTTGAGAATGCAGCTCATGAGCGTCTTCGAAATCCAAATCAGACAGATATACAAGATGGGCCATATATCTGTCATACACTGTGACCCTATTTGCATTGCAAATGGTATCGAATGTCAATTCGGTGAATGATTGAATGCCCAAATAAACCTTTAAAACAACACATTAGTTTATTTTTTAATTCTATTCCATTATGGCCCACCTTGCACGTTTGGAATGTACTCGTATTTTCTTTGGATGAAGCACATGTGGAATCTCGTCATTCGTAATGCGGCCTCAAATCTGAAGATAATTTTGTTGGAAAAGAACTCCCTTCGCTACAAATGGTCTGTAAGCTAGAATTGGTGGATCAGTTGGGTTTTGGGGCATAAGGACTAAGAACTTTCTTGAGAATACGTTGCTCAATGCATTTAAAAAAAATGCTCAATTTTCGACAACGATGCTATTTTTAGCGATGATAGTTTTTAAACTAAGTGATCCAGTTATTCTTATTTTGATCCCTACTTCGAAACCCAGACTGATATTGAGCCTCTGCTGCTTTTCGATCGGACGACCTCCGTTGGACATGGCAAATCAGCCTGTTGCCTAATGCGAAGACTTCCACGAAAGCACGTACTCCTATTTGATCACGTTTTATTATACTCCCAATATTTTCCCTTTGATGCATATTAGACAAACGACTTATACATATAACAAAACTTTAAGTCTAAGCTATATGTTTTTGTCATAGTCTGAGTTTTCGCGCCATTTAAGCCACTCTATGATAACTCCATGTGCGACATTATCATCGCAATTTCCTAGGTGGTAAACGACAGAGCCTAAGTATTTAAATTTTTTGCACTTCGAAACGATAGCTCTTTCTAAATAAATGACAGGAGTTGTTTTTCGGTTATTCCCGTTGTGAATTTAACTCTCATTTTAATATCATTGTACATATCACGTATCATTCATATTATACCTACGTACCTACGTCTATAATAAAGTCTCTGAGAATTCTGGCGATTGTTTTTTCGAAATCGATTCAAATGGTAAAATTTTGAACCGCGTCGAATATCCACCCGCCTCCTACAAAGTCGCATGGAGTTTAATAATATTGCAATGTCGACTAACTAGAGCTTTCTCGCATACATGCACAGTATGTGGCAGTAGTTTCATCGGTCGGTGATCGGTAGATGTTGCAACTTTTTGAGCTGACTTTGCCTTTCTACAGAAAGTGAAACAAGAAAAGAACCCTCCACTGTTAGACACTGTATAGTATCTCATCATTTTGTTGAACAAAATCGCAAACCACCCTAAAGAGGGAAGGTCCCGAAAAGAAAGATGCCTCTTTGTTCTGTTAAGAAAAGGAGCAGGCGGAGCGTCACCTGTTCATGCGGAACCACCTGCTATGCGCTCTAAAATTGAGCGTGGACCTACGGCCGAAAATACACTGGCATTTCGAAATGAATAAAGATTTTGCTTTGAAATTTTAAGGAGGCATTCTTGAGATGTAGAATAAGTAGAAAAATTAAAAAAAAAAAAAATTCGGGACCTTCCCCCCTTTTCGACTTTGCCGTACGCGACTACCGAATGAATGGTACTTCCCACAAATTGTTCGTAAAATATTGCATTTTCTATCTTTTGGAAATTTATGAGAACAAATATTTCGGCGATTGAATCTCTTGAGAATTTTTTCTTCGTTGTGCAGCAGCCCGTGCCTCGCACTTGAATTTTAAGGATATATCTCACAATTCCCGATACAATGCCTCTTCTGGTACAACAAATGATCTACTCGTAACTACCGCTTTCTTTCCATCTTTTTTAAAACATTCCTAGTATAACTCAAGGTTGTCTTCCACGCTTGAGAAGCTTCAATTTTGTTCTTTATAGTACTTCTTCATCTGATCGTTGCAACAATACGTGTCTTTATTTTTGTGGAGCAGGCCTTTTGACATGTCGCGTCGGGCAGTTTTTTTGCGCTACTCGTACATTTATTTCACATGCGTTTAATTCTTCTTCTTCGTTTATGCCATTCTCACACCGAGGGTTGGCCCCTTTCTTTGTTTAAAGAAAGTTTATTTTCTCAACTTATGCCGGTTTCCGTTGGTTTTTCTCTAGATTCTCCACGAAAAATTATGTCATCATATATTCTCCGGCTGAGCTTCTTGTTCCGAAACTGTTTCGCCCATGGTAGTCTTCGAATTCGTAGGTCGATTCCCTGACGTGGCCATTAAATTTGTCTGCCTTGGTCTTCCATTTAAAACTTCATCGAAATCGCGCCAAAAAATTCCTTTTTCTAAATACTGACTACTTCCTTACGGGTTGTGGGCGTTAAAAATATTCCAAGTTTCATGTTCGATAACCAGTTTTATAGACCTTGGTCGGTAGCTAATTTTTGTTTCACTGTCAAGATAATGACAACTCTGTTCTTATTTTCTTCCGCTCCATAAAAATACATTTTGTATGCTTTCGCTTGCAAACTCAAAAAGTTAGAAATGACATTGACGTTTCTTCGACTTTGTTTCTTGAACTCATATTACAATATATCGATCTTACGTTACGGTAATACGTCTCCTAGTTTGAAACTTTTGCCCATCGTTTGTGCCGACGTTGAAGTTGGCAGAATGCAATTTATTTTGAGATTTGACTGTCAAAGCAAAATAGTAAAAATAGCGCCAAATATAAATTGCCCGCCCTTATTAGGACGCCTTTTACCTCAATGTTAAAGCTGCCTATTTGTACGTTCTCTCAGATTCGTTTATGTTTTGCAGCTCATATTTATAAACTCAGTTTTGCTGTTATTTGATTCTAAATCCATTTTTTCCGCTTCTATTTGATACTTACAAACGCACCAGTGACTATGTTCTGTCAATGATGTTTGGAAAATCATACCTCTGTTGTTGGACTGATTCCAATCTTTATGGAGCAGCGAGCATCCTCCATCATTATACTGAGCAGTCTGAAGAGTTTGGCAGGTAGGTCAAATCTAGATATGGCTCTGTATAGCTCCATTGGAGCCAATCAAATAGCTGACAAATGGTTTCAGCCGTTTATGCATTACAGCAGACAAGTTTTTATATACGATGCTAAGGAGACCGATGTCCCTAAAGTCTCGGTCTTGAGGTTCTATCCATCAGGCATACTTTCTTCCGACCAAATTTCGCAGATGAGCTTGTTCATGCTGCTTACCAGATTATTTAAGTGTGATTATTGGAGTCCTCACTTCAATTTGTTGGGATGGGCACAAGATTTTGAGGTCTTCATATGTCTTCTCCAACTCTTCCCCAGTTGAGCGGATTCCTCTTCGACCGTTCTTCACCAAGTACTTCTAGGTCGGCCCACTCGTCTGCCTCTCTACGTGAGAGAGTTCAATTGGATCGCTTGACTCGCAATGAGCTCATGACCTTTACGAATCGTATGCCCAATTCACTGCCACTTACGCCTTCGTATGCTAGAGTCAATGTGTTGGTGACCTGTTCTCGCATTAAATTTATCATTAGAAATACAGTTGGACCAGAAAATCCTCAAAATGGTTCGCAGACATCTATTCACGAACGTTTGCAGCTTTCTTGTGACAGCGGGTGTGACTTTCCAAGTGCTGCACCCATAAAGAAGAACATATTCAACATTGGAGAGGAACAGTCGTCGCTCGATCTTTAGGCTGATAGAGTTGTTTCTCCATATTTCGGGCAGCGATTCGAACGCAGCCTTTGCTTTCCTGATTCGGCTGATTATATCTAGTTCCGTCCCGCCATCAGTAGATACTCCAAAGATATTGAAAATTCTCTACCATCTCTACTGGTTGTCCACAAATCTCTACTGGATTAGATGAGGAAGTTTCAAGGCAGATCCTTTTTGTTTTTTCCATATTGATCTTTAGCCCAACGATTTCAACTTCTCTCTCTTGTTGTCATTTGATGGAGACCCATGATTATATGAGAGAGTAATCATACGTCGTCCGAGTAGTCCAGATGTTTGAGGTGTGATTGCAGAGTCCACTGAATTCCTCCATTTCCAGTCAACAAAGCTGCATGGAGTACATCACTTATCACCAACAGGAACAGTATTGGTGACAGTATACAGCCCAGCCTAACCAGACTTTAGATTTCAAACTCCTCTAACAACCTTCCTTTATGCAGAACGTGACATTTGAATCCATCGTATGTAGCCTTGATAATAGCAATCAATTTATCTGGGATGCCCCTCCTGCGCAAAGCAAGGGGAAGTGGGTCATTGGGCGACGTTGGGTTCAATTCACTGGCGAAAACGCGGTTTACAACCGCAGAAAAATACTCCTTTCACCTTTTGAGCTGGTCCTCATTTGCAACTAGCAGAGATCCATCTGTGTCTTTTACCAGGTGTTGTTTAGAGTTTTGAAACCTGTGTTAGCTCTTTGGTAATTCTGTATACGGTCTTACTGTCACACCTACTAGCGGGCTCTTCTGCTTTTGTAGTCAATGTGTTGATATATTTACGCTTATCACGTCTTACGGTACGGTGAACTTCTCTCATCTTCACGCGATACGCAGACTCTAGGATGTCTCTCCCTGCTGCTGGAGTAGCTGCGATGCGAGGTTTGAGGTGTTTTCTTTCTTCGATCCTAGCCCAAGTTTCTTCGGAAAGCCAAGCACTGTTCCTTCCTTGCGACCGACCGACTACACTTTCAGCACAGGATATGAGGAAAATTTTCACAGCACACCAATTGTTTTTGATGGAAGTGGGTTCCGTGCTACTGATTGCTCTCATCCTTGTGAAAGGTGGTCCCTTAGTTGTTGCGGGATTCTTTAGTCTATCGGTATTAAACTTAGGCATTCGGGTGTTTTCTTGGGATCTCCGAACTGCAGCTGTACGTAATCTTATGGTAGTCCCGGGCCATTCCCATGTCTGTACCCCTTCTATTACGAACGTCCTGGAGACTGCTTCTAAATTGTCGGCTGATCGGAAGTGATCAATTTGTTTGGAATTTACTTGTCTGTCCGTCGACACCCAACTGACTTTGTGACAAGTCTTGATCTCAAATATGGTCCCTAATATTACAAGACTCTTGCCGTTGCAAAAATCGACAAAACGCTCGCCAACACCATGCTTTCCCATAACATGCCTAAGTTCATCATTGCATTGCCAACCTTGTCATTCAAGTCTCTCACATTACCATTGTGATGTCCCCGCATGGTTTACTATCATAAGCAGCACTTAGCCGGTTGTAAAAGGCCTCCTTCTCCTCGGCAGAAGAGAGCTCCGTTGGCGCGTAACACTGTATGATGGTGATATGACGTGCTACAGTCCGGATTCTGGCTTTCAATATTCTGTAGTCTAAAGGCTCCCAGGAAATTAAGCTTTAGAGAGCTGTTTTGGAAAGCAGCAATCCAATGCCAGATTCCCAATAGCTTCCATGTGCCTTTCCGAAGTAGAGTAGTACAGTGTTACAAGTTGGAGACTTAAACTTCCCCGAGCCCAACCATCTAACCTCACTAATCCCTAAGATGTCCATCTTACGAGTATACCGCATGAATTCCTTCTCTAATTAGAGGAATATCGCATTTTGAGGACATTCACTTCCGTCTTCGAGAAGCGTCTTCACATTCCAGAAACCAATCTTTGTCCGGGTACAATAGCCAACGTGTTATCATTCCTTATCCGAGGCGTAGTGTCGGTTTCGGTAGAGGTTTTCATTTCAGTTACGAAGAATGTTAACCTCCGTAACCTATCCTAGATAACTAGGCCTTACGCACTTGTAATTTTAGTCTATTTACGTATATAGAGATATGCAAATATTTGCCCGGGGAGCACCATGAGGAGGTAAAACAAGCACTTCGTCGTGACTGATTGTTGCGCTACTGGCCCAGACCAAGTTCTGAGCAATCAATAGTTTCCCGATCAGACACAATGCAGGTCGCCATCATTCCCACTTGATTGGTGATTCTGGTTTATAGGAGAGGGTATAGGATATGCGGTCGGCTAACGCTTTGGCGATCTCTGGTTTTTATAGCCGGCTGAACTTCTCCCAGTATTTTTCTGGCGTCGTACTGCCCTTGATAGCTGCATTTGTCTCTTGGCAAGTACAAAATAGAGATCCGAATCAATGTTGGATGCGTGTCTACTATGTATCTATCGTCAAATATGGTCAAATATTAGAAGACCGCCATGTGGCGATGTGAAAAAATACCTGATTGCTTCATTTGCGAAATGAAGACGCTAATTGATTATCTGTTTTCGGGTGTAACTGTCCATTGCATTCCCTATAGTACAGCGACTCGTCCAGATATTTAAGTGTCTTTCCTACTAAGGAACCGAACATTCCAGTTTCATACCTTCCAAATGCTGCCTTTCGCTTTGAAAGCCCTCATCAAAATCTAGGTCCTTAACTGAAGCACTTTTGAGACAGCTTTATGGAAATGGACTTTCAGATGATTTATAATAGTTTGAACACTGACAAGATGTATGTGCATTTAGCCCAAGGGAATTGTATCACCTAAGTGCTCTAGGTAATTTAAAGTATGTCCTTACTCGTATAAAAATCATTTAATATTCACAGTCAAAGTGGGCCCAATCAATGGGCAATCAATTGTTCCCAAACAAGTGCCTTGTAGAGACCACAGCTTAATATTGAACCTTATGTATTGTATCATACATATATGTTATATAGTACGACCCAGTACTACCATTATTGGAAAAAAGGCATTGCCAAGATCTTATCTTTACCCAGTTAGGTGTTAATTGATAGTTGTATCAATTGCAAAAATGTTTCCTTCACGGGTGTTCCACTGATAACGGAATGCGAGTATCTACCCCAACTGCTAGTATCTTTATTTGTATTTCTATCCGTATCTTCGAGTATGTATATTGAACGAGTTTAATGTGAAGCTCCATTCCGCTTCAAAAAGTAAAAGTAAATTCATTTTTACGAGTATATTCTAATCGATTAACTAAACAAAATATATAATCGAACCAGAAATTCTATATAATCACGGATATATGCAAATACTGTACATACATACGACATATTTTTGTGACATTTTCAAATCCAAACGATCGAGTATTTGTTCAGATTCGATTGTATGGCACGTAGGTTGCTACTTATTTATTATAATTATTTATAGTCGAAAATAGCTTTGTTGTTGTGCAAAATACTCTCTATGACAATACACTTTCGCATGCGTTTGAACCAATTCTGTGGTCACAAGGAAAACCCGCTAAGGTCTGTTTTACTATTTTTTTCAGGAGAGCAGTTTAAAATTTTGACAAACGCGTGAAATTAGAAACGGCTCTATTGGACGATTTGAAAATCCGATCGCGTTGAAACGAAAAGTAAAGTTTTTTTTTTTGTCTCCATGGGTAGGTAAAAACCTTCATAGGCACCATAAGCACGCGCTCATAAGAGCACCACCACAACATGCACCATAAGCAGGAGCACCTACTGCCTACAAGTAGCTCAAGCTTCTGTAGTTTATCGCGTTTGGTAGGTAGCTTTCCAGCGAAGGCACCTACTATTACCGTTATTTCATACGGTTTCTCCTTAAGGCGCTAAGTCGAACGGTCTTGTTCTTTGAAGTCGCCGCACAAGATTTGTCTCGTCCAATCTCCGGATTATTTCCTGGTTGCAATGATGCACAAGACGGTTGCTATTCCCAGATCGCGGTGAATATCGCTATTTCTTATATACCATGGAGCATTAACGATTGCTCTAAGCGCTTTGTTCTGGAACGTCTGTAGGACAGACATATTTTTTGGTTTGGTACAACCCCATAGTTGTATACCATATGTCCACGAAGGTTTTAGCACTTGCTTATATATAAGCAGCCTGTTATACTATATGTGCTTAGTTTAGAGTATCTTCCGATAAGCCAATTCATTTCTCTTAGGCTGATTTTGAGCTCTTCACGTTTCTTTTTTTACGTATGATTTCCACTTCAGTTTTGCATCTAGGGTCTTTCCCAAATATTTTGCCTCATTTACATACGATATTTGTACCGAGTTGATGAATAAAGGTAAGTTGTTTATCTTTCTGTACGTGAAATTGACGTGTGTTGACTTAGTCTTGTTTAGCACAATTCGCCACTCAGATATTTTGTTCCGAGCTCGTGGCGAGGATCGCCGTGTCATCCGCTAACGCTACCACAGCCTCTTCTTCTGGAGGTATGTCTCTAGTGTGCAGTAAGAATAGGTATGGCCCCAGAACGCTTCCTTGTGGAACGCCAGCTTGAATTTCCTTGAATTCAGAGTATTCAATCCCATATCTAACCCGAAATAGTCTATTTTCAAGATAAGATTCGAGTATTCTATTCATTTCTGTCGGTAAAATTTGTTGTAGCTTATACTTCAAGCCCTCCTGCCATACCTTGTCGAAGGCTTGTGATACATCGAGAAGAACGCTTGAACATATCTTTTTTCCCTCTGGAGCGTTTTCAATTACATTTGTTATCCGATAGACCTGATCGATTGTGGAATGTTTGACCCTAAAGCCGAACTGGTGATCCGGGATCAATCGTCGTTCTTCAGTTATCCGTTTTAAACGTTTAAGCAGAAGAATTTCGAAGACTTTTGAAATTATCGGCAGGAGCGAAATGGGTCTGTATGATTTTTTGTCGTTTCGACTTTTCCCCGGCTTTGGAACCATTATGACTTCTGCGACTTTCCATTGTCTTGGAACGTATAAATAAAGATAATTTTACTTGTACTTAGTTCAAAATTAATTTTTTTTGCAATCATGGTCACTTCTTAAATCGGGATGAATGTTGAGTTCGGTGGAACTAGTTTTGAGGTTTTTATAAAAAGAATGAAAATCTGCATTTATGTACTGTAATAAATCCATGAGGACTTTTTTTTTATCTGACGATAAGATTGGTAATTCTTCAATATTTTTTAAATCGCCCAATGTAGGTTTCGATGCTCCTCATGTGACTAACGTAAAAAGGTTAAATGGTTCTTCAGGATTTAAGTTTGTTTTATAAAAAATTTGGTTATAGTTGATTATACATATAGCGAATCCACCTTACTGAGTTCCATATAAATTGCTGGCCTTCTTAATTACATCGTTTCCAATTAAAACTATTTTTCGAAATTTCATTAAATTTGAAGAAATCACTTTCTTTTATTTCAACAACTTTAATTTTTGAATTAATACTTCTGATGAATTGACACCAGTCCCTTGGCACACTTATTTCAAGATTGAATTTTTTCTTTTTTCGTTCAATTAAGGCATGATCAGAATCATACTTCAGGTGGTTGTGGCCATGTTCTAAAAATGTATGATGTATATATTCCAATGAAGGATTTTCTTTAATGAACAGAAGGAACATAGCAGAAACAAGCGAATTGTTATTTTGGCCGGAACATGAGTCACTGTAAAACGTTATTTTAGTGACAGAAGAAGGTAAAGGTTGTAGATGTTTGAAAACGCATGAAGCAATCTCGTTTCCACCCTGCCGCGGAATTCCCTCGTGCCACATGAAACAACCGGAATCATTCGGTTTTAAACTATGAATCGTGAGATTGAAGGTCCAAAGCTGCCTTTTATAAAAACTAACCGAGTTTCTCAAGAATGGTGTTGGTAGGCACTGTTGTAAGTCAAACGCAAATGCCCCTATATCGTTGTTTTGTCTAGCATTTCCCTCATCGATCCTTTTTTGTTCAAAGCCAAAGTCTCCTTTTTTCACATGAATTTGTTTCTGCCCTACCAAAACTTGTTTTTCATTTTCATCCTGGGCTTAGATAAAAATCCATCGCAAGTTGCGCACGTGTCTAGTTTGGGAGCTCTGAATTTTAAATTCAGCGTTTTAAATATTTCTGAATATTTGGTAAGGCTTACAGGATTACAAATTGCACTACTATACATCCAATGCATTATGGAAAGATTCAAACTGCCATGAATATATTTTTTTGGATGTGTGGTGACGGCTTTCATGTGGTTACGAACTTCCTCTTCTTGATCCAGTCTTAGTTTGTTCACAGGAATCCCCTTACCCTGACAATTCTTAAACGGTTCGCTTGAACTTGAAACTTTATTGGCTTTTACGTGTTTAATGAAACTTTCCGTTTCAGAAAAACAAATCGTAAAATGTATTTTGCAAACATATTCCAAAAAGTACTTCACTGATATTTCACTGTGTCGCTTTCTTTGCATTGCATTAGACAAAGTATTAGATTTTTATTTCCTATAGTGAGAAGATTTCCTATGTATAAAATTCTCTGGTCATTGGTTCCCACCGCCCAATACTGGTTAAATAGTTATTTTATCTGCTCGAATGAAATTTTGTCGTGGCAGTTGACTCGACACATTCCAAAGGGCTTTGGAGCTCTTGTATGCTTAACTTTTCCAGAAAGTGTTTTATATGACTTTCCAGTGTTCCTTAATGTCTGACGTAAGCGTTTTTTATTCTTGATTTTCGATTGTGGATCGTCGTTATTGAACGGAATATCCAAAAGTTCGCTCCTTTCACTTTCTGGGTGCGAATTAGAAGAATTAACGGTATTATTTATTAGAAAATCATGGTCTTTTATGGAATTATCGGAATTTTCCTTAATTAATTCTAATTCTATATTTCTATATTCATCGTTGAACTCATTTGAATTGTCTAAAATAATGGAAAACTGAAAATGTATCCTCAAAGAAAAAATAGTGTTCTTTTGAATACATCTATGTACATATATCGAAGTCAAACCCATTTCATTTGTTATATCGGGAAGAAATCATTTTTGTCTGATATAATATTTTCATGTGTCGAATTCGAATATTGATAAGTTGCATTTTTTGTGGTTTATTGACTTTTTTCTAAGATTTGTTTCCGGGGATTCAGGGCATGTAAACGAACTTGTTTCAATGTTTCATTTGCAAATCAAAAAACATTATTATTTATTTATTGTTCGAGGGATCGATACAAATGAATTTTTTAATTCCGGGATTTTACGTCGAGGTACTATGCCCATGTGGCGTTTGTCAACAGCACGCGCCATCTTAAAAAAATCTTTAAAAAAAAACTAAAATATACATCGTTTTATCAATATCTTTATTTGGTTCTGGTGTAGAAGTTCTTAGCATCACAAAAACCTTTTTCGATGAGCCTCTTTTTCTGTAAATAAAAGTACATTCAAATACCAAACCCATTCGCGCCAACGCGTTTCGAAGGGATGCGATTTATATCGGTAGACTCACTTGAGCTTGTATTCAAACCACTGCTGCCTACGAGGTTAAATACTGCTGCAAAATGTTGAAGCCATCTCATCCAAAGTCTGCGGATATTCATCTAGCTCTTTTACTAGATGTAGTTTGAAAGTTTAAGCATCACCTAACTCATTAGCAATACTTGAAACGGTGCTGCTGTCGCACCTATTTGTTGCCCATTTAGCCTTATTGGGTAGGGCGTTGGTGTTGTTGCCGTTGCCTTCTCTTTTGTACTTTTAGTTAAATACGTTCATCGAACCGTCTCAAGGCGTCTGCTGTCAAGGGGTCTGCTTTTGGTGGTCGTCCGTGCTTTCTGGAACGAAGCTGCGAATTGTTTCCGTATTTGTGGCAAATTGGTCCTTACCTGTGGGCGTACTTGGGGATCCTGGAGCCTGTCAATTTTATCCCTGGGTATCCTTAGAAAGTTTAATTGGTTGCTCTGAAGGGACGTAATAGGCGAACGTATATAGGTCGCTCTGTATTCAGATATTAGCTCCACGTTTGTCACCGTTCGTTGTCGATCAGTCTAGAGTCAGCCCTGCGGCAGTCCTGGTAGTTAAACAATGTGCCTCCAATGACCGGGCGCTCAACGTTGAAAAATATCTGCAATATTCGCCGCTGTCATTTTTGTTGTTCTAGAGGCCGTGTGTTCCCATATATGTTTGAACGTAGTGTAGTCATTGCCTTCCTTAGCGTTTCCATTATATAATTTCTCTTACTCCTAGAATATCCAGCTTGTACAGCATAAATTTCCACTAAAGTTTTAGAAATCTAGAATTTTGGGGACGCTCTTTTCCACTTTCAAGGAGATTCTTGATATTCGGATTCTACTTTAAAGTTTCTACCCAGGTCTCCGTCTGTTTTCGAAGCCTTGAAGCCAATAAGGCCAGCTAATTGCAACAGTTGAATAGTTAATAAGGTGAAAGCTTTCTTTTCCTGTATTGACTTTGTAATTGGGCTGCCAAGGGCTCCATTCCGTATGCATTCACAGCCGGGAAAGGAACAAAACTAAACATACGCAAACAAAGATTATACCAAGACCATTTTTTTTTTTGGTTTTAGAAGCAAAATCAATTTCACATCGAATACAAGTTTATGATGATGATGCGGACCATTAAGATCAACTGCAGCCGTGATCAAACAGCTTACAATCTCCAATGGTAATGACGCGCAAAAGGGAAAACGCATAAATTCATTCAAATTTCGCGCCAGAAAGCTTTATTGCATTTGCAATTGAAAGTCAGAAATAGTAAATAGCATTACACTGCCATACCTTTAACTTAGGACAAAACTTCGACTCAGATACGGGTACTGGAAAGAATTCACCACTATCACCACGCCAATCTCATTTACTCCCTCAACAATTCAGAGCTTGAAATTATCCTCCTCTAACTCTCTGATTGTGCATTCGTATTTGTGTCCGTAGTCGTAGAAACTTGCAAAGTGAATGTTATCCGCGAGCTCCTGCAATTTCGGTCGCCATAAAACTTTCAACATTATTTCCGCCCACCCTAGCCATGTAGCCATGGCCATTTGCAATTTTCGTCTTCGACCGATTATATCTGCGTACGTATACACAGATATCCTTCATAGTCAAATCTTTTCAAAAGAAAAAAAACTTTTCTTATAAAACGAGTATTCTCCCCGGAGGGTTCTAACGAACCAACAATGGCGCAATACTTTTCAGCTGCCCACAAGGCGTAACACATTTTCTGGCTGGCTAGAGTATGCAGATACTTCTTCTACCTAGCGGCGGCAACGACCAATCGCTGCCCAATTTAAGGAGATGCAATGGAAATTACACGTCTCTATGATCCACATCTACGGATATGCCAAATATTGGGGTGAGTGCGCTTCCAGGCGGGAGTAATTCCCAAAAATGGCCAACCAATCGAGATAATGCTTTCGAGAAATGCTCCCAAAGTACGACTATCTATGTGCAGAAAAGTGCAGCGCTTAGTCCACCAAAGTACTCGTAGAAGTCATAAGAATGAGAAACCTGTTTCCTGTTTTTGCGAACGAGACATCATATTTTTCGTTTAGGTTTTTATCAAAAATTATTTATAAAAACACAAAGGACAGCACAAGGAATAACAAAGTACGTTTAAAAACACATGAAACACAACACTAAAGTCTAGTTTAGACAACACTTTTTCTTTCTTTAAGTATGGAAAAAGAACTAAATTATAATTAAGTAGCAGTTTATTAAACTTTTGTTATGGAAGAACAACCAAACTCGAGATTGGATTTTCACGAACTGAATAACTGACGGAGAAAAAGAACTAAAATCAATTTAGGTCTTTCGTGCATTAAAATTTAATTTTGGAATAAGCGCTAAACTGCAGATAGGAAAGTTTCGATGTTTTGAGAGCTTGTCACTTCAGTCACTTGTTTGAGTATTGACCTGTGGGAGCTCGCATTGGCGTGGTGAAGAATTGATCCATGTTCGGTGGTTGCATTTGCTTATTTTCCCAAAGATTTCTGGCAAACAAATGGTGGTGCCCCATTCCGAATTGGCCGTTCTACGTTGCACGGAGGCAACATGTCTGGTATTACGAAGAAACAGGGGACCATTTGCTTCGAAGTGCTTCGTGCGCCAACAAATTTTGTTGGATTTGGCTCGTCTTGAAACACCCATACAATCAAGTGCTGTTTAGTTCATGTGCATAGATCCATTATTCGTTGCCTATCACAACTTATAGACGTCTTTTGAAACACCGCAATCGAATGATAACATGACGATCTTGCAATATCAGTCCCCGCACAGCATCGATGTTTTCTGGTATAATAACCAATTATGGACGACCATCATCAAATTCGTCCTGGAGCGAACGACGATCACGATTGAGTTCGCAAAACCAGCGAAATACGGTAGCCCAGGATGGTGCAAAACACAAATAGCACTCGTATGACAAAATTGTCAGAGCACGTGTATCATTTAAAACGTCAAACTTTCTGATGCTAATGTCAGATTTAATGTATCTGCACCGGTATTGCCATATCTCTAAACTTAAGTAGCAACCTACTATGGTACGAGTACAAGTACCCGTATATCTACAAAACACAACCGCAAAGTAAAATGGGATTTTTTGTTTACAATCATTTATTCTACAAGGACATATCTAAATGACCCGAGTATTTGCAATAAATAAAAAATAATTGGTTTTGTATATTTTCACCTTGATTTGCAATTCGTAGTGATAGCATAAAGCGAACACTTGCGAAGCATAAATCCGATCGAGGTTATTTTCTACATGAATAACCTTTGAGTATACATCTAAACAAATATGAGTTCCTATAAACACTCATATGTATCTAGCTTGAATAACTACATATGTATGATGCCGGTTTATTGAACCTAAAACGTACATACGATTTTTCTACCAATTTCAGTTTTGTTTTGATTAAATCTTCTTCTGAAAAACTATAAATGGAAAAAAAATGATTTTTAAACTTGTTAATTCAAGTTCTATAGCAGTTAAATAATGGACTTTCCTAGATAATCCTACTTGTCTTAACTAATTGATATTTTTCGTTCATCCAGCAATTCGAGTGTAAACAATCCATCAGTTGAGTCAGCGTTGTTTTATCTTGTTCAACGTGTGCGACATCGTATAGTACTTGCCGTCGATTTGAAATTCCAATGTCACGTGTGATAAACTACTCGCATTTTTCCGGTGTAGAAAAGTCTTGCTTACTAACGCAGATGGCGCAACAGACCGGGGTGAACCAGGGCCTCAGCTTACATGCGCCTCCAGATGCGCACACAAAGTTGTTTGGAGTCCCCTTCCAAAGATGAAGTAGACCTTAATTGCGTTGTCGCTCTTAGTTGTAACCAGATGCAAACGGGACTGAAAACTACCCTAAGAATTTTTCTCTCGAAGCGCCCGAGGGCACTTTCATCCGCTTTCGTCAGTGTTTACGCTTCTGCGTATAAACAGAACTGAGGTAATGAGTGTTTTAACTAATTTCGTATTGGTTGCTCGAGAGAGGACTGCTACTCAGTTACCTTCTAATCCGAAAGAAACAGTGATTAGCAAGGGTGATTCTTCTCTTGATTTCTGCACTAGTGTCGGAGTTGGTAGCGGAGCCGAGCTAGATAAAGTATATGCTGTTGACAGCTGACTGTGTTCTTCCCTTTATGGCAATGGTGTCTGCATATGCGATTAACTGAACATACTTTTAAAAGATGGTGCCTCTGGAGTTGACTTGGGAGTTTAGTACAATTCTTTTAAGAACGATGCTCTTACATGAGAACGCATCGTCATATCTAGGTTCTTTTCTGACATTAAAGTTCTCGGTTTTGCCATTAGCGACCTAAACGGAGCACCGTGCATTCTCCAACGTCATCCTGCATAGTCGAATGAGCTTGGCAGGCATGCCAAAACTGGACCTCTAAAGAGGATGTTATCTTCAGCTTTGAAATCGATGAAGAGGTGGAGTGTAACGATTTGGAACTGCCACTTTCTCGTCTAAAATCACACTGATCAGAACCGGTCAGACTGTTTACGAAGGGTCTTAGGCGTTCACAAAATACGGCAGACGGAATTTTATATGGGATGTTGAGCAAATATATTTCCCTGTATTTGACGCAGTTCAGGGGATTTCCGTTCTTTAGGATCGGAGAAACAATGCTGAGTCCATTCCTTGGGCATACATTCTTTGACCCAGATTTTGGAGATGAGTTCATGTATGCTTCATATCAAAAAATCACTTGCTGCTTTATTTAAACAGCTCGGTGGATAAGCCATCGGGTTCTGCAGCATTGTTGGATTTAAGCTCTGAAATGGCTGTCCTGGCGTAATGGACGGAAATGTTGCCATTCTTACGGATTTTACAACTTTGGTATGTTCGTTTTATATTTTGGTAAAACTTCCGAACTTCATTCTTCCGGTAGCACCTACAGTTGCCTACTTCAGAAAACGAAAGCTGCTATTGAAGTATTTAATGCAAGAAGTCTGCCGTGCTGACTGTTGGCTCCACCGTTGGTTCAATTGTAGGAATTCATTCTCCTTACGTCCAACAAAGCACTTTAAAATTAAGCAATTCAAGTCCGATTGAACAAGTCCAATACCCGTGAGTTACTTCGATGAGGTAAAGTAATATGCAGTCATAGTTACAGCACAAGACATCGCCAGGCTGACGTAATACTCTAAGCTGACACCAGTCAGTGCCTTTCCTAACACCAGGTTTGAGAGTATATACGGAGAATATCCGCGTTGGTTAATCTATTTCGAGTAATATATGAGGCAGATAGATTAGCATAAAAGACATTGATAATCGCGTCCGTTTTAAAGCCACTGAGGGAGGGGAGGTTTTAGTCATCAATCTTAGGTGAGAGTTGGAAATGGATACAAAACGGTGATTACACAGCCTCAGAGGATGAATGAACGAATGACTCATTACTCTTACAAGGTGACTTATGTATAGCACTCTTGTTATCTTCTGGCGCAGTATGTCATTTTCTTATTGGAGTTTCGCGAACAGTTTTTCATGTGGCTCAATGGTCTAGGGGTATGATTCTCGCTTTGGGTGCGAGAGGTCCCGGGTTCAAATCCCGGTTGAGCCCGATTACTTTTTTTCTTTTTTTAAATTTTTTTTGCTCTAGTTACCTTGACGCCAACTTAACACGAATTCTCGCTTTGTTTTGGTAGCACCCACTCCCTCACTATCATTTGACAGCAAAAAACTTTTTCCCTATAGTCGCACCAAATCCCCATTGGATTAAAAAAAAAAACCATCTACACCATCTGTTACACTCGGTGTGTGGCACGTCATCCTGTATCTCCGTTTATTTCTTCACTTAAAATTGACAAAAAAAAATAATAACTAAATGCTCCAGCAGACCAGGAGTCTAACTCTCAAATCCTCCAGCGCTACCTCTTAAACGAATACAACCTCAAATGTATCGCTCATCAGTTCTACGCAAAATGGAGGGTGGGGGTGCTTATGAATCTTATACAGAGTTTCGTGCGCTCTTAAAATATCACTGCCTGGTCGACCAGCTTGTAGCCTTGGCCAGAATAACTCTTCGGTGGATAGCAAACGAACAGACTCAACTGCATCAGTGACAACAGGCATCCCAGGAAATTTGGAATCTACAAGAAGGTCGGCAATGAACAACTTAAGAAATTTTTAACCGAAAGACGTCCTACCTGTATGAAAGGATCCTTGATAATCACTCCGTAGATCAGCCACTGAACAGAGACGAAGAACGACATGGCAATCAAGGGGAAAGGCAAGCTATCGGAGTTTTTCGCTTTTATCACATGTACGAGCATGGTGAGTGGAGCGGCAAAGAAGAACACTGTCACCACACAGCAAATGTAACCTGAAAGTGTAAGATTTCCTTAATCATCCACTCCGAATATTGATGATCAAGTAGGACTTACCCATAAACTGTACGGCCTTCCCATGATCCACTTCATATTTTGTGTACGTCACCACTGTAATAAGTGTGAATAGAGCCAGTGCAAATTGCCGCACATAGTTTCTCTTATTTACGGTGAACACGTAGTATATCGCTGTGTAGGCAAACATCAAACCGGTGCCCACGATGTTCACCATAATCACTATCCTCTCGTCCGTCAGCGACCCATAACGCAGCCATAAACTGCAGCTGCAAAGAGATTAATCAGAAAAAATCTTATTTTGTTTGAGAAGCCCAATCTTACGATAGAAATCCACAAATAAACGGAAATCCAGACGAATCGCCAGTGCTCTTCTTGGCTATGTACTTCCGGCAAACAAAGCTGCAATTAGAATTTATCAGGCGACAAACACCCGATTAGAAACCTCGTACGCAATTGGGTGATAAAAAAACAAAATTTTGTCAACTTACGCTCCCGATAAAAACTGCAAAACAGTTGTTATCACTGCTGAGGTCTCCAAAAATGATTCCAGCGATGACGAAACCATTTTATCGCTGCTTTTTCACCGTCTTTTCAGTCTTTTCGAATCAAATTCACTCTCAATCACAAGCGTTTTTTGTGTTATTAATCGCAGAATTTGTTAGGACATGGTTTTCTTCAGGGAATTTCTTGAATAAATCTCTAACTAGAAATCTGGCGAAAGTAAAGAAAACAAAAAATTAAAAAAAAAAATTGTTTCGCTACTCGGCCGGCTCCGTTGGCTTGTCACAAGAACCGATGACATTTGGCAATTGGCAGTGTGAAAAAAAACAATGAATTTCAACGTAAACAAATGGGGTGATGTGTGTTTGCCTGCTCTCGACACCAGATGGCAGGCCGGGAGGTTGTGAATGTTTTATTATTTTGCTTCTTCCAACAGGGTGATGCTTTGTATTTGTTAAAATAATAATGTTAAGTTTTTACGTTGTCATTTCAAAGTTTTATTTGTGCTATGTCGTTTCGTATAAACACGTATTTTACAGTTTTTTGTGTTACATAACAAATAGATTGTTTCAGTAAGTATAAAGATTGATTTAATATAAATTTTCCATAAAATTACTAATGATATTGTTTTTAAATTTTTCATCTGCAGCATAACGTCTGTTAAGAAATTAAATGGAACTAACACAAGTGTATTGTCTCCCTTTTTTTTTTTTAAATTATGGGTGTTTTGTAAAAGTTCAATGTTTAGTGTCCTATGGAAAAATATGTGGAAACAACATCGTTTTATTATGTACATAAGTAAGTATCATATGTCCAACGTTTTGTAATGGTTTATCCTATTAACCCCGAATTTTAAACTGAACTGAAATGTCCCCACTAACACCTGGCTCCTTTTTGTCCTTACATCCTATGTGTCCAATAAATTTCCATTGTTCAACATTGTCTTTACTCAGTATCGTATAATATTTGATGTCGATTGTTTTTGTAATCGTTATTGTTTCTTCCTTTCTATCGTAAAAAATTCGGGACATATGCTACTAAACGTCCTTTTTGTCTCTGCAGCTACATGCTGAATTTAAATATTGGTCGTCCTTTGTGTAAATTAGAAGGCTCTTGGATGCGCGTTATTCTTGTTACATAACTTGTTGTTACACCCGCTAACATTCGTAGCTTTTTCATTTCCGTCGCCGTGTTTTTTTCTTTATTTTTCTCGTACATAATCCAAGATTTCAATGCGTACTTTACAGCTGTACGACTAACTGTCGTATATAACAAACCTTTCAGCTTAAGCTGCATTTTTTGGCGGCAAAATATTGTGAAATTTTCATACCACTTAAGCCACCATATACTGATTCTATGTGCGACATTGTCATCACAATTTCTTTGGTGGTTTACATTTTTCGCTTTTCCAAATAGATGTCTGGAATGGGTTTGGAAGAACGGCAGTACAGATATGAATACGAATATAATTCGTCATCTTCTAAAGTGTTTATCCAATTATAAAGAGTTGCTTGAAGAGCTGTCATGTCGTTACAATCGCAATATCATCGACGAAAACAAGTTGATTCGGATCCATTGATGTGCTGCTTCAATAGAAAATCTTGCAACAGATCTTGTACCCTGACTTGGACTTCGAATTTTTATATACATACTCGTATACCTACGACAATATCTCTTGCAACTCTGTCGAAAGCTTTTTCCAAAAGTCTATGAAACCGATATGCAGACTTGCGACGTTTCTCGATGATTCTCTATAATTATTCGAAAACTGCCCCCCAAAAGAAATAAAAAAAAACGTCCTTGTGTTGGATTATTGTTCAATCATTGTAAGGTTATTCCTTATATCGACAGTTGTATGGTTCTTCTGGAATGCCAATAGAAAACCTCGACTTCGCTTGTTAGAAAACAGTCGGCTTATTGTTCATATTCGCTTTGGCTAGCAGTTTGTATTTTTATATCTGCCTTACTGACTGCGGCACTGTCATCTCTATAGACCTCTGTGCATTATACACTTTTGATGTCATGGCGAATCCTCTTCTATTCTATTCCATAGACATACGAGTATGTATGCCTCAGCAATATCTAAAACCTTCATTAACGGCTGAAAATCCTCTTCATCGTCTAGTGATACATTAATGAGATCAACTACAAAACATACAGAACTTAGGCAAATCCCGTGTTTTTGAAAACTCAAATTACCCCATGTGTGCTAAAGGACCATCTATTTGGACGTGAAAGAAAGAAGGTTTGAAATCAATGATTGAAATAACTTGATCTTTCCTTAGAGCTAAAAGATCTCAGCTGAGCAATTACTATTGTTGGTGTCAATTATGTGATCCTTTAACCACACATTAATTCATCCATAAATCTCTTCTCCTTTGAAGCAAGTTCTCTAATTGTGTTTTATATCGGCTTGTTTGGGTTGAGCACATCATTTTCAGCCAGCCGTCAAGCGCCTTATTTATTGTTGAAGATGCTTATTTTGCACAGATTTTCGAAGCACAGAGCTTTCACAGGTTATACCAGAATCTAGCCTTTGTTGAACCTAAGACGAACGTCACAGATTGCCGTGATATTGTTGATTTTCCAAGAATAAATGTTGAAATGATGAAATTGTAAGGAACTATCATGCTTCCTCAAAGTCATCATTTCCTTTAAGATTAACAAGTACGCACCTGGTGTACGTGCGCACGCAATTGTGCCATTTACTATTACTAATATGGCTACTCTCGCTGATGTTTCAGCAGGTACTTTCGAAAATTTTTATCGTAGCCACATGTACTCATAAATATATTCTTTGGCCCTTCTCTTTAGGTACGAGTATATTGACGTGATGTTCAATTAAGATATTCTAATGTTTCGCTTATTAGTTTCCTCGTAGATGAAATCTTCAAAATTTCTTAGTTTATGGAAGTGAAAGAAATTAAACACCCCTTCTCATGTGAACTTTTTATTTGAAACGGGACACGCATTCCGACGTCGCTATGCTTGCCAGTGTAATCGACGATCACTGATTTGACTGAATCCAATCCCCACGCAACATATATGTATTCAGAATCAAGCAGTGACATGATCGCTAATTTCGAACACTCTTAACTAAACAGAGGTAAGGGACTGCAGTGTATCTCGCAACGAGATGGCTAAGAACCACAATATCAAACTCAAAGAACTGCGTCGTAGAATAACTGACGAAAACGGAAAAATCGGACCTAGGAAAGAAATAGTAGAACAAAACTAATGGTCAGGCCACCAATATAGCTATCATGAAAGGCTTACAACTGGTTTAACGATTTAGGAAATTCAACCACTACGCACTGCGATCTAACATAGCCTAAGGTAAACTCACGCTTTCCCATGTAAGCTTAGTTTAATCCATTTATTACGATCTTTACTCTGCGCGAATTAAAGCTATTTGTTTGTTCATTTGTTTGGATCAGACACTTGTAACTTCTCTTCCGGTGTAGATTAGGTACCTAAATCTTTAACACCTTCGAAAAAGACAAGAAGACGCTGGCGTGCTTTTTGTTAATCTGCTGGCTGATCTGACTTTCTTGCAATCAGTTTTCATTACAATAATAATGGGTGTAACAAACTTTTAAAGAAAATGCGAAACAAAACAGGAACTACAAATAGTATGCTTAGTGAGGTCGATTTCAACATCGAAACGAATTCTAATGGCGTTTTCATTTGGGCTTTTTTTCATGCTCTGAAACACAAAAGTGACGTAAAACCATTTCTCTTCATATTTTCAAAATTAAAATTTTGCTTTTCATTTTCATTTGAGAATCAAAATTTCTCTCCTGGATTTTATGTCAAAATGCACTAACACATATAAATATGTATAAACGTCAAATAGTATTGTGTGTCAAACTAGATTTCTTTCTTCGTGCAATCGGCTGTTGTTATTATTATAATTTATTATACTGAATGTTCGAATTGATTCGCAACCAAATGTATTTAAAATATAAAAGTCCGAAGAAGTTTTTTTTAAGTGTTCCATTTAAATAAAAGCGGAGTACACAAAAAAAAACCCTCTGACAGCCCAAACGAAAACTCCATAATTTAGGGAAAACGAACATGTTTTTGTTTGTTTCAAGTTTAAAATTTAAAGTTTGATCTCAATTTCTAATTTGTTAAAAAAATATTTTTCGAAAGTTTTCACAAAGGGGCTTGGCATCACTTGGGAAATGGCACACATTCACTCAACTTTCACTGGCCATTCGCATCAAAACAAATACAAGTGATGCTACTTCTAAAAAATAGGGAGCCTACATTAAAATAGTCAAATTTGTAATTGCAAACAAAATCCCACCCTTACCCTCGTAAATTATCCAAACACACACACAGAGTCAATGTCAATATTTAATCATATCGTTGGGTGAGAACTGTTTTATCTACAAAAACATTTTATAAAACCCCCATCTTACGCGCTTTTATTGTATACCATAAATAACTTTTTTTTTACAACACGTAATCCCAAAAAGTGGCAGTACTCCCATCGACTAATGTTTGATTGGCTGCCAGCACATTCCCGACAAAGAGGTTCTCAGTTGTTGAACTGAAGTGCGATTCGACTTTCTACTCTTATTGTCACTGCTTTCGTTTACGGGCGAGTGCACGATCGTTAGATATGCGTAGTTATTCGCGCCAGCAGCTGTAATTTGTTTTTTAGTAGTCCTTGTTTTTCAAGTTCGTCATTAAAGAACGGTTAAAAGTGCCACAATGAAATAAATTGCAATAGTGTTCCATCCTCCCAAAGATACCTCCTCCCACTTTATTTGTGTTCATTCGTTTTTGCTGGGTCGTTGGTCCGTAAAAGGGTTAAAGTTAAAACCATTGGTAGCCTGGATTTCGTAGAATCACCTTTAATTGCCTTAGAGTTTTGTGTTTGTTTTTTTTTTTTTGTTCTCAATCTCACGTGTGGTCGAGTGCAACGATGGAAGAACGAAGTGAATCGCAGGCTCTGTACCATCAGGCGAAAGTCGATATCGTTTATGAAGACGTTGTTCCACAGACAAAGGTAATTAGTCGCTCCATATGGAAGAACAACAAGTCCACACATAGTAGTAGATACAGTCTGCTTCGTGTAGGTCTCTGCATAATTAAGAGAATCGCCGATAAACCCGGTGACCTTGTTGTTTTGATTTTGCCTACGACCATCACCACAATGTTATGTCTTGGTTTTAATCAGTTTAACATTATTTTAATTAATGTGAAACCTTTGATCCTGGCGATTTCATTGTGTAAATGCCCCTCCTTTCCCATTTCCCTCCAATGTTCTCTCCCTATTCAGAACTTGTCAGTTGTCACTCATGTTCGCAATCTCTGCTAGTGAGAATTGATTAAAAAAAGAGAAAAGGAACGCTAACGTCTTTCTCGTTTTAGAAGCAAGAATGGGGAAAGTTGCTAACGCTAGTCGGTTATGCAGCCACTTTCGGATCTGCTGTGCCTGTTGGATATTGCATTGGAGTTATCAATAGTCCCGCATCGGTAAGAAAATTTTCGGCAACTAGCACATTCTATTCGTCTTTACAATGCTCTCTTTTCTTTGTAGTACATGCGAGATTGGTGCAATGAGACGCTGATAGAACGCTTTGATTCACACCTAACCTCTGCAGGCTTGGAAATTCTTTGGTCAACGATTGTATCGATTTTTCTGGTCGGTGGAGCTGTTGGATCGCTGGGCGGCGCTTGGGCTGCTGACAAGTTCGGCAGGTACGTTTTCATGACTCGACATCATAATCTAATCCACATAATCACATAGAATTCGAGCTAATATGATTGTTATCACGTTGAAATGAGGTTACATAGATATTTGCGGCTCGCAGGAAGGAATCAAGTTCATGAGAAATCTCCGTAGAAATATTTTAATTACTGGCTGCTGTGTGACCACTATCAATCGGGGTAGTTACATGAATTGTGACTGAGAGATTACAGTTTTAGAAATGTTGACTTGCATTAAAGCAGATAAAAGTTACGGGAGGAGGACGTGTTGGCCTACTTAATTGCTGCAAATATTTTTAGTAAATGTGTGCATAACAAGTCGCGCCCTTTTTATAGAGTTAATTAATGGTATTTGGAATGATGATAGTACTCTAAACCTAAAGATGACTGATAAGATTTGTTCGCTTTGTGGGCTTGTGCACTTGGTAGATTTTATATAGTTTTAGAAAATACAGTGATTTTGACAAAAGCGAGTGGTTTAAAGGTTTAAAAGAAAACAACCACTTGACTTGGGGGAAACTAAATTATTTCTTTTAAAGAGTGCCCAATATATTATCCAGTCTCCTCTATTCCTAATTATCGCTTGACACCTTTGTCGGCTACTTACAGCCAATTTGATCGCATAACCCTGCGGTAATTATCACTGAATTTTTTTTTAAGAGCACTCTAGGCTATTGCTCTGTTCTTACGATCTGGAGACTGAGGTGGCTAATTTATTGTAACATATAATTTTACTGCGCGTTTAGAGGAGGAATAATTCTAACGGAGACTAACAATTCTTATCGTCTGCGACTAATGGATTAATTTTTACGAGCCACACGCTTTTGCCAAACACAGTGTACTTACTTAAGTAGACAATGAATGCACTACCGAATTGAAGGCTCAATGTTTGGACAAGGCAAATACGAAACGTATTTTAAGATATTTTGTCAATTCTCGTGCTTTCCTCGACATCTTGCCTACGTCAATACCTTAGTGTCCTACAATTCTATTACAATACTACTACTACCCACCAAGCGATGGAAGAGTGCAATATAAATACACAGACAAACTAGATAATATATTTGAGATTGAGTTACAATGGACAGCAAAATCGCAAAGTTTCTTTCGCCGAAATTTATTGAATACGGGTAGTAATGCCTGATTACGGCTAACAATGAAATTTGCATGGAAAACAGTTCTGCAACGCATTACTACACGAAGAATTGCCACGAAATAACATTTCATCGTAGTTTACGTAGAGGAAATGACAGATTTTATAGAAGTCGAAGTGAGCGAAGCAGTAATAAGAATGAACGGATGTCGGAACGGATCACTCGCAATTTTATTTGATGAAATGATGAGAAAAAGTCAAATCTTTTTAAAATTCAGTTGAATTCACTTCTTTAGTGTTTCCATTTGAAACTTTAAAGTTTCACATTTTTATCTAATATCTGCGGAGGTTTAGGGGCAGAAGATTATTTATGTTATTATTTTATTTATAAGTTGTTGTGAGTACAGTTCATTATATGTATATATTTTAATTTAAACGTACATGTTAGTTACACTTGTTCTAAATCCGGAAAAAATTGTTTTGCATTTTTTTTTTTAAAGAAGAGTTCATTAAGGTCTCTGAGTTCATTTGGAAGTTCATTAAATATTTTGGGTACATAATACTACATATGTATCTCCTTCTTCCGTATTCATTCCAATGCTGTTATAATGTGATAACATTGCTATAATGTTGTATTTTAGATTTATACTTGCTGTCGTTCCAGCACTTTGAAATGATTTCCATTTTGTGAAGTTTCTCAATATTTCAAAAATTTCATATGGCTACTGATACGTTGTCGTTTTGTTTTGAGGATTCTTGTTTGTATTCGTTGAAGTCGTCTAATATGTGAGGTTTTCCCCGAATCGAATACCCCATATCTTAAATGAAATTCCACAAGCTCAAAGTAAAATTGTCGTAGAACAGCTTCCGTGCATAAGGTGGTTAGGCGAAACAGTGCGAATATTGATTGTCGAAGTGTTGCCTCTAACGTTCTTATATGGTAGCTCCATTTAAAATTGTAGTCTACTATGACACCCAAATTTTTATACGTTGACACATGTTCTATTATAGTTTCGCATTTATCAAATGCTAGAAGTTGTAAGGGGCTCGCGAAGGCATGTATTATCGTGAATTTTTATTTTAAACAGCGTTCTTTGTCTGCGTGACGGACGAATGCGCATAGCTTTTTGTTTTGCATTTAGATGCTTCTCTGCACATCTGTGGCTGACAACGATTGCCATTACTCTGTTGAAGAAAGGAGAGAAGATCAGTAACATATATTATGAAACGCAAAGGCCCGAGCTTCGATCCTTGCGGTACTCCATATAATGCATCCTGGCAATTGCTGATATTTTTATTAATCTTTACTTTGAAACTTCGATTTTCCAGGTAAGAATGAATCCTCGTATGATAATATTTTCCAGTTGCCGCAATATATTTTGGTGACAGAGGTTGTCGAACTGAACCAATGAATAGTACGATAATATTGTGGTTCCTATTCAAGCTTTTATTTATGTGATTAACAAAGTCTCCTAACAATTGGTTGACGCTCCAATTTTTGCGGAAGCCGTATTGATTTTTTCTAGTATCTTGAATCTTTCTAGGTATTGCCCTAGCTTTTTGGATAGAATTTCTTCTAGTACTTTATCTACCGCTGTCAAGATAGAAATGGGCCTGTAGTTCTTTTTTACCATTTTTGTATATTGGTCTAACTACAGGAGTGTTGAGCATTTCAGGAACTATGGATTGTTTTTACAATACTGGTGATAGTAACACAGCATTTTTCTTAAGCTCTTTTGGTCTTATGTCGTCTATTCCTGCAGATTTCTTGTCGCTAAGGCTGTTCATAATATTCTGTATTTCTTCAGGAGTAGTTTCTTCCAAGTACATCGAGTTTTGTGAGCTATTAAGGGTTTTTGATTACAGTTATGTATATGGTGGTGTTTATCTCAAACGATAGCTGAGTTACGAAGTTATTTTCAAGTTATTTTTTATTTGTTTCGTCTGGAAAGTTATTCGATAGAATATCATAAAGATTAGGCGGATTTATTCTTAATACTCGTATATTGTTGACTAGCCTACCCGGCAACGCCTTGCTGTTGCAAGATTTGACTGTGCATAAGCTATTATGTGCATAAAGGTATGGCATATTATTTCGATGGAGACATATTATTTCAAATTCAAATTGTTTCGGTACCTGGAAAAAATATAAATCAAACTAATAAGCAACCTGGCCACGATAGAATATGTAAACTAAGGAATTTTTTCTTTCTCTCTTTTTCAAGTACAGTTTGTTATAAATGAGCAATTTATATAGTTCTTAATTGATAACATATAAAAATTAAATTTTCTTTATGAATGAAGTAGATAACATATACTGGTAATACGTATATGTAAGTTGAATTATAACAATTTATAATTTGAATTTAATTATGCGCTAATCGGTGCACAATATTTTTGGTTAACTTGTTTTTTGCTAACACAAATAAATTCAATGGTTTTCCCACACGTGGGCATGCAACATATAGTTGCCCATGAGAGTAACATGGATTTTCCAAGTCCGATCCACAAATGGACATTGTTTGGCCTTGAGACTTGTTTATTGTCATCGCGAAAGCCAAACGAATATGGAATTGAAGCCTTTTGAATGGCATTGGAGATTCTGACAGTATCATTGGAATACGTGGCAACAGGACAATTTCTCCTTTAAACCAAAGCCAAAATGGTTGCTTCAATGACATTTCCGGTGATCCTTTTGATGACAAAACGTGTACGGTTGCATAATCTATGTGGATTCAAATTACGCAGAAGAATAATCGGTGAACCAATCTTCAACCGAAGATTGCATTTCTGGTATATCCAGAGAATTTAAAAATTCAGTTGGTTAATTTACGGCCTCGTTTTCATCAACATTGGTGTCGATTGATTTAAAAGACGTTAGACCACCTGGCAGCAACTGTTGTATCTGGAAGTTAATTTCGTCAACATCGACATTTTTTGTATTTATGCCGATAAAACATTTTGCAATTGTACTCGCATGTTTATGGTCAATCGAAGTGTTTCGACATTTCGCCATATAAAAGATTATTACGATTTTGCAAAAAAAATCATCTTTTCGGATGAAGCTCATTTTGATCTTGGCGGGTATGTAAACAAGCAAAATTGTCGCATTTGGGGCACAGAAAACCCGCACGCATACATTGAAAAGCCGATACACCCAAAACGAGTGACTGTTTGGTGCGGATTTTGGTCCAGAGGCATAATTGGGCCATTTTTCTTCGAAAATGAGCAAGAAGTGGCCGTTACAGTCAATGGCGATCGTTTTCGGGCCATGTTGAACGAATTTTTGTTCACAAAAATTGAAGAGGAGGGTATTGGCAACATTTGGTTTCAACAGGACGGCGTTACGTGCCACACAGCCGAAGCTACACTCGATGTTTGGCGCCCTGTTTTTGAAGATCGCATTATCAGCCGCAGAGCTGATGTCGTTTGGCCACCTCGGAGCTGCGATTTGACATCGTTGGACTATTATTTGTGGGGTGGTGCCGTAAAAGATAAGTGTTACGCCGACAAGCCAGAGACAATTGACGCTTTAAAGGACAATATTCGTGAAGCCATTGAATGAAATTATTTTCCATTATTAACCGGAAGGATAAAACTAATTATCTGTCAAATCAGACATGAGCTAAGTGTTACCATTCACGAAATAAGCACTAGTTGAAGAAAAAAAACGTTAGATGGCGGACTCTTTATATCTGTATGTCATTTCATGTCTATCTTCTGCGGTTTTTTGCATAATAACAAATACCGCAGTATTTTGCATAATGGTCAGGATGTACTTGGCTCTATAACCGCCGAATCTACTTTTGAGCCTTTGAAGCACTTTGAGCACTAGGCTGTGTTCTATCAAAGTGCTGGTGTTACGAGCAAGATCAATCCTTGTGTCTGATTTTATGACGTTGCAAAGTCCCTTTGACTCTATCATTGACAGGTAATTCCTTGTAAAGGGTGACCAGATTAGAATGATAGGAAAAAAAATTTAAATAAAACAACAACAGTGTGAGGTATAAAATTGATTCTAGCTTTATTTTGAAGCTACATTCATGCCATTATGTGTGGAATAGCACATCATTCAAATGGCTGCCTCGGTTTCTCTGGCAGTGCTTCAAGCGGCTGGTTAAATTTTTTATGACTCGGTCCAATATGTGCGGCGTTATTCCGGTCGTGTGTCGAGCTCATCCAAAGTGGTTGGCTTGTTAGTGTAGACTAAGGACTAGACATAGTCCTAGAGAAAATATGTAATGGAGTGGTGTCAAATCTCATGATCGCGTCGGCCAATTTATGAACGCTCGCCGTGAGATGACCTTCGCTTGTATGGCATGTAGCTCCGTCTTGTTGAAACCACAGCTCGGATATATCGATGTTGTCGAGCTCTGATCACAGAAAGTCTGTTAAAATCGCTCTATACCCGAGACCATTGACGGTAACGGTGTTTCCTTTCGAAAGAAATGAGGCCATAAACCGCACCAAACAGTCAATCTTTGTGCATGCATTGATTCTTGGCCGAACACTTGTGTATTGTGTTCGCTCCAATAACGGCAATTTTGCTCCTTGACATAGATGAGTTTTGGCCAAAATTCGAATCTCTGGCCAACATTTCCAGCGCCCAATTAGCGAACTCACGGCGTTGTTTATGGTCGTCAGGTTTCAATTCTTGCATCAGCTCAATCTTTTACGGATGTAAGCCTAAATCCAACCACAAAATAAGCCGGGTTGACACTCTGGCGATGCCCAATTCAGCTGGTCGGCTGCGAACCGACATTTCTAGGTCTTCTTCGATTCTGGCCGCTGCAGTGGCTATGATTTCTTCATTTCGCACCAATCCCTGTCTGGTTGGTGGCTTAAAATCCAAAAGAGTACTCACGCTCAAACTTTTCCACGATGCGACGAATTGCCTACGCACTGAAGCCATGATGACGACTGACCTCACGACGAAATTCATGTTGCGTGTTTACAACTGACCCGCGAGCGTAGGACGATGCATGATGAAATAGCAAACCTTACTGAATATTTTGACAGCTAGATGTCATTGGTAGCTTTGACAACGTCCCAGTCTCCTCCTTTGCCATTTCATTAAGCTAGCTTAAACTCTCAAAAGCTCATTATGGTTGACCATTTAAAATGTAAAATGGAAAATTTAGGAAAGGCTTTGGTATCTTAGCACCGCACTTTTAAATTCAACCCCTCTTGAGTCAGTATGTTTTAAACTCAGCAATAAATTCAATTGCCATGTTGCTGTCTTTAATATGTAGAAGTGGCACCGTCCTGTTGAAATCACATATCCTCCAATTCATAGCGGCCTCCATTCATTATAACCGACTAGGCGGCATAATCTCCGAAGAAGTACGGCTTCGTGATGAAAATCAATCAATTCGTTCCTATATAATGGCTGCTGTTGGAATATACGTTCAATTGTTCATTTAACCAAATGCCGAAATTTTGTTTCATACCCATTTCATGTTCATGCCAGTTAATCAAAAATGTGCCTCCTTACTGGCGATGATTTTTCGGTGAGAATCCTTTACGCACGGTTCTTTGGATTTAGCTCTTGGGCCAAATCTGTTTTCCTTATAATCACTAACCGTTATCGCCGACTACTAATCAAAATTGTTTGGCAGCACCACGTAAATTTCCGCGATGTTGTCTACATGTAATAAAACAAGCTTACCACCATAGCTTTATTCTAAAAGATTTTTTTTTTTAAATTTCGATTACAACTATGTGCGTTGTAAAATTATTTCTTTTAACGATTAAGTTTTTCGAAGAACGATCCCTCATAAGAAACAAGGGATAGTTTTATAGTTCTGATACACTGTGTAAGATGTTCTCCTGCTCTTTCAGAACTCAATGTTGTGGTAAAGTTTGTATTGCCAAGAAGCTGTCTTTTTTTTTCAAATTTGTATCAGATCAACTGCTGGTTTCGCTGTCAGATAGTTGTGCCTGGCAAAGAACTATTTCTTTTTCTGATAAAGATCTTCGTTAGAAAAATGGTTATATGATGCTTTTTTTGGGAAGAGAATTTCTATGTACACACAAATAAATTCACAGGTTAGAATGTTGGAATAAAGTAATCGTACCAGCTACACAATCCACAACTAAAAAGCAGACACCACATAAAAAAATGCAACAAGGCTCAAGCGGTGTTTGGTTAACGCTATAGTCGTAGCTCGTTACAAAATAGTTTATTTTCTCTGCTTCGAAAACAGACGCATAATTGCAAGTTCAAGATTGTCGTCTTCCACGAGGTAACCAGCGTAAAGAAGTAACCAGTTTTGGAGCCATCCGTGAGGATCCGATTAAAGTCAACTTCGTATTCTAGCAATAACAATTTCTTTTTTAATATGGGTTTGGATGGTATGAAGAACAGAGAGAGGAGGATTTATCGCTACGTTTAGAGCAGGACTAAAAGTGCTGCGGAAAGTCCTCATGCGGCCAAGAACAACTGTTCTTTTCTGGTGAATTCAGCAGTGACATTAGTATTACTATAAACAATTCGGTCTAGATGATCATTGGCTATAAGCCGACTATTTTTCCAAAAGCTCCTTTATACTGTCCTGACACCCAGGTATTTAGTTTTTCTGGAGCGAGGATTGATGAAGATCCATATCTGTCATAGTTCACCAATCGTCGTTTACGTCTAGGGCTTCCTATGCCTAGGCTGCTACGGTTTTATCATGTATCAATACTCGTACCTGAATATAGACGTTAGAATGTTTATTTATCAAGTGAAATCTACCTTATAACCAATTTTATGTTTATGTATGATGCCACCTATTGCAGGGCGATTGGGATCCAAAAAATCCTGTCCTGGTTGTGTTTCCCAATTACATTTTTCAGCTCTTTGCTGTTAATAATGCTTATATTATGCGTACTTTCCAGTTATCAGGACCAAGTCCTCCGATTTCGGCAAAGAGCTCAAGACGATGAATGCTTTCATATGCGGCTTTGAAGTCGATGAAGAAGTAGTGAGTCTTGACTTAAAATTCGTTGGTCTTTTTTAGGATTTGCCTTTGTTTGAATATGTTGTAGAAAGGCTTGAGACGTTCATACAATACGATAGATAGAACCATAAACGTATACAAAATACGAAAAATTGCTTATATTGTACTGATTCAAATACTCATATATACATGTATCTGCATCATTTTATGCCACGTTGTTAGCATAAATATATGGACAAGATTCTGTTGAAACTTGCGATCAACTATGCTAAGGCATTTTTCTATACCCGGCTTTCTTCTGGGCTTAACTTCTGTTGCCATTAGTGGTGTGGAGAGTTGGATATATTCCCATGGTTTTGGAATACTTGGAATACGCAAAACTTCGCACTAAATTCTGTATTGTTCAAGTATTACTCAGATTTAGATAAGAATACAATGTAATCGTTTGTAGCTGCTCCATTGCGTTACCGTATTCCCTTGGAAATAACTTTAAATTTTCCATAAGAATACATTGTTGAGTTCACTTCCTTTTATTTACTCGTACGTATTCAAACATTGAATATTTATATACATATACACGTAAAGCAGAACTATTGTACTTTGTAGCCTCAAAATAGATAACTTAGTTCACTTAACATTGGCAATGCAGGAAAATACTATACGCATGTTTTTGCATAGAATTAATACGTCCGTCGACGGGTAATGTTTTAATTAGACCGGGAAGTTCTCTAGTGAGGTTATTTACAATAGTATGTACGTATCCTTTAGTAATCCGCTTAGTAGTTCGGATGTACTTAAACCACAATTTATTTTCTTTTTCATATTTCCTTTGTCACTGCGAGCAACAAATCTTTTCACGACGCAAACCATTGTGTGCTCTGTCTATTTAACATTTATAGCTAATAATATCATTAGTAGCAATTTGATGTCGCAATATTATTCACGTAGATTCAGTCGTGCATCCACACAGACCTCGTCTAGCATATCGAGTTATTTATAAAGACCCATATTTAGAATAACGAGATGTAGAAGACAGAATATTTTGTATCATACTTACAGATTCCTCTGACAAGTACATCTATTGTTTTTAGAATAGATACAGTTTGCTAAAATTTGCCTAAAAGAGTCGAAAGATTCCTAATCCAACACAAATTTGGAAGATATGTAGAGGAAATATAAAAGGAAGACACAGCTTCCTATAGAGTTAGATTCTATGTGACCACAAGAAATTATTTATTAAAATTAAAATTTCTTATCACGCAGGTAAGTAACGCAAAAGAAACCTACTAAACCTTCCTGTCTATTTTTGTCAATTTTCAATTTCCAATACTAGTCGTCTACTGCTGTAGTGACAAGGTGCAGTGAATACTTTTGTGGACTGCTACGCAAGAGGGTCTGGTAGCGCGCTTCCCAACGCTTGGTCTCACTGTCTGGATCATATAATTTTTCTTTTCAAGAATAATATCTCATAATATCTCTACAGAAATCATGGGTGGGTGTGGAATAAACACATCTGTGGTTTCGAATGTTTAAAGGGTTTCACACCACTTTATGACGAGCGATCGGAAAGTCCGAGAGCTTGTCTTTATGTGCCGATTCTCACTCTCACCATCTAAATTTGTGAAATTTTGTAACCAAGATTTAGTTGTTGCAGGCATAAGAAGACGAAACGAATGAAGAATGGCACAGATTCGTCGTTGCGTCTGCTTATTTTCCCTATGATTCTCATTGAATATTGTGATTCCAGGTAGATGGGACTTGTCATATGCCGCGATCCTAATGCTCAGAACTCTTTTTGGGGCCATAGATGAACTAATATAGATGGCAAACTTTCCAGATATTGGAAATCCAAAACCCGTTTCCACTGATCATCTCTATCCGTGTGACCCTGTCTGTGAATACGCTCGTTTTACTCAAGAAAGTCATCCACCTTACACACACATAGTGAAGTTTACGTGCAAATCGCTCTCATTCTAGCAATTTTACTTGTAAATTGTTCTAATTCTAGCAAATTCTGCCATGTTATATAGATGTACAATGTGTTGGTACAATTAGTAGAGTTTGCCATCTAAGTTAGTTCATCTATGTTTGGGGCAGTAGCAAATGCAACGTCTGAGGTAATTATCTATGGCTGTCAATAATGTTAGCTCTTAGCCAACTTTTGTTATCAGAGTAAGACAGCAAGTAATCCACTTGACTTTATCTAACAGGTATGCTTAGGAGATTACTGGCTTGAAAGAGCTATCGGATGTCAGACCATAGATACATCGAATTCAGAATCGGATGCGAGGTCTTGACCTTGTTGAAGAGGAGGAATCCGCATAAAACCAACTGGACACGATTTAAGGAGGAGCTCGACAACAAAAGCTAGAGCAAGCTGTTCAGAACCTGAACGGCACCCTCACCAAGTGTTCCGAAATGTCATAGTAAGCAATTTTGCAGATCGCCCGTTCCTTGGTGGAAAGCAGGTCTGCACCATCTTCGTAAAGAATCCGGAAAACTTCCAAACAGGTCAGTTAAGGCTAATTTGGAGGAGATTGGAATCTACAGATCGAGCAAAAAGATTTTAAGAGGCTCATTCGGATTTCGAAGAGCGCCTCTTACAAAGTTTTTTGCGAAAAGATTGAAACTGTCGGTGAAACCAGTAGTCTGATCAAAGTCCTCAAAAGGGGAAAATAAACCAGGCTGGAACCACTCTCTCTCTATGCTTGAATCTCACTTCCCAGGGAACCTAATCGGAACCAGCTCACAATTAGCTCCTATCAACGAAACTACTAGTGAGCTGAACAACACGACATGCCGTAGCTGGTGTGGTGACGGATGAGGCATACTGTTGCTTCATTTGGTAGCTTCAAGTCACCATATACGAGGTATGTTACAAAAAGGTATAGACCAGCTGCTGGCCTGGCACTGGCATACATTCCGGAACCCTGGCGAACAGTGAGAGTGGCTTTTATACCGAAAATCGGAAAGGAGGACTACTAGCCAAGAGTTTCGGACCTATAAGTCTGACATCCTTCATGCTAAAAAGCATCGAGAGAATGGTCGAGATCCATGTGCGAAAAACCGCCTTGGGAATGCATCCTTTGTCGGCGATGCAACACGCCTACCAACGCGGAAGGTCCTGCGAGAGCGCAGAATTCCTGCCGGTAGGCAGAATTGAAGGCGCACTCGACAAGAACGAAGCATTTTCATCGACGTTGAGGCCATCTTCCATTTAAGAAGAAGTTGTCTTTGGTACAACAGACACTGGAGCTTTGATGATCTTGCGCGTCGGCTGTCTTATGACTCTGGTCTTATGGACATGCCGTCCGATGCAATAACACCGGAACTCCTGTTTCGGAAAAAAATATGAAATCGACTTTCCCTGTGCCCAGGACTGGCTTCGGCCAGAATCTGAGCCAGGAAAGGAATGCAGTCGGGTTTTCACGGACGGCTCCAAAACCAATATAGGATGTGGCGCTGGTGTCTTTCTGGAGGACGACAACGTTAGATTTCACTTCACTTTAGGAAAGCTAGCATCTGTCTTCCAAACGGAGATTTACGCGATCCTGATGGCAGCGAACGATATTGCGAAAAACCGGTGGAAGGGGCGAAGCATTTGTATCTGTAGCGACAGCCAAGCTACACATAGAGCCTTGCTGAACCCTCTTACGACTTCCAAGCTTGTTCAAGAATGCAAGAGATCACTGAACGCAGTCGGAAGGCCAAATTCAGGGACCCTTGTCTGGGTGGCAGGTCTCAATCGGATCACGGGAAAGGAAATCGCCGATGAGCTTGCCAGGCAAGGTTCAAAGGAGAGTTTTTCAGGACCCGAACCTACGTTGGGTCTGCCTGCGTCTGCGGTGAAGGATCCCATTGACAGTTGGGTCTCATATGGGGGCAACTGCAAATGGCGTAACCCCGCAGGGTTCAGGCATATCAAACGAATGCTCCCCGACGTCTCTAGGAAGCCAGCGGCCACGGGGGTGGCCGTGGTGTAGTGGTACTAGCAATCGCTTCTCACTCGGAGGGTCAAGGTTCGAATCCTACTCATGTCAAGTTTTTCATTTGTGTAATTGGAACTTGTGAAATTGGAACTTCACATCTGCGTGTGAAGGCATAACACTGACAAGTAGATTTGGCTGTTGTAGAGTTTCAAGCACAAAACAAGCGTTAAAATTAAATCTTCGAATCATTCCGAGCGAAGAAAAAATTGTCCGTCCTATTCGGGTTGTGGTACTGTAGGCTCCTTATCACTGAAACGGTTACTCATCGTAAGACTGAAAGATTTCATTAAAAGGAACTTACAAGGACTAGTTCTTTGTCTGAGTATATATATAATTTTAAATCGACAAGAGTACATTTTTATAAGAGTACTTAGAACGCAGTCTTTCTACTGACTATTTATTGTATTTGTGTATAGCTGATTAAGTTTGCAGAGGCCGCTCTGTTTTGGATCACATCGTCAGTGAGGCTGAGAGATCATTGATGTTTTAAGTGATTAGTTTTCCCTTCACCAATCCGACTTCTGTACACGGTTATGTCCACAAAAATCCCGAGACTGAAATTTACAAGGAGGCAGATGGAGATTTTTCTTTAAAAGAACGTTCTACGTGCAAATGTGCACCAGGCATCATCTCATCTCATCTTTTTATAGTTTGTTTTGTTGTCATTAGGCTTTCTTTACTCACTGTATTTGCCAAGAATTAAGATCAAATAGAAATGAGCCACAACAACCCAATGCCCGTTTTTTCTTTACTGGCCTGTGTAAACCATATTGCTTTTGTGAATATTATTTCTTGAACACTGATACGCGCTATCGTGGCCAAGTTCTATACTTTGTATGTTTCAGGTGATCTGATTGATCTGGACCTGTCGCTTTTTTTAAATACGAGGGGCGTTCAATATATTCTCGGTATCGATATGAAGGAAAATGCGAATTCAATTTAAATTGTTTTTATTTTTCAATATAATCTCCCCTAACATCAATGCATCTACATCTTGAGATAAGCTTTTTTAAACCCTCAAAAAAATAAATTTCCTCTTTCTCTGCAAAATACCCATTTATTGCCGACTGAGTTCTTCATCATCCGAAAATCTTTTTCCACGAACACATTTTTTCAAATCCGGAAACAGGAAATAATCACTAGGGGCAAGGTCTGGACTATAGGGTGGGTGTTGGATTTCTTCGAAACCACAATCTCGCGCAGCAGCCTTGGAAACTCGCGCCGTGTGAACAGGAGCGTTGTCATGAAGAAGCAACACACCCGCTGCGAGTTTACCCCGTCTTTTCTTTTTAATTTCCTCCCGCAAATTATGCAAAGTGGAAGCGTAGGATGGTTTCACCTTTTTTTTTTGTACTCAATGAGCAAGATTCCCTTTGAGTCCCAAAAAACTGTGGCCATGAGCTTCCCGGCAGACGGAGTGACTTTGAACTTCTTCGGGGGGTCTGTTCCTTTTTTATGCCACTGCATGGACTCTTGTTTGCTTTCAGAGTCATAGTGGTGGACCCATGTTTCGTCCCCAGTAACAATTCGATCCATAACACCGTCCGCGTTCTCACTACACATCTCCAAAAGGTCTCTACAGCATGCGATTCTCACTTTTTTCTGAGGCGCTGTGAGCATTCGTGGCACCCACCTTGCACTGACCTTTGAAAGGTTAAGATGGTCATGAAGAATGGTGTGAATGGTACCAATTGAAAGCTTGGTGATCTCTGCCATCATTTTCACCTTTATTCGGTCATCCTCAAGAACAAGTTTTTCGACTTCTTTGATGCTTTTCCCGTACAAGCAGTAGCCGGGGCGCCGGAGCGGGGGTCGTCTTCAATGCTCTCTCTGCCTCTCTTGAACTCACTTGACCACTTTTGCACAGTTGATAATGAAGGTGCGGAAGCCTGGTAAACAGCCACCATCTCTTCATGAATAGTTTTTTTACTTTTTCCTTGCTTAGTGAGAAATTTAATTACAGCGCGATGCTCAATTTTCACCATCATCGTCTCAGTTGCCATTATGATTCTGTTTAACTAGAGATAAAACGCGAATTAATAATCACATTTATATGAAATTTTACATGAATGCACTAAAATAATAGTATTACTTGATAAATAAGTCAATTTATATATACAACCACAGCTTCACCCCGATACCGAGAATATGTTGAACGCCCCTCGTATGTATATATGTATTTACTACGCGCCATAGGTTATCGAATTGCTTTATCTAAAGGATCCCGAACAATTGCCTCATTTCAAATCAAAACAACCGTAGCTTGCTTATCAATGCAATACGGTATTTAAATATTCATACAACACACCAAATGCAGGCTGCACTTACGAAGTTGCAGATGAACCATGAATTCAAGTAGGAAGTTCTAAAATTCACAAGCTCTGTTCTGTGAACTCAAGAGATATTGTAGTGTGCTCTTACGCTGTCTATATGGTCGTAGACTTATAACAATTTGTTTTGCAACAAACGACTGTCCCATTTGTACCTCATTGTGCGTGGAATGAGTTGCAATGAAGCGAAGAACTTTAAACATGACTACATACAATAGATTGTCATTTATTTCAATATTTGGTCATTTTACAAAACCAAACTAATTTTTTTATCTTCCTTCTCATATTTTAAAAACTCCAACAATCGCATGGACATGACTGGGTGGTGTGACAAATATCAGCTTAATTCCGTCTTAAGTTTTTGAATTAACAAATTTCCTAATTAAAATATTAGGTAATAAAGCGTCTTTCAATAGCCGCGCCTAGATGATTTTTTTTAATAAAACATTTAAATGTGATACTTAGATTTTTTCTGGTGTTTTTATTTTGATTGTGTGTGAAAAATAATGTCATTTGAATGTATACCACGAGCACGTCTTACAGGCTCTCATACGAACATAAACATTTTTGACGGCTCGCTCACATATTACCGCATTAAGTTCATCAATTTCGGTCTGAAAGTTGTTTTTCAGGTGTGCAATTGTTGTTGGCTTATCCACAGACTTTACTTTTCAAAAAAAAAACCCAAAGAAAGTAATCTAATAGTGTTGAATTGCATGATCTAGGTGGCCAGTGTTTATGTCACCATTACGTAAAATTAATCGACCTGGAAACTTAGACCGCATTAGCTCAATGTTTGCACGTGTTGTGTGACTCGTAGCTCCGTCCTATTGAAAATAAAGACCGTCTGTGTCTATTTCTTCAATTTGAGGCCACAAAAAATCTTCAATCATTTGTCTATAGCGCTCTCCATTGACAGCAACAGCTTTGGACCAATGATTCCACCATGCTACTCGTAAAAACCACACAAACAGTACATTTTTGAAGATGTAGTGAGTTTTCTGAAATTATTCGAGCATTTTCTTCTCCCCAGATGCGGGAATTTTCATTTGTTAATGAATCCATCCAATATGAAATGAGCTTCAACAATGACGATTTTGCGTGAAAAACCAGCATCATGCTCTAACAACCCACTGTAAACATTTGTAAATTGTTATAGTGCGTAGTAAAATTAATTGGAAAAATCAAATATACTCGTACTTACGAGTATATGGTCAAAACTTTTTTGACAAAAACTATTTAATTGCACAAAAAAGTTACTCTTTAATTTTATCTATGTTGTCCAATTTCTGCATGCAATCATAACCGGATCTGATGTCACATCATATCCATGTTCATATTTCTCTTACTAAGCTATATAAATTAAAATTACAGAAAAGGATGCTTCTTGATCAGTGGTGTGCTCTTTGCGATGGGTGCAATACTATTTGGGTTCTGCCGATTAGCAAGCTCCGTAGAAATGCTTCTAATCGGTAGATTTCTTGTTGGCATATCGTCAGGCTTAACAACTGCTACTTTGCCAATGTATCTGGCTGAATTGGCTCCACTAGCTCTGCGTGGTACTCTCGGTGTCTTCTGTGCTGTTGGAGTAACAGGTGGTGTTGTTGTCGGTCAAGTGTTCAGTTTGCGTGATGTATTTGGCACGCCCGAACTATGGCACTATGCTCTCACTTTTTACGTGGTCCTCATTATCATCTGTTACTTGCCAGTTTACTATTTCCCCGAGAGTCCAAAATGGTTGTACATTGTTAAACAAGATCGAGAAGCAGCCAAAAAAGAACTGCATCGTCTAAGAGGAGCTTCCCAAACAGTGCAAATCGAGAAAGAAATCGAAGAAATGGAAACTGAAAGTAATGCCAACGTGCAAAGTAGCAATTTTTGTACAGTACTCCGTGATCCTACTTTAACCTTGCCTTTGGTTATTGTATGTGCCTTCCATGGTGGCCAACAATTGTCTGGTATTAATGCGGTAATTATGTTTACTATAATGTACTTTCGTTTTTACCACTGTTTTTGTTTTAATTTTTGTTTTAGATATTTTACTACTCTGTGTCGATATTCGAGAGCGCTGGACTATCAACAACCGATGCAGAGTGGGCCAATCTTGGCGCTGGCTGCCTTAACCTGCTGACATCGTTTTTGGGTCCAGTGCTAATGGCTAAAGTTAATCGCCGTCCACTGATGCAGTTCTCATCACTAATATGTTCGATATTTTTATTCGCCATTGCATTCGTCCTTTACTATATCGTAAGAGGCTTAAGGATTATGTCGAAGGAGAATTCTAGATTGTAACTATTTGCATATTCCCTTTTTTATTTTCTTTTTTACAGGACCATGCGAGATGGTTTCCAATTGCCTGCATTGTTTGCATTTTTTGTTACATTTTCTTCTTCCAATTTGGTCTTGGACCAATCCCCTATTTCATCGGCTCGGGTGAGTAAACCATAAAATTGTTCAGTGTGCTATCTAATTGACTTATCGGCTCGAGTGTCGTAGTTCGCGTGCATTCAATTTATTTTAATTGAAAACGCGCACTCACTGTCTCCTTTATATAGTCTGCATGACTATGCCAGAGATAAGAGGCACTGTGAGTCAATTAGCTGCTGAACCTTTGTTGATCTCTGTGTCGTTGTCGTTGTCCAGATTGTGTTTCACGCAGTTTAATATCCATTTGAAGCAAGTAATTCAATGGCGATAAATGTGTCGCCCTTTTATTATTTCATTGGATAATTGAATTGGAATGGTTTTCTATAAATAAATTTTCGTGTGACGTTTTTGTGAGTCTGAGTGGCTGGCTTATGAATGTAAGCAGACATTTGAAAATGAATTTTGAAGCCTGCGTAAGTATACATAAGCGGTGGCTGACGATGAATGGAGAAAAGGAATTAGAGTGTCACGTGTTTTATATTTGAATTTTGTTTGTCCTCTTTAATGTTAACTATGTGAAGGAGATGCCTGTTTCTATTGTTGGTGATGGGATAATGTTTTTTTTCTTAATGAAACAAAAACACCTCCATCTAATTATTGTTGCTTTCATACTACTTAGCTGATTTTTTTTATCATCTTACCGGTCACAAACGATGTTGAACGAAACGAATCATTATTTCCTCGGTTACGTAGTCCTAATATTTACTTTCCCAATGCTATAATCATGGGATTTGATTTTATCAAAAATTTATCGGCTGTCCCCATAGCAGGGTTGAAAGAAATGTTGCAGTTCCTATTTAAAATGGTGCTTACTCACTTACCTATATCGCAGTATTCACAGTATTCCCAGTAACTACAGTTATATACCCTGGGGTCTAACGCAGCATGTATGTGTATCTGGACACGGTAAATGTAAAAGCTTGTTCTATAAACTTGCTCGCTTCGTTGCAGCTGTCTTCATGACAGATCTGTTGGCACCCATTCAAAGTCTTTAATCTTAGTTTATAAAACTATATTTTGGAACTTAACCACATCTGCAACACCTTATATGTATGAAGAACACTCGTATTGAACACCTACTTTGCTAGTCATAAGTCGAACATTGGGTTGATTTAATATAGCTCTTGGATTTCGAAGTGCCTTAACTGGTCTTTTCCGAAAATATTCCTTTGCTGTAAATGTTTCGAATTAATTTTCAGTGCATACTTTTGCTTAAAAACGCACTCAGCTTACTCATTTACGAGTACACATGTCCTATTTCTCTATTTCATATTGATGCTAAGCCCTATATGACGCCTACGCGTCGTATAGGGTTTTCCAATAAGGACTTGACAACTTTTTTTTTAAATAAAACGCAAACCATTTGAGATATTTCAAAAACTTTATTATCGGCTTGAAGTACAATCAAAACATTTATGAATGGAACTCGACTTCGTTCATATTGCCACCGCGGGCACGTTTGCAGCGGTCGATTCGTTGGACCCAATTTTCAACGACTCGGCCACACATTTCGGCCGAAACGGCCGCTATTTCGCGTTCAATGTTGGCTCTCAGCTCTTCCAACGTCGTCGGCGTGTTGGCATATGACTTAACGTAGCCCCACAGAAAATAGTCAAGCGGCGTTAAATCGCACGAACGAGGCGGCCAATCGACTGGCTCATTTCTTGAGATAACACGCTCACTATACTTACTCTTCAATAAATCGATTGTAGCGTGTGTTGTGTGGCTTGTGGCATCATCCTGTTGAAACCAGATGTCGTCCAAGTCCATATCTTCCAATTCGGGCCAAAAATAATCGGTGATCATGGCGCGATAACGCTGACCATTCACAGTAACGTGACGATCGTTATTGTCGAAGAAAAAATATGGCCCAATAACGCCGCCGGCATGCAAATCGCACCAAACAGTTATTTTTTGTATATGAAGTGGTGATTCATGAAGCACATGTGGATTTTCACCCGACCAATAACGCATATTTAGCTTATTGACAAAACCCATTGAGCCAAAAATGAGCTTCGTCACTGAAGATGATTTTGCCATGAAATTCATCATCTTGGCGCATCTTCTCCAGAACCCAATCGGAGAACGTACGTCGCTTGAGTCAGCTTGATCTTGTAAGGGGGTAAACCAAGATCCTTACGCAAAATACGCCATAATGTGGTCTTAGCGATGCCCAATTCTTGAGAACGCCGTGGAATTGACTGATTTGGATCGTTTGCTACGGACGCTTCAACGGCAGCGATATTTTCGACACTTCGACCAACTCGTTGTCTCACTGACACGGCAACATAACACAACGAATATGTAGACTCAAATTTTTGCACTAAAATTGGAGTTAACGGTCTTAAAGTTGCAGTCACCGACTCCGAATTTCGGTAGAAAATTTTTATAATTTGCAGACGTTGCTCGTTCGTGTACTTTACCATGAATGTTGAGTTTACTGAATAAATTGACAGTGTCAGTTTGATGATTAGTGAAAGAGTGCGTTCACAAATTAAATTCAAAATTGTCACGTCCCTATTGGAAACCCCTTTAGTTCTTCCCAAATTTTCCTTAGTGCCATGATACCTCTTCGACTGTTATTGGAAGTGTATCTTTCTGTTTACCAAGACTTTTTCTATATTGAGTTAGGGGATTCCATTAGATAACATTGCTAACAATGGGACTGTCGCCTTTCCGAAGCCGGTGACCGCCTACTACTACGTCCGTCGTTGAATGGTTGTGCCTACAGGTATATGGCCTGCCATTTGGTAAAGCAGAAAATCCCTATGTTTCGTACTTGCACGGATTAAATGTTAAAGCAATAAGTCGAGGCTTGGTTTTTACATTGCATTGGTTTTCCATATTTTAAACAAGTTTCTAATCAAAGGCTTTACTTTGTCTGACAAAATTCTGTTTGGCTCTGCCACCAGTAGAGCAAATGCTCCAAATATATAAAAAGCTCTTCAGCATCATTGTCCAGCAATGCAAACCAGAACGGATGAGGTAATACCGAGGGTGATAATTGTTGTTTTTATCGATTTCATTTCATGACACCTCTCTCAACCCTTGAAGTCATTTCATGGAGGTCCATAATTCTGTAAAAGAGTAACCATACATCGTTATCGTAGTCCAGATGTTTGAGTTTAAGAGATTAACATTCCATTTTCCGTCATCAATCATCATCATCAGAGCTTCGAGGCGATGTTCTAGCGACCGGATGAATTGCTCGGTTATTTTTACAGTAGTTCGTTCAACTGTAGTCTCAACTATATTGTGAAGAAGGCGAGAATTGATAAACTTTAATATCGTTTCGTCAAATAATTTAATTCCGCTTTCGTCGCTTGTTTAGATTTTAAGCGTCCTACTCCGGATTGTGACGGTTGTGATGGTACCATTTTTGGGGTGTTGCAACTGCCATATGGAATACAAAAAAAGTTAGTAACGCCACAGTCTAAAGACTAATGCAAGACTAGTCTAGCCCAGTCTTTCTAGTCACTATATTGTTCGTCTTGTTATTTTGTTGGTGATTTATTTTTTTTTTTCTCTTTTTCGGTCTACTGGCTGGAACGGTCATTACTGCATTACGTCTTCCTCATACGAAAGTATATTTTTCCCAGTTTGCAATTGTAAATCTCTGTGTCAGCGTCTCCAATTTGGAAATTTATTCGAATATAACCAAAGTATACTTTGAATTCTATTGTGAGTGAGCTAAATATATAACAGTCGTGCATACAATTGACTCTTATAACACTTCCAATATTTTTTTCCTACGGCGCTTTTTCTGCGTCATCTGTTCTCCCCGCCATGCACTAGAATGACTATTTAACTCCTTTCAGCCGACTAACCTCCAAATAATAATTTAGTTGAATCAGTTACGTATCGCGATGTCCAAGGACAAACATCGTATAGTAAGTTAATTGCTTTGTTAAACGGTATGTTCAAAGTTTATATTAAACAAATCCACTGTCTCACGCGAGGCATAAAAAAAAAATTCTGTCCACTACATCGGTCGCTAAATCACCTCACTTCCTCTATAACACTAAGATTTAAAATAATGGAATATAAGGTTCATCGCCACACATTTTCCTCTATCACCTTGTCCCTCATGCCAGATGTATCTTGTTTTGATACTACGTCTTACATTGTAACATCGTAACTCACATTTCACATTTAAATTAACGTTTGTCTATCTGTCTGCCATATTACTCCCACTTATACACATACTCGCTTAGTGTCACACATACAGCTTAGTCACGAGTTAAGTGTTTAAGCTAAATTAGAAAAACAATACGAGTACATCACTTCGTCATGGTTCTCAAAATGTCATTTTTAATAAATTTATATTTTTTTCAGAACTCTTCGAAGTCGCACCACGACCAGTGGCCATGGCAATGGGAAGTCTTTCATCGTGGTCTTGCAATTTTATCATTGGAATGGCTTTTCCTAGCTTACAAAGTGCCTGGGGAGCATTCGTATTCTTCCCATTCTCCATTACATGTGCACTTTTGTTCATCCTAACACGCTTCTACTTGCCGGAGACACGAGGACGTGATCCATCTGAAGTAGCACCGCTAGTAGCAAAAGGATTCCGCTCAAAAGTGAGATAGAATTACAGGAGATTGAAATGGATCAGTCGTGAAATTTGAAGTACGAGTATGTCTGCTACGAAATTATAAAGTTCTTCAAACTCAACGTACATATGCTACACTAGTTTACTACTCGTTTTGGTTGTTTATCTTTTTCGCTATCCTACTCTTACACTTTTTTGTTTTTGTTTGGGATTTTTGGCTTTACCGACGATTTAATTCCGTCAACTTGTTGTGGTCTTATTGTTTATTATATAAGTATAACTTAAATTAAGCGAACAAACAGGACTTTAGCTGGAAACGTATTGGATCCATCTTAAATTTAAGATTAGCAATATACAGAATAAGCATAATTTTAAGGCCAAGGTTTAAATTTAAGGAGGTAACCTATCTGCAGTAGCAAGATTTATATATTTTACCAATTGTATTGACTTCGAAATATTGTTAAATAAACTATTATTGTATTTTTTGTTTTTCCTATTGGAGTTTTGTTAGTAATTTTATTAGATAGATAAAGGAATTTTCACCGCTTATGAATAAGTTTTAAAATAAACTTTTATACCGATTTCTAGAGATTAACTAAGTAGAATTCACTATTTCCAAATTGAAGACAATAAAATTACGAAAACTATGTATTGTAGAATGCATTTGGTTTCTCTGTGCTTTCAATGTTAAGTTTTGAGGTTTAACGTATATCATACAAGGCACCTGGAATAGACGGAATCCTCCCAGCACTGATTTCAAAATTTCTGTTCAATGTTCTTCCTACCCTAATCACCTTATTTGTGTCTAGCTTCAACTGGGGATACATCCCACAAGACTGGAGGGAGGTAAACGTAGTCTTTGTCCCCAAACCAGATAAACTTAATGAACTACCTAAATCTTATCGAACTTACATGTTTTTTTTCTGAAAGCCATGGAAAGACTTATCGATTTACACGTTAGAGACCTTCTTAATAGAAATTCATCTCTGCACCCTCCCCAATATCAACACACGAAAGAATGATCTACTCGTACGGAAGGCGCTCTACTGAATCTGATAACACAGATTACACGCACTCAATGCCTTCCTAGGTATTGAAGGTGCCTTCGATAATACCGGATATGAATCCATTTCAGAAACCATGTCCAAAAATGGTATTGAGCATCCTACTAACCGTTGGGTCAGAGCGATGCTGGTAAACCGGAAAATCTCTACATCTTCCTGTGAGATTAAAATCTCTGTCTCAGCTGTCGAAGATATTCCACAAGGAGGTGTTCTCTTACCTCTCTTGTGTTATTGATCATTGAAGCTATTGAAACTTAGTAATCTGGAGAAAATCTCTCAAACAGCCCCAGTAGAGCTATACTTGCTCCTTTCACTCGTAAGAGAAATCTGAGTCTTGACAAGATCTCACTTGACGATGCATAAATTGTGTACTTCAACGGAGTAAAAATTGGAATAATAATAAATTGGGACTCGCATATATTAATATTATAGTAAAATTACCAAAGGTACTAAAGGCATTTGGGCTTACCGTCGTATGTATGATAAGACCTGGGGACAAACCCCAAAGGTCACCCATTGGATATATTTGTACAATGTTGATACGACCCACCATCACCTACACATCAGTAGTATGGTGTAATAAAACAAAAGAGAAATCTGCCATAAAAAAGCTGCAGCGGCTACAAAGACTTGCATGCCTCGGCATCGCCGACGTAATGCACACATGACCATAGCTGTTATAGTAGCTTTCATTAGTTTAACGCCACTCCATCTTTTCATAAAAGAGATGGCAGTTCGCAGAACTCAGATCTCATGGATCGAATGAATTTTCTCTCTGAAATCCCGAATTTTATAAGATCTGCGCGGCAAATGATCGCCTACCCAAGACTGTGCTTCGTCAGAAGGTGATCACAAGCTGAGAAGCATGGAACTACAAAAACCGTTATTGTGCACACCTGGCTGGCATGTATTTCCACTTGAAATACGCTGTGACTTTTTCCCAATGGTGGCGATATTCTGGTGCTTGGACCCATCAACCCGGTGTCCATCTTTGATTTATCCGTATATCACTTAATACTACGAGCATATACGACGAACAGTCAAGCAGCCATTAAAGCATTAGGTTTTAACCCCGCATAAGAACAAAGTAAAACTTTGGTTTGTGCTTGCTCATAAAGGTATTGTCGGAAATGATGTAGCCGAAGAACTGGCTAGAAACGGTCTGGTTTTATATTATTCGGAATTCAGTAATTAATTCAATAATAAGGAATTGGGAAAACAAAATGTGTACATATAGGGTTTTCCAATAAGGACTTGATAACTTTTTTTTTTAAATAAAACGCAAACCATTTGAGATATTTCAAAAACTTTATTATCGGCTTGAAGTACAATCAAAACATTTATGAATGGAACTCGACTTCGTTTATATGGTCACCGCGAGCACGATTGCAGCGGTCGATTCGTTGGACCCAATTTTTTACGACTCGGTCACACATTTCGGCCGAAACGCGTTCAATGTTGGCTCTCAGCTCTTCCAACGTCGTCGGCGTGTTGGCATAAATCAATGACTTAACATAGCCCCACAGAAAATAGACAAGCGGCGTTAAATCGCATGAACGAGGCGGCCAATCGACCGGCCCATGTCTTGAGATAACACGCTCACCATACTTACTCTTCAATAAATCGATTATCTCGTGTACTTTACCATGATGAAAATGTTGAGTTTACTGAATATATTGACAGTGACAGTTTGATAATTAGTGAAAGAGTGCGTTCACAAATTAAATTCAAAGTTGTCAAGTCCATATTGGAAAACCCTTTATATCGCGCAGGGAAAACATTCCTGGGCTCCACCAGATTAAAAGGGCCATCAAACCCTTCAAAACAAATCTAAATAATCCGTACAACTCAAAAGGGACGATCTGGGCGAACCGATATCACTTATACAAAATAGTTCTTATTCAGGAAACTGAATGTCGTCTTTGCATGGAAGACGACAAAACTGCGGAACATATTTTATGTGAATGCATGGCTCTAAGTGCCTTATGGAGACGATACTTTCTTAAAAAAAATGTTAATGCATGGGGAAATTCTCGAAATTTCTCCCAGAGAGATTCGCAAGCTCATCAAAAGGGTTGAGCATTTATTGGCTTCTTAACACTGATGATTTTGTGGCCCAAAGGTCTTTTGGCCGCTGTGCCCCCGCAATTAGCGGATAAGGTACATTTAAAAAATATACAATATATGTATATTCGTGGACGATTGGTGTCATTTGGAAATAAGAAAATAAATCTTTTTATCGTGAGTCTTAAAGATGACTGAGATTCATCTGCTCTAATATTTTTAAATCGTTGGAGGGCGTACGATGAATTTCGTAAAAAACAATATGACCTCACTAACGAGGTGCGCCACAAGCGGCGCAGTGGCAATGCAGATACGTGAGCGAAATATGTAATTTTAGGTGTAACTATACGCGTTGCATGTTTCAACGGTTAATAAAAGAAGATTCGTGATCTGTTTGGTACATTTCTGCATGAATGAGAGATAGACAGAATTTCAATATCAAGAGGCTATAACTAACACCCAAAGAATTGGAAATTGATTTGTCATCATTTCCTGATTTTGTGAGGTTGTAACTTATTTACATGGACCCCAAATTCAACCCCATTTAGTGCGATCTGGGGCGAATCGAATCCAGTTGCACCACCCTTTCCAATTGAGCACCTAAGGAGAGTCTTCGTTTGTAGCATTATTCTTCTAGAATAAATTCGAAATCATTCGAATTTCTGTCGAAGCAACCATGGACATTTTCGTCCTCGGTATACAGTCGGATTGAGATGATAAAACTCTTATACAGTCTTTTCTTCGATGAAGGATTTATTTTTCAGTTGGATTTTTAATCCAAAGAAACAGTGATTGGTGGGAGTGATTGTAAGCTTGATCTCTACGGTATTGCCATTGTTTGAGCCTCAAAATTTTAGTTTCCCGTTGTGGCGTACTGTTACTTGATATTTACGTATATTGTAAAATATTTGTGTGGGTACAAATAAAACTTATTCCTTTCAATTCAATCACTTTATTCAATACAGCTACAATTCACAATTCAATCGCTTAACTCAACCACTTTACGTTTCTTTGTCTTTTACTTAAACCACTTAAGCACTACTCGTAATTCAATCTTTAAATTCCACTTTAGAACTAACTTGCATAACTTGGGGGATGCTGATATTTATACTCACCTGACATATTTAGAGAACTATCTGAGCCATCCAGCGTTCCATAAAATTTTCCATTTTCCTAGAAAATTCGATTCCATTCTCCATTCACCAATGTCTGAGTCTTTGCTATTCAAGTATCGAAATCTTCTTCTATTCGTTCCGTTGAAATGACACATTCTATCCAAATGGAGCACCTTAAATTCTTCTCGATCCCCACACTGGATCCGGTAGACAACGTCATTAATGCGGGTTATCAACTTGTATGGACTTTCCCAGTCCTGTTGCAATTTTGGTGATTTGGCTTCCATACGCTGAGAATTATACAACCAGACCAGATCTCCTTCGTTGAAACCGGAAGATTTCGACTTGATGTCATACCTAGTCTTCATGCGGCTCCTCGCAAGCTTCATCTTTTCTTTGGTGTCTTCATGCAATTTACGAATTCTGCTGCGCAAGCCATCCACTTAGTCGTTCACCTCTTTGGGATCAGTAGGTTTGGTATGACAAATGTGACAGTCTAATGTTCATTGATGTTCTTCTGTTCGTCTAGATGCTTCTTTTGTTCGTCTAGATGTCTCTTTTGTTCGTCCAGCTTTTGTTCGAGGATGTTCTTCTGTTCGTTCATTTTTTATTCGAGACTGTTCTTCTGTTCATCCATTTTGACTGTTTTTCAAAATGCAGTACTGGCAGAACGCAGTACTTTCCGAAATTCATTGTGAATGTATACCAATACTGCGCACGAAAAAAAAACCAGCAAATGACAGATGTTTGTTTGGTTTATGCATTCTGAAGTATAATGGCGAATTCCGAGAAGTAAGTTTTCTTTTAAATAAATAAAAGCATTCAGTTATATTATTGTAATTATTTATATGCAGAAATCAAGAAATCTATCAATACGCTTAATTACAACGAGGCTGCAGTTTGGAAAGGAATTCAGCTCTAGCTGAATTTTAACACCACACTTATTTAGCAAATGATTAATTTTATGAATTCCAATCGATTTGTTACATATTGTTTTACGATTAAAAAAAATAAATACTGCGCATCGCGTAACATTCCAAAACATCATGATTCGTAACGCAACGGGATACGCATCGCATCATAAAAGCATCGCATGATTGCATGACAGATGTGAGGAGCAGTCACAATGCGCATTTAGTTTGAATTTTGGAAAGCAGCCTTTTTGTTCGAGCCTATTCTTTTGTTCGTCGAGACTGTCCTATAATCCTCGCCATCCAATGTCCCATACAATTTCTATTTTGCTAGAAAATTCGATTCCATTCTCCATTTAACAATGTTTGAATATTTGCTATTCAAGTATTGAAATCTTCTCCTATACGAGTATCAAAATCTTCTGCTACGTAAATATAGATGGCGCTTCTTCTAATTTCAAATAGAAAAAATGGATTATAGATTGAGATTTGACAAATAATCCCACAGATCGTTCCTACGTCGATCTCCCAGAATTTCTCGAAACAATTTTTTTTTCTTCATGTTTTTGCTTTATACTGTACACATGTATTCGAAATTTATCAAACGTTAAGATTTGATTGCAGCTTTTTAAGCGACCAAAATGCAGAGCTCTCCAAACTTCTCGTGGTACCTTAAGGGTCAATTTACATTGTTGTTGTGAAGTTGTAAAAATAAACTTCTCTATTTTTCACTAAATGCCAAACATTGGTGCTGGTTTATCTTATACAATTTTAGTCTGAATATGAAGAGTATTTTTTAAAGAGCTGTTAGATTTGAAATTGAAATAAAACACACACACAAGTTAAGCAAACGAGCCAAGGTTTGTTTTATTCGATAAGTAATTATATGTCATTAATGATGAAATATGATTTCGGACATGTGCCCATATCAGGAGTGTGTTCCTGGAGCTCCAATTTTCGACAAATTTTTCGAACATTTGAAGCCGTATCTCAATGCGCTCGATATTGGCTTCGGAATGTGGCATCGTCGTTGCCTTGTCCGCAGCGGCATCAAATCACATGATCTTAACGGCCAAGCCACAGGGCCATTTCTGAAAATAATGTCATCGAACGCTTCCGTCACTAACTCGATGATTTCGCCGGTAGTACGGCATTTGGTACCGTCCTGTTGAAACCAAATAATCCGCAGACCAATTTCACACACTTTTGGAAATAAAAAAAACACTGATCATGACTCTATACAGGACGCCATTGAAGATGCAAGTTCGATTGCCTTCATTTTTGAAGAAGTAAGGCTCGATAATGGCACCAGCTCATAAACCTCACCAAGCCGTGCATTTTTCAGGGTACTTCGGTAGCTGATGCATCACCTTTAGATTTTCCTCTCTCTCTCGCCAGAGCGAAGGCAAGTGCTTCAGCAAGGGTTCTTTTCCCGGACATCCTTACAGCTGACTGTAGCTCCAAATCTGCGATTCCCCTGATGAATGCGTCCTTTGAAATTTCGTCGATTATTTCTTGGCCTGCGGTGGGATATGACAAATGTGACAGTCTACTGACGTCTGCGTGGAGCTGTTGCAGAGTTTCTCCTCGTTGCTGCATACGGCCTTGAAATTGAACCTTGTAAACCTCCCGCATGTGACTATCCCCAAACCGTTTCTCGATAGCCTGCACTAAAGCCATATCTATTCTTTTCGATATCGATTGTTTGTAACAATTCTGCCGCAGGACCGTGTAAGGCTATTGCTAGGGCAAAGCACTTCTCCATTTCGAACTGCTACTTATACGTAGACCATGAGGTCTGACCATCAAATGAAGGAGGTTTTAACTCTTTTCTCCTTGGACCGCTTAAAGAACATTCTCGCAGATTCTGTTTTCACACTGTGTCGAGCTCTTTTGCTAGTTGCTCAACTTTGCTGTCCAATTGTTCGAATTGATCGTCAATTCTTCTCTATTCTTACAAATTTGTCATCGATTTCTTCGAACTTTTGCTGGAGAATGTTCTTTTGTACTTCCAGATAATTCTTTTGTTCGTCCATTTTCTGTTGAAGGCCCTGCAGGCTGTTCTTCCAGATTTTTCTTTTGTTCGTCGAGACAGTTCTTCTGTTCTGTTCGTCTAGATTTTTCTTCTGTTCGTCCATTTTTAACAACAGGAGTTGCATCATCGCAGCCATGTCACTGCCGGTACTTATATGCTCATCCTCGTCAACGTCAAAGGAGTGTGTATCAGGATCATGTCCCTCGTTGTTCAAGGCCTCCTGAAGACGGAGCACCAAGTCACTTTTTCCTCCACTGGCGCTGAGGTTTCTCTTGTTCAACTTTTCTTTTCAATACAAATCGCTTTATTCAGTACAGTAACAATTGTTTCTCAATACAATCCAATTTTTCAACCGCTTACATTTTTCTTATCTTTTACTTAAACCACTTAATCACTTCTCCTAATTAACAGATGTCTCATGTTTTTAACGTAAGTACCTGCCATGTGGACTTAAACTTACGGGATGCCCATACATCCATGGGAGCAAGGATACGCCTTGCCATCGCTCACAATGATAATTCATTTTTGATACCAATTCGGAACTGTGTTGCCGGCACAAGTTCCACCCTTGGTATGAGTCGAGGCCGACCTAAAACCTCTTACTGTTCTTAGGGTCACAGCACCCAGCACTTATTGCAACTCCACATTGAGTCAACCAAAGGAAAACCAAGGAAAACCAAAAGGAAAACCAAGGAAAACCAAAAGGAAAACCAAGGAAAACCATAGGAAGACTCTTACCCGCGATTTTGGGTTTAAACCACAGCCACCATGACGCTCCCACAAGGGGGCCTACCTCTAACAAGTCAGGCCCGGACCGAGATCCGGGGGGCTCCTGACTCCCATGGTACCGTGATTTAAGTCCTGGTAGGGACTACCGGTGGTCCAGCCGCCAACAAGACCTATGACCGGCAGCTTGTGACTGATCAAATCGTAGCAACCTTCGGTAGCGTCATCTGAAGATGTTTACGATAAGACCAGTACTTTGCTCTGCCCCCGTTCATTACTAGACAACGTCATTAAAGGGCGAAGCCTTGATAATTTGGCGGGGGCCCTCTCCTAATTAACACTTCAAATTCAACTGATGAACTCACTTGCATACCTTGGGGATGCTGGTATTTATACTCGAATGACTTACTTCGAGAACAATCCTCGCCATCCAGCGTCCTATACAATTTCCAATTTGCTAGAAAATTCGATTCCACTCTCCAGTCATCAATGGTCAAGACTTTGTTATTCAAGTATCGAAATCTTCTGCTCTTCGAGTATCGACATCATCTGCTATGTAAATCTAGATGTCCCTGCTCACATTTAAATGGTTATCACAACATAATTTTTTTTATGTCAAAATATATATGTAAAGTCTCAAAATGATATCTTGTTTTTTATTAAAATTATACGCATTTTAAAACATTAAATTAAATTTTTTTTAAGATGTCATGTCGCCTTAAGTGTGGAGTCACCGTTCGTTCTGGTGGTTCACCCTGCTGGTAACCAGGAAGAGTCAGAGCTTGGATTCATGTCCACATGTATCTAAGCGTGAGGAGATGCAGGCCCGACTTCTTCTCCCTTTTCTTTCGTTTATTACCAACTGAGGGTAGGCGTTGATCCGGTCCTCCAGGGCGTGATTACCAGGCCCAACCGGTCCAACAACAGCTGTTGTTGCTGATACCACCCTGCGCAAAAGAAGAACGTGTGCTTGGCGGTTTCGTCCACCGCAGGGCAATAGTCACATCTGGAGGATACTTTTACTGCCGTGTGGTGTAGATATGCGTTGAATTGCCCGTGTCCAGAGAGAAGCTGGGTAAGATAATAATTCACCATGACTTCGCTCCAACCATGGGACTAGACGGGTATGAGTCAGTGTGACCGCCTACCCACAATCTTTTCATCCCATTCCTATTTACAGCTTGTATGGAATCTGGGGACAGAAATTTCTCTCTGCACTTACGAGCCAGAAACACGACGAGGACTGTTCTCGCAATAACCGTAATGGCTGCCATAGATAACGTGTGCTAAGCGCACGCGATCTGAAGGGACCCAACGTGTTATACTGAGGTAAGTCGCCCACAAGTCGAATTGGTAACCGACGCTAGTAACCTTTTTTCGGCTTCTCGCTAGCCGCCAGCACTGGTCATCAATCTAGATAGTGCAGATGAACACTCTGTAGTTCGTTTGATCTATAGGTACACACTTTCTAACTCTTCTTTAATTCTATCTAAAGATAATGAAGATGGTGAATACAAAGTGCCGAAATGGAATTCATGCAGAGCAAGGAACAGGAAAGTATGTAAGCAGTTTTATATTGGGCATCTGCTTCTGAAATAGAGCACCCTAAAGCTACCGATTATGGTACACAATATTCATGTCCGTGAACCAACTCCACGGATATGTCATGATCACCATGCCATGACTACCATATCATGATTACCATGCAATCATTACTGTACCATGATGTCGATGCCATTTTATAAGAGTTTTCCAGACAAAAGTGTTTGGTTTTCTATGGATTCCTAAAGTATACGGTATAGGGTTGTGTATGGAATAGCGTAACGAGTAAATGGCCTCCACGGCTATGCTGGCACATACGGATTCTTTTGTCGAAATTTTCCATTACAGTTTTGCATAAATGTGCCTGAATTTCGTAATACATCAATCAATTTGCTCCTTCAACGTGTGGGTGGGTGGTCGTTGGTTTATTGGCATAAACCTTGAGCTTCAAAAACCCCCCAAAATAAAAGTCCAACGGCGTTAAAATGCATGATGTGGGCGGCCAATTCTGATCACCAAAACGGAAAATTACACGATCGGGAAAAGACTCATCCAATAATTGGATTCTTTCTTGGGCTGTACGGCATATGGCCATACCACATGTCGTCCACATTCATATCTTGTGATTTAGATACAGAAAACTGGATTATCATAGCGCGGTAGGGAGTACATTTAAATGTTATTGCATGCCCAGCCGCATTTTCGAAGAAGAAAGGTTCGATGATGCTTTCAGCCCAAAATCCGCACCTAACAGTGACACGTTGTGGATGGATTTGTTTCCCAACTACCACTTGTGGATTGTTTGAACCCCAAGTTCGATAACTTTGACCATTAACAAAGCCATCAAGATGAAGATGAGTCTCATCGCTGAAGATGAATTTGTTTGCCAAACATTGTGTTTTCCTTTTGTGTAGAGCTCTTTTTTTAAGAACCCTGAACTGTCAGCTGTCACGCTTTTTCGTTAGCAAAACTTTACGCCACAAATGGCGCAAAATTCAAATCTTGCGTGATTTTGGGACACCATTTAACTTGGTTGGATATTACTTTTGGCCATTTCGGAAATCGGGAGAGGCTACCTAAGCATCATAGCCCGTCAATCTCTGGTATGAATAGGCAGGCCGTTAGGGAATGGGTTTGAAAGATGCCACAGAAACTCGTCTTATTCTACACACAACTCTCTCTTTATACAATACAAAAATGTGTTGTCAAAACGGAAGGATGAGGTAGGATGATCAATTTCATTGTTCTGGCAGCCACTCCGGCAATGATATTTCATATTTCGTCTCAATTTCACAGTCCGTATGGAACAACTATCCCATCTCTTATCTGTTGAGTGCAAAGTCTGTACTTTCTACGACTTCTGGTCGAACATAATAAATTCTTCCGAGCCGCCGACAATATGTACGAGTAGTGTTTAGTTGTAGTTTATCATGCATAAGAGCATTGCAAGATTTAACGGACTTTAGAGCTGTTATGACAGTTGCAATCTACTCATACTGATGTCGAACTACACAATCGATCAGACAATCAAACGAACATCAGTTGGTAACTCGCAGTCAGTTAGAAAATATGGTCCATTGATGTACATATGTACATATTTGTAAATTTGTTTAGTTTCATTGTCTGTTATTTCATTTGGCATCTAGAAGTTACTCGTAAATAATTGTTTAAATATTGATTTGGCCATTATGAATAAATATTTATTTGGAAATCCTGTGACACAGAATGCAGAGCGGAGAATAGAAGAAATTGAGTTTTTATCATCCGAAGAAACACTGATTGAAAGGGTAAAATTGTGTTTTATTCTTTGTACAATATAACTGTACAATATAAAAGTGCAAATTAAGGATCCTAGACTTCCTTGATATGGTTGGTGATTTACTTAATGTGAATAATCGTTTTGCAGTTTGTGGCGCTTAGGCTTGAACATGTATTTGCCAGTTTTTTTTATAATTCTAGAGAGTGATATTATATTCCAAAAAGCGTTTTATGATGAGTTCAGTTTTATTTAGTGCCTCCCTTTGAATTCCGGTTAATGCTGCTTGTGTAAAGCACATGTGTGTCCTACACCTATGGTCCGAAAATGTTTTACAAATCTCAGTCGGCAGGGATACTTCTCGAACTTAAAAATGTCACAGGATGTTTCTAAATTCAAAATCTTGATTATCTGGTTAGAACAACTTCAAGTTAACTCAGAAATAATGCGAGAAATATCAACGGTATTCAAAAACAGTTTGAAAATTGAAATATGAGGTCAATGTAGAGGTCACCTGGTTCCACTTGAGGCTTAACTAATACGAATATTCCCACGACTCAGGGAGGTAACATACAAGCTTCGTGGCTATATTATTTCTACTGGTTTTAAAATGTTCAACAGTAGACCGTATGGGCATCCCAATATTTGAGGAAAAATAGCTCGCAGGGTGAAGATCAAACTCATCTTTTCCGATTTTCTGAGATGTATTTATTCAAATGATCAAAATTTATTCAGATCAAGCGAAGATATGGTTAAACGTCCAACCGAAAGTGCTTCTAACCAAGATGATTGACTGTGCATTTGTCAACCAATTTACAATAGTTCACTCGCAAATTCCGCAGTGGTTTCTTCTCCTCTATTTGCTTACCTACCTTAGGTGGTGCTAGAGTTCGCATAGATTTCAAGCAAGAGTTTTATGCATTTACCGTATTTTTTTGCTAATCACATCCAGTTGTACACCAAACTGTTTGAGATCCCTTCATTCGACTTAAGTCGAAGTATTTCCTTACAGCGTTGTCTGTCCAAGATGTAAGGGGTCTTTCTTCTCTGGGTGGTGCGCATCCGAAATATTCAATTTTCCATGACTCTGGCGCATAAATCAGGCTGGTTTGTGGCTTATTCGCATAGACTTGCGACTTCAGAAAACTCCACAAGAAAAAGTCTAACGTGGTCAAATCGCACGATCTCGGTGGCCATTTCACCTCACCTTCACGTGAAATGATCATTCCCTCGAATCGCTCGTGCAGAATTTCCAATGTGGCGTGAGTTGTGTCGCACGTAGCGCCGTCTGTGATTTTTTCTGGATATATTGGACTCTCTTGGATCTCATGTGGATTGGCATCGCCCCAATTTCGACAATTTTGTTTGTTGACGTACCCATTTATCCAGAAATGCGCCTCATCGCTGAAAATGATTTTTCGATGAAAATTAGGGTCAGTTCCCAACCGCTTCAGAGTCGTTGTCTATGGTCGTTTACCTTCAGCTCCTGAGTCAGTTGAATTTTGTACTGGTACAAACCCAAGTCACGGCGGAAAATTTGCCAAGTTGTTGTCTACGAAAGGCCGAGTTCTTGTGAGCGATGTTTTCATCAGATTTTAAGTTTCGTCGACGTACGAGTATTGGTTTATTGTTTACTGAACCAGTGGACTCAAATTTATCCACCACATTGCGAAATAGTCCTCTCGATAGGACGATTATGGCGACCGTAAAATGGGCCAAGCGTGCAGGACGTTGCAGACCCATTTTGATAAAACAATTTTATCATTTGCACGTGTTGTTGAGCGCTACCTCAGTCCATGGTGATTTAGCAAAACAGACTGAATAAATGACAATATGGCCGTTATCAACTGTCAAAGTTCGGAAGTCCCTATTGGAAGAGCCTGTATTTGAATGCATTATGGAGCAAAAGATTTTAGCAATCTAAACTCTGATGAATGCTGCCACTTTTGATTTGGTCAATGTCATTTATACAATTTTTTGTTAAATCATCTTCCCCGTTTAGCGTAGTTAAGACGGTTTCCCTTCTTAAGAATTGGGGCAGCGATGGTGAAATACCACACTGTGGGGATATTTTCATCCGATCATATTTCACAGCTGGTGTATGATCCTTACCAGATCAATTTCATCTGCTTTAAGTAATTCATCAGGGAGTCCACCTATAATAGCAATAGTCTTGTTGGTCTTTAGTAAAGCCCTCTATTCAACTGAAGAAAGTTACTGTCGATCATCATTCATCATTCTCTGGCTCAGAAAGATTAGCGAGACCGTTCAAAAAAGACGCTTTGCGTATTTTCATCGACATTGAGGGTATTTCCGACAACGTAACTTTTGACGACACAGGCAATACGGCCTACTGATTAGAGCAATCCTGGTGAACAAAAGCTTAATTGCGGTTATATGATGTCGGCGATAAACAAAGGTTTTCGGCACCCTGTCTTTACTACTGTGGGCTGCTCGCAACAGCCTAAACTTCCACGCCTAAACAAATGCAAATGATGTACTCGTAGCTGTATTTTTGTCGGATCACGATTTGGAATCATTTGCTCTAGATATAGTCTACGAATGATGCATTAGAAATGGGCTTACTGCCGATTCTCTCAAAACTAAGGTTATTTTCTTCACGAGGAGGTGGGACCTGATTGTTCTTACTCTTCGAATGCTAAATGCGTCTGCGTTGCGTTCATTCCAAAAAGGGGCTCATGTCTATGTACTTTGTATGGAAGGTACCGAAGCACGCAACGCAGTAGTGCACACCAAATTTTATTTTCAATTCTGAAATGCGCTTCGAAGTAAAATTGGGTACAATACGAGGAATATTTTTTTTTGTTAAATTATATATATGAATGTGCTTCAATTTTTTTTGTGATTCCGGTTGCCGGAGGAGTGGGCTTGCGTCGACATTCAAAAAATTAAATGCCAAACAGTACATACGATTGCTCCCCGCGCCTATTGGTCTAAAAATGGAAACGGAGGCATTTTATTAAAAATATAATAACCTAGTTCGTGAATTCGGACGGTTTTAAAAAAAATTAAAACTGTACAAACCCCACGCACGATACTAAGAAATTGAGAAAGAAAAAGCATGTTATTTTTGCATGAAAAAAAAAGGGAGGGGGTATGCATTGTGTCCTGAGATAAGATCCTAGTTTATTAACTAGCCAATACGCCTACGAACATCATGCACAATTGTCATTTAGTCTCTGGTAAATCTTGTTCACCGATTCAGAAAAGCTGATTTTTAGTAAAAGTCGTTTGAAGTTTTTTTTAGTGAAAAAACATAATTTTGTTTAGTAAGTTCATTCTTTAAACTAATTTTTCGTATACCAGGCCTCATATCAGGACCAAACATTTCATCGAATGCCTCTTCACGAGCTTAATTTTTGGCAATGCGAGCTTCTTTTGTCGCTTTTTCAATTTTTGTTTGTTTGTCAAACGTACCCGTTTCTTGTCGCGTCCCATAGTGTAGGCCTATGTATGATTGCCAATTTCAGTTTTTAGTACTTCAATAATTTTCAATAAGTTGTGAGTACCGTCATTGAAAGTGCAAGCGGCGATCCATGATGCGATTTCAAAAATATTTTTGGAACAGAAAGTTGCGTGGCGACCCACTAGATCAAATGAGGTTGTTTAAACTCTTGTTGTTGTTTTGGGTATTTCTTCCAAAGCACCTTTCTAGCAAATTGTCTTCCGTTAAGCTTTCAAAAACGGATTTCAGAAGATCTTGTACGTCTTGTGAAAGGGCTGGTTTGTGTGCGTAAGGTTTTTTTCTGACTACGTTTTCAGGTACTGCACTCGTGAAGATACCGTTTTCGAATGTTGTATATAAAAGTACATATGTATACAAGTATATACATACAAATATATATATACGTATAACATTTTAAGGAGGAGGAATCCCGGTTTGAAATTTTAAGCGATGTTTTGAAAATAAATGAAAACAGTCCCTTAAGAAAAGAGTAACAAAACGGAACAAATCTGACAGGTGTGAAAAACGCACGTTGGGTCCATTTTGGTAGGCAATTTGTTCTCAATGTGCTGTCCTGCATTCACGAAACGCAGACGCATTTGTTTAGGGAGCCGACTTAGGTCGTAGCCATTAAGTTTTCCATCGAGTAAAGCACTTGAATTTCTACCTGGATGGCAACCAATTGTTGTCGGCTTTCTGGGAGTGTAAAAAAGCTTTTGGCTTTGGATCTGCACGTCTATGATATGACAGGTTATATCCTATGCGTCGGTTGTATTGTGTCATGTCAATAAGTCACTGCTGCTTCTACCAGAGTTTAAAAAAAAGCGGTCTATTTCGGCTCTTCTGTAGATGCGTTGATGAATCGATATTAATATTATGGGCTGCACTCTCAAAGCCATATTCTGTTTAAAAATATGTTTTCTTTGGGACAACACGCACTACAGTTTTGATGACTTGGTGTGCAAGGTCTTTTAACCCTGTTTCTTTAGATAGTTGGGTGCAATAACAATATAACTTCTCCTGTTACAAAAAGTTCTAAATCGACTTCACCTATGCATAGAATTTGAGGTATCTCAATCCTGTTGGCATTGAACTAATTACATATGTAATGTCACCTCCCTTTAAGTCGGAATTCTCTCTAACTCGAATACATTCTTTCGATTCTTAGCCTCTTTTCAATCCCTCTAAGTTGAATTTTTTTCTACACGGTACACGGTAGTACACGGCGTGTACTTACCAAGATCTGAAGGATTTGGGCAACCAAAAAACAGGACTACTATAAGATATCACTGCTCGACTGTGTACGAGAAATTTCAACGGCATGGCTACATGATGTAACTCCGTTGATAATTGAGAACTGTTTCAAAAAGGCCGAGACATTGGACGATGAAGACGATGTTCCGCTTAACTTACTCAGATGTTTAAACGAGGATACCAATGAAATCGAGGTGATTTGAAACAGGCTTACAGATTCCGATTACAATGTTGAAGGCGTGAGTTGGAAGGATTATGTTGAAGTCGATGACGGTATCATAGCCACAGAAGTGCCTGATCGCGTTTTAATTTTGGAAGCAATAGCACATGCTGCTGATGCTAACGATGATGAAATTAAAAACGCAATTGGAATATTGCAATCTGCAATTGAAACGACAGATGATGTACCGGATGAGGTCCAACACTGCCTTTTTAAAATAGAATTGTTTTTTAAACTTGTGAACACTCCAACTACTGTAATTACCAAATTAAAAATTACCAATTTTTTAAATAATTTTATTTGAACAACATTTTGATGAAATAGTTGTAAATTAATGAGCAATAAAAGGAACAAGCTTCTTTTTGTTTATGTAATTTTTGTAACCTTATTTTTAAACACAATAAAGGCTTTTAAACAAAAGACAATATTAACCCCTCTAACTCGAATTTTTCCAAAACTCCCTCTAACTCGTACTAATTCTGATATCACGTGACAATTCGACTTAGAGGGAGGCGACTATATATTATAAAGAATTCGTGGAGGTGGTGAACTATTTGCATCTGTAGCGAAAGCCAAGCTACGCTTATGGTCACTCCTAGTTCGAGTATGGTATGGTAGGCAATCGGAAGGCTTAACCTGCTGAGACTCATTTGTGTCCCAGGTCACGATGCAATCGCCAATGAGCTTGCTGGACAAAACTCAGAGCAGAGTTTCTCAGATTCCGAACCTTGGTTATGACTAGTTCTTTGTCTGAGTGCTCTTTCGGTGCATATCTTTCATACTATAGTTGTGCTAATGGCTCTCTTTTTTTCTTGGCGTATTGCCGAACGAACGACAGTCGAGTTCTGTATTTGTCTGCTGCAAAATAATAATCAGGCTCGTCGTTTGCCCATCGGAATTTTTATACGTTCAGGATATTGGTTGCATAACTTGTAACGATCAGCACGGTGTTCGATTTGAATGGCGGCGATCAAAGCATCATAGTTTTATGAGATGCTCTTTAAGTCAATCAGTTTGAAGTCGTGGTCTGAATTATGAAGGCTACGGCTATATCTCTGGCTTATAAGACTGGATCCGTGTGATGGCTTATTAGCTAGAAGTCGTTAGCCCTTAAACGCCGTCGAATCTTCTAAGGCTGTATGTACTCGTATTAAGGAATGAAAGATATGCCAGTTGTTCGGGTTCTACCAAACGCAAGGAATAATACTTCTTAAATAAATTGGTAGCTTGCTTTGATCATAGATTCATGTCTGCGAATAACAGCGGTGAAGGTAATTCTCTTCTAAAATCAGGATCCATATGCTCCAGAGCAAATTTAACTAAGCTCCAGTGCGTATGGCCAAACCTTCTGGATCAACATATTGCTTCGTTTGCTCTAGTTTATTATTAGAATCTTGATTTTAAATTTTATAAAACTAATCCTTATCTCTTTCTTTTTATTGCAGAAACCCCAAAAATGGGGAGGACTACTTACAATGGTAGCGTATGCTTCAACTATCGGTGCTTCAGTTCCAGTCGGATACTGCTTAGGTTGTGTAAACAGCCCTGCTGTCGTAAGTCGATATTTGACTGTTTTCAAAAATCCCCAGCACCTTCTAATTCTAACTGCTACTTTTTTTCAGTTTATAAAAGATTGGTGCAACACAACCCTTATTGGAAATTACGATCTGCACTTGAATGAAGGCGACATAGATTTTCTTTGGGCCTCAATCGTATCAACGTTACTGGTTGGCGGTATGATTGGGTCCATGTGTGGAGCCTGGGTATCTGATACGTTTGGAAGGTTTGCTCTCACACATAGCTTTCAAATGTTGAACTTTTGTTGAGTACGTGGTATATTTCTAGGAAAGGAGCCATTCTCATAGCTGGGGCTCTGCTGCTTATTTCCTCATTTATGTTCAACTTCTGCCGTGAAGCCAAGTCTATAGAGCTTTTGATAATCGGACGTTTAATTGTTGGCATCTCATCTGGAATAACCTATACAGCATTGCCTATGTATCTTTTGGAGATCGCACCCCCACATTTACGAGGCACTTTAGGTGTCTTCTGTGCTGTTGGAGTTACCGGTGGCATTGTTGTTGGACAATTTTTCAGCTTAAATATGGTTTTTGGAACTGAAGAACTGTGGCATTATGCTCTTAGCTCGTATGGGGCTCTTGTGATTATTTGCTACTTGCCAGCCTACTACTTCCCCGAAAGTCCAAAGTGGCTTTATCTAATCAAAGGCGATGCAAAAGCCGCCCGTATTAATCTCAATCGCTTGCGACAAAATGATCAGGCTCAGGTGAATGCTGAAATGTTGGAACTGGAAACTGAAGCCGGAACTAAGACTGAAAGTAGAGGTTTCTGTTCAGTGATTAGCGATGCAACATTAACACTGCCATTGTTTATAACATGCAGTTATCAAGCGGGACAACAGTTATCTGGAATTAATTCCGTAAGTCGTTGACGCATTATATAAGAATACAAAACAATCTCCAAATTTTTGTAGATTTTCTTCTACTCGGTGCCAATTTTCATGAAGGCCGGCTTCTCTGTAATTGACGCCGAATGGGCTAACTTTGGTGCTGGAATTTTGAATTTAGCCGTCTCGCTGCTGGGGCCAATTCTGGTGGCAAAATTCAATCGGAGACCTTTGATGATGATCTCTAGTTCTCTGTGTGCGGGCTTTTTGGTCGCCATTTCCATGACACTCTACTATATTGTAAGAAGACTAAGGAAGTTGATGATTTATCACAATTTAAATGACTTGACTATTTTTTCTGTTTAGGATTCTGCAACCTGGATACCATTAGCATGCATTGTATGCATCTTCACCTTTATATTCTTTTTCCAGGTTGGCCTCGGTCCAATCCCTTACTTTATCGGAGCAGGTAATGAATCAGTTCTCATTGCATTTTCCAATTTTACTAATTAATTTTTGTCCTCTTTAGAACTCGTTGAAGTATCTCCACGACCAGTGGCCATGTCTTTGGGTAGTCTATCATCGTGGATATGCAATCTTGCGGTAGGCATGTCGTTTCCACCTCTAAATAGCTTAATCGGTGCATTTGTGTTCCTGCCATTTGCCGTATTTTGCACGATTGTGTTCTTCATCACATACTTCTTTGTACCTGAAACCAAAGGACGAGACTCTTCAGAGTTAGCGCCAATGATGTCAAAGGGCTTCAAGTCTAAGATTAAGTAAATGTACAGAGTCTGGACTATTATCAGTATTTGTTGTATATTTTAACCATATTTTGTTTGTATATTATTTTTTAATTTTTTATATGTTGTAAATAATTGTTTAGCGTTGTTTTTTTGTATAGCAGTGCTTCCTATTTTAATAAAATGTACAAACTTTTACAAATGTTTAGCTTTTTGTTCAATATTAAATTAATTTGGCAATTTCAAGTGTTATTTTCAAAAGTTTTTTGAAACGTCTCCAGCTCCTTATCTGGTTGAGTATTGCCTGCAGTCGATTCTCTTACAGAAAACTGATCGTTCCCTGCAAAATGTTAGCAGAAGCTAAGGGAAGCGCTCGTAGTGATTTCTCAGGACCAAGTTTCGTAGGAAAAATAGAGAACCGGGGCATTTTGGATTTCCGCTACAACGTATCTATAAAACCATTTGAAAACCCAGTTATGGTAGTTTGTGGTACTGCTAATACGCACGAAAAGGCGCTTTAAAGGAAACAATTTATTCAAGGTTGTAGTAAAGAAAGTTATCGCGGTTTTGAGACAACTGCCACCAGTTGTGTATTCCAAGATGGTTGAGGACCCCGCCGTCGTCTTCATGCACTGGTCAACGCATTCCGGTCAGGAAAAATAGTCAGGGTAAATATCCATTAGTTCTATGGTACATCGCCAAGCCATTCCAGGCCATTGATATCTACTTTTTTGCCAGGGTACTCGTATATCTTGCACAGTTTGCTGTTCTTTAAAGCCCGTCAACGCAAACGGGAAGAATCTTGTGTTAAAAAAAAAAACCAGCAAAGGACATCTTCACATGCCTTCGCAAATGCCCATTCTTCTGTGCAATAGAACAGGATTGAAGTGAGTGGGTGCCATCACTGTTAAACGTTTCTTCATAAAGTCTTACAGCCATAAAAACAACGATTTAATGGTTGATGAAGTGTCATTATCAGAATTAATAGCGGCATCAAGGTAGGCAATATAGCTAACTTCTTACACTAAAGTTAAAGTTGTCTATTGTGCGTCCCTTCTTGTCGGCAGCAGATATTGACAGACAGATCAAAAGGATTGATCAACGCAGGTTGCTTTTCAGCTAATTGGCATGCAATATATCGATTTCCTCACAATATTTGATAGCTTTTATCGTATCTCCTTGTTGAAGAAATGAAAAGTGGATTGGTCCTTTCGATCTCCACCAATTTGTCACCACAAGCTTTTTTGGGTGAGGATCGGGCTGGAGGTGCGTTTTGGTTTTTTATCTGCATCCAACTACTTCCTAGATTTTTTACGATTATCATACAGTATCCACTTTTCATCACGGGTGGCTATCCAAAAAACGGTTCAGTTTGGTTTCTTAATGTAATGCAATGCTCAGATTTCCAGGCGCCGTATTTTTTGGGTACCCACTTATCGAGTTTCTTTAACTTTCCTATGAGAGAAAGGTTTCGACTTTTTGTCATTAGGGATACTTCCATGCTTTGTGCAATCTCGCTCACCGATTTCGTTGGGTCCTAAAACATCGTTAACTAACGTTTTCGGCTTCCACGTGGTTCACTTTTGAGGCTTTCCAAACCAACGTCGTATAGTGCGTCCGTTTACCGCTACATCCTCAACTCCGTCATTAATGTTTTTCATTGCCAATGACGCATTACCATATGTCCCATTTTAAATTCGTAAAGGAAGAGGGTTCGAATTTGAACTGCCGACAGCATGGTAAACAATTCCTAGAAAACTCGTAACGAATCCTAAAATTTTCACACGACAGGCACACTTTATTTTATAAAAAAAAGGAAATTTAATGTTCTGTCACAGTTGTTCACGCGAGAATTTCTTATTTCCGACTGAGCGAAAATTTCCATATTTCATGTGGTACAATCCAATACTTAGTTTTACCCTCATTCACAACTAAATCCGCTTTTGCCGCTTTTGTTCCAATGATTGCAAATGCATCAGTGAGAACTATTTGTTTTGACAAAGGTGTCTATGTTATCAGCTTATACAGCATAATACAACTTTCTCAAGTGTGATGTTAAAGCATAACAAGAACCAAGAATTGGCGGAATTAGATCAGATAGCAAATAAAGACGACAAAGGAACAGTCATTGAAGCGGTGAAGGACAACAATGGAATTCATAACAAACCAAAACCCGATTTCAGTCAACTAAAACAATATGACAATAATGAAGACGAAGACCATTTCGAAAACACAGTAGAAGAAATAGTAAACCAACCAGATACCTGTAATCTGAAGAAGAAGGTGGGAAAGTAGCGCTCCAATACGAGGTAATTATTATATCACGAAGTAAGGTGGCAATAGCACTAGAAAAAAAGAACATGCTGCCCTAACATATAAAAAACTCCGCAAACAATTGAACAAGCTCTACATTGTGAAGAAGCTAAAAGCTGGAAGCAGGCCATGAGATTGGAGAAACGGCTGTTATTTTAGAAGTACAGTCTAATCTCGATAATGTGAACCCCAATAATGTGAACTGGAAAAATGGTGCACTACCTACTCTAAAATGTGAACTGGTGATAATTTTTTGCTATTCGGAAATGTGAACATTTTTTTTATCTCGTCTTTGTTTCTTTTCTTGTTTGCTTGCAAATTCTAACGGTTTTAAAAGGGAAGAAGCAACAGCAAAAAGTGAATATGGCACCATCCCCGAGCAGACTCATTGTATGTTACTCGCGCACGTGTTCATTTCTGTTAGTTTTTTCTGGTGTTAAGGTTTTATTAAAGCTATGGCTCCTTCGAAGCAAAAGCAACACAGATTCCTTACAATCAAGGAAAAAGCTGAGATTTTGAGTTTAAACTGGCTACTCAGGATTAGGTCTATCGCAGAAGTATGTCGTTACAAAATCCACAATAATAGCTATATTTGAGTTTATCAAAAAAACGGAGTCTGGAATCGGAAAAAGAAAAACCTTAAGAACCTCAGATATACTTCAAATGGAAACTGCCCTCTTTGAATGGCTTAAGAAACAGTGGGAAAAAATATGCTAATTTCGACTTACGAGTACTTACTCAGAAATCAAGCAAATCATTTTAGCAACCAGTTTAAGGAATCTCCTAAATTTAATGCTAGCGACGGGTGGCTTCAAAAGTTTCGAGAACGTCATGGAGTGGGAATATTAAAAATATGTGGGGAAAAATTATCTGCAAACCATGAAGCTGTAAAGCCCTTTCTACAAGAATTTCATGCCTACGTCAGGGAAAATTCTCTTGCTCCAGATCAGATTTATAATGTCGACGAGACTGCTCTATTGTATATTGGAAACTTCTTCCGAGGAAAAGTCTTGTGTTGTCCAAAGAGGCAACTGCACCAGGCAGAAATACCAGCTAGGAACGTGTGACTTTTTTGGGAACACCAAATGCGACTGGAACACACAAATTAAAACCTCTCATAATCGGAAATGTAAATCAATCCCAGAGGGTTTCCTAGATTTAATGTGCAAGTCGAGCAAAAATGTCTGGATGACAACAGTAATTTTCCTAGACTGGTTTATTAATAATTTCGTAAAGGAATGAAATTAGGCTTCTTCTCTCTCAATAACGAATCATAATGTTACATAATTTTTTTAAAGGTTACAATTTTTTTTCGGGACAATAACTTGCCTTGTTTGCATTGCATCTGTTGGATAATGCATCTTGTCACGGCAAAGAAGACAAGCTAATAAGCAACAATGGAAACATAACAGTTATGTTTTTGCCACCACACGTTACTGCCCTGATCCAACCTATGGATCAAAATGTAATTAACCTTTTGAAACTTGAATATAAGAAAAGAATGCTGTCCGAAATTATTGCCACACACAAGACAAGGACAATGACTTAAGCTTAGTTTTAAAAAAGTTTAAATGCTTACAGCATTTTGCCGGAGTCGTGCAAAACAGTTTCGGTGGCAGCCATAGCAAAATGTTTCAACAAAATCGTACCAAGGCAGTCGAATTGGGAACTAGAAGACCTAATTACGTTAAGTCGTCTCCACGAGCAAGATGAAACTAGGCCTATTTTGAAAGTCAATTGCAGCACATGGGTAATCTTTTAAGACGTGTTGATGGTTCTGTGGACATTTCAATCGAGGATATATGATTTTGGGTCGTCGACGCTGATTCTGAGATAAACGAAAGGACAGGTGTTGAAAACGCTGAAGATGTGGAGACTTCTTCTATTGAAGAAGTACATAATCCAGCAAAAACGTCTCACTGTCATGCGATTCAATGCTCAAATGTCTTGTTCGATTGGGCTCATGAAAACGAAGTGGGTGCGGATGTCATAACAGCTATAAATAATATTAATTATAATTAAGTACGGCAATTGAAAAATCTATAAAGATGACAAATTTTTTTACTAAGAAATATTTAGTTTTCTCAGTTTTGTTTTTGAATTTTTCTATTTGATAATGTGACACTGTCTAAAATGTGAACTGTCCATGTTTTAATTACTTCATATTATCGAGATTTTACTGTTTTTAGTTATTCTCGTTTTTGAAACGGCAAACAACTATCTTTTCAGAAATGTTTAGTTTGCAAAGTGATAGCAGCAGCAAGATCGAAAAGTGTAAAGCCCACTTGGTGCCCAAAGTTTGTAAACGGAGGCTAGGATTAGATTTCTACTAAACGGTTTATCACCTCTATTATCAATCCGGAATATACACAGAGTGTCTGTAAATTAAGAAAGGCCTTGTACGGGCTCAAACAATCAGGACGTGAGTGGAACAACAGGCGGGACGAACCTCTAAAAAAAGTTTATGCTTAAAGGATGCAGCTACGATTCCTGTGTTCACACAATCAACAAAGAGATAGAAATCAACATCTTGTCAATCTACTTGGACGATATTTTACTCGCTTGTTCGGGTTCTCTATGACGCTCTAAATGCAATTAAGAACATACCTAAAAATGAATTTGTCGTTGTGGACAAGGGCAAAGTGAGGCATTTCCTGGGGCTGAGGTCGAACAAAACTAAGCGAAGAACTACGAGGTTCGTTCAATATATTCTCGGTATCGATATGAAGGAAAATGAGAATTCAATTTACATTATTTTTATTTTTCAATATAATCTCCCCTAACATCAATGCATTTGTTACATCTTGAGATAAGCTTTTTTAAACCCTCAAAAAAATAAATTTCCTCTTTCTCTGCAAAATACCCATTTATTGCCGACTTGAGTTCTTCATCATCCGAAAATCTTTTTCCACGAAGACATTTTTTCAAATCCGGAAACAGGAAATAATCAGTAGGGGCAAGGTCTGGACTATAGGGTGGGTGTTGGATTTCTTCGAAACCACAATCTCGCGCAGCAGCCTTGGAAACTCGCGCCGTGTGAACAGGAGCGTTGTCATGAAGAAGCAACACACCCGCTGCGAGTTTACCCCGTCTTTTCTTTTTAATTTCCTCCCGAAAATTATGCAAAGTGGAAGCGTAGGATGTGGCGTTGATGGTTTCACCTTTTTTTTTGTACTCAATGAGCAAGATTTCCTTTGAGTCCCAAAAAACTGTGGCCATGGATTCCCGGCAGACGGAGTGACTTTGAACTTCTTCGGGGGGTCTGTTCCTTTTTTATGCCACTGCATGGACTCTTGTTTGCTTTCAGGGTCATAGTGGTGGACCCATGTTTCGTCCCCAGTAACAATTCGATCCATAACACCGTCCGCGTTCTCACTACACATCTCCAAAAGCTCTCTACAGCATGCGATTCTCACTTTTTTCTGAGGCGCTGTGAGCATTCGTGGCACCCACCTTGCACTGACCTTTGAAAGGTTAAGATGGTCATGAAGAATGGTGTGAATGGTACCAATTGAAAGCTTGGTGATCTCTGCCATCATTTTCACCTTTATTCGGGCATCCTCAAGAACAAGTTTTTCGACTTCTTTGATGCTTTCTCCCGTACAAGCAGTAGCCGGGGCGCCGGAGCGGGGGTCGTCTCTGCCTCTCTTGAACTCACTTGACCACTTTTGCACAGTTGATAATGAAGGTGCGGAACCCTGGTAAACAGCCACCATCTCTTCATGAATAGTTTTTTGACTTTTTCCTTGCTTAGTGAGAAATTTAATTACAGCGCGATGCTCAATTTTCACCATCATCGTCTCAGTTGCCATTATGATTCTGTTTAACTAGAGATAAAACGCGAATTAATAATCACATTTATATGAAATTTTACATGAATGCACTAAAATAATAGTATTACTTGATAAAAAAAAGTCAAATTATATATATATAACCACAGCTTCACCCCGATACCGAGAATATTGTAATATGTTTGTGTGGGTACAAATAATAGAACTTATTCTTTTCTATACAAATCCCTTTATTCAGTACAGTTACAATTCACTATTTAATTCTTTCTCTCAGTACAATTCAATTCCTCAACCACTTATACTTTTCTTATCTTTTACTTAAACCACTTAATCACTTCTTCTAATTAACACTTCAAATTCAACTTTGGAACTGATCTGCATACCTTTGGGATGCTGGTATTTATACTCGAATGGCATACTTCGAGAACAATCCTCGCCACCCAGCGTCCCATACAATTTCCAATTTGCTAGAAAATTCGATTCTACTCTCCAGTCGAGACTTTGCTAATCCAGTATCGAAACCTTCTAGTCTTCGAGTTTCGACATTTTCTGCTAGATGTCGCTGCTCACATTTGAGTGGTTATCACAATATGTCGAACGCCCCTCGTACGTCCGTATCTCACAGAAGCAGGAAATTTCATTTCTACTCGAGTTTTGCAAGGCACTATACCGTCAGAACCTAGTCAAAAGTTTACGAAGTATCAAAGTTGTGCTGATTGTCAACTTTTGTAGATATAACGGAGCATCAGCGAATAATCGACTCACTTTTGTTCATTGATATGGTAACTAGATACCACATCCTACATTCTGTCAACAACCCACATATGCAGCATATGCTTTCAAAACCAGAAGAATGATGAGATAAGTCGACGAGAAAGAGCACAGGCGTCGGCATGAAGCACTCGAGAAGATCAGGTGTTATACATTTAAACCCGACAGAAAATAGCTTAAAACGGGTGCTTATACAGTTCAGTAAGTCAACCAGCTCAAAACTTTTTGACCCACAATGGCTTATGAATGTGTGATAGTTATAAGATTATGGGGCCATCTAAGAGACAACCTTAAGATCACTATCAGTTTCTGTTTTGATCTGGTTTAATCTCTGTTGTATTACTCTTTCTTATTTTACAGAGACAAAAGATTTACTAGTACATTAGTTCAATAAATTGACACCATTTTGTTGCAACAAAAATGCCCACCAACTACAGCCAATCAATGGCAGACGATTGGCAACAAACATTTTTGAAAAACATCAAAAACATGAACTGGGCCAATTGCCACTAATGAACTGTGACACTTCCTGACGACTGCAGATTTGATTTGAAAATGAATGACGCTCTGGTGTTATTTCACTTTTACCAGTCTATTCACTTTCCATTAGAAAATATGTGGATTTTCTTGTGTATTCGTTTTCCTTGTCTTTCGTTTATTTACTAAAAATACATTTCGTAATTTTATACGAAAGTTTTTTGTGTTACGCTTCCACAGTGACGTTTGCCAAGTGAATGAGTTCTTTCTTTCCTATTTCGCTGTCAGAAACAGAACTAACAGATACACGCATGATATCGGTTGAGTCGATACAATATCATGGTATCGAGAGTGTGCCTCTATCCGAACGCTGGGCTAATACGACTATTTTACGAGTATCATTAAATTTCGCGGTTCATCTGGTATTCTGGGCAGGCGTTGGAAGTTTATGACGATCACACGTTTATCACACAATAGTGTGAGAGTAGTAGGTACTATTCGCTGGTTGAGTGATTGAATTTGTTAAAATAAACTAATTCCATTCGAAAGTAATCCGTCATTGTCGTGTCGGGACTAGCCGGTTTGAGCATACAAAAGATTTCTTTCATTAGCTTCCAGTCTGTGCTCTCTATTCCTTTCAAGCAGTTCGGTTCAGTTCGGCAGAAAAGTTTTTTTTAGTAAAAGAGAAAACGAAATCAAATCCTCTACTTGCGCCAACGATTTTCAAAAACACGCCAAAATCATACCGTTTCTAACCTATTGCATAGTGAGTTTTTGAATTTCTTATGACGTCATTAAATCGATTACAACTTAATGATGCATTCAAACCATGCATGATTGCCATTAAGTTTGTATAGCCCCCAGCCGAGTGTTGAGAATATGTATATTTTCGAAAATAGTGAAGTTTTTTTTTTTTTTTGCGGATTCATTTTATCTCTCTGATTTTCTTGATGCACATGTGTAGTGTTATTTTGTGCATCTGCTGCCAATAAACAAAAGAAGGAAATATTTAAATATAAGAAGAGAAAAATTAAACCAAGTGGTTGAAGGTTGACCGAAAAAATAGAGGAATATATCGCATCGAAGACTCGTCGCGCAAAGTGATTGGATCCAGAAAAGACATCTCTGAAAACAGCCAAATACAAGAAACGTGTAAATGGAGGACATAAACCGGGTGATCGTGATTGTGGGCAGGTAATTGTGTTTATTTTTGTATACTTATCGTGAAGAATCCAGACGCCACTGTCATCATCGTACGTACGGATATGTATTTCACCTTATTGAACTGTCGTTGGCAACGTCTTTACTCTTCTCTGATTTGGAGTGGATTATTTTTACATGATGCGCATTGCATTGTATGATCCCAATTGGAATAGGGGTTCAGAGCACTTCATCGTATAATGAATAATTATCAAGAGATATGTAAGTGTCACACGTCAGTTAGTGTCATTATTTGAAATGCGGAAGGGATGTATGTACCTATTCGTACACGCTTTTGAAGCTTTTCCAATTTTTGAAGACCTATTGAGGATTATTTTTGATTTTAAGCGAGTGCAACAATGTCAGAATGACTTGTCCGTCAAAAATGTTCCTTCTGTTTTTAATATGTTTCAAATTATTGTAATTTCTGCAACAGACATACGAGTACATTTACATTGCAAGTATAATATTTGCATTTCTACTTGTCTTTCATTTTAATGAGATAATTCGTTTTTATATCTTCTTCTTTTATTAAAAGTTGGAAAAAAAATAGCGCGTATATATGAGTATGTAATTTGTAATTTTTCATATTTCTCTCACATACTATATATATCTGCATTGCTACTGCCGGATTTCAGTACCATTATACAGGCCGCTCTATTTTGGACCTCGTCAGTGAGGTCAGCAGTTTGCCTTAGCATGTTCGATTTGTAACCCATTAACGGACTTTTTACAGTGCCTCCATGAACTTCAACTTTAATTTCGGATTCTGAGGTTCATCCCAGTGTGCATTAGTCTTGTCATCGATATGTATCGCATACCAATCTTATATACATCTCAGGTACATTTTGAGATCTTGGCCCTGCCCGTAAAAGATCTCTGGCAACTCTTTCGAATGCTTTTCTAAGTCGATGAAAATGATATGCAGTTTTGGTTGTAATGTATTCTTTTATTATCCGTAAACTTCGAATCGCGTCATATGTCAACCTGCCTCCCACAAAACCGCTTTGACTACCATTGTAGTCGACTGTCTAGAAATCTGTCTTATATTTTCATAGTATGCGTCATTAGTCTGACGTCCGGTAGTGGTTTCAATTTCCCGAAATTGCACGCCATTTATGCCCTATTCATTCTTTTTACTGCTTCGCTAACTTTAACTTCGACGTGGACGAATGCATGATAGTTGTTAGTTTAATAACGCGTTAAAGTATTCTTTCCGTCTATTTCAAATCTAACTTTTCTTCATTAACAGGTATCCCTGCTGATATTCAATATATTTCGGCAATCGAATAACTTGCAAGTTTTTTCTTCGTTCCGCTGCAATCTTAAAAATGTTATTTTTCCCTTTCTTCGACATTGCTTCGACAAGCAGTTATGTCGCCTGGTTATGGATTGTGGGGAAACATCTTCTAGTCCCCAATACAAAGCCTCTACTGCGCTCAAACGTAAAACGTTCATTTTTGCTATTTCCGCCGTATAAAGTCCATGTTTGAAATCCTTGACTTTTGTTGCTTATCACCATTTTCGTCCCAACTTTCCGCCACAAAGTTTCTTAATTTATATGGAGCCGCCATTTTGAAACATCGAGTAGAGTTTTTTCACTGCATATTCTTACATCTTTCTTCAAAGTTATTCAAATATGTATAGGGTGATTTTGTTGGTGGCACCTGATGTTGAAATGATAGGAACTGTCAAATAATCATCTGACAGCTCGTATTAAAAACTTCATTTCAATACAATTTTTACCGTGGAGCACTACTTGCCAAAAGAAGCTACTTACTTACTTTCTTAGATGGCTTTACAGTTCGGGGTGAACCTGGGCCTTAACTAACAAGCCTCTCCAATTAGTTCGGTCTTTAGCTTACTGCTTCCAGTTGCGTACGCCAAGTCAGTTGAGGTCCCCTTTTACTTGTGCGCGCGACCTAAGGTGAGGTCTCCCTCTACTGCGTTGTCCCTCCGGATTAGATTCGAAAACTCTGTGGATCGGATCATTGGTGTTCATTCGCTCTACATGTCCTAGCCATTTTAGGCGACTGAGTCACAGTTTTCTGACTAGGTCGTTCAATTTTCTCCTCCAAACCCCGTCAACTGCCGGGAACGAATATTTTTCAAACGGTTTTTCTCTCGAAACAACTGAGGATAACAACTGTTCCATAAAGAAAGACTGGGATAATCAAGGTCTTATATAGGGTCGGCTTAGTTTTTCTGGATAAGGCCTTACTATTCAATTGCCTTCATATTCTAAAGAAAGAGTCGACAGGCCAGAATTTATAACAGAGACAAGGTAGACAAAGTCCTTTACTACCTTGAAATTATATACAATATGTCAATTTTGACGTTCTGTCCAATTCATCGATATTGTGTGGCCTTTCTTATTGACAGTATATATTTGGCTTTGCTTCATTTACCGCTAAACCAATTTTGGCAGCTTTCGATTCAATACTAGCGAACGCATCAGTGAGAGCTCGTTGAGTTCTTCCAATTATGTCGATATTATCGACAGTTGCACAGACTTTTGAAAGATTGTGCCTCCTGTCTGATGTTAAAGAAGTCATATGACAGCGCACCTTGTCGAAAACCTTTTTTCACATCAAAGGTCTCAATCTCAATCGTCACTCTGCACAGACGAACGAGTTTGGCGGTGATACTAAAACTAGATATGGCTCTATATAGTTCGTCTCTATAAATGCTGTTATATGCGGCCTTAAAATAGATTCTACGTTATATCTCACAGTAGTTCTTCTTTTTTGTGATGCTTGGGCAATCCGCATTCGCACATTGGCTGCAACAAGGTGGTAATCCAAGAAAATGTTGGATTTTTCTTTTCCTATCCTTGAGTTAGTATCGTACTAGTATGAGAGCTCGTAGAAACGTTCTTTGATGGCATCGCCCTTGTCTACCATTGGGGCATAATGGCATATTAGTCTTATATTATTATACAGGGTTTTCCAATAGGGACTTGACAACTTTGATTTTAATTTGTGAACGCACTCTTTCACTATCAAACTGTCACTGTCACTGTATTCAGTAAACTCAACATTTTCATCATGGTTTCATTAGTGTACACTAACGAGCAACGTCTGCAAATTATAAAAATTTTCTACCGAAATTCGGAGTCGGTGACTGCAACTTTAAGAGCGTTAACTCTAATTTTCGGTCGTAATTCTCGCTCTAGTAGACAGGCAATAACAAGTTTAGTGCAAAAATTTAAGTCTACATATTCGTTGTGTGATGTTGTGTGAGACAACGGGTTGGTCGAAGTGTCGAAAATATCGCTACCGTCCAGGCGTCCGTAGCAAACGATCCAAATCAGTGAATTCCACGGGCAAAAATCCACATATGCTTCATGAATCACCACTTCATCCACAAAAAATAACTGTTTGGTGCGGTTTGCATGCCGGCGCCGTTATTGGGCAATATTTTTTCGTCGACGATAGCGATCGTCACGTTACTGTGAATAGTCAGCGTTATCGCGCCATGATCACCGATTATTTTTGGCCTAAATTGGAATATATGGACTTGGACGACATGTGGTTTCAATAGGATGGTGCCCCAAGCCACACAGCACACGCTACAATCGATTTATTGAAGAGGAAGTATGGTATAAAATAACACGCTATCTCAAGAAATGGGCCAGTCGATTGGCCTCCTCGTTCATGTGATTTAACGCCGCTTGACTATTTTCTGTGGGGCTACGTTAAGTCATTGGTTTATGCTAACACGCCGACGACATTGGAAGAGCTCAGAGCCAACATTGAACGCGAAATACCAGCCGTTTCCGCCGAAATGTGTGGCCGAGTCGTTGAAAATTGGGTCCAACGAATCGACCGCTGCAATCGTGCCCGCGGTGGCCATATCAACGAAGTCGAGTGCCATTCATAAATGCTTTGATTGTGCTTCAAGCCGATAATAAAGTTTTTGAAATAACACAAATGGTTTGCGTTTTATTTAAAAAAAAAGTTGTCCTCATTGGAAAACCCGATACAAGGTTGCGCAATATTAATCATCCAATTTTGTTTCTGAATTACTTTTTTTACTAAATAAAAAAAATGATTCTGAGTGATGGAAATCTTTGTTTGTCTTGTTGGTATAAACTCGCGATTCCAAGTAGCCCCAAAGAAAGAAGTCTTTGATGGTTAAATCGGGCAATCTTGCTGGCCATGCTAAATCACCAAAAAGGGAGATTACGCGACCAGGAAACGCTTCATTCACAATATCCATAGTGGCTCTTGCTGTGTGTGCGGTTGCACCGTCTTCTTGAAACCACATATTCACCAAGCCCAACTCATCCAATTCCGGCAGTAATAAGTCGTTTATCGTGGCCCTGTAGCGTTCGTCAGTAACAGTGACCGTATTGCCGATGGCGTCCTCAAAAAAATACGACCCAATCACTCCTCCCGCGTGAGCGCCGCACCACGCAGTAGCTTTGAGTGGATGTAATGGCTATTCGTGCATCAGTGCCCCAGAAATGAAGATTTTGCTTGTTGACGTAACCGCTTAAGTGGAAATGCCCCTCGTCTCTCATGATGATTTTCGACACAAAACCGTCCTCTTTGTTTGAGATTGAGGATGGCTTTACAGTTATTCATACGCAACTGACGGTCAGGAGGCATTAACTGATGCACTGTTTGCACTTTGTACGGAACATGTGTAAGTCTTACACATAAATTCGCTGTAGGGTCCGTCAGGTGATGCCCAATTGCGTGGTTGATGTTTCTTCATTCTCAGCGACATCGGCAGCCACAGCCGTGATATTCTCGGCCGAACGAGCAGTCCGGTGGCGGCCACGCCCTGCATGGTCTCCTGGGGTTCCACTCTGTTCAAGTCCAGGATGTTTGTTTTGCCGGAATGTTTGCCCAGTTGGCGCTACACGATTAGGAAATCGACATCGAATTCAGGCTGCGTTAACACCACCGACCGATTATTGGTCAAAAACTAGGACACAATTATTCCACGCTCTTGCGGAGTACAGCGCTCCATTGCTTGTCTGTTTACATACTGCAACTGTCTAGTTCATAAATGCTTATAAGGTAATGCGTAATAAGTCGGCCGTTGCTGTACGCAATGCTAAAAAGAATTTTTATGCCTCCAAGTTGAACACTTCACTTCCACCAAAGAAACTTTGGAATAATCTACGAAGCATAGGAGTTCCCGATAGAAAACTTAATAGCAAATGTGAAGTTGATCCTAACATTCTCAACAATTTCTTTCTTGAAAGTCAGTCTGATGAATGTGGTTTAAACTTTGCTGAAGATCACTCTCTTTCAAGCATAAGACAATTTGAAGTGGAAACGGTTAGCGAAATTGAAGTAATTAATTCAATTAGGGAAATAAAATCTAACGCAATTGGGGAGGACGGAGTACCTATGAAATTTGTTAAGTTAATCCTACCTTCCATAGTATCCCACCTAACCCATATTCTCAACCATTGTGTTACCACATCTACATTTCCTCGATCCTGGAAAATAGACCGTGTAATACCTGTTGCAAAACGACCATATCCAATTTCCGCTTCTGATTTTAGACCCATCAGTATCCTTCCGTGCTTATCAAAAGTCTTAGAGAAACTCATAGCGAAACAGCTTCTAAAACACCTGTGCCTTAATAACCTACTATATGAAGCTCAGTCTGTCTTCAGTACTCCCACTGCTATGGTTAACATCCTGGAAGATATCAGAAAGAATTTTGATAAAAGACACATCTCACTCCTTTGTCTACTTGACTTCTCGAAGGCTTTTGATAAAGTTAATCACAAGATACTTTCCTGGAAGTTGAGAAATCTCTTCTCACTTAGTGACAGTGCAGTGAGACTTATTTACAGCTTCCTGTCTGACAGATTCCAGAGAGTTGTTGTTAACTCTGACAGTTTTTCTGCTCTTTCACCAGTCAACCAAGGCGGACCACAAGGTTAAATTCTGGGACCTATCCTTTTGTCATTATTTATTAATTTTTTTTTCATTTTTTTATTTGTCTTTCTTAACTCTTTACAATTTATTAAAGTATCCTCGAAGCCTTTGGCTTGTCTGCAGAAGATTAAACTACTTAATGGTTAATTTAGTGAGCTTAGTCTTTCCACATTACAAATTAACATATTGAAACTAATTTAGTATCTATAATTGATAAAGTATTTAGCCTATATTGATTTCATATTTCATTATTCAAAAAGAAGGTTTTGATCGCTTTTTTTCTAGTTTTAAAGTTTACAATGTTTGTTAGTTCTCGGGGTAAATTGTTGATTGTTGCCGGAACGCTGTGTAGGAGTTGTCTTCTTCCATATTTGTTGCAAATGCTTGATACTTGAAGCATACCTTGGGCCCGTCGTCTAGTATTCACTTCATGATCCACTGGTCTGATAAACCATATGTCGTCGTAGTATTCTAAAGAGAGCGTCATCTTAAAAATGTCTTGTACTTTAAGGACTTTGAAGGTAGTGTCGTTGTTTCGTGTATTCATAGAGTTGATGTGTTTCAATGCGGATTTTTGCAATTTTTGCAGTTTTTGAATATGGGTTGCCGCTGCATTGCCCCAAGCAAGAACACCATACCGCAGTTTTGACTCAATTAATGAATAGTAGACCTGCCTCAAGACGGACACCGTAGCGTGATATTTCAGACGGGCTAGTGCATAGATGGCTTTCTTTAAATCTATACGTAGCTTATCAATCTGTTTGTTCCATAAGAAATGACAGTCTATGATGACTCCTAAATATTTATAGCTGTCGACAACTTCGATTACTTCAGTACTGGCAGTAGGACATGCATCATTTCTCAGGTATACTGGAATTTGTGTCGATGTGAAACTAGGATTTCGGATGTGCATCATCTTGGTTTTCAACGCATTAATCACCAAGCCGTTATCATGGCACCATTTGACCGCAGCATCCAACTCTTCCTGCATTATTGCTGTCGCCATTTCTACCGACCTTAGATGTACCACGATTGCTGTGTCATCAGCGAAAGCTAACGGTGTTCTCTGTTTAAAAGAGCGAAGTAGCTCATTAGTGTACAAGATAAAAAGTATTGGACCTAATTTCGATCCCTGTGGCACACCATATTCCACCTTTGTTCTTACGCCCTGTACTCCTCTGATTTTCACGCAGAATAGCCTGTTACACAGATAATCTGTGTATAATACTCGTATACCAACACGTTGTAGCGCTTCTATTAGGGTTTTGTGGTATGAGGTATCGAAGACTTTACTGAAATCCATGAAGAGTACCAATACGTGGTGACAATTGTTCCAGCTCTGGTTGACACAATTTGCGAATTCAGCTAACAATTTGCCTGTACTTTTATTTTTCTGAATGCCGTATCGACTTTTATGGATCAGGGAATGTTTTCCCATAGAACTCTTTATTCTTTCAGTAATTACACTTTCGAGACACTTTTCCATTACCGGAAGAATCGATATCGGTCTATAATTGCTTAGCTGACTTTTAACTCCTCCTTTGTAAATCGGCCTTACCACAGCTGTTTTCAGAATGGACGGGATATTTGTTTGTGCCAAGCTGATGTTTATGAATTTGCATATAATGGGTGCGAATATGTCGGCATGTCTTTGAATATCAGCGGCTCGAATTCCATCAATTCCCGGAGATTTATCTTCCCCCAGCAAACTGATAATGCTATGAACCTCTTGAATGTTGGTTGGCTTCACAAATAAAGTCTTATTAAGGATTCTGTTCCGGTGTCGGGAGTTTTTGATGCAAAATAATTTGAAAATTTGTTAGATAATTCATGCGGCTCTTTATCAAAGTTTTTATTCAATGTCTCATATATGTTTAATTTGTTCCGTCCCAGGATAGCATTTATCAATCCTCATGTTTTTCTGGGATCGGTTTTAAATTGAATGAACTGTTTTTTAAAATAGCTTGATTTTTGCATTGATATTTCTTTGTCTATTTTGTTTCTAAAATTTTTATATTCAACTTCATAAGTTTTGTTTATCCTGCTGTTTTTCCATCTACGGTATAGTTCATCCCTTCTTTTGCATTTTTCGATAAGATTGTCTCTCATCCGGGTGCTGGTTTTTCTTTTTCTCGTTGTTGTTTTCATGTTGGTTGATTTTCTATAAATACCTTCAAATTTTGCTACAAACAAGTTGTAAAAGTTTTCAGCATCATTTTCATTCATAACGTTATCCCAATTTGAATCACGGATTAGCTGGTTAACTTTGGTGTTACTTAAGTACTTTGCACTAACCACTTTTCCTGTTATTGTTTTTGAACCACAAGTGTAATAAAGTACCGGGTAGTGGTCGGTTATGCCACTTTCTATAACTATAGAATTCATCTGAACATCTGTTTTACTGACCAGTATGTGATCGATCAACGACTTCGACCCATTGTCTGGCCCCACTCTTGTGAACTCAGTAATGACGTTCATAAGTCTTAATGATGCTAGCATCTCCAAATAATCTTTTACATAATATGCGTTAGTATCGCAGACATTAATATTGATATCACCCAACACGACCATTTCTTCGTTTTTAGCTAATTCGCCAACATTTCGTATAAACTCTTCAACAAACGCCTTCTTACTAAACCCAGGTGGTCTATAAATTCCCAGCACATACGTAGTCGTTTGTCCCTCAGTAAAACTAATCTTTACGTTTTCGTAAGAAGTGGTTTCGTTAGGTATTAACGCGTGTTTTAAATCTTGGCGAATAAATATCAAAACACATCCTCCTCTTCGTTTGTTTCTATTCGAAAACTCGGGCAAGTAACCTTCTATTTTGTAAAATCCCTTTTCTTAATGATCTTTAGTCTGTGTGTAAACATTCCACAGTCCAACTATGTTATATGCAGATGATGTTCAATTGTATTTAACCAATGATTCTAGCAAGATGGGTGATCTTATAAATCTGACAAATTTTGAGCTTGCTAATATGCATAGTTGGTCTATAACAAATGGATTAACCCTAAATCCGAAAAAGTCGCAGGTAATTTCTATTTCAAATTCTACAATGTCCTTTCTCTCTTTGCCAAAATCGTACTTTCTGGTAATAAGCTTGAAATAGTTAATAAGGTCACCAGTTTAGGTTTTATCATTAATAGCAAGTTGTCCGGATATGACCACACAAATAACATAATTAGACGTATTAATGGATGGCTGCGGAAGTTGTGGTTGACCTCTAGTTACACTCCAATCGATACTAGAAGAAAGCTTGTTATAACCCTCATCCTACCATTGATAACATCTGCTGAAGTTGCTTATAGTATAGTTGATTTCTTGTCACAACGAATGTTTCAGACAGCGTTTAATGATACTATCAGGTATGTTCATGGCTTACGTAGATTTGATCATGTATCTCAATATTCTAATAATATTATAGGAAATAAGTCTTCCATGTATCTGTTTAAGAAACTTAATTTTGCTCGATTGGTCAGAACACATCGATTTATTGAAGACGACGTTCGGTTGATTCAAATTGGTGATTTCTACCACGATCACCTGATTTGATTCCACCTGACTTTTTCATGTGAGGATATTTGAATAGCAGGGCTTATGCTAACAAACCAGAGCGCCTCGAACAACTTCAGATCTGCATACGCAACGAAATCGCAGGAATTTCACAGTTCATGGAAGCTCTTAAAAGACCTTTGCGTGGACGCAAATGGTGCCCACTTGCCAGATATACTCGTAATTTTCAAGAAGTGAAGTTGTTCTCTGGTTTCCTCACGAACAATTTCGTCAGTAGTTTTGTTCATTACGTTTTTTTTTGGATCGGTATGCACCCCTGTATGCACATGTAATAATGATTTTTTTTTATAGATTAGATTATGTTTATTTCCATTTCAATCTAAGTTCAGTACATTTTTCATTAGATAAATTTTTAAAGAAAACATAGACGAAATTCTGGATACCTTTGTGGTGTAATACAACCAATATCAAGTGTATGCCTAATAATAATATTAATATGCAATAAAGAGTGAAATAAGAGAAGAACAATGTGAAAATGTAAGTAAATATTACGTTAAAACATAACTTATAGTAGTGTTTCAACTTCAAATTGTGAAAGTAACCAAGCTTTAAGTTTTTTTAAGAATTGATTTCCATATGACACCAGATTGGATATAAGGCGCTATTGAAGTCAGAAAACGTCGATTGTGCTCTTTATTAACCCTTGGAACATCAACTGTAGACCCATTTCTCAGCGAATATAATCCATTTCTTCTAAAGTAAATATTGCCACTTCTAACAAAAAATACTTTGAGTGTTTTGTAAATAAAAAGTTAAAGAAGTGGTAGTATTTTCTCTGATTGGCAAAGGGGAAGCGAGGGCTCAAATCTGGTTTTACATAGCAATAACCGAATAATTTGCTTTTGTACTGCAATAATAGAATTCTTACTTACTTACTTAACGTGGAGAGTCTCTGCCTGAGACACTTCAGCCTTCCATCCTCTACGATCTCGGGCACACTGCTTCCACTTATCCCGACCAAGCGCTCTGGCATCCGCTATAGCTTGGTCTTTGAAACGTAGGTTCGGTCTTCCTTGTCGTCTCGAACCTGAGGGCTGAGATTCGAAGATTCTCTTAGCTGGAGCATTGTTGTCCATTCGCTCGATGTGGCCGAAGAAATGTAGTCGACTTATTTTGGCTTTTTTGACTACATCCACATCTTGGTACAGCTCATAGAGTTCGCGGTTGTATCTTCTCCTCCACTCGCCCTCCTCGCACACAGGACCAAAAATCCTTCGAAGAATTTTTCTTTCGAAGGAGCCCAGAATTAGCTTTCCCTTCCTGCTTGTCGTCCAGCATCGGCACCATACAGTAGAACTGGCAGGATAAGGGTTTTGTAAAGTTTGCATTTCGTCCTTCAAGTAAGGAGTTTTGAACCCAATTGCTTTGCCAAACCGAAGTAACAGCGGTTTCCTATGGTAATCCTTCGTCGAATCTTCGTGTCATTCGTGGAGTTCATTTTTACTCCTAGGTAGATGAACTCCTTAACTACCTCGAAATTGTTGCTATCAATAGTGACGTTTTGTCCTAGGCGGTGGAAAGATGATTCTTTGTTTGTTGATAGCATGTACTTGGTCTTGTACTCGTTTACTTCCAGGCCAACGAATTTCGCCTGTTCTTCAATCACCGTGAAAGCCTCTATCACGGAGCGCCCGATGATATCAATATCGTCCGCATATCTCAGGAGCTGGACGGACTTGTGGAAGATAGTGCCTTCCGTGTTGACACCTGCCTTGCGTACTATCTGCTCTAGGACGAGATTGAAGAAAACAATGATAGCGCATCACCTTGCCGGAATCCGGTGCATGTTGGAAATAGTTCGGAGGAGCTACTTCCAAACTGCACTTTGCAGTGCGTGTTTTCCAGTGTCATGCGACACAACTGGATCAGTTTTGCCGGGATCCCGATTCGGCCATCGCCATATTAAGCTCCTGACGATTAATGCTTTCATATGCGGCCTTGAAGTCGATGAAAAGGTGGTGAGTTTCGACTTGAAATTCGTTGGCCTTTTCCAGGATTTGTCTCAGTGTGAATATTTGGTCTATAGTCGATCTGCCAGGCCGGAAGTCACACTGGTATGTGCCAATTAGTGTGTTGCAGAACGGTTTGAGATGTTCACACAGTACGTTGGAAGGATCTTATATGAGATATTAAGCAAGGATATGCCTCGATGGTTGGCGTCTGTGGTAGGTGAGTGCACCGTGGAGATTTTCTCACTAAGGCGCTCTCTGTAGTCTCTGGCTACTCCAGGTGTGCTAAGGCGTCCAACGTTGAATTTTTTTTTCTGGGCAGTTCGCGGCTTCTTCTCGTTGGAAGCGTTGTTGTGTGTTGAAAGTGGTCAGAGTCAACATTTGCCCCTCGGAATGTGAGCACGTCGAGGATGTTGGAAGCATGCCTTGCATCAATTAGCACATAGTCGATTTGGTTGGTGGTTCGACCGCCTGGAGAGAACCAGGTTGCTGTGTGGAATAATAGAATTCAGGTTACTTATATAGGTACAACCCCAACATGCTAAACCATACTCAAGCAATGATTGCACCAATGCGTAGTAGATAACTGAAAGTAATCTCGATGACACAAGTTTCCGCAAGTGATACATTTTGTTTAAAGATATATATTGTTATACCTTGGACACAACTATATGAATTTATTCCGATATTTCCTTTTAGCGTCAGGCCAAAATATTGCCTGGGATTTCGGATCCGGGATTTCCTTCTGCTTGAGTACAGTGCTTTCAGATATTTAATGTTATTTTATGAGTCAATAGTCAATAATAACTTTTTATTGCTTACTCAGCGTGAGAACGCTTTCTGCAACTTGAGTTAGTTGTTTGCGAGAAACAATTCCCATGCTGACGTAGCGTCTGGGTAACTGCATAACAATATAGTATTTTTTTAGGGGCATTATGTGTAACTTCCAGTTTAATTTGTTATCTAAAGGGTTTTCCAATAAGGACTTGACAAATTTTTTTTTAAATAAAACGCAAACCATTTGAGATATTTCAAAAACTTTATTATCGGCTTGAAGTACAATCAAAGCATTTATGAATGGCACTCGACTTCGTTCATATGGCCACCGCGGGCACGTTTGCAGCGGTCGATTCGTTGGACCCAATTTTCAACGACTCGGCCACACATTTCGACCGAAACGGCCGCTATTTCGCGTTCAATGTTGGCTCTGAGCTCTTCCAATGTCGTCGGCGTGTTAGCATGAACCCATGACTTAACGTAGCCCCACAAAAAATAGTCAAGCGGTGTTAAATCGCATGAACGAGGCGGCCAATCGACTGGCCCATTTCTTAAGATAACACGCTCATCATACTTACTCTTCAATAAATCGATTGTCGCGTGTGCTGTGTGGCTTGTGGCACCATCCTATTGAAACCACATGTCGTCCAAGTCCATATCTTCCAATTCAGGCCAAAAATAATCGGTGATCATGGCGCGATAACGCTGACCATTCACAGTAACGTGACGAACGTTATCGTCGACGAAAAAATATGGCCCAATAACGCCGCCGGCATTCAAACCGCACCAAACAGTTATTTTTTGTATATGAAGTGGTGACTCATGAAGCACATGCGGATTTTCACCCGACCAGTAATGCATATTTTGCTTATTGACAAACCCATTGAGCCAAAAATGAGCTCGTCACTGAAGATGATTTTGCGATGAAATTCATCATCTTTACGCATCTTCTCCAGAACCCAAAAGGAGAACGTACGTCACTTCAAATGGTTCATCGGCTTCAATTCTTGAGTCAGGTTGATCTTGTAAGGGTGTAAAATAAGATCCTTACGCAAAATACGCCATAATGTGGTCTGAGCGATGCCCAATTCTTGAGAACGCCGTGGAATTGACTGATTTGGATCGTTTGCTACGGACACCTGAACGGCAGCGATATTTTCGACACTTCGACCAACCCGTTGTCTCACTGACACGGCAACATCACACAACGAATATGTAGACTCAAATTTTTGCACTAAACTTGTTATTGCCTGTCTATTAGGGCGAGAATTACGACCGAAATTTTGAGTTAACGCTCTTAAAGTTGCAGTCACAGACTCCGAATTTCGATAAAAATTTTTTATAATTTGCAGACGTTGCTCGTTAGTGTACACTAATGAAACCATGATGAAAATGTTGAGTTTACTGAATACAGTGACAGTGACAGTTTGATGATTAGTGAAAGAGTGCGTTCACAAATTAAATTCAAAGTTGTCAAGTCCCTATTGCAAAACCCTTTATAGATTTACATTGAAAATATAGTGCATCATAAACAATACTTTCAAAAACCTTCGGAAAGTTGGATAGTTTAGCAATGGAGCGATAATTGGTGATATCCTGCTTTGGTCTTTTTTTTGTGAATAGGGGTAATAAAAGCGCTTTTCCACAGATGAGGACATAGATAGTTTGAAAATACTAATGAGGGGATTAATTAGATTATCAGCACATTTTTTTAAGGCAACTGCGGGCAATCCATCAGGACCTGGAGACAAATCGTCTCTCAGTTTATGTATTTTGACTAGTAACTGCATTAAAGTAATTTCAACTGACGAAGGAGATATTTGACAACAGTTCTTCAGGTAAGAAAGGTATTCAGGATCGGGGTCATCAGATTGGGCCGAAAACGATTGACTAAAAAAGTTCGCAAATAGATTAGCGATGGTTGTTGAGTCATCCGAAGACATATTAGAAAATTTGAGAGTTGATGGATAGCAATCGGATTTTTTTTTGTGTTAATAAATTGGTAGAATTTTTTAGGGTCTGAGATGATGGAAGATTGCATTTGGCTGAGATATCTTTGGTAACGATAAGTAGGGAGAAGTGCTTGTAAGCTAGGAGGTAGTTTTTCTGGTCAAAGTCAGAACCAGATTTAACGTATTGTTGCCATAACCTGTTTCTCTTATTACGAAGTGTACGAAGTTCTTTGCTATATCAGGGAGGAGATGACGAACGATTTCTGCTTCAAATAAGAGGGTAGTTTCCCTTATACAGTCGAAAGATAACTACAGCAGAATCTGCGGTTGCTTTACTGTTTTGAAGAAAACTAAAGTCAACATTTGTGAGAAGATTGTTGAGCTTAGTGTAATTGGTTTTACGGAAATCGAAGTGGAACGAAGTTTCTCAAAGCCTCAAGGAATTGAATTATTGTTATCATATGACTAAATAACGAGGAGGGGTGGGTGGAGATGGTCTAATTTCGAAAGAAGAAGTTCACACTCGAGAGCAAGACAGTTCATGGTGTCGAATGTAAAGATTAGATATGTTATTTATAATACGCCATTGCTCTTTAGGATTACACTAACTTACTGTAAATTTGCTTTCATAGTGTTCAGTTTTTTGCTTATCTATTAGATTGCGCACATTAGATTATAATTCTCTATATACCTGTTTAACTAAAGATTGGTTCATTCTGTTCTTATTTTTTGCATAGAATTTATTCTTTTGTTCTATTTTTACGCAAATTTCTCTAATTATCCAAGGTTTTATTCTATTTAAACTTTTTCTTTGCTTTTTTCAATCACTTATATACCATTTTAGTTTTTCTAAAAAATCCGTGAAGGATGAAGGAATCCCACCTTTCTACAGATAAACATCGAATCAGTTTAGGAAAATTAATTTCAGATATTTCTTTTACACCTGTATTTGATTTGAACTATTAGTATCAGAAGCTTTTTTAAAAAGCAAGACAAATTGAATAATAGTCAGTTATACCTAATTCCAATACATAGGGATGGATATGGGTAAAATCTCTGGACTTGATAAAGAGGTAGTCGAAGCACGATTTTGATTTATCACTGATTCTTTTAGGAAAATTTAAAAGCGTACGAAAACTTAATGATCATAGCAGTAGCATATACGAGTAGTTATCACAATCTCTTGGAAGATTAAGTATAATATATTAATGTGTATGTCCCCCACTAAGCAAACATTTCTACAATTAATAGAACACAATAAACCTTCGAGGTCGTTAATAAAATATTGTTATTGTAAAATGTTTGTGTGGGTACAAATGATAGAACTTATTCTTTCAATAGAAATCGCTTTATTCAGTACAACTATTTAATTGTCTCTCCCAGTACAATCCAATTTCTCAACCACTTATACTTTTCTTATCTTTTACTTAAACCACTTAATCACTTCTCCTAATTGACACTTCAAATTACACTTTAGAACTCATTTGCATACCTTGGGGATGCTGGTATTTATACTATTTAATTTATATTTAATGACATACTTCGAGAACAATCCTCGCCATCCAGCGTCCCATACAATTTCCAATTTGCTAGAAAATTGGATTCCACTCTCCAGTCGAGACTTTGTTATTCCAGTATCGAGATTTTCTGCTCTGTGAATCTAGATGTCGCTGCTCACATTTAAGTGGTTATCACATTGCTCCCTCCCTACGGTTGTTCGTCCCGAACAACTTCGTCATTCAGCATCCCGTTGAAGTGACACATTCTATCCAAATGGACCACTTTCAATTTTCCTCGATCCCCACGCTGGATCCGGTAGACAACGTCATTAATGCGGGTTATCACCTTGCATAGACCTTCCCAGTCCTGTTGCAATTTTGGTGATTTGCCTTTCTTACGCTGAGGATTAGACAGCCAAACCAGATCTCCTTCGTTGAAACCGGAAGATTTCGCCTTGATATCGTACCTAGTTTTCATGCGGCTGCTTGCTAGCTTCATCTTTTCTCTGGTGTCTTCATGCAATTTACGAATCTTGCTGCGTAAGTCATTCACGTACTCGTTCACCTCTTTGGGCTCCGTCGGTGGGGATCCGAATTTTGCTTCACTTGGCAACCGAATTGTTTGACCATTAAGAAGAGGGGTATGTGTCGATCCCAATCCCGCTGGCAGTTGCTGACAACCTTAGATAGATGCTCATTCAAGGTCCGATTGAATCGCTCGTCCATTCCATCAGATTGAGGGTGTAGTGGCGTTGTCCTTGTCTTTCTTATTCCCAAATATTGGCATATTTCCTGGAACATTTTTGATTCAAAGTTTCGCCCTTGATCAGAGTGCAGCTCCATTGGGACCCCAAATCTGCTCACCCAGTTGTTGACTATCTGTTCGGCTACGGTCTTAGCCTCTTGATTTGGGATGGCAAACACTTCCGGCCACTTACTGAAGTAATCCATGACTACGAGAGTATATCGGTTTCCATTAGAGGTTTCAGGAAACGGCCCAGCGATGTCGATGGCTATTCGTTCGAAAGGTAATCCGACATTGTATTGTTGCATTTGTCCATGTGGCTTTACTTTTGGACCCTTGGTAGCTGCACATCTTATTATCACATTATGCACAAACTGCAGTCGATATACACAAACAAATGTCACAAACAAATTCTTACCTAGTTTTAATTTTAAGACAACACAATCTGCACTTTTCATATCCGGAATGAATGTATAACATTTTCTGTTTCAAGTTTGCTTTTAACAAACAAAACCGTGCTTCACGATGGATAAGTTTCGTTACAATTTGGATAAACACAATAACGGGGAATAGAAAAATAATAGATATCATTATCAAATACCCAGATTTCCATTAGGACAATAATTTATGGCATGGTAGTAACGCAATTTTCTAAGTGAGCACAAAAGTTATCAAAATTCATTCTCGCACTTCTTATTGTTACGAAACCTAATGAAAAAGGAAAACAGCAGAAAAATAAAAACATTTTATTTTACGACGAAATACTTACCCGCTTCACTTTGTTTGATATGGGTTTTGTTTGACAGGTTGAAGAGGTTTGTTCCCTTTGTCGAACATGGCGGATCATTCAGTCGCACAAAGAGGACAAATGATTAAGTAGTAAGCCATAAGAGTAAGAGGAAGAAAGGAGATGACTACCACAGAAAGGGGAGCAAATGATGAAAAGTCAACGAAGAAAATATTGTCCGTTTCCTGTGACATAGGATTTCTCCAATCACAAACGGTTGGCGAACGAGTGGTGGAATCTTAAACGTTGCAACGGAGATAAGAAAACGGAAGACTTTCTAACAGAGAAAAAAAAACCGCGGGCACCGTAAAAATCGAGAAGATAAAAATATAAAAATAAAAATACTCGAAAATTAAAGAACAAAAATAACCTCTCGGGAACCAGAATTTTTTAAAGTTTCTTTTTTTATGTTTGTCCTCTTTTTATTCGATTGAAACTCGACGGTATTTCGATCAATGCACAATTGTTAAGTCTAAGTTTGTACTACAAAATCTAATCCCAACATAAGTTTCGTTACAATCATTCACACAAATTGCATCATAGAGGTCATTTAAATCGCATAACATCGCATATTTAGTTTGGAATTGAAAGCCTATAATTGTTTAAGATCCTCCAGACTTCTAATATATTTGACCTCAGATCCATTTGAACGTCTCGTCCTTCTTTGCTATTTTGGCTTCCATACGACGATGTTTCACTTCGGCAGGTAACCAGTCGTTTCCGTATAAACTTCCCTTAGCAGAAGGCACGATGACACTCGCTTTTATTCGCTTCCTATTTTCGTGTAATGTGGTGAGAATTTTCTCCTTAGTAGATGTTCGCTGGGTCTTCAGTACCAACACATCAGAATCAGAGAGCTTGCCATATACTCTCAGTTTTTTTTCTGTAGCAAAGGTCAATGTCTTCTATACCATTTTAGTTTTTCTAAAAAATCCGTGAAGGATGAAGGAATCCCACCTTTCTACAGATAAACATCGAATCAGTTTAGGAAAATTAATTTCAGATATTTCTTTTACACCTGTATTTGATTTGAACTATTAGTATCAGAAGCTTTTTTAAAAAGCAAGACAAATTGAATAATAGTCAGTTATACCTAATTCCAATACATAGGGATGGATATGGGTAAAATCTCTGGACTTGATAAAGAGGTAGTCGAAGCACGATTTTGATTTATCACTGATTCTTTTAGGAAAATTTAAAAGCGTACGAAAACTTAATGATCATAGCAGTAGCATATACGAGTAGTTATCACAATCTCTTGGAAGATTAAGTATAATATATTAATGTGTATGTCCCCCACTAAGCAAACATTTCTACAATTAATAGAACACAATAAACCTTCGAGGTCGTTAATAAAATATTGTTATTGTAAAATGTTTGTGTGGGTACAAATGATAGAACTTATTCTTTCAATAGAAATCGCTTTATTCAGTACAACTATTTAATTGTCTCTCCCAGTACAATCCAATTTCTCAACCACTTATACTTTTCTTATCTTTTACTTAAACCACTTAATCACTTCTCCTAATTGACACTTCAAATTACACTTTAGAACTCATTTGCATACCTTGGGGATGCTGGTATTTATACTATTTAATTTATATTTAATGACATACTTCGAGAACAATCCTCGCCATCCAGCGTCCCATACAATTTCCAATTTGCTAGAAAATTCGATTCCACTCTCCAGTCGAGACTTTGTTATTCCAGTATCGAGATTTTCTGCTCTGTGAATCTAGATGTCGCTGCTCACATTTAAGTGGTTATCACATTGCTCCCTCCCTACGGTTGTTCGTCCCGAACAACTTCGTCATTCAGCATCCCGTTGAAGTGACACATTCTATCCAAATGGACCACTTTCAATTTTCCTCGATCCCCACGCTGGATCCGGTAGACAACGTCATTAATGCGGGTTATCACCTTGCATAGACCTTCCCAGTCCTGTTGCAATTTTGGTGATTTGCCTTTCTTACGCTGAGGATTAGACAGCCAAACCAGATCTCCTTCGTTGAAACCGGAAGATTTCGCCTTGATATCGTACCTAGTTTTCATGCGGCTGCTTGCTAGCTTCATCTTTTCTCTGGTGTCTTCATGCAATTTACGAATCTTGCTGCGTAAGTCATTCACGTACTCGTTCACCTCTTTGGGCTCCGTCGGTGGGGATCCGAATTTTGCTTCACTTGGCAACCGAATTGTTTGACCATTAAGAAGAGGGGTATGTGTCGATCCCAATCCCGCTGGCAGTTGCTGACAACCTTAGATAGATGCTCATTCAAGGTCCGATTGAATCGCTCGTCCATTCCATCAGATTGAGGGTGTAGTGGCGTTGTCCTTGTCTTTCTTATTCCCAAATATTGGCATATTTCCTGGAACATTTTTGATTCAAAGTTTCGCCCTTGATCAGAGTGCAGCTCCATTGGGACCCCAAATCTGCTCACCCAGTTGTTGACTATCTGTTCGGCTACGGTCTTAGCCTCTTGATTTGGGATGGCAAACACTTCCGGCCACTTACTGAAGTAATCCATGACTACGAGAGTATATCGGTTTCCATTAGAGGTTTCAGGAAACGGCCCAGCGATGTCGATGGCTATTCGTTCGAAAGGTAATCCGACATTGTATTGTTGCATTTGTCCATGTGGCTTTACTTTTGGACCCTTGGTAGCTGCACATCTTATTATCACATTATGCACAAACTGCAGTCGATATACACAAACAAATGTCACAAACAAATTCTTACCTAGTTTTAATTTTAAGACAACACAATCTGCACTTTTCATATCCGGAATGAATGTATAACATTTTCTGTTTCAAGTTTGCTTTTAACAAACAAAACCGTGCTTCACGATGGATAAGTTTCGTTACAATTTGGATAAACACAATAACGGGGAATAGAAAAATAATAGATATCATTATCAAATACCCAGATTTCCATTAGGACAATAATTTATGGCATGGTAGTAACGCAATTTTCTAAGTGAGCACAAAAGTTATCAAAATTCATTCTCGCACTTCTTATTGTTACGAAACCTAATGAAAAAGGAAAACAGCAGAAAAATAAAAACATTTTATTTTACGACGAAATACTTACCCGCTTCACTTTGTTTGATATGGGTTTTGTTTGACAGGTTGAAGAGGTTTGTTCCCTTTGTCGAACATGGCGGATCATTCAGTCGCACAAAGAGGACAAATGATTAAGTAGTAAGCCATAAGAGTAAGAGGAAGAAAGGAGATGACTACCACAGAAAGGGGAGCAAATGATGAAAAGTCAACGAAGAAAATATTGTCCGTTTCCTGTGACATAGGATTTCTCCAATCACAAACGGTTGGCGAACGAGTGGTGGAATCTTAAACGTTGCAACGGAGATAAGAAAACGGAAGACTTTCTAACAGAGAAAAAAAAACCGCGGGCACCGTAAAAATCGAGAAGATAAAAATATAAAAATAAAAATACTCGAAAATTAAAGAACAAAAATAACCTCTCGGGAACCAGAATTTTTTAAAGTTTCTTTTTTTATGTTTGTCCTCTTTTTATTCGATTGAAACTCGACGGTATTTCGATCAATGCACAATTGTTAAGTCTAAGTTTGTACTACAAAATCTAATCCCAACATAAGTTTCGTTACAATCATTCACACAAATTGCATCATAGAGGTCATTTAAATCGCATAACATCGCATATTTAGTTTGGAATTGAAAGCCTATAATTGTTTAAGATCCTCCAGACTTCTAATATATTTGACCTCAGATCCATTTGAACGTCTCGTCCTTCTTTGCTATTTTGGCTTCCATACGACGATGTTTCACTTCGGCAGGTAACCAGTCGTTTCCGTATAAACTTCCCTTAGCAGAAGGCACGATGACACTCGCTTTTATTCGCTTCCTATTTTCGTGTAATGTGGTGAGAATTTTCTCCTTAGTAGATGTTCGCTGGGTCTTCAGTACCAACACATCAGAATCAGAGAGCTTGCCATATACTCTCAGTTTTTTTTCTGTAGCAAAGGTCAATGTCTTCTTCGGATATTTGCAGTCCCAGCCAAGTATTCATAATTTTTACAACTGTATCAATAACACATGCTTAGTACAATAAATATAGAAAATATAGAGTTTACTATATCTTTCTTGTTCCGAATATAGTCCTCGTATTTGTAGTTCGATTTTCGACGTGATTTCTGCCTATTAATACTACTTCAAGTTTCGTGTTCAATTTATAGTTTTATTTCCATCAGCTTCCCATCTAAGTTTCGGTGTATGTGAGTACGGTGTACGTAGCCCAAGTGCTTAAGACGCAGATTTTTCGGTTGACTGGGTTACAATCAAAACTGAAAGATGATATACCACAATTGGCGCAATCGATTAAAGTAAGTTTCTATAAAGGAGAACAATCAGCCCAACTCACCAATCACCAGATGAGATTTATTACTAAGAATATTAATCACACTGACATGCTTATCCTTAGAGATTTGACCGGCACCGGACAATTTTCATAAACTATAGATCTAACAGCTTCACCTAGGTATTCAAAATTGAACAGAGAACTGATTGCGCCATTTGGGCAAAATACCCGCCTAATATACAGAAACTGTTTTAACTTGGTAATATTTTTAATGATATTCAAATTCCTTCCTCTGTGTCTGTGAACTTTTTGCCAGAACATCTTATCTTCATCTCGGTGATCTCCGTCAGATGCTCGTTTTAAGGACTTTGTGTTAACAAAAAAATATTTACGTACTTACTTAAATGGCACAGACTGTCTGGGTTGAACAGCGCCACAGCTAACATGTCTCTCCTGCTAACGCGGTCTTTTATCAGTTATCTCCAGGTCACACTCTACTGAACAACACAGTTGTAATCGAAACGTTTCCGACTAGGGGGCTGGTGTCCAAGCGCTTAAAGTTATCTGGGATGCACAGCCTGTACAGTTCGCTGTATGTCTGCTGCATTCTCCATTGATGAAAACGGGGCCAAAAATCACCTGAAGAACTTTTTTCTCGAAGCGCCTGAGAGCTTTCAGTCAGTTTTCAAGCTTCTAGACCGTAAAATATAATTGGGATCATCAGTGTTTTGCTGGTGAGGGGGCTTTATTACGCAATTGGCTTCTAAGCCTAAGGAAAAGTGATTAGCAAGTGTGATTCTTCCCATGATTTCCGCTTTAGTGTCGTTGTCGGAGTTGATAGCAGAACCGAAATAGAAGAAGTCGCTTACTACCACAAAGTTGATTACTACCACAAGTTGATTCGTCGCCAAATACGCGGACAATTTTGGTCGAATTGCTTGATTTACTGCCGTGTAAGAGTTAAAATTGCAGGATTATTTCACTCATGCAAAGATTCATAGATTAGTTGCAAGTTGAGCTGTTGTTTTATCGAAAAATTTTCATTTAGAGTAAGATCGATCCAGAGGAGACCCTATAGTTGATTCCTTTTGCATCTCAGTAGTATCTCTGGACACTACTACTTTAAAAATAAGCCGATACTCGTGTTACGATCCGTGAAGATGTTTACCAAATCATGAACAAAAAATAATTTCATGAAAACAAAAATTACATTGATGTTGAGTGTCATTAAAAGGCATTTACTGAATTGATCATTGTTAAAATTTGTGACAGGTGTTATGTACAAACTAAGGCAATTTTAGCAATTTGGTTTTTTATTTTATTATTCAAAGGTCTTATGAACGTTCTGTGAAAATCACATTTCGTAAGATTCGTGACTTTTTCGGTCGATATAATTACCCTTCTGAGTAGGAAATTCGCCGCGCAATGTCAAGCAACATATCAACAAGCACGCCCTGCAGGTACACGCCAAAACATACCCACTGTCAACCAAAGTTTCCGTGGCCGAAGTCAACAAATGTTCGTTGCTTATACCACTTTAGGATTTTAACCATTGGTCTGCATTTACATCAAGGCCCAAATGACACAGGAATTAAAGCACACATGACGTCGCCATTTTATTCAATGGACCCCAGAACGAAGAGGCAAGTTTTCATCGTAATTCTTCTGATGGATAGACTGACGAGTACGCAAAACCCTCATGTGAATCATGTTAATACGATAATAGCGACAGATGTTGACCGACATTCAAACATTCAAACACTATCTGCTGGCTGACACATTACTATCAAAACATGGCGTCACTCGTGACTTGAAAATCGCAAAGCTTGGAATTTAAAAAAAAAAAACGATTTAAGTAATTAAAAAAATGGAAAAGCGAAGTTCGTCTTCATCTTTTAAGAAGTCAACTTCATATTAACATTAAAATTGTTACTCTTTCGCATTTAACCAACTGACAATTTGATTGAATCTAACAAAGTATATCTTATATTTATGATCTTCATCAATCAATCTGATTTTAACTCAAGCGGCAATAGTAAACAAAAATACTATAGAATACAGCAACTTCCAATCGTTGAATTTCAACATATACGTACGAGTTTATTTCTTCTCATGTCGACACTAATTACATCTAATTAGCGGTAATGTTCAAGTTTAAATCATGTTACATTAAAGCTTCTTTGACACTTTGGACACTTTGACATTGATTTTTGTTTTTCCTTTCAATTACGCTCAAGCATGTACTCGTAAAACAGCACACTTGAGAGCCGAATTACTATTAACGTTTAACATACTTACAAAATGTTATAAATTTGAAAAGACAGATATATCTACATACATAGGTTTTTTTTAGAAACACTAATAATACATTTATAATTTCATATTTCAAGGTTATGTTGAAAATAAACAAAAGTAACACTGTCATCTCGAAGTACAAATACATATTTGATTTGGTTTGACACTTGAAAGAGTTTAGTCAGTTGTCAGAATAGTTGTCATTTTGAAATTAAAATTGAAACACCCACCTTGCTAACTTATGTCTTGGAAGAAAATTGATGTACGGATATACCAATGATATTTGGAGAGAGCTTTTGATTCAATGTCAAACAAAAAATGTGTCAAATCGGAAAACTGCCAGTTCAGATTTTTAAAGCGTTTTTAACAAACATGAATTAGTCTTCAGAAAAAAACAAACTCTGCATCTGCAGTAAGCAGAAATTTATATAAAGATGGTCTTCAATACATACTCGATACTCATCCTAATAAGTCGACACGAAATCCAGCTCTTTCCAACCGGTTATTAAATGGCGATATCAGTTTGTTGTGGCTAGACAGGAAGTGCGTAAGGTTGTGGTTGCAGTCTCCATGTTTACGTTCTACCCAGTCATGGTCGGTATAAGTTTTTATGTCCATCTGCCTTTTGTTGTATTATCCCAGCGAGATTGTCGCATACTCGTAGCTGTTGAAGCTGCCTTTTCTTCAATTTTAATCCACTTGATTCCGTCGATATCGTGTTGGCTTAATATTTCATCTGCAAGAATATCGACGGGAACCATTCCAGCTATACAAAAGACGGGCTCGGCTGATATGATTCGAAAGCCGCTGATTGTCCGTCGTCCTCAGTGCCTGCGCCCAGACTGAGTTGGCATACAACAGAGTTGATGTGACAATTTTTGAGAGTACGATCTTTTTTGCGTATCCAGGCCCCCAATTGTAGGCAATATGCTCGAGAGAGCTCCCTGCATTTGCGATGCTTTCTTGGTTAAATAGTCTACATGTGTTTGGAACCGTAATGTGTTGCCCAGCATTACTCCAAGATGTTTAACCGCTTCTTTGGACCTGATTATTTGGTTACAAACCTGGAAGTTGGCGATCTCTACAGCTTTGCGATTGGTTAAGGCTTCTGGTTTCTGATCGGCTACTTCTAGGCTGGCGGTTGCTAGCCAGTTCTTTATCCGGACAATTGCTTCGTTTGTAGCGAATCTATTTACCTACTGTCATGACGGCAATGTCATCGGCGAATCCAATTACGGTCACCCCCAGGAAACGTCAATCGTAGGACTCCGTCGTATATGATGTTCCACAATAAGGCCCCTACGACTAATCACTGTGGAACTCCGGCAGTGACGTTGTAGTATTTTTCGCCTTCATCTGTATTATATTTATTATATTTTATCTGCCTGTTGTTTAAATAGCTCGTCACTATACGCCAGAAGTTATATGGAGTATGCATTCTGGCGAGTAATCTTCTAACGAACGACCTGTTCGCCGAGTTAAAAGCATTATTAACGTCTAGCGTTACTACTGCACAGTACTCCTTTGTGCCATAGAGCCATCTTTCCCTTAAATGGTGCCTTTTGCAATATCAACTACTGCTCTTATGGTATCAACAGTAGATCGTATTTTTCTAAAGCCAAATTGGTAGTCTGAGAGGGCTCCTTTTTCGTCTGCCACTACGAGTAATCTGTTGTAAATTTTCTTCTCGAGGATTTTTCCCATGGTGTCCAATAGGCATATTACGCTATAGGACGATGGGTCTCCTGAAGACTTCTTTCCTTTTGGTACCAGGACCAAATGTTGCATTTTCCATTATTTCAGAAAACGTTCCTTTTTTGAGGCACTTCTGCATCGTCATCATAAACAGGTCTGGTCTCTTTGTTATAGCCGCTTTTATTGCCTTTTTTGGGATGTCGTTGGGTCCGGGCGCCTTGTTGTCGCCTATCTTGTTGCAGTGGAATGGTCACTGCACTTACTTCTCTTACGATATTGCACATAGTAGCTGTTATTTGGGGGAAAAGATGCTCTGCTATGGATTTCAGCATTATTGGATTAGTATTTGACCATTACCATTCTGTATGCCGAACCCCATGGGCTAATGTCGGCCAGAGGGGTTTAACGGTTGAACTCTGGACCTTTCGTCGAGCTTGTAGGTATATTGCCCCAAAATGTCTTTATTTCTTCGTTCACTAATTACACGGTGGTGCCTTCCTGCTGTTTGTTTTTATAGGCATGGATGCATCTCACGTAGTGGTGATGGTATGTATTTGAGAGGCGGTGTGCGAGGGTCTCTGCTATTCCACTTAGGGTTAGATCATCTTTCAACATCGAATGTTTCCTGATCGAAAGCTATGTCCTTCCATTTTGGAAGGAAGTTTTGGGGGCATGACTGGTTTCTTTCCTTTTATTTCCAACACTATCATTTGATGGTCACTGTGTGAATATTCCTCACTGACCCTCCATTTTATAAGGAGATAGCTGCGTGTGTGTCCGTATGTGTCCAGTTTTTTGGCCCACGATTACTCGCGAACAAATCGTGCTATCGATTTGAATTTTTACCAGACAATGGATCTTCATGCAGAATCGAGTCCATTAGATTTCGAATAAAATCCACTGATGACTTTTTAAGTTATTAAAAAAAATATATATTCAGCTTGGATCTTTAATTAAAGCTTTTGGCTAAAATTTTGTAACTTTTTTTTTGAATTCACTTCAAGTATTTTATTGCTCGGCATAAAGAGGAGATAAACCCATCTGCTAAACTTTTTTCAGTTGTACCAAAACCTCTCAAGCTTAACCGGGCAGGCGTAACCTGTTTTCTGACCATTTTTGGATTCTGTACTGAATTGTAATAGTAGCAGATGAAATATAAAAAACCTCTGGAGAATACTATAAGTTATCTTTATCAGGAAGTTATTGGCGTGGCCAAACAAACCTCACCGAATTCATGTCAATTACTTTGTCCGCAATAGAACACGGGGTTGAAATTGATGTGATTGCTACCGATTTTAGCAAAACGTTTGGTCAAATCTCTTATAAAATGATTCTGCTCAATCAAGTTTTGTACGAGTAATATGAATGAAATCCTATTTAGGAGATTGCCATTAGATACAATGTTCTATTGTATTTAGGTCCATATTTCTCAACGTCTTCTGGAGTACTTCAAACTAGCCATTGCGGTCCCTTATTATTTATTCTAACAGTTATTGATGTCGATTCTGTTATCAAAATTTCAAAAATATCAAAAATATAATGTATATCCGTCTACGCTGGAGACAGGCACATTTTCAGATACAATATATCTCATCTCCCTCTGATTGTTTTCCACTGTAGCATGATCTGGACAGATTTTCCACTTGACCAATGAATTTATTGAGCTCAATCTTAATAAGTGCCGAGCAGCAAGATCCAGTCGCACGCACCTTTAAACTTTTCCTCGCTATTCTTCGGTCTTAAATTAACTCCATTGTGTGATCTATGTTTCTTTTTTTTGTTTTTTGTTTTTATAATGAGCGCGCGCTCAAGGGGTTTGAGTACCCTTAAGGTGATTCTACACAGCGCGGGCAAAGGAAATTTAGGGAGGAAGAAAAGAGAGGTACCGATGTACATTGTTTTTAAATGTTTGCAAGTTATAACGACCAGTAAATACAGAGATCGGCAGGGCATTCCATAAGCGAGTTGTACGGCTTAGGAACGAATTACGATATTTTAGAGTACGTCCGAAAATGGGCTTGAGGGTATACTGATGAGCATTCATAGCGAGACGGCTGTTACGGTTGAAAGTTTGAATGGGCGGAATGCTACTAGCGATTTCAGTGGAGCACTGGTGTTGGAAATAACGATAAAACAAAGTGAGACACGAGACATTTCGTCGGTGTTCGAGGGTGTCCATTGATTGACTGATATTAGTATCATCAATAAGTTTTATCGCACGGTTTTGAATCCTATCTAGCAGGTGCAGATGCTTTAGGAGCACCTGACCAGATGTGGGAGTTGTACTCCAATTTTGGGCGGATGAATGCCTTATATATTGAGGCCAGATCAGAGGGGGTAAAATATTCCTTACATCGCTTGAGGAAACCTAGACATTTCGCAGCATTTTTGGCGACATCAAATATGTGGTCATTCCAACGTAAGTTGTCATGGACACACATACCGAGAATGGAAAGTTTTTCGGTTTCGACGATGCAAGTGCTATTCATGGATAACGGCTGGGTGTTTAAATTTCGCTTTAACGACAGCAGACAGCATTGTGTTTTGGGAAGCATTAAATTCCACTCTGTTGATAGTTCCCCAATTGGTTATGCTGTTGATATCGTAATTTAATGAGCTTAGCATACGCTGCCGTTCTCGTTCTACAGCCGAAGAACAGGGCCGTGAGTCCAGGAACGAATATGAAAAGCAGAGAGTACTGTCATCAGCAAAGGAATATATTGGATTAGAAGTAGCAGACAAGAGATCGTTAATGAAAATTAAAAAGAGTGTCGGTGACAGAACAGAGCCCTGGGGCACACAAGCATTTATTTTGTGAATATCAGACTTGAAACCGTAAAAGACAACTTGAATTGAACGTTCCGAAAGGTAATTTCTAATCCATTGAAGAAGAGAGACGTCGATCCCAAATACAAGCGTTTTCGACAAAAGAGCCTGATGCCAAACTCTGTCAAATGCCTTAGAAATATTAAGTGCAACTATCTTGCTTTCGCCAGATTGATGTACGCTTTGGTTCCACTTTTTGGTGAGACATGCCATCAAATCACCAGTGGACCTGTTGCTACGAAAACTGTACTGCCGGTCATTGAGAAGTTTTCGTGTTTCGAGATATTTCATGAGCTGACGATTTATCAGTGTTTCCATGACCTTGGAAAGAAGGGACGTAAGTGCAATGGGTCTGTAGGAGGAGAGAGAAGATGATTCGCCTTTTTTAGGGACGGGCTGGACAAATGCTGTTTTCCATCTGCTCGGGAAGAGTCCTAAAGTGTAGGATTGATGAAAAAGCTTACGCAGTGGTTTTGCCAGAGAGGAAGAACACCTCTTCAGAAGAAGGGGAGATATACCATCTGGACCAGTGGATTTATGTATGTTGAGATCTTTAAGTACTCTTGCTACTACACGAGTGCGAAAGTAGATTCGCCCCATTGAAGATTCGACGCACTCAAGTGTAGGCGGAGACAAAGCACAATCTGGGAGTGTTGAGCTGGCCGCAAAGTGTGCAGCAAGTAGATTGGCCTTATCCAAAGAGCTGACCGCTTGAATGTCATTGTAAATGAGCGTTGGGATGGAGGATTAGGCGGAATTTCTAATGTTTTTGACGAACGACCAAACATTTTTACTGCCTTTGGGACATTGCAGTATTTTTTGCCTCAGTTTTTGGTCGTATAGGAATTTCACACGCTTAAGAAAGGCGTTGCAGTCATTTCTCGCTCGTTTGAACTTCGGTTTTCCTCTGTCGGGTTGGTCTTGTAGGACCGAAAAAACATTTCTCTAACCCTGACGGCCTCTTTACAGCTCGAGTCGTACCATGCCTTTTCTTTTGGTTTGATACTCTTCATCCGATGAGGAATAAAGGATCTCATTCCAAAGAGAATGGTGTCTGTAATCATATCAGCAGCGGCATCCACGTCGTTATCGAGGAAGCATAACGACCCGTTAAAATTCCTAAAGAAGCTGTTAAGTTGGCTTTCTCGTATTGCCATACGGTTCTTTTAGGAATTTTTTCTCTAACTGTGTGGTCGGTGTACGAGAAATTAGCTGATATGACACAATTGTCCGACGAGCCTAGAGGGGAGAGCACGTCAATGGTGTACTTATCAGGGTGAGAAGTTAAAAACAAGTCCAGGGTGTTGGCGGTATGACTATCAACGTCTGGTATTCGCGTGGGCTCATTTACAAGCTGCGTTAGGTTGTGTTCCGCAGCGAAAATCTCAACACACCGTCCTTCGGGTGTTGTCTGTCCAGAATGTCGAAGCCACCCAGAATTGTGTATATTGAAGTCGCCCGCTATAACGATTTCCGTATGAGGATACAGGGATACAATTCTTTGAATGGAGTCTGACAGCGCATCAAACTCGTTAAAAGTTGAATTGCTGTCCAGTTTGGGGCTTCTATAAATAAAGCAGTAGTGTATAATTTGCTTACGGAGATGGAATTTTAACCAAATGAAGTTGAATTCCGGATTGGAACATGGATCACATTGTGGTGGAGTTTGGTAAGCTACATCACTACGCACATAAATGGCGAGACCGCGGTGAGAGAAGAATAATGGCACTAGTTCGTAGCCAGGTAGCTTCAGATCAGAATGATCTGAGAGGTGTGGGCGGGGATCTACCTATATTTCACTAAGTGCCAAAACAGCTGGTCTGTACTTACAGACGTGGACGTACGCAGAAAAGTGATTACTTTTTAGCCCGCGTATATTGGCTACGTCTACCCTGAATTCCCTAGTCATAATCACAGACAAACACAGAAAACAAGGCTGCGAAGTGAAAATTCTGACATTGATTTACCGGATCAAATTGTTGTAGGTGTTATGCCCTTACAACAATATGAAACAGTGTGTAGTCTATGCAGTAACACGCGATAGATAAAATTAAAAAAAAAAGACAACTCTGCTTTTGGCTTTATCAAACACTGGTCTAAGGACTTCTCCAACCCTTATGTCATAATATTTGTTCGCTCTTTTCTTGAATACGCCAGCCAAGTTTGGTCATCTTATTACTACCCGTATTATAATATGATTAGCGAGTCGAAAGTTCGTCTCGAGTCGAACTCCCTGGCGAATTACTGCTGTCGCCGTATTGCGGTTGGCGAACTTTTTCGCCTTTGAAAACAATGTTGCCAACCAAACGTCATAAAATGACAGTTGCGAAATGTCAAAAATATTAATTACTTTGGTGTGATTTCTGTGGTTTAAAGTAAATTTAAATAATAAAACATGATAAGCAGTGCTGATTTATTTCTTGACGACAGTTATAAAATGTGCAGAATGCGAAGAAAAATCCGAGATAGTTCTAATCCTTTGGAAATTCCAGATCATTTGTGAGTTCTTGAACATTCTGAATAGAAAATTATTTAAGTCCTCATTTTCAGATTTATCTTTTATTTGCGGTTGAATAAAGATGCATTTGTCTTTGTTTTGAGCCAAATTCGAGACCAATTTCGTTCACCCACACGTCTGAAATTTCCCCATTGCTTAAACTTGCTTTTGCACTTCGGTTTTCCGTGAGAAGACTTGTATGAGAGAAGATTTTGATTTGGGGCTGGCGCAACCTAGCTTGAAGAAAAAATTTGTCCGGCTTGCATCAAAGCCAACATGTCCGAAAGGGAAAAACAAAATGCTCGTAAATACTTTTTCAGGACGGCCAGATTACTTGAAATAATCGGATGTGTGGATGGAACACATATCGGAATTGTTGCACCGGTTCTGCTACGCCACCAGTATTTAAATCGTAAGGGGTATTACAGGACATTACAGGGGTATTAAGGACGATTGGAGTTTAGAAAAGCCGCTTTGGATACCTTCTAACCGAACAAAAATTGCACTATGATCCGAGAAAGGCCACAAGTATAGTGAACGTGTGTTGTGCCTTGCATAATATTTTTCACGGCTACAGCGTAACAGAAATCTGAAATAATAGAGGAAGAAAACTTGATCCCTGCGGGCGAACCATCCGAATCTGAAATGCCAAGCAAGACTTTAGAAGGGGCGCGAAGAAGAAATGAAATTTTTTATATTATTCTTTATATATACTTATTTTATTGTTAATAACAAAACATGTATCACACAAATTATCACAATTCTTGAGATTGCAGCTCCAATTTTTTTAACTTTAGTTCAAGATTCTCCTTATGACGGCGGTTTTTCTCAAAATTTTCTGTTTCTTTTCTTTCTTCCTTGTGTTTGATTAACTCTAGCTTTTCTTTATTTAATTCGTAGTTCTTTCTCTCATATCTAGCCATTTCCGCTAAGTGGTTTTCAATCGATTTACAAACTGCTCGGAGCTCGGTTTGTCTTCCAGTCTGGCTTTCGAGCAATTGTAGTTTCAGATTTTCCCTTATATTTGTTTCACTCACGGTTCTGCTACGTTTTGGTCTGAGAGTTTATAGTAGAGGTTCCTGTACAACTTCTTCAGTTCCGCTCAAAAGCTCTGATGCTTGGGGCGAAATGTGCACGCTTGACCCGAAGCATTTACCTGCTGGGTTTACCGCTTGTTGTAAGCTGAGCAGCTCATCTACTGCCTGTTCCATGGGAAACAAAGAAACCTGTGTGTAAAGTCGTCCTCCGGTTGCCACAACATTCTTTTTATTGGATGCAATTTTTTTTTAAGCTTGAGCTTATAATCCAGCCAAACTTTAAATATTTTTTAATATCTCGCTTAAACAATTTTTTAAACTGATCTTACTTTATGCCACTCTTTTCCCTCGCGTGTTGGCGGTCCTATGCCAGTAGCCATGTTTCGATTCCATCAATTGAACAAGTTTTGCCAACTGGTCCGTATTTGTTCTCTTAAAACTTAAAACTAATAAAAAACCATTTCCACTATCAATACTTTTTTGGATTCACCATTTTCTATCACATTTTCGAAAATACAAACAAAAACAAAAAAAAAACACCTACAAAAATATAGCGGCTGATCGTTCGCCTTCCTTTTCACTGAATATTTTGATTCGAGTGATTCTGACAGAAATTTAGCGAACGCAAACCGAAATTAGTCGAAATCACAATTTGCTGAATTTTTGACGTTTGAGGCGTACTTAAGTTGATTGACTCGCTAACCAAGCAGTCATATTCGGCAACTTTTTCGTTCGACTCGCTAATAAGGGTGAACACCACACATTTTCGCCTGGCAGAACCTGAATAACGCAGATTTCTATGATTCGCTTGACGAGGACATCCCTGGGCTGATAGCCTTAGCTTACCACCTTACATTGATCGACTCCAACTTTACTCTTTATTCATCAGATTTTACCTGGTAATATTGATATGTGGGTTCAATGCATGCGTATTGTGAGTAACTGTATGAAAGTTTGCAGAATACACGTCAGAATAAAGTAAACTCTGTATCGATATGAGACTAAATTACAATGCATGTATAAAGAGTATTAAAGTTCGCCAGAATACACATGCATAAGGATTGAATTGGTTACATATGAAGCTAGACCAAGCGCCACAGAAAATCATCAAAATTACAAAATCGGGACAAGGTTATCATGTGCTGCTCAACTTTAGCCAATTTCCCCAGACTACTGGCAGATCAAACATTTTTCATAGACACGACCAACAATCAACTAAAAACAATTTGACATGCACGATATTCGGATGGTGCGGATACGAGTGCTCGTACTCGTATATTGAGCCATTTCACAAGTTGGCATGTATTGCTCCGAGAACCGAGAACGATCCGTCACTTTGAGGACATTGCACGTGTGCAAAGTTAATTGAAATACTTGAAGTTTGTAGATATTGTCGGCTCACCCCCACCAGCCAAACAAGACACAAACGAATTGGCCAGCGCATCACTTTTGAAAACTCAGAACCCACATCATCTTACAAAAGTCAGTGGGTAAATAAGCATGAGTACGTCAAATGGTCCATAAAATCGGTGTACAACAATAATTTGAAGAGCACAGCCACTGGCACTGTCCGGAGGACGGACATGGACATGTACTAGTATATAGATGTAGATACATTACGGGCACAGTGACGGCGCAGGTGTTTCAAATCTGAATCGTCGCGACTGATGACGGTTGTGGGCCGCTTTGAACATGAGTTATGTGTAGTTTTGTTTAATTTTCCATATTTTCTAATTTATGAGTCAAATGTGGCGAATAACGGAATAGTTTATTCGAAGCTTTCTGTGGATTAATTTGTTAAATCCATCGCATCGTAAATTTGATGTATCCCATTCAGATGATATTGTTTTTTTTCCCCTTTTTTTGTTTTTTATCTATACGCGTAGTCTGATTTTGTGATTTTGTTTTTTGTTATAACAAATGTTTATAAATATTTATTTTTTATTTTTATTTTCATACTGTTGTAAATGATCTGTTCGATTGAGGGAAAATGTTGAATAGTTTTTGAAAATTGTGAGTTTTCTGCACACGCCTGGTGTAAGACATATAATATGGGTCACGGGGGGATTCTGGTGCGCCAATAAATTTATCGAATTCAGAAAAGCAAAATTTGACAAAATGCGTTCATCACAATTAATTGGTTGTGTGGTGGAATTAATGTTGTTTGAAATTGAAATTGGATAGACGTTGGATGGAAGTTTTGCTTGAATAAAATATGATGTCATGCATGTCATTTATTTAAGAAAACGACGATTAGACGATTTTTTATGATTCGCTAAAGTGATTGTGTTCTTGGAAAAAAAGTGTTTACGAGTTGTCAGTGGTACTTTTGGGGGTCACTGTTCAAGGCTGTGTTTTATAATCCATTGCTTTGACAGCTGCGATTTACGAAAACGCAAGGTGACAAATGAATACGATAGAGGAAAACTTGTCAGATTTTCAAGCCTGGAATCAAAGCTGACTTCTATAGGCAGGACCCCGATCATCTCATAAGAGCTTATTCGCAGTTCATGTCTATGAGGATTTTCCAGATCTAAATCTAAGTTGGTATCCAATCACCAGTTGTACGATAAGGATTCATAATTTGGCATCAATCTCGTTTATTTTATCTGACCGTGGAAACCATAGGGTACTGGTCTCATTCACCCGAACTCCGTCAGAAAAGACAGATTCTCAAAGAGAAGATTCACAGATTCGCATATCGAAGGTTTCAACAATCAGAATTGCAGACACCTTACTTACAACTCCAACATTTTTAGAGTTGAGGTCAATAAAGATTTTCCAAAACTTGTGGAGAGCAAATGGACTCTTAATATATCTGAGCTGCAGTGGGTCACTGATTCCGGAATATTTGGCACTTCCATTCCAAAGGATGCTACGTTGGGGGCTATACGTGGGGTTAACCAAGTGATAAGTGGCAACCAGAAACCTCAGAAAAGCCCTAAATTGGACAGCAATTCGACCTTTAACGAGTTCGATGCGCTGTCTGACTCCATACAAAGAATTGTATCCATGTATCCTCATACTGAAATCGTTATAGCGGGCGATTTCAATATACACAATTCTGGGTGGCTTCGACATTCTGGACAAACAACACCCGAAGTACGGTGTGTTGAGATCTTCGCTGCGGAAAATAACCTAACGCAGCTTGTAAATGGGGCCACGCGAATACCAAACGTTGATAGTCATGCCGCCATTAGCCTGGACTTTAGTTTAACTTCTCGCCCTGATAAGAACATTGTTTATGTGATTCCCCTCTAGGCTCGTCGGATCAGTGTATCATATCAGCTAATTTCTCGTACATGCACCAGAGAGTTAGAGAAAAGCTTCCTAAAAGAACCCTATGGCAATACAAATTGGAGCGGACTAATCATCTTCTTGAGGAATTTTAACTGGTCGTTATCTTTCCTCGATAACGATGTGGATGCCGCTGCTGATATGATCACAGACACTATTCTCTTTGGAATCAGATCCTTTATTCCTAATTGGATTTGTCAAAAAGAGAGGGCATGGTACGGCTCGAGCTGTAAAGAGGCTGTCAGGGTTAGAGAAATGTTTTTTCGGTCCTACAAGACCAACCTGACAACGAAAAACTGAAAAATGTTCAAACGAGCCAGGAATGACTGCAATAAAACCAAAAACTGTGACAAAAAATATTACAGTCTCCCAGAGGTTGTAAATATTGTTCATCGTTCGTCATAAACATTAGAAATTGTGTCTCATCTCCCATCCCAACTCTCATTTACAATGACATTCCAGCTGTCAGCTCTTTAGACAAGGCTAATCTGCTCGCTGCTCACTTCGTAGCCAGTTCAACACTTCCAGACTCTGTTATGTCTCCACCTACACCCACACCCGTTTTGCTTAGAATGCTCATAAGTATACACTCAAGCCCACTTTCGGGAGTCCTCTGAATTATTGTGATTCTTCCCTAAGCCGTGCAACTTGTTTATAGAATTTCCTGCCGAACTACTTGGAAACATTTAAGACCAAAGTACATCGGTGCCTCTCTTTCTTTCCTCCATTACTTTTCTTCGCCCGCGCTGTGGGCAAACAGTTTATTTGATCGCTCGCTAATTGTATTATAAACAAAAAAAAAACACAAAGGCGGATTCAAACCCAAAAATGAAAACAAACTTCAGATCAGCACATGAAATTTTCAGACTTTGAAGATGCTACGTGTAGATGATGCCGTAGTGTGTGATGGTGGACTTTCCTGGCTTAAAGCCACACTGATATGTGTCAATCAAGTTGTCAAGAAGACTGATGCCCCTGTAGTTGGTGTAGGTGAGAGGGTCTCCATTCTTGAGGTCGGACATTCATCGGGTACACTTTCGTCCTACCATATTTTACAGATGAGTTGGTGTACGCTCCTTATTAAGTCATCGCCTGCCGCTTTGAATAGATCGGCAGTCAGGCCATAGTGGGACTTACTTAAACTTAGATATGGCTATCTTCACGTCATCGTTTAGGTTGAAAGGTTAATTCTACCTGACAGCGGTATTTGGTTGATTATTGCCGTTATACGAGTACAGTCTACATAAATGCAATTTTCAAATCCTCATCATCGATTACGACTCTACTACGATGTTCCTTTGTTCGCCTCTACAGGCTTCGACTCGGGTGTATCCGTGCATGTTTTTTTCCTTTTGAGTCGACGTAAATCAAATCGATTAGCCGGAAGTATGTTGCTTCTTTGATTATATTGTAATAGCGTTATTGTCGGCGAAAAGAAGCGAAGTTGTTCCGGACTTGTCCAGTAGAAATTCTTGCTCGGCTTTGAGCACTGTATTCTAACTTTTACTTTGTGTTCTGTTGCTATTAACTTTCGTGTATAAATCATTGTACATATCGTGTACCATTCTTATACGTCTCGAGTAGATTTTGAAAACATAGCGGCATCCATAGGTGGATACCTGAGAACTTTATCAAACGCTTTTTCCAAAGCGGATTTGTTGTTAGAGGTAGACTTAGGCAAGGAGTTTTCAGTTTCCAGCATGTGAACGAGTGCTTCATAACAATCCGTATTATAGCTAAATTTGTCACCATTAGACTTATATGCACGCACGCCCCCACAAAAGAGAAAGATAACGACACCAAAGATAGCTTCTGCGAGCTCTTGAACAAGACCTACAGGCAGTGCCCTAGCTATGATACGAGTCCAAAAAGCAATAGGGGTTCAAGTTCCCGCTGTGGTCCGAATAAGAGGCCATAAGAATGGATCACTCTGATGCCCTTAAAATGTTATTAAGGTGTGCAAATGAAGCTAGTAGGGAAGTATTGTAGAAGAAGGCACAGTAGCAATGCAGATAAGTGGGGAAATATGTATAAATATTTCAATGGTTTATAAAATAAGATGTAGAAGAGTTTAGTAGAGTAAAAGATACCACCATCTTCCAGTGCTGTTCTCTGATAATAAACACCAAGGATGAGGACTCATAATCACATTTTACCGGTAAGATATAAGGCCATGTTTAGGAAGTACGAGTTTTGCTTCGGATTGCCATGATCACTGTTTTTATGTTAACTTCTAAAAATGTTTTTATTTTCATCTTAAATGTTCTCAAAATCAAAAGACTGCTTTATCTCTTAGGAAAAAAAAACTGTTATTTATCACGCTGTTTGATCTTGTAGACCAAAACAAATCACCATGTGGCTACCGGTGTGGTATCAAAAGATTCAAAAACACATTCTGACCTCTGCAATATTTGGGGCAGGCATTACTTACAGATATGTTTGCTTCATAAATCATCTTTTATTAGCTGCGCTGTGGGGTGCAGTCCAGTCATAAACGAATTTTTGAATTTTGTTTATTGTTGCCAGGTGGTCAGAAGAAAACATCTGATTTAAAATTCCAATATTTCAAATGTAAGATTTGAGAAAATTTCCATTTTAATTTTAAAAAGCTTTATTGCAAAACGTGATATTTGAAAATCAAAACAATAATTCGATTTAAGGAAACCTATTTACATAATATTTGTGAAGTTATCTTCTTATAAATAAAAAACGTCCTAATTACAATATTAATGAAGAACAATTCAAGATCGTTTTACATGGTCACATCAGAAGATATGTATCTGTCTTATCACTGTTTTGCTTTCAATTGTAGATTTTTACGAAATATTGACTGTCAAGAGCAGATAAAGCTGGTAGCTTATAGGAATGGTGGAGTTATTTCAATTTACGAGTATCGTTTCAGACCCTGAGATCGAGGCAGATAAAGAAATAGATTTGTTTTGCTCTGGAAATAACCGAAGTTGTGCAGTTGTGAGCGCTACCAGGCTACTCATTAGAAGATCGTTAGAAATTCGGAGGAGCACAATAGAAAGGTACTATATACCTTAAAAAATAACAAATAATTAATTTAATGTTAGGGCTGGGAGGAGCACTTGATACTTCCGTACAATTTTAGGGTACACATGGTGTTTGCCTAGTCTCTTTTTTTTGTTATACTCAGTTTAAGGTCGCTCCAATTTTTTTAACCCAATTAGGTCTCTATTGCAGCGAATCCAAGTTATTTCTTCAGGTAGAAAACAGTCATTTATTCATTCATTGCCATCTTATGATGTCGTATAAGTATTTATTATGTAAGCCAGGCCATTGTAGGGATAAAACAAATCTTTTTTTTTGCCAAACGAGGTTTTTCTATTAATTGAATCTGTCCAATAACTCTTCAAAATACCTTCCGGCAGATAGAACTATCTTTACTCTCTTTGGTATAAGTTCACTAGCTTACTTACTTAAGGTGGCGCTACAATCTGGGGTGGACCTGGGCCTCAACCAACAAGCGTCTCCAGCTAGTTCGATCTTTAGCTAGCTACCTCCAGTCTCTCACGCTAAGTTGGATAAGGTCCCCTTCAACTTGTGTGCGCTACCTGAATCGCGGTCTTGCTCTACTGCGTTGTCCCTCGGGGGCAGATTCGAAGACTTTTCGGACCAAAACATTGATGTTCATCCGCTGTACATAACCCAGCCATCTAAGTCGTTGGATCTTCACTCTTCTGGCTAAGTCAGTGTCGCTGTACATCCCCAGTTTGTCGTTGTATCTTCTCCTCCACTCACCGTCTATACAGCAGACGGGACCGAAAATTACCAAAAGAATTTTCCTTCTAAAGCAGCCAAAAGTCCTCTCTTCCATTTTTGATAAAATCCATACCTATGCTTCATAGAGCAGGACTGGTGAAAATCGGTATCTTACTTGTGTAAGTAAATAAATAATGTTCTAAAATATATATACGAGTATACTCGTATATAACTGAAAATAGTTTTTTTTTAAAGCATACCACATATGGTTTGTGGACTGTCTAGAACAAAATCGACCAAAAATTGTCTCATGAGTCCACAGAACATATGTGGTCTGTGCATATACGAGTACATATATTCATTTCATTAATTCTTTGTAAATAAATAAGAAATGGCTGAATGACAAATGAAGTATATTGTATTAGTAGAAAATCAAAACAAAACACACGTGCTTATAATTTTGTGCTTTATTCTTTTGAATTTCGAGTTTTTGCGGGAAAATGAGTAAGAATGTACGGACGAAGAATTCCAAAAAATATTAGAAGAGAGTGACTATGAACAAAATGATCAGTTAAATTCATCGGATGAAGGAGAAAATGAAACCGAAGGGCATAGTGATGTACCTGATTTTGACGATGACGATACTGTAGCAGATCCAGTTTTTTCTCCTAATACACCTCCCGACAACTCTAATGACACTCCACAACAATTCCAAATAACCGCACCACCTGATTCCGATTCTGACGACGACAGAGACAGGTCCACGAACTGGCATAATACCGACTACAGAGCGTCGAATGAAAGAACATGATGAGGAAGAAGGATGGAATTACGACATTCAGCTGTTAGATCGTCAAATGTTTAGTAGCATAGAATACTTTAAACATACTGAAAACATTCCAGCAAATGCAAATGTGTTTACAATATTTCGTCTTTTGATGACGTTGATGACAATTTCTTTAACTTGGTAATAGAACCAACCAATATCTACACTGGACAACTTATTGCTAATAATTCTGGAAGTCGTTTGAGTTGCTGTAAACCGGTAAACAAGAAAGAAATGGAAAAGTTGTTGGGCAGTTACTTGCTAACTGGTTTAATCAGATTCTCTATATTAGAATACTACTTTTTATCACCCACTGTTGCACCGGATACAGATGTCCTACAATCACAACACAGCTAAAAGATATGTCAATGATCGTTTGTATAAAGTCCAGCCAGTTATAGATATAACTTCTGTCCGAGACATCGTGTCATTTCTTGTTGACAGCATATACTTGGTCTTGCCTTCATTGACCGTTAAACCCATCTTCGCCGCTTCCACCTCAATACTTACGAAAGCGCCACTGACATGGCACTGCTTTGTTCCGATTATGTCAATATCATCGACGTATGCGTACAATTACTTAGACGGACTTTTAAAAGAGTGTGCCACTAGTGTTGGAGCGTGACTTTTTCACTATTCTTTCAAGATTTATGTTAAAGAAATCGCATGGCAGCGCATCGTCATGTCTAAATCGTTGTTTGACATCAAAGGTCTCGGTTAAGTCGTTACCGATCTTGACGGATAAGCGAGAGTTCTCAATCGTCGTTCTGCACAGACAGACGAGTTTGACAAGGATGCCAAAACTAGACATGGCTCTATATAGCTCGTCTTTATAAATGCTGTCATATGCGGCCTTAAAATCGATGAATAGGTGGTGTGTGTATCGATTTGGAGCTCAGGGTTTTTTTTTTAAAGATCTACCGTAGTGTGAATATTTGGTCAATGCTGGACTTTCGGGGCTTGATATGGACTAATCAAGTTGTTAACGAATGGCTTCAGACGTTCATCGTCATCGTTGTAGGTGACGTTAATAAGGCAGCAGCACCTTTAGTTGGCGTGGTTCAGAGGGTCTCCTTCCTTGAGGTTCGTCCGTTCACTCCAGCTGAGATATAGCTATCTTCACTTCATGCAAGGGGTGGCCGTGGTGTAGTGGTACTAGCAATCGCTTCTCACTCGGCGGGTCCAGGTTCAAATCCTGCCCATGGCAAGTCAGTCTTTCATTTGTGTAATTGGAACTCAGACACAAAAATTCTACGTGTGAAGGCGAAGGCATAACACTGACACGTAGATTTGGCTGTTGTAGAATTTAAAGCACAGAAAAAAAATACTGCGAATTATACCACGAATCACTCTGAGTGAAGAAAAAACTCTCCGTCCTATTCGGACTCCCACCCTTGGAGAGCGAATATGGAAACCAAACACACCTGAGTTTCAAACCACTACAAAACAATTTTCCTTTCTCCTCCTTCTACCTTTCCTTCCGCCCCCTGGCAACAGTAAAAGGGTATCTAACCCCTTAGGCGCGCGTAAATTATAAAAAAAAAAAAAAAAAAAAAAAAAAATGCAGGTCGGGTAGACGAAATTGTTAGGTTACACGTCCAGGTTGAAAGGTTCATTCTTCCTGACAGAAATGCTATATCTAAATCCTCAGCATCGATTGCGATTCGGATTTTGTGTCCGTTGCATGTTTTTTTTACCTTTTGGTTAAACTTCCGAATCTCGTGGTTCTGATGCGCCTTCGTTTTTCTCCTAAGAAGCCGGTGTTCGACTCTCCTCTTCTGCTCGTATTTCGTGGTGGCCGAGTGAAACCCGCGCTTGGAGGCGGTATTTCTGATGGCTTAAGAGATTTAGGAAGACTCGGTCGGAAAAGTGTTTGACGATCTCTTACGATTGTAGCCGGCTGACGTCAAAACTCCTCACAGTATTAGCTTGCATTTGCGCAGTGTGGATGGTCCTAGTTGATGTTAGCCCCTCGAAAGGTTCGGACATCTATAATGCTGGAGAAGTGCCTTGCTTCGATCGTAATGTTGTCGATTTGGTTAACGGTTGATCGATCAGGAGTTCTCCAAGTTCACCAGAAGAAATCCATTATTTTGACTGATCTTTCATCACTTGCGTGAAATGCTCAATCCACTCTTCAACAATTACAAGAAAAATGAGCCGAAAGGTTTCTTATTTTCAAACAATTTGTCAAAAGTTATGAAATTGATTATTATTTGAAATTCTCATAGGATTAGCAATCTCACTCACTTAAATCATTCACCATTTCTGATGTGGTGACATCCACAATATTAAATGAACTTGGTTTCTGCAGCTGTTTTCTTCTTCAAATAGCAATGTTCAAACACTATTCTCCTTGCATGAATACACAAAGTAGTTGGTTTCCAATGGCTGCTAAACATGAAATGAATGATATTCTATCACGACATCTTTTGAAGACTGTTACTATATGGAATAAACGTCAGTTTATTATGGTGTCGCGGTCTAGTTATTTACGGTATCTTTGTTGACTTGCCTCAATAGCAAATAGTTCGATCCATAACTAAAGTTTATAGAGATTCTTCCAATTGTATGCACCAGCTACGGGGAGGTGTTCCTCTGGCATGTTAGCCATGACTTTATGCATTCAAAGACCTGCCGAGGTACGGTTTTGGTGTTAATACAAATCAATTTCAATGCATAATGCATTTGTTTGGCTGTAATTTTGGTTTGACTGTCATCTGTCAGTTCATACTTGACACTCATGGGGAATGTTTGACGATGTGCACGTTTCTGCAGTTCTGTCGTACACTTATGTGCAATTCAGGCCTTCGAAGGGGTGTTATATTCCACATCCGTAGTCAGTAAGTGGGATATATGTACGTCCACACGGATGATGGAAGAATAGAATAAAAGAACGACGTCATACAATATATACAGAATATATACTACCCCGCCCGTCAATTCTCCGTCATAGCTGAGGAGTGATTGTAAAACAAATAAAATTATTAGCGGTAGAGCTCCACGGTTTGTTAATAAAATAAATTCCGTATCACCAGCTGGAACGTCGGCAAAATTGTGGCCAAAAGTTTCAAGCTGATAGCGTATTACGGAAACGTAAGATCGATTGGCGAAATGTCGGAAACAGGCCCACTATTTGAACTTGAGAATTCTAAAAACGCAACGGAATAAAGAAGTTACTATCATTTTCGCAGCTCAACTCCTAGATAAGACCGTAAATGTGAGAAAAATCAGCGATCGACAAGTAATCCATAAAACTGATAATTAATTTTAAACATGAAACCCGGAATATTGTTAGCGCGTACAGAGGCAGTGAGCAGTAGACAGTGAGCAGTAGGCAGTGAGCAGTAGGCAGCGAGCAACCAAAATAGAAATGTCATATATTGGCGCGATGGTGGAGATAAAAATGGAGGAAATTGTTTTGGAATGACAAATTCAGCTAAATACTACGTAGCTTTGTTCAATAAATAGCTAAATACTACGTAGCTTTGTTCAATGAGGCTGTTTCGAACAGAAAAGTACAAGCTTTTTCCTCACTGAACAGGAACAGTGAGGAAAATTTCTGTCCGAATCTGTTCTGCTCTGTGTTCTGTGAGGCTGTTCCAATCTGTTTGGAACAGAAAATCTTGCACCTACTTTCGAAGTAGTACACAATTGTGAAAAATTTCAAAATCAGCTGTGCTGTACTTTTCTGTTCTCATTTGATTTGACGTTTTTCACTGTGTGCTGTTCTGTTCTAGTTTTTCCTCACTGAACAAAGCTACTGTTACGAAACCCAAAAAAAAACGGCAGAAAAATAAAAAGATTTTATTTTACCAGAAATACTTACCTGCTTCATGTTTGTTTGTTAATATTTTTTTGACAGCTTGAAGAGGTTTGTTCTCTTTGCCGAACATGGTGGAGCATTCAGCCGCACAAAGATGACAAATGATTACGTATTAAGCAATAAAAGTAAAAAGAAGAAAGGAAATGACTACGTCAGAAAGGGAAGCAGTTGATTAAAAGTCAACGAAGAAATTATTTGTTGTTTCCTGTGATGTAGGATTTTAGGATTACACCAATCACAAACTGTTGGCGAATGAGCGGTGGATTCCTAGACATTACAACGGAGACAAGAAAAGGGAAAACTTTCTAACAGAGAGAAATACCGTGGGCAACGTAAAAATCTAGAAGATAAAAAGGAGAATTTTTGAAAAAACAACAAGTTTACCTTTCGAGAACCAGCATTTTTTTAAGTTATTTTTTTGTTGTCCTTTTTGTATCCTATTGAAACTCGGCGCTAGTTTCGGTCAATGATTTTATAAAATTAGCAAGTCAGCATAGACTTTTGCTGGTAGAAAGACGGAAGATCTATTTTTTAAAACGTTATCAATCTAAAAAAACAAGAACCAAGTGCGCAAAGTATGTTGAAAAACTTCAAATAAATCTGGAGTAACTGTTTTGGTTTATAAAGTATAAATTAAGGAAAATAATAATTGAAAACATGTTTGCTTTGTATATATATATAAAAACAAAAAGAAAACGAGAAACAATTATCAATTAAACACATTGAAAGGGGGGAAAAGAATAAAGGAAAGAAAAACACTTTGATACATAAGTTTTAGATTTTAGATTTTAGTTTTTAGTTTTTAGTTTCTAGTTTCTAGTTTTCAGTTTTAGTTTACTCTTACTCCTCTATTGCTGGCTCTCATTCCTTGTGGATATGCCCATGCTGGTGCTGCTTCTGTTTGTCGAAGATTTGTAACTTAGACTTAACAGCACCTTCACAAACCGTCAGTCGCTGTTGCGTTGGTTTTTTGTCCAAATCAAAGCAAAACGCTTCATAGTCTCCCTGACCGTATCTACTACGAAAATGTCGCGTATCATAGCCGGTAAGATATTCCGATCGTAGGTTTATATTAGCTGCAGCTGCAGCTACAACCGCTGCCGCCATGGACGAGGAAGATGTATTGGAAGAAACTCCACTGCTACTACTGCAACTGCTCGCAGCAGCAGCTACAGCTGCAGCTGACGATGTCGCCGATGAGGTCTTAAACGAATCAGGTACTTGAAAGTTGCTCAATGTTTGACCTTTCCGCTCAAAGTACTCGACAATTTTGGCAATTTGCGCCGATCTTGTATTAGGATGTGCTGAGAATGATCTCTCATCCCAGAGTAAAGAATCCGAGCCGGCCAAACTGCTTATATGATGAAGTGCGATTTTTACTATACAACAATTTATTTGCAAATGGAGACTTCTGAATAAGTGAATTGATTTCAGAGTCTAAAGCCAGACGATTTATTAAGCCCATGTCAATGGATGTAGCATCCATGTGGCTTAAAAGATGATGATGACAGGGATATCGTTTTCTCACATCGGCCAACTCTAAATCATCTAGACTTCGTAGAGAACTAACATTTGTCGATAAAGCAGCTCCATCATCGATCAACAACACCGATGAGGAGTCATTCAATGTCTGATTGGATAGCTGACTATTGGCGTAATAACAACAGCGGCATAAGTTAGCCAGCTTGTCATTGGATGTGTCAAGGTTTAAATGTGTCTTAATTTGATCGATGCATGTGCAAGGCTGGGGATTCTTAAATGTAATAGCATCGGCATTCTCGTTGAAACATGAAAAGAAACCACTTTCAATGGAATCACGTCGGGTGAGAGTTTTTGGAGTGACAAAATCTTGAGCTTTCACCGCTTCGTATTCGGTTGGTTGTGATGATGATGGCGGAAGTGGCGGTTTTTCATCCGTCCCTGTGGACTTAATTTTAATGTGCTCACTGCCATCGTTTTCTTCCGATGAATGGGAATCGGAATTCGCTCCAACATCATCGCTTTTAATATTTCTAAACAACGGATGATTGAATAGAGAGTTTGCACGGTATTTTCTTGGAAGAGGATGATTCTCTTTATTTGGCATTGTCGACTCTCCATCACTGCTGGACTCTCCATCGGCACAATTACCACTAGCGCCATTCACCTGATCATCGTTAGATACACAGAATGCCTCAAGTTTGCTCTTAGCCGATGGTGATAGCTTCAACTCTATATCACTAAACTTACGCATCAAATTCGGTGATGTAGGCAAACTCTTTGGTTCCGTTGATGACTTTGTGCTCTTTTGCAGGGCAACCAGTTCCTTAAAGAACGGTGCTGTCATCTCAAAGCATGAGCTGAACAAATCACTCAAACCAGCTGCATAAGTCTTTGGATTTGCGCCTAAAACCTTCTTTACACCTTTACAACTGGGACCGTATATTGAATGCTGCCCTCCTAATCGTTCATCTGCACAGAAAATAATACAAAGGTGCTAAATCACATGATCTTGTAAACCAATTCGCAGGTCCATTACGAAAAATTATGCTCCAATCGAATGTATTTCGTCTTTACAATAGGAACCACGAAATTTTCAACACACTGCCTCAAAAGGTTGCAGATGACCTCGCTGATTTTTGGAGTTATTTACACTCTAAAAGAGTCTCTCACCTTCAGCGGAGCCGACGCGACCATGATAAAATTTTTCGTTCCTAACTGGCCTTCCTTGTCTGCATCTCAACCACATTCTACTACTCATCCACGCAACAAAACCCCCCTTACATTTTACTACCAAAACGTAAGAGGCTTGTGCTCTAAAACTCGCTTTATTTAAATAACTCGTTTTATCTAAATCTCAAGGCCTCTCGTTCGAATTCTATGCTCTTGCAGAAACCAATCTGATCCCCGACATAAAGAGTCAGGAGTTTTTCCCATCCTCTTATAAAACTCCTCAATAGGTGTCTGTACGTTATGTGTTCCTACTTTCTCCAAGCTCAACCGATTCCTCGATTCCTACATCCTTGGTATTAAAGCGGTTGACCAACTACTTACTGACCTAAGTGATTCATCGACGATATCTTTATCTTTGGTGACTTTAATCTGTCTCTGCTGAAGTGGATTCCATCGGATGATCAATTCCTTTTTACCGCGTCTAACGCTAGTTTATCCAATGAATGTCTATTCATTGATCGTACAACAGACTTAAGCCTATGTCAAGTAAGTGGCATCTCGAATTCCATCGGTAGGCAACTAGACCTTATTTTCACTAGCGATCCTATTAACTCCACAGTAACATGTTGTCCCTTAACGCTGTCAACTATAGATAACTTTCACTCCCCCCGTTCTTGTCTCATTTTTCCATAAGTCTCCACCACAGTCCACTTCTTCATCTACTCTCTCGTTTTACAACTTTCATAAAGCTAATTTTCGCATAATTAAAATCTATCCCAGCAAATTTTCTTTTGATTGGCACATGACGTCACTAGAATGCACCCTCTATCAACGCACCCACGCCCCCCAGAACAGTTGATACCAATGCCATTGATGTAAAAAATGAAAAATGACAGAACAATTAAAAAATCTCTTCTGTTTCGAAGCCATTCAAAGCGATATTTTATCTTTGGTTATTTTGGTGGTACGTTATTTAAAACAGATTTACAGTCCATTTTACCGTAAAGTTTAAGTAACAGCAAGGAATCTGTTCACAGCCGAACACTAACCTATCTTTAGCTAATGCTGTCTCCATTTTTTACAGTAAAATATTTAATTATATTTCTCTTTACGTCCTCTCGGCATGAAACATCATCCACTTCACCTCCCTGTTATAACAGAATACTTCGCTCTTTACGAAATAAAAGAAGCAAATTATAGACGCTTTTTCTTCGCACCAATTCTTACTCTAACTATCTTGAAATCTACCTCCAATTCACCCAGCTCTATAACTGCTTCTATCAGGGCTTTCTCTTCACTGAGCAGACCAACCTTATCAACGATCAATTCGTCAACTACAAAAGAAAATGTGACGGTCACCTCCCCTTTCTCTCGTTCGATAATATACTCGTATCATGTACAGAGTCATACTATTGCCAACTACTTTGTAAACTTTTTTAAACAATCATTTGCAGACAACTTCTTCGTACCTGACCCCATATAAGTATTTTAAATACCTCTTCAATTTCGCCATTGGCCCCTCTCTCTCTCAATCTTTTGATCCTACCCTTATCGAAAAAAAATTACAAATTCTCAACGATGAATTCTTACCCGGACTCAATTTCCTCCTCATTTTATCTGTCCCTCACACAAGGGGAATTCCCCCAATTTTGGAAATTGAATTCGTATCATTTGCGCTTTAATATCAAAATATATCGATAAAATATCTCATTAATTGATCCTTTTCAAATTATTTCATATTATTAAAAGTCATATGTTTTTATCAGAAAATCTGTTGTTATAGTGTTCGTTTTAGGTCAGGCTCCTCAAGCCCGTTTGTAGCCACTCCTGGTGTCCCACAAGGCAGCCATCTAGGTCGCCTTCTTTTCATTTTAATTATTAACAATCTTGAGAAGATTATTAAACATTTTCCCCGTTTACTTAATTTTATGAAGCGATGGTGCAAAGAATTTTTCAACCCCTATTGAGGTTCCATTCAATTAGGGAACGACAAAGTCAGTTGTTATGTATTAATAGTGCTCTCAATTGATTTTAACGTTCTGGCCGGCATCTGTTGTGAAGAAATATGGATCATTGATTCCACCAGCCCATCAGCAGTAAATTTTTGTGGATGTAACGGCTTTTCGATAATGGCTTGTGTGTTTTTTTTCCTCCTCCAATTTTTTTCGCTCGTTGACGAAGCCATTCAATCAACAATAAGCCTTATCATTGAACAACATTTTTTGTTGAAAAGGAAGGCCATTCACCGGACGTACGACGCACAAGATGGCCAAGCGCCATTAATTGCTTCGCACGACTCATTCGGGTCGTCGCCAATATTACGCCCCCACAGCAGCAACAGATTCTTCGTCGAGCGTATCATCAATTATAGTATGCACAGTGTGAAAACGATTCATGGTTATTCGAATTATGTTTTATAAATTTACACTATTTGTAAGCGTTGTTCTGGCGTAAGGACCTCGACCCATCCATAATCCCATAATCTACGATCTCCATAAAAAATATGCAGGCCACAAACTAATAAAAAACGCACAGGAAAGAAATAACGCAGTATTTTTTGGAGATATTTCAAAAATTTTATTATCGGCACGAAGTACAATCAAAACATTTATGAATGGAACTCGACTGCATGCAGCGATCGATTCGTTGGACCCAATTTTCAACGACTCGGCCACACATTTCGGCCGAAACGGCCGCTATTTTGCGTTCAATGTTAGCTGTGAACTCTTCCAACGTCATCGGCGTGTTCACATAAACCTATGACTTAACGTAGCCCCACAGAAAATAGTCAAGAGGCGTTAAATCGCACGAACGAGGCGGCCAATCGACTGGCCCATGTCTTGAGATAACACGCTCACCTTACTTACTCTTCAATAAATCGATTGTATCGTGTGCTGTGTGGCTTGTGGCGTCATCCTGTTGAAACTACATGTCGTCCAAGTCCATATCTTCCAATTCGGGCCAAAAATAATCGGAGATCATGGCGCGATAACGCTGACCATTCACAGTAACGTGACGATCGTTATCGTCGACGAAAAAATATGGCCCAATAACGCCGTCGGCATGCAAATCGCACTAAACAGTTATTTTTTGTATATGAAGTGGTGACTCATGAAGCAATGTGGATTTTCACCCGACCAATAACGCATATTTTGCTTATTGACAAACCCATTGAGCCAAAAATGAGCTCGTCACTGAAGATGATTTTGCGATGAAATTCATCATCTTGGCGCATCTTCTCCAGAACCCAATCGGAGAACGTACGTCACTTCAAATGGTCCATCGGCTTCAATTCTTGAGTCAGCTTGATCTTGTAAGGGTGTAAACCAAGATCCTTACGCAAAATACACCATAATGTGGTCTGAGCGATGCCCAATTCTTGAGAACGCCGTGGAATTGACTGATTTGGATCGTTTGCTACGGACACCTGAACGGCAGCGATATTTTCGACACTTCGACCTAACCGTTGTCTCACTGACACGGCAACATCACACAACAAACTTGCTATTGCCTGTCTACTAGGGCGAGAATTACGACCGAAAATTGGAGTTAACGCTCTTAAAGTTGCAGCCACCGACTCCGAATTTCGGTAGAAAATTTTTATAATTTGCATACGTTGCTCGTTAGTGTACTTTACCATGATGAAAATGTTGAGTTTACTGAATAAATTGACAGTGACAGTTTGATGATTAGTGAAAGAGTGTGTTCATAAATTAAATTCAAAGTTGTCAAGTCCCTATTGGAAAACCCTTTATATACATTTCATTGTGTTTTTCTGCTTCGTTGAGCCTTTTTGAGTATATACGAGGGTTGTCTGAAAAGTTTCCGACCGCAACGTAAAGATAGCGGCACAAGTCTAAATTGAAAAAATTGAGTATCGAGCTGTTATTAAATTCTTGTTTTTGAAAGGCAATACGCCTACGCAAATCAAAAATGAGTTAGACTCTGTATATTGGGACTCTGCACCATCATTTGCCACAGTGAAATTTTGGGCAGCTAAATTTAAACGTGGCCGCAAGAGCTTGGGAGATGATGAACGTCCGAGACGTCCAAAAACTGCAATCACTGACGATAACATTGCTAAAGTTCACCAAATGGTGTTAGACGACCGCCGAATTAAAGTGAGAGGGATAGTAGAGGTTATGAAAATGTCCAAAGAACGTGTTTGTTACATATTAAATCAAGTTTTAGGCATGAGAAAGCTGTCCGCTCTTGGGTCCCGCGTTTGCTTACGTTAGACCAAAAACGTGTTCGAATGAACATTTCCAACTCTCTGTTGGCGCAGTTTAGGCGCAATAAATACGAGTTTAGGCGCAGTTTAATTACTGTATATGAAACTTGGATACACCATAATACGCCCGGAACAAAAATTCAGTCATGAGAAGGCAATCATCTTCGTGAACAATTATGTTGCAGAGAAAAACGCCAAGTAGTATTTGGACGAGTTAGAGAGATGGGAGCATCGCTGGAAGAAGTGTGTAGAGTTACAAGGAGGCTATGTAGGTTAGGTTAGTTTAGCTAAGAGTGGCTGTTGGAAATACCAAGCGACTTAAGCCTATTGGCCCATTGTGATGCCACGTGGATCTATGATACTCTTACTAATGGAACCAGTTCGAGCTTATAATAAAGCGTAGGAGACTGTTAACGTCTAAGTTTTCTAGATCGTTTAGGTCGTTGTAGAAGAAAGCTCCTAGATGAAGCTTTCTTCTCTGGGAGAGAGCTGGGCATGTGCAGAGTAGGTGGAGGATTGTCTCCTCCTCTTCCTCGTCCATGCAGCTTCTAGAGAAATTATTAGTAAAAGCGCCACGCCTTCTTGCGTGCTTGCCTATGAGGCAGTGTCCAGTAATGACACCTATTATGGCGCTGAGATGTTTCCTATCTAAAAGGATCAGACACTTAGAGCGACTTAGAGCCATGTTTGCCCAGCAGTCCACCTAAGGTCTGTTCTTTTATTGGCATCCAGCTTTAGTGTTAGTTTGCACGTAGCGATTGGTATAGAGTGGTTCCAATTTTGGCGAGTTCATCGGCTCTGCAGTTCCGTCGAAGGTCTCTGTGGCCCGGCACCCAACAAAGGTGAATGTTGAACTGCTCTGCCATCTCCATGAGAGATGATCGGCATTCAAGGGCGGTTTTTGGAATATAATGAGACTGAGTCCAGGGACTTCATGGCGGCCTGACTATCCGAAAATATGCGGATATCCTTCGCAGATATCATGTTTTTCTTCAGCCAGGACAGAGCTTCTTTAATCGCCACAATTTCGCCTGGAACACGCTACAGTGATTTGGAAGACGGAAAGAGAGGCTTAGATTTAGCTTATCTGAGAAAACACCGCCACCAACTCCGCTATCGGTTTTAGATTCATCTGTGTAGAGATGGATTGACTTATCCTCCATGAAAGCATCTTCCTCAAAGAATGATCTAGAGGAGAAGCTTACGTGGAAGTTTTTGTCAAACCAAAGTTCAGGTATGGTGTAAACTATGTTTTCTGTGAGGATTCCTAATGAATTAAGAATGCTGGCGGGGCCAAATGAATTATTTGTCCACTGTTTAGTCGCTTTAAGGCGAATAGCTGCAGTCGCAGCTACTTTCCTGCTAAAAATGTCGAGGGGTGTCAAGTGAAGCAGAGGGGGCGACCGCAAGGCTCCGCTTGTGCATAGACATGCTGTTCTTTGGACTCTGCTTAGTTTAATGCGGTTGACTGCATTTTCCAAAGCCGACCACCAGACAACCACCCCGTAAGTAAGTATCGGTCTTATGACCGATATGTATAGCCAGTGGGTTATGCGAGGTTGAAGGCCCCATTTGTTCCCAATGGCTTTTTTTCAAGAGAATAAAGCTATTGTAGCTTTATTGACTCTTTCTTGAATGTTAGGTTTCCAGTTTAGTTTCCTATCAAAAATGAGACCCAGATATTTTGCTATGTAGAAAAACAAAAAAAAAATTGAGAAAAAATGTCTTGTATCATTGTTCGGTCGGAAACTTTTCAGACAAACCTCGTAAATACGTTTATGTGTATTGTTCAACACAATGATGTCCATACCAAAAAAAATAAAACACTACATGTCCATTAGGTGGAAATTGTAAACCAACCTAAAATGAATATTCAAAACAAACATACAAAATGTATATTTCACAAATGAATTTATTTACGGTATTTGAACCTTGAAAACTGTAATTATTATTGAATACAATCGTTTAAACTTATGTTTGCTTAGACTTTAAAAAATTGAATTGGTTTTAATGTTTTGATTTGTATTTCAAAAAAAGAATATAAAATTCAAACTTATTGCAATGTTCTGTGGAACACAATATTTTTCGTTTTTCCATCTTGTGCATAAATGAATAAAGCCGATGGTTTGCCTACTCGTGAGCATGCGAAATAAAATTGGCCATATGAAAAAATTGGATATTCCAAGTTTATTCCACAAACTTCTAACAATTGGCCTTGGGATTTATTGATTGTTATTGCAAAAGCAAGACGAACAGGAAATTGAAGACGTTTGAAATCAAATGGCAAAATATTTGGAATCATTGGACTTAGCGTTTGAATTTGCCCTTCAATATAGTTGCTTCGATAACATTGTGCATTAACCTTTTACGTTACGCAGCATAATTATCATTGCTCCAACTTTCAACTGCAAATTGTGTGGTGGCAATCCAAGCAAATCACATCATCTTGATTTGTAACGCTGTCTACTGACACACCAGGAGAAGTATTTTTGATAATATGATCGCATTCAATTCATTGACATCTTTATTTGTTGGTGCCTAAATTGCTCTAACGCGATTTTTGTAATGCTGTGCAATGTTTGGAAATACATTTTCAATCAATGCTTCTTTAGATTCTGGAAAAGTGCACATATTTGTTGGTAACATATTGTTATGAATCCAGTATCATCATCAATTTTCAACAGTTGTCTGGAGAATTCAGCAGCTGATGGATCGTTTTGTAATTGAACACGCACGTTTGTTTTTAATGTGAGTTTTTTCACATGTCCCCACAAATATGAAAACTTCAAGCAAGCAAGCATACAATTTATCGGCTGGTGTGGATTTGGATTTGGTTATAACTGGCAACGTTTGCCTTAAATCGCCAGATAATAATACCAAAACACCACCAAACAATTCTTTATTTCCACGTAGATCTTTCAGTGCTCTATCGAGAGCTTCTAATGATCTTTTGTGAGCCATGGTACACTCATCCCATATAATAAGACTGCATTGTTGCAAAACTTTGCCCATTCCAGATGACTTTGAAATATTGCATGTGGGTGTAACTTGAGTGCTGAATGCGCTGTTCGACCGAAATCCAATAGAGTGGCTGCAATGCCAGAAGAAGCAACAGCTAACACAATTTTATTTTATGGTCGTATTCGTGCTAAAAGCAATGAAATCAAGAACGTTTTTCCAGTACCACCAGACGCGTCCAAAAAATATAATTGACCACCATCATTATCAACAATATTTTGATTGTATTTAGGCAATTCTTTGCTCAGCATTCAATATTGCAGCGTTCTCTTAAACAAATGTATTCAATGCATTACGATCATATTGTCGTTCAGATGTCGTTGCAGATCTTGATTGTCATTCTCTAAAATATCGTCTCGATACTTTTCCCATATTTCAATTGGATTGACTGGAAAACATGTAGCTAATATGATCGCAAACAATGTCCGTATTTTAATTGGATTGGCTGAAATTGCTGCGTCGGCAACTGTATTATCCCAATGTGTATCATTTTCCAGTAAATCCAATTGCTGACATGCTTCACGATATGTCGCACACACTCTTTGATCAATTGTTGTACGTAAATTTTCACGAACATGGATCAATAAGAAACGCAAATTTTTATTTGCATTGTTCGGATGAATTGTGAAAATACGATGTGATACGATGAATCTGTTGAAAATAAATTTGGATGGCCTTCAACTGCTGTACCTTGTTTACGTCTTTATAATTCTCTTTTCGACGCATTCCATGCAAAATATGACGTTTGAGTAAATGTATCATTTTGACACAATTTGAAAAAAGCAGTCAATGTTGTATCGGGTTGTGCTACTGCTCTCCGCTATGCATTTGCTTCCGTAATGAACTTCCAAATGAACAACTTTAGGATGTCTTTCATGAATTTGGAATGCAAAAATTCGCCATATCGCCTCGTTACTACTTATATAGCGCCCCATTTGAAATTGATGTATTTCATCGTTCCGACGTATTTGCAAATGTATTTAATCGATTTGACCGAATTGCAATATTCAACGTTGATATGGGCTTTGAAAACTTGTGACAATAATGGCGAATATGGAACAATCCAACGATTATCAACTTCAACGTCTGAATTTCCCACATTGATAATTGTTAATCTGCCGTTGTCATCAGTTGATCGACGACGATACAGTGGATAGCCATCATTGCCTGTAACATTGTCCGAAACAAATACTTATGAATACCGTTTCGTACACTTTCCATCAACCATACACGGCGAATCCGGATTATGTTTGTCACATGGTCCGTGAATCATATTATTTATGACAACATCAAACAAATTTGGATCAGTTGCTTGACCAGGTATTTTTTCTGATATGATACTATCGATTTCTTCTGATCTGATTTTATTCACCAGCCATTCAACAGAATACATCCAACAACGTACTTCTCCAAATACTTGAATTTTGACGATAAAATCCATCAAAGATTTCAATTTTTGCTTAAACACGCGTGATGTTATATCGTGACGATCTTTCGGCGTTTGGCCATTGAACAAATTATCTTTGATTTCATGCCATTGTGGATTACATGTGAATGTGATAAATAGATCAGGTCATCCATAAGATAGCACATATGTCATTGCATCTTGGACATATTCGTGCATATGGCGCGAGCTCCCAATGTATGCAGCTGGTAGAATTACCATTCTACCTACATCAACTGCATTGCCATCATTGTTAATGGCATCGCGTGGATGAATATGTTCTTCGGAACGCAATTTGGCTTGATTGTATCTGATGTAATTCAATCGTTCCATTTCGATTTCTGCATACATATTGATGGAACAATCGTCGACAATACAAAATATGATTATGTTCACTTTCGCGAATCATCAATCGATTCGCAGAGTAATTCATTGCGCTGACTTGTTTTTTATGTTACCGCACCTACAATGCAAACAATATTCCAATAAACCAATTGACACTTCAAACAATGACCATTATATTAAAAAACTATCATTTGTAACGAAAAATTATACGAGTAACCACCTTCTCCTTGTCCAAAAATCAATGGATACTGCAGTGCATCATAACGCCGATGAGTTTCAGAAACACGTTGAAGATTGGAATTTCTGCGCTGCAATACAATATCACGTTGTGGAAATTCTTCCCCAAAAATTACGATTGCCACATCATCAATCGTTGATGCATTAAATCTTCTTGCATGCTCTCCAGCTGGTGCTTTATCTGCTCGAATGCCAATTTGATAATCGTCAGATGGCATTCGATCAAGCGCTGTTTCAAACAATCGCACCAATTCGTTTTCCTGACGCAATAAAGTTTGCAATTGTTGTACAATATTTCTTCGAACATTTAAAGAAATTGCGCAACGTTGATCGATTTCAGTATTCGCATTGCCGACGAAATAGATTTGCAAGAATTGATAATCGGCATCAGCGAATGGCAACAATGAGCCTACTCTGTGATAATTCTGACCTTGAATCTGTGGTATGAAAAAATCTAAATTAAGCATTTTAAACATAAAATTCTAATTTACCAACCCCATAAACATAGAAAATGATTTTTGGCCAAAATTGGCTGAATCGTCCAAAAAACGGCCAAAAATCGTCCAAAATTTCAATTTTTTTTTTGCCACATACCATCGCCGTGACGTTCTCTTTCTATAGCATGTTCGGAATCCAAAATTGAGAGTCTATAGCGAACATACGTTTTTTGAAGTTTCTTTTATATATATAGATTATAAACCACTCGCTCGGCGCAACGGAAACGACGTATTTTATGCAAGCCGGAACTCTGGATTATTTTGTGCCAGAAAAATTCCGCTTATGCTTAAAGGTTTTCTGTACACCGCATTTGTTCGACGGGCGACAGGAGGTGTGACAAAATGTGATATAATGAGTAGTACGTGTATATATATATATATATATACGTGTGTACGTCTCCACATTATGAACCTAATAGGATATATACACCCAAGACGTTTTAAGTGTAGCCAAGGACTTGCCAGACGTACTCGAAGTTTGTACGAAATCCCAATTTAATAATATATGTAACCACACAAATTTCTAGTATGATATAACTGCATAAACATACAACACAAACCTGATGGTGCAAGACGTTTTCCTTGTCGCCAAGTCCTTGCCAGACGCATCAAAAGAATTTAAATCCTTCAAAATGAACATATTCATTGTTGCGCCACAAAACATAGAATTAAAACGTAAATAGTTAACGTAACCACTTAAAACCTTCCCAAAACATAGAACATAACCTCATCCATATAACCACATAGGTCCAAGACGTGTTACTTGTTGCAAAGTCCTTGCCAGACGCATCAAAAGAATTTAAAACCTTCAAAATGAACATATTTATCTTACACCACAAAACATAATAGCTGTTGCTCAATAAAAATAACACTTAAACCATAACATTTCATATTATTTACTTCTTACTAAAAAAACTTAATTTTAAATTGATGAGTCAGTCGATTCATTTTCGCATTCATCGGAGGAATCGAGATGACAACTATCATCTTCACTGTCAGATATATTTCGATCAATTCCAAGAACATCTTGTATCCTATCAGGGGCCACATATCCCTCAAATCATTTCATTTGAAGCATATTTTGCAACCATTCTGGTGTTGTCTGATTTTTTATTGCATTCTTCCAAATGCTGCAAATATAGTTTGCTCTCTACGAGTATATTTTTTGCAGCAGTGTTGATTTATTTGGAGGTAGAAGACTTCATTCAAAACCTGCAAGAATCAAATGAAAGTGATGAAAGAAAGGAATGAATTTCGAAAATATAGACTATTTTTGATATTCTTAAAAACGTTCGTTGATGTATCTCATATTGGGCTTCATCTACAGACATTGATCTTGTTTTATAAATAACACCAGCGAAATTTTCTATTCAACTTATATCGTTTTCCTCAATTTTTCTACCATTTCCAAGCTTGTTGTTGTTGTTATAAAATCTTCAGATACGGATGTTCTCGTTATAGCCCTTTATAGTCTACCTTACCTAAAGAACGACACTAAATTATGAATAGAAATTGGAACATTGTCGAAGAAATCTCTCAGGTACATTAATGCCAACTTAATTTATGAGTCCAATGCTGGGTTTCACAGATTTACTGGATGTGATTTCACTCCATCTTTTTTCAAAAAAGGAAAAATTAAGCCTTTTTTAATTCTTCAAAATCAACCAGATCTACAATTAACTTTTTCCAAACAGACAGATCTAAAATAAATCTAGATCATGTGAAATATCACTGGGAGAACAAGAGTAAATTCATATGTCAGCCATGTTGGCTTAGTGCACTTTGTAAAGATCAGAAGCGGAATAGTGACCTATGATCAAATGGAAACTATCATACGAGTATAACCCTGAACCAACTCCAACCGCTTTGCCATCGATAACACTCTTATGACGATCAGAGGTCCTGGAATGTTTACCAAAGGTTCTTCAATGGATGGAATACTCAAAGTGATCAAACTTAGTAACCCCTCGTTTCCGACTGACAACTGGAAAGTTTTCAATATTTCAAAACTTCAATACTCCACAAAATATTTGACCGTTTGTGTACCCTTAAAATGTTTGTACCGAGCGCGGGCAAAGGAAATTTAGGGAGGAAGAAAAAAGAGGAACCGATGTACATTGAGTTTAAATGTTTGCAAGTTATAACGACCAGAAAATACAGACATCGTCAGGGCATTCCATAAGCGAGTTGTACGGCTTAGGAACGAATCACGATATTTTAGAGTACGTCCGAAAATGGGCTTGACGGTATACTGATGAGCATTCATAGCGAGACGGGTGTTATGGTTGAAAGTTTGAATCAGCGGAATGCTTCTAGCGACTTCAGCGGAGCACTGGTAGTGGAAATAGCGATAAAACAAAGTGCGACAGGAGACATTACGTCAGTGTTCGAGGGTGTACATTGACTGGGTGATATTAACATTACCTATGAGATTTATCGCACGGGTTGGAATCCTATCTAGCAGGTGCAGAGATGTTTTGGGAGCACCCAACTAGATGTGGGCATTGTACTCTAATTTCTGGCGGATAAATGCCTTATATAGGGTTTTCCAATAAGGACTTGACAATTTTTTTTTTAAATAAAACGCAAACCATTTGAGATATTTCAAAAACTTTATTATCGGCATGAAGTACTATCAAAACATTTATAAATGGAACTCGACTTCGTTCATATGGCCACCGCGGGCACGTTTGCAGCGGTCGATTCGTTGGACCCAATTTTCAATGACTCGGCCACACATTTCGGCCGAAACGGCCGCTATTTCGCGTTCAATGTTGGCTCTGAGCTCTTCCAACGTTGTCGACGTGTTGACATAAACTTAACACTGACTTAACGTAGCCCCACAGAAAATAGTCAAGCAGCGTTAAATCGCACGAACGAGGCGGCCAATCGACTGGCCTATTTCTTGAGATAATACGCTAACCATACTTACTCTTCGTCACTGAAGATGATTTTGCGATGAAATTCATCATCTTGGCGCATCTTCTCCAGAACCCAATCGGAGAACGTAGGTCGCTTCAAATGGTCCATCGGCTTCAATTCTTGAGCCAGCTTGATCTTGTATGTGTGTAAACCAAGATCCTTACGCAAAATACGCCATAATGTGGTGTAAGCGATGCCCAATTCTTGCGAACGCCGTGGAATTGACTGATTTGGATCGTTTGCTACGGACACTTGAACGGCAGCGATATTTTCGACACTTCGACCAACCCGTTGTCTCACTGACACGGCAACATCACGAATATGTGTGCTCAAATTGTTGCACTAAACTTGTTATTGCCTGTCTACTAGAGCGGGAATTACGACCGAAAATTGGAGTTAACGCTCTTAATTAATCATTCCAACGTAAGTTGTCATTGACACACATACCGAGAATGGAAAGTTTTTCGGTTTCGACGATGCAAGTGCCATTCATGGATAATGGCTGGGTGTTCAAATTTCGCTTTAACGACGGAAGACAGCATTGTGTTTTGGAAGCATTAGATTCCACTCTGTTGATAGTTCCACAATTGGTTATGATGTTAATATCGGAATGTAATGAGCTTAGTATACGCTGTTGTTCAAATTCTACAGCCGAAAACAGGAGCGAAAATATTTTACAATGTATAATTATCGGGGTTGTCCCAAATTCCAGTACATCAAAAGAATAAATCTGGCATGGCAGCAGAAAGTGGAATTTAAACGTCCATCCGTGCATTTGCAAACTCCAGCCGTTACTCCCCATGTTACCTACGCCCAAATGGCGGCAGGTAGGGGAAATACGGTACAGCAAGCGAAGGTTGCTTCTCAGGCTCCAGCGCCTAGAGCACCGGAACCAGTACCTGGCATGCTAGCTATCTTGCTCTCTATCCAGGGGCAGATGGCTCAGCTACAACGTCATTTAACTGAACAGACCGCGCGGGTGGATCAAGTATACGCGCTGCTGCCATGCCTAACGCCGTAATGGGTACGTGCGTGGCGGAGCAAACCCTGAAGGTTCTTGCTGTGAATGTGAATTCACTGATTAGGTTCGAACGACGAGCCGCACTATTTAAGTTGTTTAAAGACCAAGCCCGCGATGTGCTTTTGGTTAGCGAAACTAAGCTTACCAAAAGACACAAAATGAGACACTGAAGATACAAAATAGTACGGAGAAACCGACCCAATTCCATTCAGGGAGGAGGCGTTGCGATTTTCGTACGAAAAGTTATACGGTTTAAAAGAGTATACAGTCGTGTAGAACGTAGGTTCCAGGTGGTGGAAGCATGCATCGTGTATATCCCTCTCCGTAGTGGAAAGCGGTTGTACAGACACCATGTCTATGCACCTAAGGCTACTCAATCCACCTTATTTATCTCAGAGCTCGAGAAACTTTTTCGATTTCTGAGGCTGGAATTGGAAGACAACTATTAACTATACACAAAATACTAGAGGGAACCTACTATTCAATTGGTGGGGTCAGCACAGTGTAATGTATCGACTCGGGCTTAAGGCGACGGATAGTACGTCGTTTCCCAGACACGGGTCCGATTTGGATCTTCTGCTGTTCGACTCACGAATACAACTGACATGCACTAACCAACAAACTACAAACTGTCTACGCACTTTCGTGTATGACAGTGACCATTGCGGTCTCAGCACCGAAATAACTGTTCCCAACGAAATTGTGGAATTGGATGAGTTTGTTCAAAGGCATTCCTACAATGATAGTAGGGGGCGTTGGACACACTTCTCCAGAACACTGACTAGAGCACTCTCCTCGAATTCGCTCTACCCACCGTCCAACAGAAATCTGTTAAACGAGGAGATTGACAGGTATCTAAGACTAATGGACGAGACAATCAAAAGAACAATAGACAAAACGATACATCGGTACATAAAAGTAGACTGCTGTCAAGACTAAAAACCTTGTACAGACAGTTTACTAACAGACATAACCCGGAGATTATGACGCTAAAGTCGTCGATCAAAAACCTCCAAGTATTAATAAAAGAAAATTACAGAGCATCTGTAAGTTTGTATTGGAACAACAAAATTCGAGCTGTAAACACCAGCAACCCGAATATGTTCCCGCAAATAAATAAAATATTTCGGAGAAAAGATCAAAACGACCTTTCGTGTCTTAAAATCGCCCAAACGACGGACAACGGGAACATAGATATAGCAGCAGGCATCGATCCAAATGAGGCCGTTGATGATGACAACTTCTTTGTGATCGAGGATCCGCAGGAGAAAGTAGAGGCTATAGGAGCGACTTTCCAGGAAGTGTACAAGGCGAACGACATTATTGGCCCGAACCACGATCTGGAAGGTCGAGTCCTTGTGCACAATTTCTGCCTTCGAAATGAAATAGTGAATTGGCGATTCGAGAGCTCGGTTTTCACCAACGATAGGGCACTACCCCCGTTCATTTCGAAGGAAGAGCTCCAAACGATCTTCGAATCACTTAGAAGTAAGAAATCAGTGGGAACCGATGAAATACCGAACATTGTGCTTCGACATCTCCCTCTAGAAGCGGTGAACATTTATATATGCACATTATCCACCGCATTGGAAAACTGCGGTGGTACATCCCATCCCTAAAAGGGATAAAGACACTTCCAATCCGGCGAATCTCCGCTCGATCAGTCTTCTTCCAAACATCAGTAAGGTGTTCGAGAAGGTGATCAATAGAGCCCTGACTAAGTGGGTTGAGGACAAACATATAGCATGATATCGTTCATGCTGCGTCTAAACTGGTTTCTGATATACAATGGAACAAAGGCAAGAACCAGTGCACTGGTGCCTGCCTGATTGACTTGGAGAAGGCCTTCGATACCGTATGGTTAGAAGCACTCCTTTTCAAGCTGGACAGGTTGGGCATTAGTAAACCACTGCTGTATATTTTTTTTGATATGCTCTCCAGTAGACAGTTCATCGTGAAGAATGGCGATGTGACTTCTGCTGGAACATTTAACATTACAAACGGTCTGCAACAAGGTGCGGTAAATTCGCCGATCCTATTCAACATTTACACGAGTGATCTGATAGGTTCACTTCACCATTCCATAGCGTACGCAGGCGACATAATCGCGTACAGATCAGGTCCAAAGATTGAGGTCATTAATATACTTTTGCAGCGTGACTTGGACAAAATTAAGCGATATTGCGATGACTGGAAATTGAAAATCAACTTTCAGAAGTCGGAAACCATTCTGTTTAGGACGCCTTTGTCTAGGGCCTCTAGGGACACCAGAAAGAATTGGCGAAAGTTTTCTATCGTCGGACAACACGGACAGCCACTTGCTTGTCGAAATGTAGTCAGATACCTTGGGATCTGGCTAGATCAATTTCTGTATTTTAACAAACATATAGATGTTGCTCTGGCCAGAGCCAAAGGTGCTTTTGCCCTTACAAAGAGACTGTTTTATAACAGCCAACTCGATGCGAGGGTGAAGGTAATCTGCTACATGGCCCTTATCAGGCCCATGCTTGTATTTGGATGTCCCGTGTGGTTCAACGCGAGAGCAAGTTTATTGGAAAAGATTCTGGTGTTTGAGATGGCTTGTCTTAGGACTTGACTTCGCTTATACAGAAAACCAGAGTCTGAGTACATAAAATTGTATCCTAATGAGGTCTTATACAATAGGGCGAACCTAATAAGAGTGGACAATTTCGTCATTAAGTTGACTCGAAGGCACGTTACAAGATCAATGACCTCTTCGAACAACCTGATCTCCGGGGCTTACTACCGCAATTATATGTATCACGAGAGAGTTCGTTTTGAGGGCTTTATTCCTCCAGAAGCGTTCCTCTATCTAGATAGCAAAGGTCTGATCCAGAACAGATTGGCGGTGCCGCTAATCTTCCACGTCGCTCGAACAGCTGCGGACAGGCGACTCAACTACGACAGAGACATCGCACATGGCAGTGCGGAACGTCTCCGGTTCAGTAGGTCGGTTATTTTTAAAAAAAATATATATATAAAAACACAAAAAATAAAAATAAAAAAAATATATATACATATATTTATATATTAAGTATATAGGTATTATGGATATATATATATATGTATGTATATGCATTTGACGTAAGTAGGTTAAGTAGATTAAGATTTATTTTTAGGTAGTCTATAAGTTTTTAGTTTTAAGTTCTTATAATAAAAGAAAACAGTCCATTTACTAAGTTTTTGCTTAAAATTTATTTTCTTAGTTCTAGTATTAAGTAATGTTAAAATACATATAAAATTAGACTGTAAGATTCGTCGAAATACATAGTTTAAGTGTTAGGTTTAGCTTAGAGCTCCCGCATAGGGTCAGTAAGTTAGAATAAGATTATTTGCAAGTTATTTAAGCTAATTGTTAAGCTTTTTCTTTGTCTAGCATGTAAGAGTAAATTAATTAATTAAATAAAAATGCATTTAAACTGAACTGAACTGAATATGAAAAGCAAAGAGTACTGTCGTCGGCAAAGGAATACTCGTAAATTGCATTAGAAGTGGCAGACAAGAGATCGTTGATGAAAATTACAAACAGTGTTGGAGATAGAACGGAGCCCTGGGGCACACCAGCATTTATTTTGTGAATATCAGACTTGAAACCATCCAAGACAACTTGAATTTAACGTTTCGAAAGGTAATTTCTAATCCATTGGGGCAGAGAGACGTCGACAAAATAGCCTGATACCAAACTCTGTTAAATGAATTAGAAATATCAAGCGCAACTATCTTGCTTTCGCCAAATTGATGTACGCTTTGATTCCACTTTTCGGTGAGACATGCCATCAAATCACCAGTGGACCTGTTGCTACGAAAACCATATTGCCGGTCATTGAGAAATTTTCGAAATATTTTATGTGAATGACGATTTATCAGCGTTTCCATGACCTTGGAAAGAAGAGACGTAAGTGCAATGGGTCTGTAGGAGGAGAGTGTTGTATTGTGTCAAATGAAAGACGTCTGTTCTGTACAATGTAACTTTAATGACTGATCTCAAATTCTCATTATAATATTGTACATCATTATATAGTAAAAGCTTTTACTTCATAGTGGTATACGTATAGTTCTAAACATAATACTCAACATTTCCCTTCTTAAGAAAACATACAAAAAACTTTTTTTTTTTTATTTTATAAAATTAAATGAATTCATTATTTAACATAGATAGCACTGTAGGCTGTTGAGAACATTATACAAGTCATATCGTAGATATAATTATGATAGATATATAAATATCTGTACTAGAATTAAGAAATTACTTACGAACTAATTCCAAGCCTGATCTTAACTTCATGGGTTCAGGACTAGCATTAACATTAGTTTGCGATACATTATTCCCAATATTTTCTGTTTTTATATTTTCTTTAACATTTTCAAATTCAATTTCCCCAAGTTCATTAAACTTATGATCGGTATTGCCAAGCAAAATATGTTTTCGGTTTCTTCTGTAACAATTCCCTTCCCGATCAGTTACCGTATATGAACGAGGTTCCTCACATTGTTCACTCACCTCTCCACTTATCCAATTTGAATCAGGAAGTTTTTTAAATAAAATTTGATCACCTTTATTCAAATTCGATAAGTCACTGGTGTGTGCGTCATAATACGATTTCGAGGCACGTTGTTCTCGCTTTAGAGTGTTTTTATAGTCATTATTATTTACCAGATGTGGTTTAAGGTGGTTCTTCATAACCGGCAATTTTGTTTTTAAATTTTTCGACATTAACAACTGGGATGGAGAATAACCATTCTTAGGCGTGGTTCGCAGGTTAAGAATGGCTAGATATGGATCGGTGTTTGAATCCTTACATTTAGTCAATAATTTTTTGACTGTTTGTACTGATCGCTCAGCCAAACCATTTGACTGCGGATAATTGTGTTGGATTCCCCAAGAGGTCAAGAAAGTTCTGAATTCATTTGAGTTGTATGGGGGACCATTATCCGAAATCAATAGTTTTGGTATACCATACCGAGCGAAGATTGACTTAAACTGTATAATGACAGGTGAGACCTTATTAGAAGGTAGAGATCTTTATTCCATTCAAATAAATCACTTGCAATAATTTTCCACGGTAAATCTGGGATAGGGAAAGGCATAAGTGGTTGTTTCCTATTGGAATTTTGAAATCGTTTACATGTTGAACATTTACCAGACCAAAAAAGTACATTTCTTGCACGACTCCTAAATTTTTCAATACCGAGATGACCCTTATCGAGATTAGGAATTATGACACTTTGATTTTTCAAAATCAAGTTATCGATTGCACAAATTTCATGTTTATAGTTCCAATAAGGCTTAGCGATTTCATGTAAGAGGCTTTTGCGTACTGGCCAACCCTGATCGATATACAATTTCAGTTCTTGTAATTCAGCATCATTTGCAGAGGCTATTTCTATTTCTTCTAATTTACTTGGCGATACTGAGAGACAAGACTTTATAAATCCGACATGTATTTGAATGTTTGTATCTATTTCTAAGTCATCAGAGTTTGGTAAAGGTGCTCTCGAGAGTGCATCAGCGACTTGGAGATCTTTGCCTTGCTTGTAAACAACTCAAGCTTTAAGCTTGAAGACACAACATCATGCGCTGTAAGCGAAGAGGAATTTCTGCTAATGGTTTTCGAAAAAGTGAAACCAATGGCTTATGGTCAGTTTCCGATTTAATTTCCTGACATAAATGTATTGGTGAAACTTTGTTGCGCCAAAAACGATGGCATATAACGCCTTTTCGATTTGTGCATACCTCTGTTGGCATTCAGTAAGGGTTTTCGACGCAAACGCAATTGGTTTATTATTTTGAAATAGAACTGCACCAACTGCCAACTTCGAGGCATCTGTGGATAAGACTAGTGGCTCATTTGGTTTAAAATATGCAAGTATGGGTGGTCTAGTTATCAAATCCTTAAGATTGTCAAAAACCTTCTGATGGCTGTCATTCCACTGCCATTCAACATTCTTCTTTAGCAAATGTCTTAGAAACGCTGACTCCGCGGATAGTACGACCAAAAACTTGGCCGGAAACTAGGATTAACTTAGCAATTGGATCTAATCGAGTCTTTAAAGACATCACAATGGGAGATATAAAGCTTTGTGCACTATGTTCCTTGCGCTATGACAGTCTGCTGTTAATGGAGTATGTTGAAATGAATGCGGCTAAAAAGAACATTGGTCAACAACGATGTTAGGTAATGATTTATGTAAAAGTAGGGGTGGATGGTATCCCTTTAGAACTTAACGCGAAAAGAAAATGCAGTATCCAGCAGCTATAGGAAATGATATTCTGGAGATCTTAAATTTAATTATCACAAATACCATCGCGCTTATGGCGATGGTGGCCATGAATCGGAGGCACTCGAGTTAGCCCAGGAGTTCGGAAATATATGCTTGCCTGCGGAAGAGGGAACGTTTAGGAGGAAGCTGGAGTTGGAACTGAGTTATCTGCACGCACAGAAGTATTAAAGGAAAATAACTGAGCGTAGTGGAGGAATATAATCCTGTTGGGGAGGAGTCATCACCGGTATTCGTTTCGCCCTTGGTATTAGTTTCGAAGAAGAATGGGACAAAAAGATTATGCTGTTACTATCAAAAATTAAATGAAAAAATTGCGAAAGATAATTTTCCAATGGTATTGATCGATGAGGTTCTAGAGCGGCTGCAAGGTGGTATTAGGTATTTTCGAAGATGGACTTGAAGTACAAGTGAACAAGTGAACAAATGGAGAGTATACGTGTCAGGGATAAAATTTAGAATTGTCACAGAGTGTAACGCGTTCACCATGACGTTGAAGTAGAAGGACGTACCACTTACAGTGTCGAGATGGGCTTTTACAGGACTTCAACTATGAAATTGAACAGCGTTCGGGTTCAAAGAGGCGACACGTAGATGCGTTAAGTAGAATTCATTGCTTGTTGATAGAAGATTCTCTGAATTGACGAATAAGGGAGGCACAGCTAAAGGACAACTGGATTCGGCCGTGATGAAAGTGTTGGAAAATGGAGAGTATGAAGATTTTTATGCAAACTCTAAGGTGGTGTACAAGGACCCAGTGAAGGAATTGTTGGTAGTACCAACCGTTATGGAGCAGGAAATAATCGACAGGGACTTTTTTCCGCCAAAAGAACTAAGGAATTGGTAGAGAAGAACTTTTATATTCCAGACTCGGCAGAGAATGTAGTAAATTTTGTCAGAGGATGCGTTAAGTGTATTATAGCAGAAACGAAAGAATTATATCCGACAGAGGAACAGCTTTTACGTCGAATTCGTTTAGTAAATACTGTCAAGAACAAGACATCGAACCTTTACTCATCTCAACGGGTGTTCTTCGCTGGAACGGACAGGTAGGGAGGTTTCACAATATGAACTTACCCATGTTGACAAAGTGTTGCGTTAGTAGTGCGAAAGATTAGTACAAATATGTGGATAAAGTTCAACATTACTTAATAGCACCCCTCCGAGAAGTACTAAGTTCAGCTCTTTTCGCATCCTTACTGATTTAGAAATGCGTATTCCGGATTTCCCAGATCTTCGGGAGTTACTAGCCGAAGAAGCGGTCCAAGAGCTAGAAGAGGAGCGTGATACGACGCCGGACCAAGTACGTGAAAATATCGCCAACATTCAAAGGGAGAACAAAAGAGACATTGATCGGAATAGAGTGCCTGAGCCAGAATAAAAGCTGGAAGAATTGGTTTCCATTAAGCGCACCCAGTTTGAAACAGGAATGAAGTTGCGGTCAAAGTATTATACATAGATCCTTATAAAATTACGGAAAGGTTTAATTATGGAAGGTACGCGGTTGAAAAGGTCGGCGATCACGAAGAACTCTTAAGAACAGATACCGTCGCGAAGAATATGAAGAAGTGGAATCCATCATTCAGGATAGCCGATTGTGCTACTAAGAACCAAACAAAGCATACAATACACTTTAGAATCACGGGACAGCAAACGAACGGCAGAACTAACGGGTAAAACAAAAGACGAAACATACGAAATGACAAAACATAAAAAAGAGCGATGTGTCTGGATCAACTACTGACGCGAATAGAAGCGAAAATTTGTTATGAATTTAAAACAAGAGTTGTGTAATTTAACAAGTGATAGTAAACTTTAAATAAAGAAACATCTTTTTGAATTTTAGTGTGTTGTTGTTGTGACTTTTCATTTAAATCCCACATGTATAATTTTTATCTATATCAGGTTGTAACATAAGTATTACATTTTTGAATTTCACCAAATGCAAAAATTTAGTCGTCAGACAAATTCTTAATTTCGTCACTAAAAAAATTGTTTCGGTTTGACGAAAAAAAATACCCCAAAGGCGTCTTGGACATCTTCCCGAGATCTATAATTTTTTAAACCAAGGAAGAAAGAACCAATTTTTCATCTCCGATAATGATCCGGTTCAGAAACGGCTCTTGATTGTGACGCGACAAAAGCGCAATGCAAGCTTCGACACGTTGCTGCGGATTATTTGGCGATAGGTGGTGTAGTACCATGTACGTTCAGTTCCCTTACCATAACAGTGGGATTTCTATCGACCGTGGACTTCAGGAGCTCATCGTCTAGCTTTTCTGGCCTACAGATTCATCCTCTAGCTCAAAATTGCCATTTCTAAACGTTGGTCAATATATCTGGAATACTAATTTCAATAACGGTTTCAGCATTAAATTGATTTTGTGCATTTCATGACAATTGGAAAATAACACCCGACAAAACTCGCAATACTTATGTTACAACCTGATACTTAATAACTTGAAGCTATCAAAAGGCGAAACAGGATATCCTATTTTCCCATCCGTCAATACAACCAGATGACATATGAGCTACGTAGGTTGTGAGTCTACTTATTCATAATTACTGCTTTAAAACCTGGTTGTAATCTTATTTTATCTATATTTTATGAAATCAGTCTCAAGCATAGGAATGAGGGCCCTCACTTACAACTCAGTCTAGGCAGCATGGATTTTTTCTCCAGTTTATCCATTCGGCGTTTTCTAGGATGTAATAACTTTTTTCACAGAATTACAACATTTCGAACCACCAATATGTGTTATTGCAAACATAAATTTAACTTTGATATAATACCGCTTGCAAGATTATTTCAAAAATTATTTTAAATTGTGTAAACAACAAAGGAAACATTAATTTTAGCTTTAAAAAAAGAGGAAGAAAGGCAACACATTCAACTATTTGTTTTCAAGAAGATTAATGAAGCAAATTCTTCTGTCAAACTAAATTTATGCAAACATTGCCTCAACACCAGAGAATACAATAGAATTCTAAAAAAATATATTCGTGCTTATCATTAAAAATGTTGCTTACTAATTTAGTTTTTAAGTTTAATTTTCATTGAGTAGGACCAGTTGTCAATTTATTTTTATGTCAACCTACCACATGTTTGATGATAAATTTAAAACGGAACAGATAATGGCTTTTGATGTGTTGTAATACCTTTTCTATATCTCTTGAACTTTACGATTGCGAATGATCATTTTCACGGTAAAATAATAAAATTACGTTTATTAGCCATCGTCATTATTCCGGATTCCAAAACCAGCTGACTGTTAAACAATTGCCAAATATAATGACGTAATAAATTTGAATCACTTAACCGTAGTTCTAATGTCTGTTTGTAAGTATGTTATCGTTTGCTTTTTTTTTCAAAAAAGAAAATTCTCTAGAATTACCTCCAACAATCGACATCTGTTTCTTTGCCAAAAAATTACTTTTCTGCTGAGTAGCGCCACTTGAAAGTTTTCGAAAAATATTGTATAGAAATAAAAATTAGAAAAAAAAAATCGAGAGACAGAACTAATACATATGTATATGCATTGTTTAGTGTTTAGGTATGTACGAGTATAGTGGAAGTTTCTTTTTAATAAAAAAGTCTACGATACTCTATATCTTTCCCAATTTAAGCCTACCTTTAGGCTAAATTTAATCAAAACGTATCCAAACATCTTTTATGTTTTGAAAATTTCATGCAATTTAAATAAAAAAAAACGTTCAAAGGAAAAACTAACAAAAATTGCGGAAAGTGAATGTTAAATAAAACAAATAAACTCATGCCACAGTACTGGCGGCAAGAAAGCGCCAGTAATAAAATTGTAGAGTGTATTTCATAGGTAGGTAGGTAGATAGGAGTGACGGTTTTTAAGAGAAAAACCCAACTACCACTTAGTCGTACACATGTTTCTCGACGGGTGTTAATTGATTTTACTTGTAAGAACCATCTAGCAGAATTTAGGAAACGAATTAATTCGTTGGTTATTTTTTAAGGTCATTCAAGAGGTAACTACGGCTGGTCCTCGCTAGATTTTTTCTCATTAAAATGTTTGCAGCTATAGCAGAAGGTGTTATAGGGTATACCTACTCGCAGCTTGAGTGCATGATTTCCTAAAGGCCTATGGCCTGTAGTTATGGATATATGTAACTCTAGGATAAATGGGCCACATTTTTCTTAATATGTCGCAGTTAGTTAGTCTTTGACAGCCTTTTTCATCACTAAAAATCTTTTTTTTTTATTTAGCAAAAAAGTAATTCAAGAACAAAATTAGATGATTAATTTTGCGCCATCTTGTATAAATGTTTGTGACAAAAACTGTGTGTCGCTTCTTGCAAATCATCCTGTTTTCCTATTTGGCGGATTGTTTTCTTTCTATACACACAACATCACATGTTACAAATGCGTACATCAACAAGTAGCGACGTGCTATGCTCTCTTCAAGATTCTATTTTGGATTTTTCAAATTTTCTAATTGTCCGAGTTCAGTGCTCGTTGTACCATCCGCCATCACTAAAGGCGGTAGACCTTTTTAAAATCTCAAAACGTTATGTTTGGCCAACAGATTAATTTAAATTGTTCCAATCAATTTCATTCGATATTTCAAAATTACAAATGTTTGTACAATTCTGCCGATTGTAAATAAATAACGGTAATCAAAAGCAAAAAAAAAAAAAAAACGAAAAAGACGAAATTTATTTTGGAATCAAAACACTGTGGACCACTGCGCGCCAGTGTAAGAGTATTCGTGTATTCGTAAAACCGCTCTGCGTGGGAATCTTTTTCGAAAAGTTCATTTGCCCGTGAAGATACGACGCGACTTTCGTCGCGTCTTAATGAGTGTGTTTTCAACGCATTATTCCGCATTGTGGTGGTGAAGTCAACAACAACTCGTAACTCAAATTTTTTTAAGAATAAATAATATAGAGTGTTGTATCAAGAAATTATGAAATAATAAATAAAAATTCTGAGAGCCGCTTTTAAATTCGCCGGACACCCAGTTCCGCTTCAGTAAGTGTATCGAATAGAATGCTGACTGACCACAAGACGTTTCTGTCTGGGCGGGTACATTTAATTTATAGTGAATGCTATTTAAAAAGTTTATTTATGAAAAATGAAAATTATAAAAAAACAAAAAAAAATTAATCAAAAATCGTGGCATTAACTCGACAGCCACTACAAATCCTTCAAATAATTGATTCGGACGTTAATGGCATTCTAAAGCAGTCGTCATTCTGAACCAATTTTGGGGGAAATATTGGGAAGTCGACCCCTTCAGTTTAGCACATGAAATTGTGCCAAAACAAATCGAAAAATTGAATAATAATTATTACAATTTCCACTTAAAATCGTACACAAGTTGGAGTGCCAAAAATATGTTAACAAGCTAGCGCTAAATAAAAATTATTTATGTGTATTATCGGCTTATTAACGCTTCAAGGTGAAAGAAACATTTCTCTCAACGATTTTCATTTTGATGTTTAGTGACGCCTTTGTGTTTTTGTGTGTTTTTTTTTTTTTTTTTGTTTAAACAAACCTGACGAAATGATGAATGGATAATTGCTTTATTGGTCATCTTGTAATAATAAAGAGATTATTAATGCCTTCCGTCAGATTTATTTAAAGATTATTTTTCAGTGCAACAGTGGCCAATATTATCCAAAATATAACTATTAATTCTATCACTCATTCCACTCAATCATTAAAATGGAATCTGTCAGATTGGAAAACGCCACAAGTGTTTGTCTTGGGAATCTTATGATAATTACATTAAACTTTTTACTGGTCTATTACCATGTTTTCTGACTAAAAATTGAATTTATCCTCTGCGTCTCATCAAGAAACCTTGTGGATTATATTTCAGGTGATCCTATCGGGACCTGGCACCTTCTTTATCTTAATAAAGGTATAACTAACTAACATAGATGGCGCTACAGACCGAGGTATATCAGGACTTCTCCTTACATGCCTCTCCAGCTGGCGCAATCTTTTGACAGCTGTCTCCAGTTGTGCACAAGAAGTCCACTTCCACTTATGTGAGCCATGTTAGATAAGGTAGACGTTTCGCTGTTGAAACGTTTTTTCCATTATCCATTGATACAAATGGAACCGAAAATAACCCGAAGACCTTTCATCTCGAAAATCCCGAAAGTATTTTCATCCGCTGGGATGATCAGTACGGGTGACCCTATAGTAATGATAGTTTTTCCAATTGTTATGTTTCAGCAGCTGTCAAAGTTACCAATGACATCCAGCTGTCAAAATATTCAGTGAGGTTTGCCATTTCATCATGCATCGTTTTACGTTTGCCCAACGTGCGGAAATTATTAAAAAATATTATCGAAATTCTGGCTCAGTTGTAAATACGTAGCGTGAATTTCGTCGTGAGGTCGGTCATCATCATGACATCAATGTGCAGGCACCTTGTTACACCGTGGAAAAGTTTGAGCGTGAGTGCATTTTTGGCTCAGTGGCTATGTCAAGAAGCAAAATTGTCATTATTGGAGTGAACACAATCCACAAAGATTGATTGATTAAAAGGAATAATGCCGCACATATTGGACTGAGACATTAAAAATTGGACCGCGAAGCCGAGGTGACCATTTGAATAATGTGCTATTCCATACATATGTAATTGCATGCACGTAGCTTCAAAATAAAGCCAGAATCAATTTTATATCTCACACTGTTGTTGTTTTCTTTAAATTGTTTTTCCTATCGTTCTTATTTGGTTTTTTTGTTTCCTCGAGAAAGGGCTTTACTCCTCAATCGCGGCGTTGCTGATGGTGTCGTTGTCGGAGTTGATAGCGTGATATTTTTATGTTTTGTTTCCCTCTTTGTTCACATCTTGTATTTTATTTTGCTGCGTTGACAGCTTGTATTTAGACACTACCACAATACTTCTCACTTGGTCTTAAGAATGTGTAATCATGTTAAAAAAAATCGTTCATTACGTAGATCTACAAAAATTGTTCTACTTGATATAGAAAAGGTATTCAATACAGTGCGTCACAATGACCTGATATTAATATAATATAATTAATTGTAATTCCTATATACGAGTACGAGTATGTAAAGTGATTCAAATTTATTTGTCCAGTCGTTTTTTCAGAGTTCATGTTAGTAGTGGCGTCTCTGACCTAATTGCGTTTGACTCAGGGGTTCCACAAGGTTCAGTATGTTCCCTGCTCGAACTTCTTTACCCAAGATTTGATTAAATTAACACTTGGACACTCACTTACACGGCGTAATCCGTATTCAATTCTAAATAGGCGTCGTGCAGTGCCGTAGGAATCGTTATTTTTGTAAAATTGTTTACACAAAAGGCACGCTGTTGTGACTAAAAATGCATGAAACGACGCACAATTCCACGCCACCCACGCGCCCCTCCCTCTAATGATTTTTAAGAAATCAAGTGATGCTATTTGCAAAAAATGTACAAAGTGAAGCAAAAGTAATGTCATGCTCGTAATGTGAATGTTCCATAATTTTTGCCAGTGTCGTCAAATGTCATTTTGTTTTGACATTTATGTTGTAGCCAGATAGAGAACTAGTTGATAGCAAACAATGGAGCGATACACTCCTGAAGAATGTGGAATTATTGTTACTAATTATTTGACCAATTTACGGTCTGTTGTTTTAACGCAGCGAAATTCGTCGTTTTCCTCGTCGTCCTGCACCATATGCGTGAACAATTAAGCGTTTGGCTAAGTGTCTCGTGCAAACTGGGTCCACTAGAGATGTTGCAAGAAGTGGCTGGACCGTTCGACCGAGATTATCACTACTGTGGACGAGGATGTCCGAGGGAGTCCACAAACATCGATGAGGCAATGTTGCACACAATTTGGCATCAGCAGTCGTTCGTTGCGTCGAATTTTGATGAAAGACCTAACGATGTTCCCTTATAAAGTGCAAACCGTTCATCTATTGCCATCTGCTAACCGATAAGAAGAGGATGATTTGATTTCGTATCCAAAATCATAATGAGCGACGAAGCCAATTTCCACCGAAGACTCCAAATGAAATGCACGAAGAGCCATTGCACCCCCTCAAAATGACTGTTTGGTGAGGCATTTGCAAAGTGAATTGAAAAGTGATTGGCCCTTTTTTTTAAGTATACCGACGGCACTGGTGAACGCTACAGGTAGATGTTAAACGATTTTGTTTTTTTTTTGCCGCAACTTGCTGAATTTGGTCTCGAGCCTTGTTGTATGACTGAGCAACCGCTCACACAGCTCGGGGAACGATGGAGATTTTGAATCACCAATTTCCAGACCATGTATTTTCCCGTTTTGGCGATTTGAACTGGTCGACCGGATCGCTAAAATCTGACGGCGCTAGACGTCTTTTTTTATTGCTTTTTGAAATCTCGTGTTTACTGCAACAAACCACAAATCCTGTAAGTATTGATAGCAAATATTGAAGAAGAAATCACCAATTTGGAGGCAGATGTTTTGTGAGCAACAATGGAAAATGTGATAAAACGAGCACAAATGTGAATCAACTAAGCAGGTGGTTATTTGACCGATATCATTTTTTCAATTTAATGTCATCAATTCTACGCCTTCAAATAAACTTTTCGTGAAAACAGAACCCGATGTTTGTCATTTCTAACAAAATGGCAGCCAATTAACATAATGCCATTATTTGTTTGTTTAATTTATTTAACAGTTAATTAATTCATTTATCTTTTTACTTATTCTTCAATTTATTTATTTGTTTATTTAGTTATTTATTTATGTGATTATTTATTTATTTATTTGTATATACATATAATTATTTGTATTTATTTATTTATTCACTATATTGTTATAAAAATTATTTCAGTAGAAAGATAAAAAATTATCACATCTCTGTATGGTATGTAAACTATGTGTGATAACAAAATCAATGTAATTTTTATACAAAAGAAACTATATCAGTTTGCCGCTTTTGCTTTAATAGTCGCAAACGCTCTAGCTTTGATAGCTCGCTGTGTTCTCCCCATATGTGAGTAACTGAACAGATTTTTGATAGATGGCGCCTGTAGAGTTGGCCTGCAAGTTGATAAAGTCACGTGACCACACACCGCCTTGTTTAAGTTTCTTTCTGACATTGACGTTGCCTACTCGAATGAGCTTGGCTGCTGTACCGAAACTAGATATGGTTCCGTATAGTTCTGTATAGTTCATCTCTATAGATGCTGTCATACGTGGCTTTGAAACCGATGAACAGATGGCATTTATCGATTTTGAACTTTTAGATTTGTACCAGGGTCTAGCGTAATGTGAAAATTTTAACTATGCTGGACTTTCCGGTCTAAAACCTCACTCGAACAGACTGTTGGCGAAAGGTATTAGGTATTTACCAGTATGGCAGAAAGGATTTTATTCGTAGATGCAATATTGAGCAGACATATTCCCCTCTAATTGGTGCAGTTCAGGGGACCTCCTTCTTTGGGATCGGGCAAATTACGCTGATGTACCATTCGTTAGTCATATTTTCATCGACACCAATTTTAGAAATGAATTGATGTATGCTTCATATCCAATCACTATTTGTTACTTTAAACAGAGCAGCAGTTAAGCCATCTTTAGCAGCTTTGATAGACTTGAAAATTGCTGTTGGTTTCATCTTGATCGGGTGCACGATAATGTTTTCAGTCTTCGTCCAGGTTGAATGGTTTATTCTGCCTTAGAGTGGAATGTTGTCTTTGGAATGAATGTAATCTTTCCAGATTCTCAGCAGCGACTATGGACTACTATGAGATTTCCTTCTCCATCCTTGCAGGTTTATGTTCCTTCTTTCTTCTTAACTCCAGACTTCTGATAGCTGTTAAGCCTCGATAGAGCATTTCTCGTGTTCTTTCTATTTTCGTGGAGCCTATGTTCCCCCCTTATTTTTCGCTCATAGAGTTCGCGAGCCCTCTTGTTCTTTTCTGCAGGGACGCTCTGTATGTTCGCTGTTTTTGTAGATTCGCTGCATTCGTTTTATCGGAGGTGGAGTCTTAGGATTGCTCTTAGACAGATATGTCACACGTTTTCTACGTTCGATGCTGGCGGCACGGACTCCCCAAGAGGTTAAGGAAAACTCGATAGGAAAAGGCGCTGGTGGTTTTCGGACATTCGGACATCCAAAACACAAAACAAAACAATGGTTGATTATTTGTTTATCAAGAGCCAGCCAAGTCCGTTTATGTATATTGTCCCCTAATTTTCTTCTTATGGCGAATTCGCATCCTAATAAACGCAGATACCAGTTGCTAAGCAGATACCCGATTTAGGAAGCCACAGAGGCATAAAGTCTTCGAAACGATTAAACTAAAAGTGCTACAAAACGAGGATAAAAGGCGAGAGCGTATATCGACGGAGTTTTACGGTGACTCCAAGAGAATCCTGGAACCGAAAACTTTGAGGTTCAATGGAGGAGAATAAAAGAAACCCTACTAATACAGCTGAAGAAGTATGCGGAAAGATAAAAGTCGACACAAGGAAAAAGCAGACAGCTTGATGGTCAAATAAAATAAAATAGAAAGTTAATGACAGATGATCCTATGTGGAAAAGTGGAATAAAATTAAAGAAGCGGTTAAGGGAGCAAAGAGGATCACCTCGGAAGAATTTGGGAACTCTGTAGAAGAAAGAGCTAAAGAAAAGAATACGAAAGATTGACACAACACCACAGCTTCACACTAAGAGCCACCATACGAAAATAGATTGCTAAGGGGAAAGACCTATTCCTGGAGTTCGTAGATTTAAAAGCGGCATTTGATTGTGTGCCAAGACATCATGTATGGGAGGGACTACAAAAGTATTCAATACAGAAGTATTCAAAATATGCAAAGGACTAAAGCAAGGAGACAGTCTTAGTCCTCTACTTTTCATTCTATTCATGAATGAAGCAGCAAAATCGTGTAAGAGGCAAACAGAAAAGAACAAAATTGGAAACTGAAGACTTCACTTCATCTACTCGTACCTGCAAGCGGAGAAATGGGCCGCTAATCTTAAGATAAGTAAATATAACTAAGAGCAAACTAACGTGATCTTCTAAAGAAGATAGAATAAGAAGTCGGATGTTGGAGGCAGTCGTCGTTTACATCCCGCTCCGCAGTGGAAAGCGGCTGTACTTGGCCTCTGTTTATGCACCTGAGGCTTCACAATCCACTCTATTCATTACAGAGCTCGACACGCTTTTTCGACTTCTGAGGCTGGAATCGGGGGACAATTATTTTATAATCGGCGGGGATTTCAACGCTAGACACAGAGATTGGGGAAATAATTTGCCAAATACTAGAGGGAACCTGCTACTCGATTGGTGGGGTCAGCACGATGTCATGTACAGACTCGGTCTTAAAGCAACGGATAACCCGTCGTTCCAGTTATTAACTTTTAATTTTAAATGAAATAAAAAAAACTTATTTTGAGACAGATGTCTCGCTTTATTCGCTCTACTTAATAATCTAACTACAATTTTGTCTTACAGTACTATTTATAACATTTTTCTGTGGGAAAATACAAATTTTGATGATTACATGGAGTCAGCATTAATACTTAAAATACAGAAATATTCTAGAGAGATATCTGATCAATATCCGCTGGATATGCATGCAGGTGTTTGGCGCGTGTGCTGACTAAGCTGGTTTGTGTGTGATAACTCTTCCCTCCTTAGGTCTATGTCTCATGGATCAAAAATTAAGTTTGATGGGTTGTGGCGAAAGGTCATTGACTTGTGGAACAGCTGTTGATAGTTTAATTTGAAATGGAGTTTGTTTTTTCTCGCATCTGCATCTAATAAGTATGGTTATAATGATTATCAGAACAAAAAAGATAATAACATCTGAAACGACTGAGAAATGATTGATTAGTGCAAATTTTTGTAACTTCTTAATATTATCTAGGTGTAAACTATGTAGATATTCTAGATCTAGTCTAATTTCTTTTACTGTTAAATTGGCCTGAAGAAGTGGTGGTAGGATATGATACGTGGTGACTTCTTTGTTTATATATTCTTGGTCGTTGATAAATATAGAGTCATTATTGAACTGCAACAAGAATGTTATATTTAGAATTTTGGTCTCCTCTTGATGTTTAATACTTCCGTTGAAATTGGTTAGGAATATAATGTTTTCGTTGATGAGTTCGATGATTGGTTTTTTATAGAATTGGTGTTCGCATTTAGCACTGATTCCTTTTAGCAGCTGACTGATGCAATGGTCTGCGGATAGTTTTTGAAGTTGGTTGCTGTTGCATACTAGTATGCCGTTAATTTTTCTGCACTGTTCTTTGATTCCATATTGTTCGTCTTGATTTACCAGAAGTTCGTTTGATTCTAAGTATATTCGTCTATTGTCTTTAACTGAAGATCTAATTAGAAGATGATTGAAATCGATTAGTTTTGTTTTTGGTAAGGAAATAGCATAAAGTATAATTGAATCTTTTTGTAGCACTATTGGTTCTGCATACTCGATAGCTTCGACTTCATTATTATATGGTAGTGTCTCCATCTGCGCAAGAATATTCTGGATCTCGGTCTTGTCCAAAAGGTTTGTGTTCACAATTCCTTGTTTTGCTAATTGAACTGCTGAAACGATTTCATTGACTTCATCTTTTATTATTGTAAGTTTATTATACATTGTTTGTTCAAACTTATCGACACTTGTATTGTTAATTCTCTGAATGATCTTGTTGTAGTTATGCAAAATTCCTTGAGTTACTTCGGTAATGCGGTTATTAATTCGATATTGATTATTGTTGTTTTCAATAATGACGTTTTGAGTTTTCAGAAGGCTATCCCAATCGGTGGCATCCGGTGTTCCGGCGATCCATTTCTATGCAGATCCAAGCCAGTTTATCGATCTGGAAAACCTTAGTCTTTTGCCGTGCAATTTCTTTAATGATTCTTCGATTTGATGTAATTGATACAGTATTTGAGGTCTGAGCATACTATTTTTGTCTATTTGTTGTTCAATTGTAGGAATAGAGGCGCTGACTATTTCATTGTACGATGTGAGATTTATAACGTGGATCATTTTAAAATTGCCATTAATGATTCGTCCGCTTCCATGTTTTATAGTTATTAATGGTGTATTGTATTCGAATATGCTTAGGATTGCCGAGGACAATCCTATTGACCTAGAACGGAAAGAAAAAAGACATTGTTACTGCTTTGTGTTCTTAATCTGTGTTTTATGGATTCTTTTCCCAGTTTCTGTTGTAATTGTTACGCGATTATCTTTCTGAACTTTTTCTTTTTTGAACAAGGGTTTTTGTTTTCCGTCCCGACGTTTGACGGCAGCAAAAACTGTTTCACCTTCTTGATAAGTCTTAGGTTTGGTTCTGTTCCGGTTTCTTCTACTGATTTTCTTTCTTTGGTTTTTACGAATAAGTTCCGTTAAATCTTCATTAACTTTTTCCTGAAAATCCATTAGATTTTTGTAATTTATCCTTTGGATTTTCCCTAGAAATATGTCACTTGGCTTCTTGTTTGTGACAGAATGTATGGAGTTGTTATAGCGATCGACTGCTATATTAATCAGTTCTTTTGTAGTAAAGTCTGGGTGTGTGCGTAAGCATCTGATCATCTCAATTATTGTTGAATGGACTCTTTCGATTGTGCCGTTGACTTCACTTTTTTTAGTTGGTGTTAAATATATTTGAACTCCTAGCGTTTTGATGTAATTCGAAACAATGGGACTTATAAAACCACTCTCATTATCCATGACTAGTATTTTCGGAACTGTAAAGTAGTGGAGGATTTTTATTATTTTGTTTCTCAAGTACAAAGCCGATTTTTCTTTGATACGGAAGAATTTCGCGAATTTAGTAAATTTATCGATGCAAGTAATATATTTTTCATGGTCTATTTCGAAGAGGTCGATGTGCAGAATTTCTGAAGGATAAGTGGGAATTGGAGTTTGTTGGAATTCGGGTTTTAAAGGATGGCGATCATATTTATTCAAATTGCAAATATCACAAACCTTAGTATATTTTTTTATTAGCTTGCTCATACGCGGAAAATAATATTTCTCCAGGATCTGATCTTTATTTTCCTTGTAGTTACGATGAGCCCTACTATGTTCTTCTTGTATGACTCGAAATTGGTTGTCTTCATTTGCCAAATCTTGAACTACTCTTTGTGTTAGACGGATTTTATATTTTTTGAAGTTTTCCTTGTATATATCCTGCAGTAATTGGATGTATTTCTCGGGGATTTTGATGCCATTGAGAGTGTTGGGGTTAAGCTTCTCCTTCAATTGCTGTGTTAAGTTTTCCTTATTTATTTCAGGGAGTCCTATAAAGTGGCGATGGTAGTTTGAATGTGGTTCCTCGTAAGCACACATATCAGTTCCTTCCTTAAAGATCAATTGATTTTTGAACACATTCATTGGAGCTTCGCAGTGAGGTATTAGTTCGGAACTGTCTTCTTCCGCACTGTGCAAAGTTGCTGCACTGAAGGAAGTCAAATTGTTCCCATCCGTCTTCAGTCTTGACAATGCGTCAGCCACGAAATTGGTTTTACCAGGCCTGTAGACGAGTTCATAATTATACTCTTCGATCCGTGCCTTCCATCTTTTCAGCTTTGCATTTGTGTTTCTAGTACTTAGAGCGAAAGTTAGAGGCTGATGGTCAGTTAAAATCCTAATCTTTTTCGCCCCATACAGATAGTTTCTCAAGTTATCTAAGGCCCACACTATCGCTAGCATTTCTTTTTCGTTTGTAGCGTAGTTCTCTTCGGTTTTACTGAGTGATCTAGAAACATAAGTGATGGGTCTGTCCTTTCCAATATCGCCTTGAGATAGTACTGCACCAATCGCTGTGTTCGAAGCATCGGTTGTTAATATGAATGGCTTGTCGAAGTCAGGAAAAATCAATACTTCAGATGATGTAAGAAGTTCCTTTAAGTTGTTAAATGCTCTAAGTTCTTCGGAATTTAGTTCTATTTTGACTTTTTTTGATTGCGTGGCTTTAATCTGAGCCTTCTCTCCCCTCGTAAGATTTGTCAAGGGCTTTGCTATTTTCGCAAAGTCTCTGATAAATCTTCTGTAGTAGGATGCAAGGCCTTTTAACTCTTTAAGGTTTTCAGGAGGTCTTATTTTTTTCAATGCCTGTATTTTCTTCGGATCTGGCTTAATACCTTTATTCGTTATAAGGTATCCAAGGAATTCGGTTTCTTCTTTCAAGAATTCTGTTTTGTCCAAATTTACTCTAAGGTTGGCTTGCTCCAGTTTGGAAAATATTGTTTCTATATTTTTCATATGTTTCTCCTATTATAACGATATCGTCTATATATACAAAACAAATTTTCCCTATTTCCTCACGCAAAACATCGTCTATTGATCGTTGAAAAATTGCTGGAGCATTCTTCAGTCCGAACGGAAGTCGTGTAAACTCATACTTTCCATTCACCGTGGAGAATGCTGTCTTTGCTATATCTGTATTTTTCATTTTAATTTGGTGAAATCCTGAAGTTAAGTCGATAGTTGAAAAAAATTTTGATTTTCCGAGACTGGCTATTGTGTTTGAGATATCCGGAATCGGATATGTGTCGGGTATTGTAACGGCGTTGAGACGTTTGTAGTCAATCACAATTCTGAATTTCCTCTCTCCTGAAGCGTCCATCTTTTTCGGGACTATCCACAGAGGAGAATTGTAGGGGCTTTTAGATGGTCTTATAATGCCATCCTCTAGCAACTTTTTAATTTGTCTCTCTACTTCGTTCCGTAAATTTACTGGGTAAGGGTATGATTTTGTATATATAGGTTCGCTTGTGGTTGTTTTTATTTCGGCTCTTACGCTTGTCTCAATAACTTCTTGATCGTTAATCGGACCAAAGATTTTCTTATGTTTCTTCATTATGGATTGGAGAACCTTCTTAGTTTTTTCAGTCAAATGATTATCTCTAATTTCTATATTATAAACTTGAATGGATTGCTTTTCTTTCAGTTTTATTTTTACATTTGGTTTTATGGTGAGTATATTATTCTTCCTGTCTATAATGGCTTCCAGTTCTTTTAACGCGTCGTCTCCAATTATACCATCGAAAGATCTTAAGCCAGGTAGAACAAAGAATTCTAAATCTGTGTTATTACCAACACTTTTAAAGAATTTACCATTCACCTTGCGTTCTATTGTCACTTCACCGCCTGCTGATCGAATTTTGAAAGGATTTTTTAGGGGAGTAGCATTTTCGGCTAATGCGGGGCAAATAAAATTTTTATTTGCTCCTGTGTCCACAAGAAATTTTAAACTGTTGCCTTCTCTGGTTCTATACTCTAGGTATGGAATGCTAGAGAGGCATCTGTCATAAAATTTGCTTCGGTGGTTGGTTCTTCATTTCCTATTTCTTGGTTATACTCTTGGAGGTATTGCAAATAAGCTTCCATTTCTTCAGCATCATTTTGTGAACATTCTTCCAACTCTTCATTATCATTACTTTGTTTGTCTTCTGCTTGCGTAACTATGTTAAATAGCCTTTGCTGCTTTGGACGGAAGTTTTCTGAATCATTTGGTCTTTTAGATTGGAAATTCTGTCCTTGATTTGCCGGCCTATTTGAATAATCAACCTGCTTTGTTTGGATTGACCTGTCTATTTCCATTTGCTCTAATGGTTTAGGCGGTCTTGGTGGAGGAGGATTGTTTCGTCGATTTTGGTTATTATGCTGTAAGTTAAAAGCCTTTATCATTTGTTGAATGGGAAGTGGCCTTGGAGGTAGACGATGCTTTCTATGCTCTTGTTGGCTCGTAAAAATTTGGTTAGTAGGAGCTGAGATGGTATTAGATACATTTTTGTTATGAATTGTTACGTTCCTGAAATTAAGGTTTTGTATCTCCAAACAAGATGTGTAGGCTTCTGGTAAGGTTTGCGGTTTTTGTATTATTAGCATTTTACTCAGATCACCGTTTAGTCCCCTTACAAACACATCTAGTGCGCGGTTCCTGTAATTTTCGGTGAGAGCCCTTATAGTTTCAGCGGAGTAGTCTTCTGATTTAATTTTGTTGATGATGAGGGATAGCTGGTGGTTTACACTAGCATAAAATTCATCTAATGTCGAACTTCTCTGGGACATAGTGCTTAGTTGATGCTCTAGTGTCCTAATATCTCTTTTGTCGGCATAGTGTAGAGATAAACACCTTTTTATCGATGTCCAGTCGTCATCAAAAATATTATAAGATATGAGGGCTGTATCGGCATGTCCTCTGATTTTTTGTCTTATACTTTGCAGTATAGACCTATAAATGGGTTTTTGACGGACTATTTCATAATCCCTAAGGATATTTTCTACGGTGTGTATCCATGACAGGTACTGCACCGGATTGCCATCAAAGATTTGCAATTCTCTGACGCAATCTGGAAGTTTGCTTATCTCCTTGAGATCAGACTCAGTAAGAGGATATTGCAAACTCATTTGCGTTGGATTCGGATCGCTTATGACCTTCGTTTCCAATACAGTTAGTCTATTATCTATTTTTCTCACTAGCTCTATTTGAGCATTAAGTGCTCCTGTTAGCTGAACCAGAGCGTCTTGAAGTCCTTCCATTATTATGGATTATGAATTACTTAATTAGTTAATTAAGATTTTTGTTTCGTTAAAGTGCAAATTATTTATTTATAATTTGATTTGGTATACGAATAAATTTATTGTTTCGTAATGGTTACAATTTCAATATATTATATTGTAGATTTATTATATATTTATAATAAAAAAAATTTGTACTCACATGAGTAGGATGGCTATCTGCATTTGAGATTGAAGTCGGCGAAGTCCAGCGATGTTCGGATGACCTGTATTTTTCCTCTTTGACCTGTTACAGTCTACTAATGGTACTCGATCACTCACTTGACACTGTCTATAGGTTTTTTCTCACGAACTGTCTCTGTATAATATCTATGTGTGTGTATGTGTGTTTTGTGTATGTAGGTTAAGTAGACTAAGGTGTATTTTAAGTTAGATATTAAGTTTTTATAAAAAAACAAAAAAAGTCCATATGCTAAGTTTTTTTCTTAACGAATATTTTTTCTTAGCCTTAAGTATAGAAAACAAATATTAGTAAAACAAATGTAAATAAAGTCGAAAGACATAGCTATAAGAATTTAGAGTAGCTTAGAATGCCTGTGTGGGGCCAGTAAGTTAGTATAAGATTGTTAAGTAATTTTAAGCTAGCATTTAAGCATTTTTTGTTAGTATGTAAGAGTTAGTGATTAAGGAAATAAAATGCTCTAAAACTGAAACTGAACTAGAAAAAGAAGTTTACCAGATGACAGGGATCAGAAGGTTACCACAATTGGTTTCCATAATTTCTGTCTTATGCCGAGGCTAAAGATCATCGGGCGAAAGTAGATTTGCTGAAAGCACGGTTAGCCGACATTATAAAGTATGCAAATCACTTCTAAAACAAGCATTTACTTTTTCACTTTTCCCTCATTTGATGAACATTATACATCTTTTAGGCTTAAAAAAGTGTCGGCAGGAGTATCTCAAATGTCGTAATAAGACAAATGTCATTGAAAACAGTTGATATTTTATTCATGTTATATCCCCTGTCAACTAGTCTAGTTTACTACTAGTCTACTTCCACATGTAATTAAGGTATTAGAAAAGTTTGTTTTTAGGGCAGGAAACCGATTTCCAACGGAAAGATGGCAAGAACTATTGTACGGGTGCCTGCTTGCTTGATCTTGAGAAGGTTAAAGGTATGGTATAAGGTGACTAGTATGGGCTTACTGAAACGTCTGCTATTTACAATATGACTTAAAAACTGCTTGTAAGAAAGAGATATGCCAGCAAAGTCCCTTATATAAAAAACGGCGTACTTTTGTACTCGCTCTCCGAGCCATCATCAACATAGAAGATTTTAAGCATCTTTCTCCAACTAATTGTCCAAAGTCTAGCAAAAGATTAGTATACAAAGGACTTGCAGCGGAATCCATCGATCGACAAAGTTTGGGAAGTTGAGGAAATATTTGAGAAAAGTCCGCAATCAAGCGATGATATTTATTGCGAAAATCTTTACACCGATACAACTACTCAAAACGACAATGGTTACGTAGTTCGTTTTCCATTTAAAACCCCAAGTCCCTCACTGGGACACTCAAGAAATCAAGCTGTAAAAATACTCCATGGCTTGGAGAAATCGTTGGAAAAAAATCATGACCTTCGGTCAAATTACCATAATGTCCTCCCAGAATATGTCACACTTGGACGTATGGAAGCTGTTTCATCTGAAGACATTATTAAAAACCACCAGCTATGTACTTACTATCCACCGCATCATGCGATTATGAAACCAGATAGTGCTACAACAAAGGTCCGAGTTGTTTTTAATGCTTCTTGTCCATCAAGCAATGGTACTAGTCTTAATGATATGTTGTATACTGGTCCAGTTCTACAGAGAGATTTAACAACACTCATTTTAAAATGGCGTTTCTATCGTTATGTTTTTAACTTCGACATTGAGAAAATGTATCGGCAGACACACTCGTCTTATCAGCGAATCTTATTTTGAAAATCCGATAATGGTAATAGTACTTTTCACGACTATGAGCTCAAGCCGGTCACTTTTAGCGTGAACTGCCCTCCATATTGAGCAATACGTACATTGCTACGTCTTGCAGATGACGTGCAATCAACTTTTCCTATTGCCTCGTCAATACTCAAAAATGACTTTTATGTGCTTTCAGGAGCCCATGAGTTGAGACAGCAGTCCAGGCGCAAAGATAATTTATAAACACTTTAAACTCAGCAGGATTTTCCTTGAAGAAATGGACTTCCAATTGTTTGGATTTGATTAAAGAATTCCCTGCTTCTCATCTCTACAGCCAAGATTTTCTTAAACTTGAAGATAAAAGTATATCAAAAACTCTTAGGATTCAGTGCAATGCTAGATCTGATACGAGGGCGGGTCAATAAGTCCGTGACTTTTTGAATTTCTGACCTCTTTACTGAAACAGCAACACTGCTCCTGTCAACAGGCATCTGTCAGTTGACTCCTGTCAAAATTTAAACTTGCTGCGTCAGTTAGTTTGTGTTTGACAGCTATTTTTATCAGACTACTCACTAATTTGAGGAGAAAATGGAAAAAAGTGAATTTCGTGTGCTTCACTTCACAGGAAGGTTTGGCGTTGTTTAATCGCAATATGGAGGAGTTTTTGCGCCGTTTTGTAACCGTGGACGAAACATGGATCCATCACAACACACCAGAGAACAAACAACAGTCAAAACAGTGGGTTTCTAAGGGTGAATCGGCGCCAAAGAAGGCCAAGGTGGGTTTGTCAGCCAATAAAGTTATGGCGACTGTTTTTTGGGATGCACGCGGGATAATCCACATTGACTACCTTCAAAAGGGAAGAACAATCAATGGGGAATATTATGCCAACTTATTGGACCGATTCAATGACGATTTGAAAAAAAAACCGACCTCATTTGGCCAAGAAAAAAGTTCTTTTCCACCAAGACAATGCAAGGGTGCACACATGTGCAGTTGCCATGGCAAAAATCCATGAATTGGGCTATGAATTGCTCCCTCATCCACCCTATTCTCCAGATTTGGCTCCGAGCGACTACTTCTTGTTCCCAAACCTGAAGAAATGGCTTGGTGGAAAAAGATTTGACTCCAATGATGAAGTCATCTCGTAAACAAAGGCCTATTTTGAGGACCTCGACAAATCATTTTTTTTGGAAGGGATAAAAAAATTGGAGAAGCGTTGGACAAAGTGTATAGAGCTCAAGGGAGACTACGTTGAAAAATAAAATTATTTTTTTATCAAAAAATCTGTGTTTTATTCCAAATTAAATTATTCACGGACTTATTGACCCGCCCTCGTAGTTTTCACTTCTTTTTTTTCAGTATTGGAAGAAATAGAGATAGCAAAACTCTTCGATCCCGCAGGATGGCTAGCGCCCGTACTTATTACTGCCAAGATCATTATGCAACAAATCTGGCTTGAAGGAACGTCTTGGGACAAACCTATTTTGCTACTTACGTGTCGTCGTTGGAAAACGTTCTTGTCAGTACTTCCGGACATACAAAAGATTCAAGTTAAATGCTGGATTCATTACAGTCCGAATGATTTTATACAAATTCACGGGTTTTGTGACGCTTCCGAGCGAGCTTATGCTGCCACTTTTTATTTTTGAATTCAGCACAATTCTGGAAATTGTTCTTCCATATTTTGTGCTCTAAAAGTAAGTTAGCTCCGGTTAAACACGTTCCCTTACCAAGATTAGAACTTTGAGGTGCTGTTTTGTTGTCAAACCTTTTTCGAAAGGTCATATCTGAGCTTAACTGCTCGAATTACGAATTATTTCTTTGGACAGACAGTTCAATAGTTTTGGCATTATTAAATAAGCCTTTTAGCTCATGGAAAGCATTTATAGCTAATCAAGTCTCACAGATTCAATCTTTTGTATCAAATATCAAATGGAGTCATGTCAGATCCGCAGATTTAGTGACTAGAGGTCTTTCGCCAACAGAACTTGAGGGAACCAATTGATGGTGGCATGGTCCTACCTGCCTTGCCAACCACAGTCTTCTTGGCCAAAGTCTATTTTAAAACGACCTGAGGATAAATATCTCGAAATGAAACCCATAAAGTTAAATCTAACTACAATTTTGACCAATATTGAAACAATAGTTGAAAGGTTTTCTTCATGGTCTAGGTTATTGCACGTAATATGCTATATTTTACTGTTTTGGCACAGAACAAGTCCTAGGTTTCGAAATGGTTTCCTTTACCAAACCTGTCTTATAACTCAAAAAGAAATTTCTAACGCCAAGAACTTGGTTATTAAGCTGATTCAAATGTTTTATTTTCAAAACAAATACTTTGCTCTACTCAAAAATGAACCTATTTCAGGGAAAAGCCCATTGGCGAATTTAATTCCAACTTTAGATCGAAGCCAAATCATTCGGTCAAGTGGAAGTCTTACCTGCTCTGCGTTATCTCTCAACGAAAAATACTCAATTATTCTTCCGGATCGAGCGAATATTACTGCTATTACTCGTTCATGACATTTCAATTTATGGTGGTAACTAATTGGTAATTCGCCTAGTTCGGAATGAATTTTGGATACCAAAATTGAAAAACCTGGTAAAAAAGCACATCAATTCATGTAAAACATGTATCATTCAAAAAAAGAAAATACAAACGCAGATAATGGGTGTATTACTATTAGAAAGAACGAAGCTTTGTAGGGCGAAGCTGTCGACTAACAAAGGCATATGTCTGTCTATTTGTTTGTTTTGCTACAAGGGCTATTCACCTAGAAGCAACTAGTGACCTATCACCGCAGTCATTTGTAGCAGCTTTGAGTCGATTCATTGCTCGGCGCGGTATACCGAAAACTATATTTTCGGACAATGCCACTAACTTTGTTGGAGCCAGTAAAGTCATTGCAAATGATTTTAAGCAATTTATGCAAAACATCTCCATTGAAGTATCTCAAAGATATACTCGTATGGATCAGAATTTGGAGTGGAAGTTTATTCCTCCTGGTGCGCCTCAAATGGTGGTCTCTGACAAACCGGAGTTAAAAGCTTCAAGCTTCATTTTCTAAAAGTGTCTGGAACCAATAAATTTACATTTGAAGACTTCGCCACGCTTCTACCCAAAATCGAAGCTTACTTAAACTCACGCCCTATTTCACCTATTTCCGAAAACTCATCCGACATACTTCCGTTGACACCTGGTCACTTTCCGGTGACCGGTCCGGTGTTAAGTCCCCTTAAGCCTGCTCTTAATGGCCAGTCACTAAATTGCGTCAAAAGATGGGAGAGAGTAAAAATATTGCACCATCAAATAAAAATATTTTGTCGCCGATGGAAAACTGAGTATCTCAAAGAACTTAACAAAAGATACAAATGGAAGTTCCCAGAGCGAGATGTAATTATTGATGATTTGGTTGTAATCAAACGGGGTGGCCGTGGTGTAGTGGTACTAGCAATCGCTTCTCATTCGGAGGGTCCAGGTTCGAGTCCTGCCCATGGCAAGTCAGTTTTTCATTTGTAATTGGAACTCAGACAGAAAAATTCTGCGTGTGAAGGCATAACACTGACACGTAGATTTTGCTGTTGTAGAGTTTCAAGCACAAAAAACAAGTGTGAATTATAGCCTTTGAATCACTCTGAGTGAAGAAAAAACTCTCCGTCCTATTCGGACTCTCACCCCCTGGACAGCGAATATCGAAACCAAACACACCTGAGTTTCAAACCACTACAAAAACAATTTTCCTTTCTCTTCCTTCTACCTTTCCGCCCACGCCATGGCAACAGTAAAAGGGTATCTAACCCCTTAGGCGCGCATAAATTATAAAAGAAAAAGCAATGGGGGCCTTCCTCCAATGAACATGAACATTGGATGAACATGCCTTAACATTACTTGATATTTTACTTTGAATTGTTAGATGTCGCTTGCAGCAAACGATTTCAGACCAATAAGTCTGTCATCATTTATACTTAAAACCCTGGAGCGACTATTAGAGATTCACATTAGGAATAGATGCAGTAATGGCTTTTTGACTGAGTATGCATGTCATACATAAAAGGAAAATCTGTTGAAACCGCCCTGCACTAGGTGGTGGGGAAAATAGAGAAGAGTCTACACTTCGGACAGTTTGCGATGGCGGCTTTCCTCGATTTTGAAGGAGCCTTCCTCGATAATGAAATGCGCCGCTAGTAAAAATGCTCTAGTAGACGCTAACATTGAACACGGCATTACGAACTGGGTGTGCAACATGCTTGCAAGCATGCTTGCAACTGTTCCAAGCTCGGTCAGAATGTCCGTAACCAGGGGAACCCCTCAGGGTGGAGTCATATCCCCACTCCTGTGGGTGCTGGTTATCAATGACATCCTCAAAAAGTTTAGTACAATGCGTATAAGTGCTACGGCGTACGCAGATGATATGGTCATAATAGTGCAGGGAAAATACTTAAATATTTTAAGCGAATTTATGGAGGTGGCCCTGATCAGCACTTGGGCAAAAAGCTGTGGTCTCAATGCCAACCCATCCAAAACGAAACTGGTTCTTTACACCAGAAAGTACAAGATACCGCAATTCAAACTCCCAAAACTCAACGGAGTGGAACTGTCCTTTTCGGAAGAAGTATCTGAGTGTGACTCTGGACAAAAAACTGAACTGGAATCTTAACGTAGCGGAAAGAAACAAAAAGGCATATGCTCTTTTTATCTGCAAAAGAACAGTAGGAAAAATTTGGGGCTTAAAACCTGCTATGGTGCATTGGCTGTATACGGTTGTGGTATGGTGGAAAGCAACAAACAAGAAAACGATTTACGGAAAATTAGCGGTTCAAAGAACTGCTTCCGTAGCCATTACAGGTGCGCTCCGTACCACCTCAACGGCAGCATTAGACACCTTTTTGCACCTAACACCGCTTGATTTACAGATCAAAAACCAGGTTGCCAATAGTGCGATACGACTTACTAATCTAAGTTTCTTCAAGAGCAGTAGTTTCGGACATGGCAAGGTACTAACGGAGCTACTGCCAAGCAATCCAATTCTAACGGATGAAGTTCCTTCCCTGGTCGACCTCGACATCCCGTACGATATAATTTATATGGAGAGGAAGGACTGGGAAAACAATGCAATAATCAGGTCAAATGAAATTGGAGTTTTCACAGATGGCTCAAAAACAGAGGAGAGAACAGGTTCTGGTATCTTCTCAGAAGACCCATAACAAACAGTGTCTATAAGACTACCGGACGCAAGCAGTGTCTTCCAATCAGAGGTCGTGGCTGTCCTCAGGACGGCTGAGCTAATGCAGATGAGATCGGTATGCGAAAGAGATATCGCTATCTACATCGATAGACAGGCCGCACTCAAGGCAGTGGAATCAATCAACGTCAACTCTGATAGAGTCAGGGGCTGTCGCACGGTGTTCAAGGCACTATGTAGTTAGAACCAGGTAAGACTGTGCTGGGTGCCAGGACACTGCGGTATTAAAGGAAATAAACAAGCGGACGAGCTTGCAAGAAAAGGAGGGCTACTCGACAAAGTGAGGTTACTAATATCAAACCATCCTTCTGTATAGTGAGGGGTACTATCGAGGAAAAAATGACAAAGACTACCAACCTAAGGTGGTCAAGTCTTGAAGGATACAGGGTATCTAAGGCTCTTTGGCCGCTTTTTGACGGCAAAAGATCTAGGATGTTAATAAAACTAAATAGGGATAAGTTTAGGACAGTAATAGGAATAGTGACAGGACACTGTCTCCTGCGGCAGTACGAGAAAGAGAGAGAAATTGTCAGATATGGATATCTGCAGATTCTGTGGTGATCTATAGCTGTAGAGGACATAAGACACATACTGTGTGAATGCGAGGCAATATCGCGGAGCCGAAGAAAATTTTTGGGGAAATACTTTTTTGAAAACCTAGAGGAAATAGATGGCACGAACTTCAAAGGCCTTCTTGGCTTTTGCCAGAAAACTGGGTGTTTCACCAGGGCGATTGTTTAGATTTTTGCCATTTGAAGACTAATTCAATTGGTTCCACAGGGACAGCGATGAGCCCGTTTTGGTGCCTAGTGTCTGTATGATGGTATATCCAGCACACCCCTGTTTAACCTAACCTAGCATTTGATGATATTCACGAACTGCTAGTTGAGAAAGTTCTAAGTGAAGACGAAATAATAGAAGTTACCTTAGAGACTATTGATTCTAACTACAAGTTTAGTTCTAGAACGTCTTCAACTTCCTAATAAATTAGGAAATCATTTCGTTATAAACGATCCTATTGACGAAAGAGCTGCACAGTTTTAACGTGATCTGAAGTCTTGTATGGCTCGTTACCATGAATTATACAAAAGTTATCCAAAACTGAATCACAACGGCTAATAACCGATTTTGTTGTCAAATGCAGTGCTATCCAGTCGTGATTATGACGTATGATGGAGTGAGTAGTCTGGTTTGATCGATGATTTGTTGTACGACCCAAATTAATAAAAGAGACCTTTTCCTTGGATAGGTCCTTAATTCTTTTGATATACACAGGCTTGACCTCGATGAGGTCAAAATCAAGAAGAGAAGGATATAGGCAATTACAAAAAGGCGGCTAAGCGGTTTCCGATCTCAAATAGATTTGTACAGCGACATCTAACAATTCAAAGTAAAATATCAAGTAATGTTCAGGCAAGTTCATCCAATGTTCATGTTCATTGGAGGAAGGCCCTCATGCTTTTTTTTATAATTTACGCGCGCCTAAGGGGTTAGATACCCTTTTACTGTTGCCATGGCGTGGGAGGAAAGGTAGAAGGAGGAGAAAGGAAAAAATGGTTTTTGTAGTGGTTTGAAACTCAGGTGTGTTTGGTTTCGATATTCGCTCTCCAGGGGTGGGAGTCCGAATAGGACGGAGAGTTTTTTCTTTACTCAGAGTGATTCGAAGTTTATTCGCAGCATTTTTTTGTGCTTGAAACTCTACAACAGCCAGTGTCAGTGTTATGCCTTCACACGCAGAATTTTTCTGTCTGAATTCCATTCATACAAATGAAAAACTTGAAAGACTTGTCATGGGCAGGATTCGAACCTTGACCCTCCGAGTGAGAAGCGATTGCTGTACCACTACACCACGGCCACCCCACTTGTTTCAATTAAAACTACTCCGGTTAATGTGAAAACTTAAAAGAGACGTTTATTGGTAAAAATGCCCTGATATTCATACGGGGATTGTCTGTGTTGCGTTTTGTGTATTGTTTGTTTTTCCATTTTTTTTAAATTTAATTCGAATCGCACGAGTATGGCCGGAAATAAAAGGTCAGCCCAGGCAGCGCCGCCATACTTGGGTACGGCGCCAAGGCGCCAGAGAGAGCTCGTTCGGGGTTGGTTTGACCCCCAACCTTGCATCCTTAGGCACGGTTTGCTATTTGCTCACACCAGCACTGGAATCAGGTTTGGCAGTTCTTAGTTCACCGCTTCTCAGCCAACCATAGTCAGTTGAGTCTTTGCGCCTTAAGCCTCAGCACCGGCGTCATTGAAGATAACGCTCGCGTCAAGGTGCCTGCCACGCGGAGGTCATCAAATACCAAATCATCAAAGCCGGGAGCGTTATCCACAATCAGAAGAAATTTGAATACCAGACCTTTTTCATTCATACTCCTATATTTTCTAACTTCTGGGACAAAACATTTATTGAACCATTTAGTGAAAATAGCAGTTGTTACCCATGCCTGTTTGTTCGCCATAAAAATAAAAATGTGACCCGATCCTTTGCTGCCTGAAAACCACTAGCACTCTTTTGGGGTTTTGCTATATATGTGCGGCTTGGCGTTTTCTTTCCAAAAGAGACCAGTTTCGTCCGCATTAAAGACCTGATCTGGACTGTACTCACCATTGGCAATTATTCTGTCAAGTTTTGGTGGAAATTCTTTGGCAGCCTTCTCATCCCCAGAAGCAATTTCTCCTTTGTTTTTATACAATATTATGGAGTGCGTGACTTGCAAGATATCCTTTGTAAACAATCCTGTACTTGCAGAAAATATATAGCTCTTATCATGATTTTTTTGAGAGGATGTAGATAGTTCAAGTTCCTTTATGTGCTTATAAATTCTCAATGCTTTCTGCTTGATGGTATTTCCATCAACTGGTATCCGTTTTTGTGTGTTGTCCTCTATCCATATTACCACTGCTTTTTCCATATTTTCTTTAACAGAATCTCTAGTGTATTTCAACCAAATAGCTTTTTTTTAATCGTGCTAAATCGAATGAAATCGCACAAAAACGGATGCAATTTTTTTTTCTATAAGTTAAATCAAAACCGTGTAAAAACAGAATTGGGTGTACACATTTTTTATACATTTAACTATCATAATACGCATTTATTGAAAAATATGCATTTGCAATCCAATTGATTGTTAAAACGTATAGAGTTGAAAAGAAATATTTAATTAGAAGTGTTTTTCTCTTAGGCATAAGTTGGATGAAGTTTACCTAGAGGGTTTTTTCGTGAAAAGGACGGGCTCGCCATTCGGCACTTTACGGTTTTAAATAATAATTAATTGAAGAGTAAACTTAAGTGTTTAGAAAAATGTTTCATTGCAAATCGTGGTAGATACCTCAAGAACTTAATCTTCGATTGTTGATTTTTGATTGGTTCATCTCGCAATTTCAAAAACCAGAGCATTTATCTTTATAACAAAACAAAAAATAGCCGCACTAGTTATATACAATATTAAAATAAAATAAATCGTAAAGTAGTTTATAAAATACTTCAAACAGGGAAATACAAATTACCACTCACCACTAAGCCCACACAAATAGTTAGTCGGAAAAGTTCTAAATAAATAGCCGACTGGTGGTAAACATTTTCTCTCCGACCACTCAATTGCACTTAGATAATTATCGACACATAACTATCAGCATCCAATTGATTTTCCAATAAAGATCGGCAAATAATGCTGATCCAATAATTAAGGCGGTTTTCATTGAGTCAATTCATTTCAAACCACTTGAAGTGCCCCTTCTTCCTCCAAAGTAATCATTTATCGAAGCATGTTCTGGAATATGTTCCACATATGTACGTGTACGTCATCAAATCATTCAAAATGGTGTACCCATCACCGATTGATGCTCATGAGTGATGCCTATACTCATAATCTTATTGCCCGTCCATTTACCATAGAAAGCTGTCTTAACTTCCGAAAAAAATGTTTGAACATCGAAGATTTCTAAAACACTTTTCAGATCGATTATTGATTGCTGATGTACGAGTATTTGTATACTCTTCGGCATGTTTTGTAAACTATTCAAATGGAAAAGTTTACATGTTTTCCTAAACAAATAAATAAAAGATAAACTTTTTTAAATGGCATGGAATTTTAAAAGGAACTCTCGAAAAAAAAAACTTTTAGCCCCCACATTTCAGTTTCGGCAATAAGAGAATATAATGCAGCGTCTTAAGTGTCTAATTCCCAGGATTCGTACATCTAAGATGCGTGGTGTTGTATGAGTTTTTGTTTTTTATTTCGATTCGAAAACCAAGGTTCACCTCATTGCCAGGTCTTCTCTATTGTTCCACCCATTCATGTGATGGACAGTGGCACAGCGGTCTCCATGAATTTCCTCAATGTTTATTGAATTGTTTGGAAAATATTGTTTTGTTTTTACAAAAAAAAAATTTGTAAATAAACAAATTTTCTAATTGTTTTTTAGATAAACTACTCGTACATCAAACTTAAATATCTTATCATCTCGAAAGTGAAGACATTGTAAAAAGCATGCACATAAGGACACACAGCACAGAATCGTGGCTGCAGAAAGATTTTCTACGGCCAACCAGGAGAAAGCCCTGAACGGATACAAGTATTTCGAAAACTAGACGAGAGTAGCCGTATTGTATTCCGACACAGCAGAACTGAAAGTTTATTCGCATGTCGACAATGAATCGTAAACGCTCTTTTCGTCGAAGAGAGAAAACAACATTCGAACGATTCAAAGATCATTTTCGAAAATTCACGGCGTTTATGTTCAGCAATGTTGGAATAATCCTTTTGGTGATCATTTATACAATAGGTGGTGCATTTATGTTTCAAGCAATCGAAATAACCGAAGCCAGACGAGTGGGTACGAAACCGAACTATGGAGAACGCAACAAGACCGTGATAGCTGAACTCCTGTGGCGCATCACATGCTGTGAAGAAAATATTTTTAATGAGACTGATTTCAAGAACAGGTGAGTATTGTTCAATGCCATAGCAACCGTATTTTTGGATTAAGTTTAAATGGGAAAAAACTTGTAACTGAAATTACAGGGTGAATGAAACAATATTTAAATATCAAACAGCACTCATCAAGGGCGAACTGGGTGGCTTGGATATCGAGGATCAATGGAGTTTTTCTGGAGCATTCCTTTATTCATTAACTGTCATTACGACTATAGGTACGTTTATTAATCTTTTTTTTTTTAATATTCATGTATGATAGTAGAACTTACGAGTGTTTCAATGTTCTTCAACTTTGCTCTTCTAGATACGATTAGGTTAGCTTTAATTCTCGGTGAATTGCCTATGCTTCACTAAACTTAGATCTACTCATTGGACAGCATTTAGGGGTTTCATTTTCTTTCCTTACACAATATCACCATCCAATACTGTCCAGCCAACGTGATGTCCTCAGGAACTTGTAAAAATTGAATAGTGGAACATCAGAAAATCCTTAAATATATGTATTCAAGATGGACGGCTTTATTATTCTTAATACTCGTACAAGCAAGCACTTAAATACTAAACTTATTGTAGAAACTAATAATTTTGCTAACTGCTATAGGCTGGGATTATTGGACGTGAAAGCTAGGAAAAGTAAAGGGTAATCTTGAGAGAGAGTTTACTTAGGTGGAAGCCAAAGATAAGTGTAATAGTGCTGGCTTATAGGTAGTATTCTGGGCATGTGGTCATGGTATCCATATTTCCAGATTTAATACGGATGAGAGGAACTGATCTAAGGTTTTGTGGGTTAACATTCAAAGAGATGAGTTGCAAAAGAATAGGAGAATTAATGTTACCAGGTAAAAACTGGTAAAGAAAGTGTATGTCACTAACTTCACCACATGTTGTAAGGGGTTGTAAATTTATCAGATTCAGGCTATCGAGATAGGGTGGAGGGTTGAGTCAAGGAAAGGCCCCTTAACGTGAAATCGATAAACCTTCGGTGTACAGATTCTACTCACAATGTATGGGTGCTGTAAGAGGGCGTATTCGAGGAGAGACCGAACAAATGTTTTATGGGGTCAGAAAATTCCTTAGACCAGCGCTTGACGAAACCGAGAGCGGAATTGACTTTCCTTATCATCTTATCTACATACTTGGGACGGAAGCACAGTTCATTGTCACGGATAACACTTAAATCGCGCAATCCTGTTACTAAGAGAACTGATTCGTCATCAATAAAATAGGTCCGGTGTAATGTTGTAAGACGTTCAGTTCAAGGAAAAGTGAAAAATTTGTTTAAGCCTTCTTGCAGAGGGAAATACTCAGAGGGACAAATGTGCAGAAAGAATTAGATGTCATCTGCATATATTGATATAAACGAATTTACAATGATACAGCAGACATCGTCAATTCTCAGGATGAATAACAGAGGACTAAGATGGCTTCCTTGGGGCACGACAGAAGGGGCTTTTATAGATTTAGATACTGTGTATCTAAAAATAGGAAGTAATCCACGTAATTAAATCAGATTGAAAACCAAGAGCCTTTAGCTTAAGAAGGATAACTTTATGCGATATTTTATGGAATGCTTTGCTGAAATCGCAGTGATTACATCAACTTATTTGCCTTCATCTAGATCGCACAGAGTACTACTAGGTTTGGTTAGGTTTGTGGGTGTTGATCTACCCTTTAAAAATCCGCGTTAATTAGAGTCATATATATATGTACTCGTATAATGCCCTCATCGGATTAAGAGTGTCAAGTCAAAAGAAAAGGGATGGTACGACTGGAGCTGTAAAGAGCGCTGTCAGGGTTAGAAAAATGCTTTTTCGGTCCTACGAAACCAACGCAATAGAGAAAAAGCGAAAAAAGCAGAAACGAGTCAGGAATGAGTGCAACGTGTGTGTGAAATTTCAATACGACCAACAATTAAGGCAAAAAATACTATTTACAATGTTCGTTCGTCAAAAGTATTAAAAATTCTGCCCCATCCTCCATCCCAACACTCAATTACAATGACATACCAGCTATCAGCTCTTTAGACAAGGCCAATCTACTTGCTGCAGATTATGCGGCCAGGTCAACACTTCCAGTTTGTGCTTTGTCCCCGCCTGCACTTGAGTGCAAGAGTACTTAAAGATCTTAACACACACAAATCCGCTGGTCCAGATGGTATATTTCCAGTTCCTCTGAAAAGGTGTTCTTCCACGCTGGCAAACCACTGTGTTGGACTTTAGGACTCTTTCCGAGCAGTAAGAAATCGCATTGCGGTCCCTAAAAAATATTCTTCTCTCTCCCCCTACAGTCCAATTGCACGTACATCCCTTTTTTCAAGGTCATGGAAACTTTAATAAACCCTCAGCTGATTAAATATCGCGCAACTCGAAAACTTCTCAATGACCGGCAGTACAGTTTTCGTTGCAACCTAACACCACTAGAGATTTGATTAGGATGTTTTGCCGAAAAGTGGAACTTAAGTCTACACCAATCTGACGAAAGCAAGATAGTCGTACTTGATATTTCTAAGGCATCTGACAGACTTTGGCACCAGGGTCTTTTGTCGAAAATGCGTGCATTAGGGATCACTGAATCTCTTCTACAATGGATAAGAAATTACCTTACGGAATGTTCAATTCAAATTTGTCTTGGATGGTTTCAAGTCTGATATTCACGAAATTATTGCGGGTGTGGCCCAGGGCTCCGTTCTATCTCCTACACTCTTTCTAATTTCCCTCAATTATCTCTTGTCTACTACTTCTAATCCAACATACTTATTCCTTTGCTGACGACAGTATTCCCTGCTTTTCATATTCGTTCCCGGACTCACGTCTACGTTCGGAGATGTAGATCGTGAACGGCAGGGTATGTTAAGCCCATTAAATTTTGATATTAGTAGCATAACCCACTGGGAAATCATCAATGGGAAGAATTTAATGCTTGCAAAACACAAAGCTGTCTCCTGCCGTTAAAGCGAAATTTAAATACCCTGCCATTATCCATGAATGGCTCTTGCATCAGCGAAACCGAAAAACTTTCCATTCTCAGTATGTGTGTTAATTACAACTTACGTTGGAATGACGACATATTCCATGTCGCCAAAAATGCTGCGAAATGTCTAGGTTTCCTCAAGCGATGTAAGAAATACTTCATCCCCTCTGATCTGGCCACAATGTATAAGATATTAGAGTACAATACCCACATCTAGTCAGGTGCCCCTAAAACTACTCTGCGCCTGCTAAATAGGATTCAAAACCGTGCGATAAGACTCATGATGTTACAATAATATCACAAAATAATTGACAAACTGTTCTTCTTCTATCGCTATTTTCTTACCACCAGTGCTCTATTGAAATTGCCAGTAGCTTTTCGTCTCTTCAAACCCTTAACCGTAACAGCCATCTTGCTATGAATGCGCGTTAGTTTACCCGCATGCCTACTTTTGGACGCACATTGAAATATGGTGATTCTTTACTAAGCCGTACAACTCGCTTATGGACTGCCCTGTCGAGCTCTTTATTTCCTTGTCATTATAACCTTCAAATATTCAAAACCAGCGTACGTCGGTATCAATGATCTGAGCGGAGGATAACATTTTAATAATTGCAGATTTGAGATGAGTTGGTATTGCCAATGGACTCCTCAGCGAGTTTCATTGCCTTTCTCTATACAATCGTCATGGTAGACATCATAGTACATAAGTTGGATAAATAACTGAAAATATTTTGAGTAGTTGCTTCACGTGGCCTCATCCTCTCAGGTGTCCACCTGGCAATTCAAGATCGTTTTGACTGTAAGCTTATCAAGATGTCATTAATCGCTATCTCCCAGCGCAGATTTTATATCATACTATACATCGTTATTATTGACGCTTGTAACGATATCATAGTTCAAGGCGATTTTAATATTGCTAATCTCCTATATGGACTCAGTCAGATGACGAATCTTATTTCGTATTGCCTCAAATGGTGTTTCAGATGAGGAAGTCATTTCAACTAATTTAATTTAATTTTTAATTTAGTGGAAGCTTACGCCCCCATTTATTTCGCTTAATGCAATCTTAAAGTAACTTAAAAACCATGACTTAAAAACTAACAAGAGTTAAGGGTTAGGAAGTCAGGGAATGGTGGAGGAGATCAAATTTAAGACAAGACGTGCTCGTCCACGGATGGCCGTGGTGTAGTGGTACTAGCAATCGCTTCTCACTCGGAGGGTGAATCCTGCCTATGACGGGTTTTTCAAGTTTTTCATTTGTGTAATTGGAACTCATTCAGAAAAATTATGCGTGTGAAGGCATAACACTGAAACGTAGATTTGGCTGTTTCAGAGTTTCAAGCACAAAGAACAAGTGTGACTTATAACCTTTGAATCACTCTGAGTGAAGAAAAAACTCTCCGTCCTATTCGGACTCCCACCCCCTGGAGAGCTAATATCGAAACCAAATACACCTGAGTTTCATACCACTACAAAACAATTTTCCTTTCTCCTCCTTCTACCTTTCCGCCCGCGCCCTTGCAACAGTAAAAGGTTATCTAACCCCTTAAGCGCGAGTTATGTTCCTATACATATATATTTAAAAAACAAAGAAGACACGAACTTATCATAGAAACAAGTGTTCTTTATTAAGTCATCAACTAAACTGTTTTCTTAACAGCAAAATCATATCTCCTCATATAAGGTCCCGCTACACAAGCTAGCCGAGATGTTGGTGGTGAATTTCTTCCTTCTCATGCAGAGTATGTAACTCACCGCTGCCTACGATGTTGGTGGTGAATTTCTTCTTTCTCATACTGAGTATGTAACTCACCGCTACCTTAGATGTTGTTGGTGTGGTGGCTTTTGGCTCAGGGCAGATTATATAACTCCTCCACCCCCAGATTGATGTATAAGTTGAATGTTTGAGCATAGCGAAATGATGCGACTGGAACATCTTTGACAAGCTTGTTGCTCTTGCTTGTTCTATGCTCCTTGTGTGTGATGGTCCACAGTGTTGTTTCTATCCTTTCACTTGTTGGTAGGTTTCGTTGCATGAAAAAAATTCATCGAAAAATTGATGTTCGATCGCTCATAAGGTTAGGAATAGGGTAAGCTATAGGGTATTGGGACGGTTTTATGTTGCATATGTCTGAATAGTTATAATATTTAGGTATTTTACTCTAGGCATAGCATGTTGGTAATTTGTTTATAATATTTTTTTTTATGTATTTTTTTTTTATTTAAGCTAGTGTAAGCGAGTGTGTAGAAAACCAGATTTTTCTATGCAACAGTTAAGTTCATACATTGATTGAACTCGTTTTGAAATAACTTTATCGGAATAGAAATTCTGGAGTTAAACTTGGCGATATTTATTTCGGGCTTCCTGTAGTGTACGTTTTTATTATCATTCTTAACCTATCTATTCTATCCGGCATTATACTTATTACCTAATCTTAACTGCTAATTCTATACGTATATGCATTGCATATACCATATGTACCCATGTAACTATATCTATTTTTCTACATACGAGTATGTATATACGATTCTATGTAACTAATATACATATCTATATTTCAACATCTCTATGTACGATCTCTATTATATCTATGTACTCGTATATCTAAGTACTTAAGCTATGTATGTATATATGTATCCTTTCTTCTCTACTTTAACTAAATAATATCTTACACTCTATTATCTATATTATTGTGGGTCTTAAACTTGCGTTTTGTTTTTATTTTATTTTTATGAGACTGTCTATCTTTTGTTGTTAAAACAATTACTTTTTTATCCGCCTTAACTTTTAACTTTTTAGCCCTGGGTGTAAGTTTGTTACGTCTGTTATTAAATTCGTAAATTGTATCATTTTCTTGAAAAGTTGGTGGTGTGTTTCTATTTGTGTTTAATTTGTCTATGTTTTTTCTGTTATGTTTTTCTATTTTTCCTTTCATTTGTTCATATACTTTGTTTTGAAAGGTTCGCAATTTATTAATATAGTCATGGTCAGATTCACAATTTATGGTCCTGATGAATTTAGGTGTCCTGCCAGTAAGTAGTTCTAATGGTGTTAGGTTAGTAACTGAATGAATACTGTTATTGTAGGTGGTTATGGCTTCGTTTAGTATATCTTTGCATAATTGTTTTTTGTCTTTATCGAATATTATTCTGTAGATTTCTGTGAGGGTGGAATGGAATCATTCTACTGGTGAGTTACCTGTAGAGTTTTGCGGTGTTGTAATATGTAATATAATTTCGTATCGCTCACAGAACTCCTTGAACAAACTTGACTTAAATTCAGATCCAGAGTCGCAAACTATTTTTTTTTGAATACCATGATGAGAGAAAAATTCCCTTAAAGATTGAATTATGTTTATACTATTTCGGGCTGACAAGATATAGGCAGATGCAAATTTGGAAAATCTATCGATTATCGTTAAAATTTGATGATTGTGGATTGCATAAACGTCAATATGTAGAGTGTCTAATGGTAGTCTGGGAGTTTCTGTAACTTCGTATTTTATTTTCGGTGGATGCCTTTCATATTTTAATAACTGACATTTTTCACAGTTATTTAAAATTTTAGTTATTTTAGTTTTCATATTAACAAAATAGTAAGTTCTGCGTAGGTGTTGAAGTGTCTCATTTATACCCCTGTGGTTAGATTTAAGATGGTATTCGTTAATTAATGAGTCTTGTTTGTCGCTGTCAACTAAGTCAATTAATTTTTCTTTACATCGAATTAATTTAAATATTCTACGATTAGCAAACAATTTAGAGTATACATTTTGAACAATTTTGAAGGTATCGTCATCTGTATATACTGCTGTTAGTTTCTTTGGACTAAGTTGGTCTTTGAGTATCGATGTGATTATTTGTTCATTATGTAAGTCGGGTTGGCTAAAAATTTTACGACGTTTATTCTGAAAAAGTATTTTGTAAGTCATTGAAGGGTTTATGGTGCAATTTGTTTTAGTCAAAACGAGTTGATCACTGAACTCATTTAAGGGACGCTCCGAAATTGGTATACCTTCATCAAGATTCTCCGATGCAGAGTGAAGAGTAGATATATTAGAGCTGGCTTCCAAATCATCTATATTATTAAGCAGTGATTCGTTAATGTTTAACTCTATTCTGCTTAAGGCATCGGCGTTAGTATTTGCCTTACCTTTCTTGTAGTGGATCTCGTATTCAAACTCCTCAAGTTTTAACCGCCATCTTATCAATTTAGAGTTTGTATCTTTCAAGGAAAAGAGCCAGGTAAGTGGTTTGTGGTCTGTTACTATGAAAAATTTACGACCATAAAGATAAGGGCGAAAATGTTTGGTTGCCCAAACAATGGCAAGTAGCTCCTTTTCGATGGTACTGTACTTTATCTCCGTGTCCGATAAAGTACGTGATGCATAGGAAACAGGTTTGTCACTTCCAATATGGCCCTGGCTTAAAATTGCACCTATCGCGAAGTTACTTGCATCAGTTGATAGGATGAATGGTTTCGTAAAATCCGGATACTGTAACAGTGGGTCATTACTGAGTATGTCCTTACAATGCTCAAAACAAGTAATATATTTCTCGTCCAGTTTAATTTGCCTACCTTTTTTCAGACATTCTGTTAAGGGCTGCGTTATTTTTGCGAAATCCTGGATAAACTTCCTATAGTAGCCTAATAACCCAAGAAAAGATTTGATTTGTTTCTGAGTACGAGGGATAGGAAATCTTTTTATTGAATCAATCTTCTCAGGGTTTGGTTTTACGCCTTGTGATGTAACAAGGTGCCCAAGAAAGGCTACTTCTTTGCACAGGAATTCCGACTTATCTAGCTGTATTTTAAGATTGGCTTGTCGCAATTTGGAGAAGACCTTTTTTAAATTTTCAATATGTTCCTGAAGAGAACTAGAAAATACGATTATGTCGTCCATATAAATTAAGCATATTTTTCCCTGCAGATCTCTTAAGACGTTGTCCATAACCCTCTGAAATGTGGACGGGGCATTTCTAAGACCAAATGGCATTCGTATAAATTCGAAGTGGCCATTATCCACTGTAAATGCGGTTTTATTAACATCTCTGGGATCAATTTCAATTTGGTGGAATCCAGAGGCTAAGTCCAAGGTGGTAAAATACATGCATCTGCCTAGCTTATCTAAAATGTCTGTTATGTTGGGAAGCGGATATCGATCACTGATGGTTTTTTCATTTAGTTTCCGATAGTCCACTACCAACCGCCATTTTTGTTTGTTGGAAGCATCTCTCTTTTTTGGCACAATCCATATCGGACTACTCCATGGGGAGTAGCTTGGTCTAATGATCCCTTGCTTGAGCAGTTGAGATATTTGAGACTTAATCTCAGCTTTATGGACTTCCGGATATCTATATGACTTAGTGTATATGGGATTTTCATTATTCGTTTTAATACGGTGTTTGATGGCATTTGTAAATGAGAGTGTGTTGCCTTCTCTAAAAAATATATCATCGTATTGCTTGCATAGTCTAAAAAGATCTTCTCTCTCCTCTTTATTTAAATGATCTGTTCTGAGCAAATTTGTAATTTCTTTGCCTGGTATAGGTTTTAATTGATCTATGTTATATTTTATACTGACATTGTTTACTTCATTAAAATTGTTATAAGAATCCACTTTTAATGGTTGTTCTAAAAAGAGTTTTTGTTCTTGATCTGAAATATTAATTACTTCTATATGACTATACCAGTCAACAGATTTATAAATTCCTTCAGGTATTTTGAGGAATTTGTTTACTAAAGTAGGTCTGACATATATGTCTCCTTTTTCCATATCTACAGGTAATCTAGCTATAATTTTAGAATTTGGAGGAACATCGAAAACTTTTGACATGAAATTGGGTTTAAATTGCAGTGGTATTAAGGACTTGCTCGTTTCTAAAATTTTGTCTTTAAGATTGACTTTAGCGTTTAGTTGCTTCATCATCTCTAAACCTATCAAGCCATCAAAATAAGAATGAAATTTGAAAACTAGAAATTTGAACTTCTCGTCCGTGTTCAATTCCTTGAATGCGGGGAGTGTTACTTGTCTATCTAGTTTGTGTTTGTTAAGAATTGTTGTTATTGTAATTGGATCAATTATCTCGTGTAAGTCAGGATTCGTAAGGGATGGATTAATGAAATTTGCTGAGGCTCCAGTATCGATAAGAAACTTTAGTTTTCTTCCTCTAGGAGACAGTATTGTTATGTATGGTAATGAGCTTGAACTATGTTTATTTATATCTAGGTACCCAATCTGCTGTCCGAAGCTGTTAATGGAAAATTCGAGTCATCAATTTCGTAGTCGCAGTAATTTAAATTATTTGATTCCTGATTTTGTGTAGGTATAAAATGGTCTAGTTCTGTGTAATTATATGTGTCAGGGTTAAAGTCCGATAAAAAATGTTGGTTTGTATCATATTGAGGTGGGTATGTACAAAGGTTATTAACTTCTCGGTAATTTCGATTAGGTGTTGTGTTATTCTGTTGTCTTTTATGTGTTTGACTTCTGAAATTTGATTGTTGAGTTCTAGTATTGTGCGTATTGCCACTATAAATATCCATTGGAGTTGCTGGAGGTTGCGGTGTAATATGTTGTCTAGGTACAGTTACAGGTTGGTTTTGATTTTGAATTTGGGAGTATTGATAATCGTTCGATCTAAAGATTGGTTGGTTTGGATGTGGAATGTACATATCTGGTCTATAATATGAGTTACTATTATTCGGAAAGATCGAGTGCGAATTTCCTCCACGGTTATGTACTATTTGTCTTTGGGGAAAATTAATATTAGGGATAGGGTTGCTGGGATTTTGATTTGCATGGTACCAATTGTTCGGTCTTTGCTTAAAATTTACGTTTGGGTCTGCATACTTCATATAATATGAATTGTGTTCTTTTATGCAAAAGTTGAACGCTTCCGGAAGAGAATTTGGTCTCATAGCTCTTATGGTTGAACCCAGTGGTTCTCTAACTCCAATCAGAAAAGTATTTAAGCACATTTCCGAATAAAGACTGCTCTTTGCAGAAATTACATTTGGGTTCATTTCGTGAATATGAACGTGATTAGTAAGAGTAGATAATATTTCTATTATCTTAGAATAAAATACCTCAACAGTGTCAGTTGATTGCTTGAGACTATGGAGATCTCTAATGAGAGAGGTCTCGTTTCTCTTGTCAGAGTAATGTAGAATAAGATTTGTCTTAATTTGCTGCCAGTCTAAAGGTGTTCCAAACATGTTCAAAACCTCGTTAGCTGGTCCCGTGATTTTATTTCGTATTGCCCTTAGTAATATTCGCGCATACGGTGTATTGTTAACAGTACCGATGACCCCTAAGATCTCTTCTACGTTATTTAAAAATTCGTATAATAATCTACGATTACCATCAAATTTAGGAAGGTCTTTTATCGCATCTGGAATCTTTAAAGAGCTAAGGATAAAGTTTATGTTCTCAATGCTAGAACTATTTGTGTCATTGTTTGTATTACCAAGGTTCACGTTATGTAAAGCGGTATGAGAATTATGCCCTAGTGTGCCGCTTAAGTTAGAACTTAATTCAACGTTACCCGAAGCTCCGTTATTAGTTGCCATATTGCGCGTGTATAAAAAATCTTCTTCAATATCACTATCACTCACACTTACACAATATGGTTTATATACTACTTTTTTTTTCTACTTATATAATATGGTTTATGTACTACTTTTTTATTCTTATATCTATTCGACATATGTCGTAATATTATGTAAGGAAGGGATAGGGTATTGAGCTTGAAACACAATTTATCGACTTACTTATATCAAGTGCAGATTGAAGTTGCTTCTGTTTATGCTGTTGGTAGCTCCACTGGTCAATTTCTCGAAGATTCGTCCTGGGCCAAAGAATTAAAATTCTCCACGCAATGAGGTGTGCCCTGGTCCTTTATGCACGAATTCACTTAACACCAATGTGCTCTTGATGCGAGGTTCACGTTTAATATAGTCAGTATAGAATACTTAATTCCAATAATGCAATTGTCACTTGCACCAGGAGTTCTAGTATGTGCTTAATATGGATTTCGCAAAAAAAAAATATTTTTTAATATACGCGACCTCCGAATTCTTGCAATAGTCGACTGCGCCAGTTATGTTCTTATACATATATATTTAAAAAAAAAAAAGACACGAACTTATCATAGAAACAAGTGTTCTTTATTAAGTCATCAACTAAACTGTTTTCTTAACAGCAAAATCATATCTCCTCATATAAGGTCCCGCTACACAAGCTAGCCGAGATGTTGGTGGTGAATTTCTTCCTTCTCATGCAGAGTATGTAACTCACCGCTGCCTAAGATGTTGGTGGTGAATTTCTTCTTTCTCATATTGAGTATGTAACTCACCGCTACCTTAGATGTTGTTGGTGTGGTGGCTTTTGGCTCAGGGCAGATTATATAACTCGCGCGTAAATTATAAAAGGGGGGGGGGGGGGGGGGGAGGTTTGAATTGACCTTACGGAGCATGCAGGAGATTGGTTCGTTAGAGCCATAAGAGATGCGGTGGGTTGGGATATAGAAGAGACGAGAACAGGTCGAGAGGGGGATTAATTGAACTTACGAGACAAAGTCATAGATTGGCATTTGGAGACATTAAGCTCAAATCAATTTTTTAGACACCAAGTAGAAAACCTATAGAGGTCTTCTTGAAGGAGAACAGAGTCTTGAAGAAATAGTTTTGGAGAACTTAGTGTCATCGGCGTAATTGGATACGGATCTTCTCAAGATCGTTTATAGTTAAGATAAAAAAGAGGGGACATAGATGGCCGCCATGTGGGACACCAGAAGTGTCTAAAAAAGGGATTGAGAAGTCTGACCTAAAGCGAACGGTATAGTAACGGTTCTCCAGATAAGAAGATATCCATTTTAACAATATGGGGTCAAATCCGAGGGAAGACAATTTAAAAAGGATCAGTTGATGTGATATTTTATCGAAGGCCTTAGCGAAATCTGTAGCAATAACGTCAATTTCTTTGTTTAAAAAAGTTTGCAAAATAGTTGACAATAATATGCGGGTCGGTCGATGATATATTATCGAACGGGAGAGAGGGGGGATAACCGTCTGATTTTCTTTTGTAGTTGACGAATTGATAAAATGTCTTAGGATCGTTGATAAGGTTGGTCTGCGTTGTGACGAAAATGCGCTGATAGAGGCAGTTATAGAGCTGATTGAATTGCAGGAAAGTTCCAAGATAGTTAGAGTAGTCATAATATGAATTGATCCGAAGAAAAACTGCCCATAATTTGTTTCTTCTGTTTCGTGAAGAGCGAAGTCTTCTATTGTACCATGGAGGGGAACTAGATGATGTTTTATGCCGTGAAAAGGGGACGTAGAGAGAAATGCAATTAAATATTTCCTTTTGAAAATGGAGATAGCATCAGATAAGGATAGGTTGGTAAAATCAAAGGAACATTTGCTAAGATAGGTATTGATTTTGCGAAAATTAGCTTTATGGATGTTGTAAGAAGAGATGGTAGCTGAAGAAGTGGGCTGGGATGGAGAGTTATGGAAAAATGAGAGAAGAAGAGGGGGGTGAAAGTTGTCGACAGTTGATAGGATAAAGGGGCTCAACGTTACTGTTGAGTTAATAGGATCACTCGTGAAAATAAGGTCTAGTTGCCTACCGATAGAATTAGGGACGCCACTTACTTGGCACAGGCTTCAGTCAGTTATACTATCAATGAAAAGACACTCCTTGGATGAACTGGCGTTTTACGCGGTAAAAAATAAATGGAATCACTTAGGTCAATTAGTTGATCAATTGCTTTAATAGCAAGGATGTAGTATTCAATAGGTTGAGCTGAAAAGTCAAGATTAACAGAAGAAGAGATAGCGATGAGAGAAAAGTTGAGATTATTTTGAATGGCAATAGGACACCTCTGCATGGAGAATCAACTTTGGGGATGGAAGGATCATTAAACATAGGGAGAGAGTGATCGTCATCTCGGAAAACATTATACGAAGATGGGAATAGTTGCTGGCTCTTTAGGTCGGGGATCAGATTGGTTTCTGTAAGAGCATAGACGTAGAAAGAGAGGCCATGTGATTTAGACAAGACAGCACGATTTTTAGAGCGCAAGCCTCTTACGTTTTGGTATAAAATGTAAGAGGTAGTTTGTTGCGTGGAGGAGTAGAGGAGTGTAGATGAGATGCAGGCAAAGAAGGCAAGTTAGGAACGAAAAAATTTATCGTGGTCAGCTCGGCTACGCTGAAGGTAAGAAACTCTTTTAGAGTGTACATAGCTGCGGAAAGCAGCGAGGTCACTCGCAACCTTTTGAGGAAGTGTGTCGAAGATTTCGTGATACCTGTTGTAAAGCTTTCTGAGACTAGTTATATCCGTAGGAAGGCCTTCCTGTTGGATGGAGACCATGACACTTGTTTTGGTGTTTCCCTCAAAGCAAACAGAGTCGGATTTGTCGTAAATATATGCTAGAAAGAGACGTATATTTTCGTATATCTTTTTATCCCTTAGCCTAAAGAGAGCGTAACGGCATTCTGTGGTATCTATATTCTTTTGGGTCAATTTAACGTTAGGCGGCGAAAGGGGATCAAAAATAGGGACTAGGGCCCGTGAAACCGATGGAGAAGGCGAGCTAAAAGCGGGATTTAAGATATGCGAGCTGATAAAGTTTGGGTATTTGGCTCCTATTGCAAGGTCGAAATTGGGAAAACAGTTGTTATTATTCGTGCGAGGGGGTGTGGGTGGTTGAGCAGTGACGGTATCAGGGGCAGGGGTTAAATTAAATGAAACGCGTTGGGGCTTGGATGGAAGAGTGGCACTTGGTGCTTTTGTGGAGATTCGTGAAGGGGGTTGCTTAGGGATATAAACGGCAGGGGAAAAATTGGGAAATATATTGGTTTTAAGATTTCAGTTGGGATCAGGTTTAGGATGTAAATGGGGAATGGATCTGGGCGATTTATAATTATCTTTTGATGAGACCTTGCATCGGTTTTTTTCTACGTTTTTGTTGGTTGGTTGATCCGTCCATTTGGAGACCCGCATCTTTCCTAGCTTGAGGTTGGTGCTGGATGAGTTAACCAATAACAATTCGTATTTAGCCGGTAAATTAATTTTGAAGTTCCGTTTGTTTTTGTGGTGAGATGTTGGGAATATTGTGCATTGGTTGATGGTGATGCCATACCTCTTTTTGAAAAATTCGGAAATCCAAGCAACATCTGCATAATTTGGAGCACCTTTGATGAGTAGGGTGGTGAACATCTGATTCGTTGTGCGGAGTCGGTCTAGCCTGCCTTGACACTCTGAAGGTGTACACGTCGTGTTAAATTGTGTAACAAGTTTCCGTGGGGTGGCGACAGGAGGGGTTGGCGTTGGAGCAATTATATCACCATACGATTTTTGGATTAAAGGGCTGGTGCGAGGTGGTGGTGAAAGTTCAATTGTCGGCACTGGATCAGGCGATAATTCGGTTTCAGTTTGTAACAATTCAGCCAAAATTGAAGTATTGTAACTGTTGTGCGATGGGGAATGGGTTGGAAGACCATCAATTTTGTGGCATACTGTTCCAAAGAGATTTCCTAAATCATTCAACACTGTTCTATTCGTGATGAGTTCATCATTAAGCTCACTGATTTTATCGAATATGATATCAAGCATGGACCCGTAATGATTTGAGAATTGGTGATTGTTTGTTGCAGGTTCGAGATGGAGATTGGATGTGGGTGATTGGAGATGAATATCGATTTCTTCCCGGAGAGAGCTGATGGAATTACATGTTTTCTTGCTTGAATCCATCATTGCGGATCCGATTGATATAAATTCACTTAAGACTGTATCAAGGTGGCGCTTGTATGTTTCTTCATTTCTGGATCTTGCACTTTCTAGCTCAATTAAACGCGCAACTTGTTTTTCAATGCTATGACCAAAGTCTTTCGCACATTTTACACTTTGTTCAAAGATTGGTAGTTTGTAAGTTATCAGCCTGACGAGTGAGTTATGGTTGGATTCATTGGAGTCACTGAGGCACTTGATCGCAAGGAGTACATGTGAGTACACTCATCACAGAAGAACAGTAGATTTTCAGAAAGCTCTTTAAGGTAGACCGTGTTTCTTTTATTTAGGCCAACACAAAAGCATGGAATATTTTGCAGATCCCCTTACAGGCAACAAAGTCAGCATTATTGTCGTTAATGGAGCAATTGGTAAATCCACAAGAAGACATGACGAAGACCAGAAAAACAAATTGTGGAGAAAAAAAATGAAAAATGCTTCATTACTTTTTTTTTTTATTTCAACTTAAAGTTGGAGTAGACCAACGCAGTGTACTAAGTCCAATGCTTTTTATGGTTTAATGAGGTTCAAATTCGAAGAAGAGACCCAGAGAAAAATAATTGGATCATCTAAAAGCAAAAACATCAGCAATCTAAGGCTTAACTGACGAAAATAAATTAATTGTTGGCCCCACATGTACAGCATTTTTTCTGATCAATAAATATCTCAGTGTTTTCTATTTTTTGCCTACTCCGAATGGTGGGTGAGTGAAAATCTTCTTCATAAGCAGAAGAAAGGAGATTGTTGGATAACTCTTTCTGATTGTTGATTTTCCCATGTTTTGGACTAGATCATCTGGCATAGTAGTGAGCGACCTAGTCATTGCATCACTGACAAATTGATCTTAAAGAGGCCAAACTGCAGAATGATACTAAGTTATCCGACCCCTCAAACGGAGCAGTAGCAATGCAGATACGCAAGCCTTCCTTCTGTTACTGCTACAAAGTATATTATATCCATCTTCTATACATATATGCCGTTTGGCCAGACTTTCTTTCTAATTGTGCTGTCACCGAAACGGTTCTTAACATCATACTCCTACAAATTAACTTACCTCCTATCATGTTTTTACCAATGTGTAAGCGTAGAAAACGCTTTCATTGGAAATTTTCTGTTATGTGAAGTTCACTGCATAAGATTCCCTGTCTAAGTCATTCTCTTATAACGGACCCAAGAAAATCCTGCTTTGTTGCCTATGAGCATGAGTTATTTTAGAGTGAGTTTAGAAACCCTTGAAATGAACCCAGAAATGCTCAAACTGTCAGGAGAATAGAAACTGCCGTTTATTATCATACACTAGGGAATCTCTTTCCTGATTTCTGAGTGTTATTTTTGGATCCTGTATTTGTGGTTATTTTCACTTAGTAGACGATCGCTTCAACTATTATACATTGCCCTCAATAGCTCACCTAATATGAGAAACTCCTTACTACTCCTTTGAAGTACAATATACTGAAACAAGTTCAATAGAAATACAATCGGGCAGCATTGGTCTAACGAGACGTAACATGATAGACCAATCAACTCTAAATAGATTTTTTTTTTCTTCACAGGTTACGGCAACATATCACCAAAATCCAGTTGGGGAAAGCTAATAACAATTCTCTATGCCATAATCGGTATGCCATTGTTCCTGCTTTATCTGTCAAACATTGGTGACATCCTGGCCAAGTCGTTCAAATGGATCTACGCCAAAGTATGCTTGTGTCGAATTTGTCCCGGAGTAGCTCGACGACGAATAATACGAGAACGGAGAAAAATGCGCCGAATGACAATAGATCTGGATGTATGTGGTTACATTTTCATAACCTAAAAAGAATTCTTAAAAAACTGACAATCTCTTGACAGATGGACAGTATGGAAGAGGGTTCAAGTGAAACAAGATCAAGTAAGAGCAGCACTCAGACCTCAACCGAAAGCGAAGAGATGTACGAAGAAGATGAGGCCGAAATCGAAGCTGAAATTCAGACAAACACTTCAACGGTGACGGTTCCAGTGACAGTTTGTATATTCATCATGATTGGGTAAGACTTTTGACAGCTCCGTCAACAATCTGTTTTTAAAGATAGTTTCGTCTGGCATTTTGATTATACGAGTATGTGAATTTCAAGGTACATCCTATTTGGAACATTCTTATTCGGCAAATGGGAGAATTGGGATTTGTTAGATGGAAGCTATTTTTGTTTCATATCGTTAAGCAGTATTGGTTTTGGGGATATTGTACCAGGGGAACAAGTGGTAAGAATCTTCTATTCAACTGTGCTGTCAATAGAATACAAAACAACTGCTTTTTTTTACAGATAACTACGGATAGGAATACGGTTAAAGTAAGTTTTATACTATGCGCTGTTTACTTACTATTAGGAATGGCATTGATTGCCATGTGTTTCAACTTAATGCAGGTAACATTAAATTCCTTATTCACTAAGTGAACATAATATAAGTTATTTGGTCTTTTTAAGGAACAAGTTATACACCAGATGAGGTCTATTAAGCGGGTTATGAAATTATGTTTTCGGTGTAATAGGTGATACATAGAGGCACATGATATGAGCCGTGACCAGAGACTACGATGAATACTAGAAATTCAGCGGAACAAGGAAAAAAGCCTTCACCCTAAGATCTCCCGAAAAGAGTTCGAAACTCACTCCCTAAAAGCTGTCAATGAACCATTGAATATCAAACAGCACACACGAAAGCTGGACGGACAAAGACCTTAGAAATCGATCCGAGGAATTCCTGAAACATTTAGAAAATACACATAGACGTTAATGTAGAAATTGTATTTAAAATTTTGTTATTTAAAATTAGTCTTTTCTATTTTGCTTTTTATTTAAGAGTTCCTTTATTTTTTTAGTTACAAACTTTAGTTTTAAATTCTTTATTACTTATTAATGTTTTTATTTTTAAAATATAAGCAATGGTACAAATTATTTAACTGCTATTACTCTTTTCAATTTAGAATGTTTTCTACTTCAGAGCCTAGAAATTTAACGTGAACTTGAAATGTCATACATGGACCCTGGATACTACTATTTTCTAATATAGCTGCCCTAGCACTAATTGTTTTTCCCTGCAGCAATCAAAAGAATAAAAACGTCATTTCACTGCACCGAGAACTGAAGCTTCTGGAGGAGCAAAACCTTAGCAGTTAACAATGGTTCATAATCATTGACATTCATCGGTAGATCACTCCTACTGTTCAGTGGTGACCACAAATATGTACATATGCCGTAAAAGGAGTACATCTTCTAGACCAGAACTTGCAAAAAACACTTCAAGTTTATCGTTATGCAACGACGTTTGCTTAAACAATCTGCCGTAATGTGCTATGTAGTACCAACGCATCAAACTACGAGGACTTAAAAAGAGGTTTGCAGCTTGAACGAAATAAATCTTCACCCTCGAAATAAATATCATGCTCCTACAAGCAGAAAATTGAATCTCTATATGCCGTCGATGCAGGTAATAGCAGTCCAGGGAAAAATTGACGAACCGAAATCGTAAACTTCGTCTTTCAGGGATTGCAAGATTCACATATATTTAGGTGCTATGCACAGCGGCAACCATCGCTGTTGCTTATGCAACAAAGAAACACTTTTCCTGCTGTTTATTATTTAGATTTAATTTACTTTTAATAACGAACAAACAGAAGTAATATCCAAGAAAGAAAAATTAAAACCAACCAACTGCCGGTATTTGAAAATGACATTAAAACTAAAGGGCTGACCAGAATGTGAATCTGAAGCTTGAATCTGTATCTGATATCGAACTGTCAAAAGTTGAATACATGTTTAGCCTAAGCGCCAACACAATGCGTATCTGTGTGAATCTGTATCTCGAAGTTGAAAAACACCCAACTTCGAAATACAGATTCGAGATTGACGTGTATCTGCGTTTGACAGCGATTCAAGATTCAAGCTTCAGATTCACATTCTGGTCAGCCCTTAAAAAAGAGATGACCTCATTTCTCATCTAGTGGACATGATTGGCAATGATTTCTTAAGCTTCGAACACATCGTCAGGAACATCAGCAACAATCGCTAAAATAAATCAATAAATTACCAGGCAATTCGCCGTACAACTGATCCCATTACGATCACTTTTCACAGTGTACACAAAGCAACGCTTACCAGGATCGGGTTTCCGACGTGAGAGAACAACGCACATTCTGAAAGACTGTAAGCAAACCCAATCAAAGCTCTTTAACGGTAACAAGGAGACATTGAAAGAAGGTGCACAGGACATGATAACTATTGTATGATAGTAATTGGAAATAAGCCTTTCCAAAATGTGAGTAACTGCATTCTAAGTTGAACGGAATTTTGTAATTATGTATATACTCGTAATTAAAACCAACACTCGACCAATGCTGAGTGATCCAGGTAAATCATAATGCAGAATTTTTGACGGAAAAACACCTAAGACATTAACGGTAATATTAGACGCCCATGTAGCAATAACCTCATTGCAGGTACTTCGACATACTCTGAGATCAGGTCAAGTGATAATTTTTCGGTATCTAGACAGGTTGTGGTAATAGAGAAGCTATTGAAGAAGTTTCAAACAAACCAACATCAGCGCTAATAGCCTGCCTACTGGCCTATCCTCTGAAGGTTCCGGCACTCCAGGTTGGAAGTTTTGTCTTCAAGCTAACTGCCGAAGCATATTAAAGATATGCTGTAAAACAATAAACAGATATGGATGGTATTATTATTTGTGACTCCAGCAAACGAAAAATGGACAATGACTTTAACAATGCACATGGTGCCGAAAAATAAGTGGATACCCATATTTTACCATATATTACTTCTCCGAGCTCCTCGAGCAGGTTTTAGAGTCTTTGCAGATGTTAACGCCAGATTAGGAAAGGAGGGTAAAAAAGATCATATTTAGCGCCACAATTGGTATACGACATTAGCCCTGAAAATGCACACACGCTTATCGACCTCGGAGGGGGCCGAAATATTATCATAGCTACTACAACTTAGATCAACATTCACAACACGGCAATTTCATTACTGTCTACGCAAGGCACTATTCAAGATGTACGAACACTTCGGACTCCCAATATTAACTGATACCAATACTAAGTTGCAGCTAAGATACGCCTACAAATACATCATTCAACTCGGTTGAAGAAAACCAAAATTTGCTCGCCTGACCAAAATGAAGTAAATTTAGCAATATCTACGTTTAAGCCGGATCGAACTAACTGCCTGCCGAGTTATTACAGATTAAATACAGTGAAGGACGTCTCAAAGTGTACACCAACTCATTTCGAATATTTCATCGTTCATCCATAAGTAAGAAGAAATTCTAATCTGCGCTTATTATAGAAGCATCAGTCTCCCTAATTGTTGGATCTGGCAACACCTACTTTTTGTTGAATGTCTGTATAGTTTGACATTCTTTCATTCTCCTTTTTCTTCTTCGCTTTACTTTGTTTTATATAAAAATTTGTAACTCACTGCAACGGTCACCTTGACATTGTAAAGACCTTATATATGTAATAAAAAAAAAGAAAGGAATTAATATACGCAACATACATTGTATTGTATTGAATTATTCAACATATTCATTTTTTTGCATTGACATCGATAACCGACACAGATCCATTCTATCAAGAACTCAACATTTGGTGCCTCCTGTGAGGATCTGAATTGGTTATTTGGGATATCTTGAAGTCATCAGCGGAATATATCAGAGGACCGAACTAACCTAATTTCTGTAACACGAGGTAAGTGCTCTGATTTACTTGTTCTGGTTCTTTAAATAAATGATGACTGAGGGTAAGGAAATATCTAGGCTTAATGATATTGTTGCGGAGCAGTTGGGACTGCTAGATTCAATACAAAGAGCACTGCGTAATTTTAAGAAAGATTCTTCTAGTCGTAAAACTGAAGCGTACCATAACGTCCGTCTGGATTCTTTGTCGTCATATCGAGAGGAGTTTCGATCAAATCATCGTATTTTAATTCGACAGTCAGAGAATGCTGCTGTTAAGGAAAATTACGTAGATGCTGATATGTGCAACAAATTCGAAGACATTTATATCGACGCTGTTACTACTATCCGGGAGTCTCTCGCTGCAAGGGCGGTATCAGCACCGAGGAATGACACTTCTGTGGAGTCTGATTGTTTGAACAATTCCTACAGGGGTTCCTCTACCCGAAGTGAAACTTCCAACTTTTAATGGAAATCATGTCGAATGGCCAGCCTTCAAAGAAATATTTTTGGATAGAATTCATCGAAGTGAAAGATTAAGTAACCTACAACGATTTCATTATTTAAAATCAGCGTTAGTGGAGGATGCTGCGCAAGACATTCAACATATTAGCCTCGTCGGGGAAAGTTACATGGAGGCATGGAATATGTTGTGTAAACAGTACGACAACAATCGCATTCTCTTTACCCATTACATGGACGTATTGGACCAACAGCCAGATGTACTACGAGATGACCCTACTTCACTCAAACGGTTTACCCAAACTTGTCGCTCTTGCATTAGTTCCATTAAGAAGCTGGGTGTTGGTGGGGATGAACACAATTCCGTGCTGGTGTACTTTCTTGTTAAAAAATTACCTCACTCTATTCGGAGTGAGTGGGATCACTCTCTACGAAAGAAAACTAGTATTCCAACCTTTACTGAGCTTTGTACCATACTGGATGAACAATACCTCATGATGGTAACTTCTTCAAGGTCGAATAATAAGCATTTAAACCAATCATTAAAGCCGCATAACCAGACGATAAAAAAGTCTACGGGAAACTTATCATGCGGGAAGAGGGAACTTAAATCTATGCACACGGTAAAGATAACGTCAACAATATTATGCCCCGTTTGTGAGAAGGCCGATCATCCAATGCGGGGGTGTCCAAAATTTGCCGAAATGAGTGTAACAGAAAAACGAGCTGCGGTGGAAGTATTCAAACTTTGTTTTAATTGTCTAGGTTATAATCATCGATCGTCTAAATGTAGTAGCCGTCGAACTTGCGGTGAATGTGGACTCATACACTTATCCATATTGATCGAGTTCCCGCAACAACCGCTCAGACAACTTCGTCTACGCATGTGGCGACTGAGGGAGGGATGGTACAAGAACAAACTGGATTATACGACGTTCTTTTGCCAACGGCTGTCGTTACTCTTAAGTCGGTTGCAGGGCAAAATTATCAATTTAGAGCATTGTTGGACCAGGGGTCACAGGCGTCATTTGTGACGGAGCGAGTAGTTCAACTGTTGGGTCTTCATAGGGATAAAGTTTGCATTAATGTTAATGGTCTGTCAGGATCTAAGGTCACTACTGGTCGTTATAGAGTCAATCTATCTGTTGGTTCAAGGCTGGATCCGCTAATAAGATATGAAGTTGTGGCATATGTATTGCCTAAGGTGAGTGGTGTCTTACCTGATAAAAGAGTTGTCATAACCAATTGTACGCATTTGCAACAATTAAGCCTTGCGGATCCAAAATACTTCGAGCCACAATCTGTTGATATTTTGTTAGGCAGTGATGTCTACGATGAGTGTATTTTGGATGATACTCGGCGTGCGGGCAGTGGGCTACCTATCGCTCAGAAAACAACATTTGGGTTCGTTATATCGGGAAAGAATACCAAACGTGTACCTTCATGCACAATATTGTCATCTTTGCATACCCAAATCGAAATCGATTTCCTTTTAAGGAAGTTCTGGGAATTCGAAAATATTGCCGATTCTCATGTTCCTTTAGATGAGGATCAATGGTGTGAAGACTTTTACAAAAATACTCATGAGCGTTCAGAAAACGGCAAAAATCGGTTGAGACTGCCACTTAAGATCGATATTAATTCATCTTGTTCTATTGGAAGGTCAAGGTTAATAGCTTTAAAGCGCTTTGAGCACTTAGAAAGGCGTTTGCAAAAAGATAGCCAATTAAAACGAATTTATATCGAGTCTATCAATGAGTATTTAAAAATGGGACAAATGAAGCCGGTTCAGACTAGTGAAGATCAACACTGCGTCGTGGAAAATAATAATGAACAGCGATATACTTGTTGCTACCTTCCCCATCATGCAGTTGTGAAGGAGTCGTCAACGAGCACAAAGGTGCGAATTGTGTTCGATGCATCTACAAAAACTTCAAATGGAAGGTCGCTCAATGATATTTTGGTTACGGGACCAGCACTTCAACAGGATTTATCTGCTATTCTTACCAATTGGCGTACTTTGAAATATGTATTCATGGCGGACATAGAAAAAATGTTTCGTCAGATCAATATGCATGAAGACGACGCACAGTATCAGCGTATACTATGGAGGGAAGATCCTAGCCATTCGATTCAGGAGTATTATTGTTCCACTGTTATGTTTGGAACTGCCTCAGCTCCCTATATGGCAATACGTACAATGCATCAATTAGCGGACGATGAGGGTCACCGATATCTGATGGCTGAAGAAGTCATAAAGCAGTAAATGTATGTTGATGACATACTCTCTGGTGCGAATTCGATTGAGGTTGCGTTGAGTAAACAGAAGCAGGTTATAGACATGCTGCGGAGCGGATGTTTCGAATTGCGAAAGTGGGCTAGTAATCATCCTAGGTTATTGGACAATGTCCCCGAGGATCACAGGTATACACACGGCTTAATGGAACTCAACACATCGGATAATATTAAAGCGTTAGGGATGTATTGGGACCCAAACACTGATGAATTTAAGTTCAAAATCAATTTTAATATTACCACCGATTCACCTACTAAACGGATAATGCTGTCAACTATCGCACGTCTCTTTGACCAACTAGGCCTCCTCAATCCAGTTATAGTATCGGCGAAGATATTATTGCAACAATTATGGTTAAGCAAAATCGGCTGGGATGCGCAAGTACCGACACCAATTCAAAGGGCTTGGAAACGATTTGGTGATGATCTTCCATACATTACGCAGCTTCGAGTTCCACGATGGTTGGATAGCAAGGACGATTGGAGTGCCTACGAATTACACATATTCTGCGATGCGTCAGTGTATGCTTACTCTGCTGTTGCGTACCTTAGAATTTGCAAGGATCATGACATGTTTTCAAGTAATTTATTAATGGCAAAGTGTAAAGTAAGTCCCACAAAACCGAAAATAACTATCCCTCGAGCGGAATTGTGTGGAGCTGTTTTGGCCACTAAGGTTTTAAAATTTATAAAGCAACATTTGTGTATGGGTATTGGCTCTTCAAACACTTTCTTATGGACCGATTCTTCTATCGTTCTTAATTGGATCAGAGGAGATCCAGGCAGATGGAAACCTTTTGTTTCAAATCGTATTCGAAAAATTATAGCTGAATCCTTTGTCAAGCAGTGGCGGCACGTGACTTCTGAAAATAACCCGGCCGATATTTCTAGTCGCGGGATAGCTCCATCTCGACTAGCAGATTGTAGTTTGTGGTGGCATGGTCCAAGGTTCCTTCAGTTATCATTTAAAGATTGGCCCCAATCCATACTAAACACATCGTACAAATCTGTCGAGGAAGAGGAAAGACGATTGAAAACCTTTTTAATTTTGAAACCTGAGACGTATAAAAACCCTTTGCTTAAGAGATGGTCATCATTTTTTAAAATGACACGAATGTTTGCATATTGCATGCGGTTTGGTAAAAACTGTCGTGCAAAGTTTGCATCGAAATTAAATGGAAAATTATCAACCAGTGAGTTAAACTTAGCAGTTATAACCATCGTTCGACTTGTACAGCGCGAAGCCTTCCCTTCTGAATGGTGTAATTTGTCTTCAGGCCGACCGCACCCGGAAAATAGTATCTTGCGTCCGCTCAATCCGTTCTTTGACAAAGAGAGAATGGTTATTCGGCTTGGAGGTAGATTAAAACATGCGCTGTTGTCTGAGGATCAAAAACATCCGTTTATCCTACCTGCGAAACATCATTTTACCAACTTGGTTGCTGAATATAGTCATTTTAGTACTCTACATGGTGGTGTGACACTTACGTTAAATCATATCCGGAGACAGTTTTGGATTTTGAATGGACGTACTGTCGTTCGTTCCGTCATTCACCGATGTATTACATGCTACCGGAATAGACCGAGACCCTGTACGCAGCTAATGGGGAACTTACCTGCTGAGCGTGTTCGTCCTGCTCGCCCATTTTCAGCTACGGGTGTAGACTATGCTGGTCCTTTCAACATTTTGCCTTCTAAAGGAAGAGGTCGTACATCAACAAAGGGATATATATCCCTTTTTATCTGCCTGGCCACCAAGGCTATACATATGGAGTTGGTTGGAGATTTGACAGCGGATGCTTTTATCGGTGCTCTCAATCGGTTTATTGCCAGGAGGGGTATGTGTAGCGACATATAGCGATTGTGGCACCAATTTTGTTGGGGCAAATAGGAAACTGAAGGAGGACAGGAACACATACCAACGATTTATTGAGAAGTGTTACCCTCAACTTGCTCAGCGTCAGATACGATGGCATTTTATACAGCCTTCTTCTCCTCACTTTGGTGGGTTGTGGGAGGCGGGTGTAAAATCCGTGAAATTCCATTTAACACGGACAATTGGGGAACAACGATTGACATTTGAGGAGTTAAGCACGGTCTTAGCTCAAATAGAGTCCTGCTTAAACTCAAGACCATTATGCCCATTGACGAATGACCCTAATGACTTGATGGTCCTCACTCCGGGACACTTCCTTGTCGGAGATTCACTTCTAGCTCTGCCAATGGTTGAGACTGGCCGTAGCAGCCATACCGATCGTTGGCGTCATGGTCAGATCCTGGTGCAGCAATTTTGGCGGCAATGGAGTAATGAATATTTAGCACGTTTGCAACACCGTCCCAAGTGGCTGAAGTCCAATTGCAACTTGAAGATCAATGAAATCGTAATGATTAAAGATGAGAGGTTTCCATGTAACCGTTGGCCACTTGGCCGAATCGTCGAACTACATCCGGGGCCTGACAGCTTGGTACGTGTAGTCACTTTAAAAACTCAGCACGGGTTAATACGACGTCCTATCATAAAATTATGTCCACTGCCAATACAGGACAATTATCAACCCTTACCGACAGACCAGACACAGTAAAATCATTGCACATAATACCTTCCTCTGTTACAGATATTTTCAACACCAGGAAAGGCCTGGCAGCACATTGGATGATATTCTCCCGAACATCATCGCCGGGCAGGAATGTTGGATCTGGCAACACCTACGTTTTGTTGAATGTCTGTATAGTTTGACATTCTTTCATTCTCCTTTTTCTTCTTCGCTTTACTTTGTTTTATATAAAAATTTGTAACTCACTGCAACGGTCACCTTGACATTGTAAAGACCTTATATATGTAATAAAAAAAAAGAAAGGAATTAATATACGCAACATACATTGTATTGTATTGAATTATTCAACATATTCATTTTTTTGCATTGACATCGATAACCGACACAGATCCATTCTATCAAGAACTCAACACTAATATTGCGTACAAGATCTTGTCCCCGTATTGTGTGAATGCCTGAAACCATTTGCTCCTGTAAGTGCGTTTTAAGGTTGAGTTAGTCCGCCACGGAGAAAACCAGAGAAGTTCAAATCGATACACAGCACTGAACACCGTTTGTGATAGAATCTATAGAGACAAGCTATACAGAGCCGTGTCTAGTGGAGAGCGCTCGCTCCGCTGTAAATGTCGGAGTCAAGGTCTAAATGACATTTGATTTCAGAAAAGAGTAATGCGCTGCTATGTGAAAATTATGCGAAACTCGCAAGTCAGCATCAAACGGATAATTTTAAAAAAATACTTGCATACGCTAGTGACATTGACACCAATCGATGGTGTCAATTTTTGAAACAGAATTCTGATTTTGACACCCAATTAGAGATCAAATGCCAATTGTTATTTTTGAGCCTAAAGCGCAAGTTAATGATAAGACCTTGTGTAGAAACACGAATGAGATTTTACGATCTGTTCGGTGGAACGAAACAAGCTGGTAATAAAAGTTCGTATCAGTCGCCTAAAATGACCTGGAGAAATGCAGAGCGAGTCGATATTAAAGTTACGGCCTAAAGAGTTTTAAATACCTGCTTGGAGGACAACGCAGTGATGGAATACCTCACTTCTTAGATGGAGCGTACAAGTGAGAGGCGTGCTTAACAAATTTAACTAGAGCAGTTGGTCAAGACATCGCGCTAATTGAATAGGTGTATTGTTGCAGGCTCATGTCCACCAGAACTCTAGCACCGTTTAAGTTCGTAAATAAGGAAGTTGCCCCTTTGGCACAATTTCCAACCTTGAAGACAAGAGAGTCTTGTAGGGAACCCCTGTGATGAAGATAGTGCAACTCATTTCGAGGATGCCCGCACTGCCGTTAGACCTGTAAGGGTGAGAATTTTCAACATCAATGTTGATTTTTTTTAGGAAGTTTACCCACTTACGTGTTTATTGTGCTACTATTTCTGTATCTTGGTCGACACTAGTGCCAACATTTTACCCAGTCCGTATGAATAGAAATCAACATCCGGTAGCATTCTTACTTTCTTACTTAGATAGGCCTACAGTTCGGAGTGAATCAGGGCCTCAGCTATGCCTCCTTAATTAGTGCGGCTCTTGCCCACAAGAACTTGGTTGAGGTTCCCTACCCCTTCTGGGAGATGAGGTCATCTTTACTGCGTTGTCCCTCTGACTTATCCATAGAATTCTAGATTCTGCTATGAGGCTTCCTTTTTCATCCTTGCAGATTTCTTCTCGGTCTTTACCGCTTCTTTGGTAAAAATTCCGATCTTCACTCTTCCGATAGAATCTCTCTAAGACCTCGATCGAGCGCTCCTCATGCTCTTTATTTTTTTTTTCTGAGGAGCCTATGTTCTTCACTGCTCTTTACTCTCTGTCTTTTCTGCAAGGCTGCTTTGTAGATTCGTTGTTTTTACAGGTTTGCCTGTCTGCATTCGTCTTCGAATCAGGGGTTACTTTGCTGATGACGGTTAGAATCCAATATATCATAGGGGGCCTCTCTGATTGCTCTTTGGCAGTGGTGCTACAGACTTCTACGTTTGATGCTGGCGGTCTCGGACTCCTCGAGAGATTAAGGGAAACTCGATCGGAAAATGCCTTGTTGGTTAATGATTTGTTGATTAGGATTCAGCCAGGTTCTTTTGTATATATTACGGTATTATTGTGTTCTGGCCCGTTTGGCACCGTTATTGCAATAAATCTATGTCCGTTTCCGAAGGCGATTTCGTTTGCACTGTACTTTCCGATCGTTGTCCTTTAATCCTTTGTTAGGGTTGTCAACAATGAATCCATTAGTATCCGAGGTTATTAGCTGGTTCGCCACATTTTTATTTTTTTTGTATTGCTTCTGTATAGGGGTGTAAGTCCTATGACGGCGATCACACACTTGCCATTTTAGCCTGCGCATGAGTAGGGATTTACTCATGTCTCTTCAGACGTACGTGTTCTAAGTTTTTGTCTCCCTTATTGAGACGAAAGATCTTACCAGGGCTTTTGGATAAAACCAAGAGCTACATATGCCAGGGGCAGAGCAGATAAACTAACATATGGTAGATGGCACACTCTACTAATACTGTACTAATCGATGACACCCTGTTGTATAGGGTCGCAGCACCCAGTATTTATTGCAACTCTACTGCTTAAAGATATATTATTTAAAATTTAAAATTTGGGAACAATTTACAAATAATAGAAAATAAATAAAACAAATGTTTAAAAACATATAAATATAAACATTTAACAATACATACAATATAATAAAACAAAATCGGTGGAAATAAGGTATAAGGGATGAAAAAGTTTAGAAGGCAGCCTTTTAAGTGTAAGAATATGACCACATCCCCAGAGGATGGTGCCTTGAGATGAGTTGAAACTGATTTATTTTCTGCCAGCGAAAATGATGACTACGACAAAATTTTAGTAGCTAAGCCTTCGTCCTTCATTCGAGCACAGCGACTGTCGATGAGGCACTGCTCTCGGTACTGTTCCGACTCCGCAGACTCTCTCGTAACTCCAGGGACTGATGCGAACGGGATGTTTTCACACTCAATACATCGCATAATGGGGGAGGAGTGGTAGCAGTCAACGTTAAGCAACTACTACTGGACAATTGTGTTTTTGGCAGCTGTTGATGTTGCTGAATTCTCGGATGATAACGATTTGTCGCCATAAATGACACATGACTTGCGGTGCCAACAGCACCCGTACTACCGGATGCAGATGATGATGGAGGTGGTGGAATAGTTGTTGTCGTTGCGGCAAATGTACAATGTTTCACTGATGGTGTGTTAGCATTTGTTGTTGCTCCACTACCATTAACTGCTGCAACACTAACTATGGCTTTTGTTGTGGTCGCCATTAGATTACTGGCATTTGCACCAGCTGCTGTTAAAAAAGCGCTACGAACAACAGATTGATTGTTACTACTGCGACGTCTTTGACGATGATGATGTCGATGGAAACTTTGACATCTGGTGCAAGTACGCTCGCGATTCACCTGACTTGATTGACTGCCAGTGCTGGTGCCATTGCGACCGCAGTTGCTGCTCCCGCTACAGGAACTGCAACTGCTAAGCTGACGTCACATAATCGAGCGATTGTTATCGAATTGATTCACTGATGAGTAACCAAAGGAGGTGGATGCTGCTACCATTGCTGCAGCCACATGCAACTGAACGGAAATTGAACAACTTTGTTAATTCTTGTTATCTCTCATAAGCAGGGATAGGATTTTGCTAACTTTGCCTCTTTTTTTTTGCTTAATCGGAAGATACGAGTAGTATCGACTTTACACAAACACGTTTTATGTCCTTCTGATTCCATATATACGAGGAGCGTTCAACATATTCTCGGTATCGGGTGAAGCTATGGTTGTATATATAAATTGAACTTATTTATCAAATAATACTATTATTTTAGTGCATTCATGTAAAATTTCATATAAATGTGATTATTAATTCGCGTTTTATCTCTAGTTAAACAGAATCATAATGGCAACTGAGACGATGATGGTGAAAATTGAGCATCGCGCTGTAATTAAATTTCTCACTAAGCAAGGAAAAAGTCAAAAAACTATTCATGAAGAGATGGTGGCTGTTTACCAGGGTTCCGCACCTTCATTATCAACTGTGCAAAAGTGGTCAAGTGAGTTCAAGAGAGGCAGAGAGAGCATTGAAGACGACCCCCGCTCCGGCGCCCCGGCTACTGCTTGTACGGGAGAAAGCTTCAAAGAAGTCGAAAAACTTGTTCTTGAGGATGCCGGAATAAAGGTGAAAATAATGGCAGAGATCACCAAGCTTTCAATTGGTACCATTCACACCATTCTTCATGACCATCTTAACCTTTCAAAGGTCAGTGCAAGGTGGGTGCCACGAATGCTCACAGCGCCTCAGAAAAAAGTGAGAATCGCATGCTGTAGAGAGCTTTTGGAGATGTGTAGTGAGAACGCGGACGGTGTTATGGATCGAATTGTTACTGGGGACGAAACATGGGTCCACCACTATGACCCTGCAAGCAAACAAGAGTCCATGCAGTGGCATAAAAAAAGGAACAGACCCCCCGAAGAAGTTCAAAGTCACTCCGTCTGCCGGGAAGCTCATGGCCACAGTTTTTTGGGACTCAAAGGGAATCTTGCTCATTGAGTACAAAAAAAAGGTGAAACCATCAACGCCACATCCTACGCTTCCACTTTGCATAATTTGCGGGAGGAAATTAAAAAGAAAAGACGGGGTAAACTCGCAGCGGGTGTGTTGCTTCTTCATGACAACGCTCCTGTTCACACGGCGCGAGTTTCCAAGGCTGCTGCGCGAGATTGTGGTTTCGAAGAAATCCAATACCCACCCTATAGTCCAGACCTTGCCCCTAGTGATTATTTCCTGTTTCCGGATTTGAAAAAATATCTTCGTGGAAAAAGATTTTCGGATGATGAAGAACTCAAGTCGGCAATAAATGGGTATTTTGCAGAGAAAGAGGAAATTTATTTGTTTGAGGGTTTAAAAAAGCTTATCTCAAGATGTAACAAATGCATTGATGTTAGGGGAGATTATATTGAAAAATAAAAACAATTTAAATTGAATTCGCATTTTTCTTCATATTGATACCGAGAATATATTGAACACCCCTCGTATGTATATATTTTATTTTGCCCTTTTTTTGCCTTTTTATACCATTATTGCCTTTTATTGCCTTTTTTGCTGTTGGTGTCTTTTTTGCTCTTTTCTCAAAGTTTGTTCGCTATACATTTTTTTTTAGAAAAATGCACATATTTACGAGTACATATATCTGCGCAAACATGCTTCTTATTCGCACTGCGTAATACGCATACCTAAATTTCTAGACGGTTTGTATTTTATGTGACCACAGACGTTATTAACTGTATTACAAAGTTCTTGTTTGTATTCAAATGCGAAAGATCGCGGGTGCCATTCAAATGTATTTACACAGACTGTTTGCATTGTATGGGATAGTTATTTTTTTTGTAAATGTAATCCTTCGATACATATGGTGCGATACATTTCAGTGTGGTTGCATCTTCCCGTTACTCCTTTAAAATGTAGAGAAAAAACTTCTGCGAATACAATAATCGTGATGGCTTAATACAAACAATGAAACTCAGTAACTCGAAGTGCGTTTCTGTACGTGGACGTTACTTGTATCTCGGATTGTTTTTTTTTTTAACTGGAAGAAATCAATTAAAGTGCTAAAATGCCTAAAAAGGCTTGTAAAGAGGAAAGAAAATTGAACAATTTTGTATTACAATTTGGATCAGATTACTTTTCATCTGACGGAAAGGTCCTTTTGTGCAAATTGTGTGGTGTAAAAAAAAATTATATTGAACAGCATATAAAAAGAGTAAAGCACCAGCAAACAATGGCTTTAAAGACAAAACCAAAACCAAAAACTCAAACGATTTCATCTTTTGTTACTGGAACTGAAAAAAGTGAATTTTACAGCGATATGACAGAATGTTGTTAGTATGTGACATACCGTTGCATAAAATCAATCGTCCAGAGTTCCAGACTTTTAAAGAGAAGTACACACAAAAACAATGCCAGACGAGTCTACACTAAGAAAAAATTACGTCGAAGATTGTTACCTCGAAGTGCTCCACAAAATCCGATCTGAAATTGGGGACAACAATATTTTTGTATCCATCGATGAAACGACTGACAAAGCAGGGCGATGTGTATCAAATGTGATTGTTGGGCCGTTGCGAGCATATGGTCGAGGGTACCTACTAACGTTCGAAGTTCTGGAGAAAGTAAACTCAACAACCATTGCCCAGCTTCTTGACGATTCAATGCGGTGGCCAGATGAACTTACGCGAGAGAAAGTTTTGTTCTTCGTAACAGACGCTGCACCGTATATGAAAAAGAGTGACAAATCACTGCAAATATTATATTCCAAAATGGTTCACGTAACTTGCGTCGCTCACGGTGTACATAGAGCCTGTGAAAGCATACGCAGTCACCACTCAAAAGTTGACGCCTTGCTATCTACTCGTAATATGAAGAAAGTATTTTTAAAAAGTCCATCACGAATTGCTGTTTTTAAGAAGATAGAACCTGACATGCCGCTACCGTCTCAACCCGTAAGTTTACTTAAAATTTAATTTGAATTTAAATGTTTGAATTTATATTACACCAGGTGTTAACTCGTTAGGAGACTTGGCTAGAGGCAGCAACGTATTATGCGGATAATTTTGTTAGGATTAAAAAAATCGTCGACGTTCTTGAAGACGATGCAAGCTGTGTTGTGTTTTCGAAGGAATTGATTCAGGATGATGCAGTACAAGCGCAGCTGACATATATCAAAGTCAATTTTGGATTTTTAGTCGACCCAAAAAAACAAATTTTTGAAGACTTACAAAAAAGAGATATTTTTGAGAGTCTATACTTGTAATTTTAACTAGCATTCTTCTCATTAAGGAGCATCAATTGGCTAAGTGTTTCCGGTTTTAAAGAATGTTCAGCAAAACTTGGAAAAAGCAAAAGGGCCGATAGCAAAAGAAGTTTTGAAAAAGTTTACTGCCGTTTTCAATGCAAATTCGGGACTGAAAACGATTGAGCAGATAAATTCTGTAATGAACGGCGACTCCTTTTCTTATTTTCTAATAAATGCCTTTTTTTTTGCCTTTTTAAGTGTTTTGTTTTGCCTTTTCTTACTTTTTAATGTCAACAAAATCCTAACCCTGCTCATAAGGTTTCTAATACTCGTAATTCCTTCTCAATCTGTTGGCATAGTCCCATCTCTGTATGTGTTTTATGGTTCTCTCAAATTCATGTGCAACACATCCAACACATGGCAAATCCTTCTCGGAGAATCCTTGGAAGTTGATCATTTAACAGGACTATTTGGGATTAGAGCAATTTTGCATGAAGCATCATCAGGGACACAAGGAGACTTGTCATATAAACGGAAATGAGATTTGGAAAACTAAGTTTGTAGCGGCGCTTGCAGAGGAAAATTATATTAACACCAAAAAATATGCATTAAAATGTAAATAACTACAGTAAAGTAAAAAAATTATATTGTTAACACCCTAAAGTATGCATTAAAATGTAAAACTAAAATTTTAATCCAAGGATGTACTTCACATTCACTTGGAACATAGAAAACCTTAAGTAAAATAAAATTATGAGGTTGAGGGAGATCCAATCCAGTCATTCAATTAGTTGTGAATTATTTCAAGTATTGCAAGTCAGATCTTTTTCTTTGCGAAGTACTCGGTTAACATCCAGCTGGTAAACTGGAAAATTATCTGGATTCGATTCCGTTTACAATTTCCTTTGGAAATTGATAGTTTTGAGGTGTAAAATCTGGTTGCGCGTACGGATTCCACGGACAGCAACCCAGATAACACCATAAACCAGGCGAATTCTATAGAGACCCAGGCGTCTCTTCACTGTGTAAGTTACCACAGCTTACAATTGGCGCCCATCGTGAGGCATACCTGATACCAAGATGCCACCAAAGAAACAGTCATCATCTGAAGAAGCGGGTGAAGAATTGGCAACCCAACTACCGCCGTGTGGAATGGAGCGCCGAACTTCAGTCGTCAGCATGGTGGACTGCCCGGAACGATTTTATGGAGACTACGACGCCGTTAAGGCAAAAATATTCATCAAGAATATAACAATTTTTAAAAAGAGACGAGGCATTTCTGACGACGAAGCTCTAATCGAATTCTCGATGTTGCTGTGCGGCAATGCTAGCGTTTGGTGGGACGGGGTAAGCCATGAGGCAGACACTTGGGAGCAAGCGGTTAATCTACTAAGAGACCAATACGCTTCAAGTAGACCCTCACACGTCATTTTTGGCCAAATAATGGACGCCAAGCAAAAACGCGATGAGCCAGCAATTGAATTCATAAGCTCTAAGAGAGCACTCTTTTCAGAGCTTCCAGAGCCAAAGGTTGCGGATATCCACTGCCTAGATATCATCTACCACCTTTTGCAGGACGACCTCAAAAGAAGAGTCAAACGAGATGAGTTCGGAACGTTTGCCGAGCTGACTGCCCTGGTGAGAGACTACGAGCGAATATATAAGTCCAAGCCAGAGGAAAAGTACGAGGTACGTTGTACGTTCTGTCGTTACAAGGGACACAGAGCTGAAGACTGCCGTAAGGCTAAGGCAGCAGAGACACCGCAAAGGCCGAAAGAAACCAACATCGTGTGTTTCGGATGTGGTCTGAAGGGCTATTATAAAAGGAATTGCCCAAAGTGCAAAGAACCAGTGGCTTCCGGTAGTAGAGATTTTAACGCTCTGGAACTTACTTCTGGTGGAAATATCCCAGCTGTTACCATTCGCATTAAGGGGGTATCTTTAGTAGCTTACATGGACACGGCAGCAAAAACAAGCGTGGCAAGTGTAGCCTTCTATGATCTGCTAAAAAGAACCGGCCACAAATTTCGCGCTGAGCAAGCAGAGGTGACCTTTGCGGATGGAATACAACGTTCTGGACCGATTATGAGGACAAACACTCGGATCCTTGTGGGTAATCGCTCCAAAGTTCTAAATATCAGCATACTGCCGGAAACCGAAAACAAGGTGACGCTATTAGGAATTGACTTCCTGGAAGAGGCAGGTATTGTTCTCAATCTGGCACAGGGAATGTGGTACTTCATCGACCAACCCCAAAAGTGTTTCCCGTACTTCCATCACATAGCAGAACCACGCGACGTTGCAACACCACCACAGCTGAAACAATACTTCCACGGTATCAAGAAACCTATATCACCGATTCCAGGAACTCCAAACCTCAATATGTCTATTGATGAAGACCCAAGACCACCTCAACCAGCGGAAGAGTATTCAGCAGTCGAAGTATATGATATTTTCCGTGACTCATTACCGCTATATGTCCGATCCCCTTCACGAGGTATACAAAACGTATTTTTGAATACGCTAGACCAAACCAAATGTCTAGACAATAAACTTTTTGGCCCTCCAATCCGACTGAACATGATGGAGATGAAAACAACGGATCTCAAGCCCGAAGAACAAGAAGAGCTGTCAACACTTCTTAAGGGGTATCTAAACCTATTCAGATGGGATGAAAAATCGAGTGTATACCATGTGAAGCATCACATCCAAACCGGTCAACATCAACCAGTAGCATCACCACCATACCGGCTGTCCGAAATACGGAAAGAGCCGCTGAAAAGCGAGATCCAGAAGATGCTCAACCAAGGAATCATCGAGCCTTGTGACTCTCCGTGGGCATCCCCGGTAGTGATGGTGCCGAAGAAGGATGGTGGTATACGAGTATGTGTGGACTACAGGCAACTCAACGCTATCACAGTACCAGATCGATACCCACTTCCCCGAATCGATGACTTGCTACATTCAGCCAAAACGATGAAATATATGTCTACATTAGATCTGCAGTCAGGGTACTGGCAAATTGAAGTCAACGAAGACGACAAAAACAAAACGACATTCATTACACCGTTTGGGACCTTTCGGTTCAAACGTATGCCGTTTGGGTTACGAAATGCGCCAGCAACCTTCCAGAGACTTATGGATTATCTAAAAACAGGACTAGGAGATATGGCATTGGATGTATATCTGGATGATATCATCGTTCGCTCTGCTACTTTCAAGGAACATCTTGACGACCTGGACAGAGTCCTAAAACGTTTAGAATCATTTGGAATGCGCATCAACCCTGATAAATGTAAGTTTTGCTGTAGAGAGGTTAAATATCTCGGACACCTTCTCACTAAGGATGGGATTAAAATGGATCCGGAGAAAACCTCAGCGATTACCAACATGAAACAACCAACAAACACAAAACAGGTTCTAACATTCCTCCAAACATGTTCCTGGTACCGCAGGTTCGTCCCAAATTTCGCACAGATAGCTAAACCGTTAAGCAGCCTTACAAAGAAAGCGGCTATTTTCCAATGGGGACCTGCTGAGGAAACGGCTTATCAAAAGTTGAAGACGTCTCTTGTAACCGCACCAATTTTACAACAAGCTGACCCGGCAAAGAAATATTTTCTGAAGACTGATGCAAGTGGCTACGCGCTCGGAGCAGTTCTTGTCCAGGGGGAGGGCCCGGAAGAACACCCCATCGAATATGCTAGTCGACTCTTATCATCAGCTGAGCAAAATTACTCTACAACCGAACGGGAAGCCTTAGCTATAATTTGGGCTGTTAGCAAGTTTCGTGGTTATATTGAAGGAGCGGAAGTCGAGCTTCTCACCGATCATCAGCCGTTACGATGGCTTATGAGCCTAAAGTCACCCACAGGACGTTTAGCGAGGTGGGCTTTGCAGCTCCAACCCTATAATATCCAGATCAAGTACATTACTGGAAAAACAAATGTGGTAGCAGACGCTCTATCACGCCCCCACAAGCTTGTGAAGTATGCTATACTGAGGTTAACATCCCTGCCCGTCAGAGCAATGAGATACGGGAGGAGCAACTCAAAGATAGTAAGTTAAAAATCATAATAGAGGCTTTGGAAAATGGAGACGGGTCCGAAGGAGAACAATACGCTTCTCAAGGCTTCGTTCTGACCCAGGGCGTTCTTTATAAGTATACCAACGATAAGGACGATGCAACCCTAGTAGTGCCACAGCATGAAGTCCAACCTATTCTGGAAGCATTACACAACTCATCGACGGCAGGACATTACGGTGTGGAGAAGACCCTAAGCAGGATCAGATCACATTTCTACTGGCCTAAGATGTATTCAGTGGTAGAGGAATACATACGGAACTGCGTGCCCTGCCAGAAATATAAGCCCAGCAATCTGCGACCTATGGGCCTTTACAGAACCACCGCTCAAAATCAGCGCTTTGAAGTTCTCTCCATCGATCTATTTGGACCCCTGCCACCAAGCGATAACTATAAGTGGATCTTTGTCATCGAAGATGCGGCCAGCAGGTGGGTGGAGCTTTTCCCACTAGTTGATGCTACAGCGGAACACTGTGCCAAAATCCTGTTGAACGAGATATTCTTACGGTATGGCATCCCGAGGAAAGTTATAAGCGATAATGGTCCGCAGTTTGTCTCTTCAATCATGCAGTATCTAACTAAAAGTCTAGGTATAGACCAAATGTTGACCCCGGTATATCACCCCCAGCCGAATATGGTGGAAAGAAAAAACCGCGATCTGAAGACGCAACTGGCCATATTGGTGGATAAGGAGCATGATACATGGTCACAGCATTTGGCAGCTATTCGGTTCGCCATGAACACCGTAGTTTGTGCTACAACCGGACAAACCCCAGCTTTCCTTACATTTGGACGAGAACTACGAGCAGCCATCCACATTGCTAATGACCTCAGTGTCATCATGAACAACAAAAACTTTGTTCCGGAAATAACACCAACGCTGCGATTTCTCTCCGATGTTTTGAAGGAAGCTGACAAAGTGGAGATAAACAACAAAAACCAAAGAATTCAGCAAGCAAACAAAGGAAGACGAGAGGGTCCCCAGTTCAAGGTCGGAGACGCCGTTCTAGTCACCACGCATGTCTTAAGCAAGGCAGGTAAGAATCTCACATCTAAGTTTGTTCCCAGACGAGACGGTCCATACATCATCATGCGACAAATGGGTGAGACAATGTACCAGGTGGCTAGTCCTGATGCAGCCGATATTCCATTGGGTGCTTACCACAAGTCCGCGTTGACACCTTTCAAGTCAACTCACGATGTCATCACCGAACGACCAGTTAACCCGCTGAGACGAAGCGGACGACCCAAGCAGACCGATGCTGGCAACTCGTCGAGACGCCTTCGGAGCCAGAGGGGGAGACTGTAGCGGCGCTTGCAGAGGAAAATTATATTAACACCAAAAAATATGCATTAAAATGTAAATAACTACAGTAAAGTAAAAAAATTATATTGTTAACACCCTAAAGTATGCATTAAAATGTAAAACTAAAATTTTAATCCAAGGATGTACTTCACATTCACTTGGAACATAGAAAACCTTAAGTAAAATAAAATTATGAGGTTGAGGGAGATCCAATCCAGTCATTCAATTAGTTGTGAATTATTTCAAGTATTGCAAGTCAGATCTTTTTCTTTGCGAAGTACTCGGTTAACATCCAGCTGGTAAACTGGAAAATTATCTGGATTCGATTCCGTTTACAATTTCCTTTGGAAATTGATAGTTTTGAGGTGTAAAATCTGGTTGCGCGTATGGATTCCACGGACAGCAACCCAGATAACACCATAAACCAGGCGAATTCTATAGAGACCCAGGCGTCTCTTCACTGTGTAAGTTACCACAGCTTACAAGTTTCAAATCTGGAAGCCTTCGGGATTTTTTTCTGATTTAAAATGGAATTGTTGCTTTTAAATGAAAGTGGAATTGGATGATTGAGAATTTGTATTTTTGCGGAATCTGGAGAAGGTTGAGAGAAACCACTAAATGTACGTCTGTTCGCAGGAATTGTGCCTCATGTGTTGGATGCCGTGTAACGAGCACGTCGAGTAACACCGTCTCGTGGCAAAACTCTGTGATTTGGAGCGCATCGTTGGCTGATATTTCCGCCGAATTTTCCTCGGACAACATACGCACAACAGGCGCACGAATGCTCTTCGAAAGTCTCGACTCCAGCAGGCGTATATCACTGGATTCATGCATGAGTTGATCCATCCCAGGCATGTGACCACCGCTGATACGATCTCCTTATGCTCTATACACTCTATACAAAATCCCGACAATAGGTTGACCACAAAAAATGGCAGCCAACATACAATGAAGACACCCATCACGATGCCGAGTGTCTTCGCAGCCTTTTTCTCTTTGGCGAACTTTGCCAGCTTCCGCGACAGCGAAAAGTTCTTGCCTATGTGACGGTGACTCGCCAAACGTTGTTATGTAGGGCCGCTAATGGTTCATCGTCGGGTTCTTCTGGGGTTGACGTCGTCGTCCCCGATGCACTGTGATTATGATGATGATGATGGCTACCACTGTCAATACCACCTAAGCCACTTGCTCCCGCACTGTCATGATGCACGACGGGATGATGGGACGTCGCGTTGGTCTCTCGGGTGGTGCCACCACGATGAATACGAAGCGTTAATTGCAATTCCCCTGATGGCATTAGTACCTGTTTGGTACCGATCTTTAAAGATCGGGTTTGTATAACGGCAGCACGATAAATACGAAAGTAGGTGAAGACCATAACTAACAGAGGAAGATAGAAGGAGATTGTGGAAGAGAATACTAAGTAGCCTAAGTGCTCGGTGAATGTACAGATGTCTCTTGTTTTTTAACGTAAGTACCTGCCGTGTGGGCTTAAACCTACGGGATGCCCATACATCCATGGGAGCAAGGATACGCCTTGCCATCGCTCACCGTCAATCCATTGATACCAATTCGGAACTGTGTTGCCGGCACAAGTTCCACCCTTGGTATGAGTCGAGGCCGACCTAAAACCTCTTACTGTTCTTAGGGTCACAGCACCCAGCACTTATTGCAACTCCACATTGAGTCAACCAAAGGAAAACCAAGGAAAACCAAGGAAAACCATAGGAAGACTCTTACCCGCGATTTTGGGTTTAAACCACAGCCACCATGACGCTCCCACAAGGGGGCCTACCTCTAACAAGTCAGGCCCGGACCGAGATCCGGGGGGCTCCTGACTCCCATGGTACCGTGATTTAAGTCCTGGTAGGGACTACCGGTGGTCCAGCCGCCAACAAGACCTATGACCGGCAGCTTGTGACTGATCAAATCGTAGCAACCTTCGGTAGCGTCATCTGAAGATGTTTACGATAAGACCAGTACTTTGCTCTGCCCCCGTTCATTATTAGACAACGTCATTAAAGGGCGAAGCCTTGATAATTGGGCGGGGGCCCGGTGAATGTACATTTAAAGGCGGGCATTTCGCCATCGCGTGCCGCTCTCCACCAAACAATCGCAGGGAAGCTGATCGCGCCCGAACACACCCATACGGCGCAGCTGAGCCCAGCGGCTCGTTTCACCGTCATCCTCATGAGGTAAGAGAACGGATCTGTGATGGCCCAGTATCGGTCTAGTGATATCACGCAAAGATTAAGAATTGACGCTGTACTGAAGAGAACGTCCAGTGATCGCCAGATGTCACACCAATCTGTGCCGAAGAACCATGTATTTTCGAGAACTTCATACAGAGCGGAGAAGGGCATAACAACCAGGCCCACACGACAATCTGCTACGGCCAATGATGTGATGAAATAATTAGTCGCCGTATGGAGGTATCTCTCTCTTGTTACGGCGAGAATCACAAGAGAGTTAGCAAAAACAGTCGCAAAGGAGAACAGGAACAAAAACGACAAAAGGCTGACCCGATTGTTGGGCAATGCTTCGAGGAACTCTGAAAGATCTGGCTCTGGCGTCTGAGCCAGTGTGTAGTTCGGATTGGCGTCTGTCGTAAGGAATCCATCGAAGTAATTGATCAGTTGAACTTCACTGAGATTATAAGCGTTATACGCGGACGACGATGATGAGTGATTCAGGTGAGTCGAGGTGTGATTCAGAGTCGAGGTGATATTGATAGTTTGGATAGGCGGTGGCACTGCAGCAGCTAATTCCCAGTAGACCTCGGTGTTTGCATTATTCATTATCATTTCGCGATAGATGCGGCGCTTGTGTCAGAAGCCAGCATAGATTTGACAGATTTCTCAAATTTGAATAGGTTTAAGTTTTAGGATATGTCGAAAGGAAATAGGACTAAATATACGTATGTTAAAAACTTTGTACAACTTAACTACGAGTATGTTACACTTATTGCTACGTTTGCTTAGTCTACAATGACGTGTGTCTCTTTTGAGATGATGTACGCTTTGAACTTGAGTTTTCTTTTTGGTTTTAGTATGACAGCGTGCGATCGTCTCTGTCCAGGAGAACAAATCTTCTTTGGGGATATCCTAAATTTGGAGTGAATTTTTTTTTTTTTTTTTTTGAGTGAATGAGTGCAAACACTATCTAAGCTGTTTGCGGTGATGGTGAGGCTTTTTTCCGTTTCTTCTTCTTATTGACCGCTGATCATGTCACACGATCACGATCGGACATTTTATCACAGTTGGCGATGTCTTTGGTCTTAAGGGATTGCTGCTGCTATTGCTTCGGTTGTTGTTCTTGAACAGAATGACCATGATGATGAGTAGAGCTGAATGAACTTAGCTGATGCATGAGAAGAGTATAATGCTGGCTTTGTACATCACCATTAGAAGAATTGTACATTGCCAGTCCATCACCAGTAGGGCCTTGGGAGTGGAGAAATGTTTATGCAGTTGGTGGTGCCAAAAAAACGATTTTCAATTCCAAGTTCAAGGTTATTCCAATGTCTTCATAGACAAATTGTAGCCTCCACACGATTTGGATCAATAAATATCGAGTTCGAATCTATTTTGATTCAACTGCCTTACAGAACAATTTTCTTTAAATTTTTTCATTAGCTGGAAGACAAGGATTTTCACTGTATACTCGGTGTGCACAGAGGCTCTAATCACTCATAAATCAACACTGACATGTGTGGAAGGACATCATCAGTTGTGACGACATGATACAAAATTTACAACCGACATTCAACCTGCACTCGCTCTGTGTGTTTTAATACTTGTAATAAATTTCACAAAAGGCAAACAAGTGTAAATTGTAGGGGACCGCAACAGCATAACAAGGATAAACACACGCTCTCCTTCCTTTCTTCAACTTCTGATCCACCACAAAAACACCAACACTGTTACTAACTTTTGTGTAATTTATGACCGTGTCACACAATTGGGTCAAACAAAGGAAGACCCTTCCCGCGATGTTGGGTTTAAACCACAACCACCATGACGCGCCCGCAAGGGGGCCTACCTCTTTAAGTCAGGCCCGGACCGAGATCCGTTGGGCTCCTGACTCCCATGGTACCGTGATTTAAGTCCTGGTGGGGACTACCGGTGGTCCAGCCGCCAACAAGACGAATCGTAGCAACCTTCGGTAGCGTCATCTGAAGATGTTTACGATAAGACCAGTACTTTGCTCTGCCCCCGTTCATTATTAGACAACGTCATTAATGGACAAAGCTTGATAATTGGGCGGGGGCCCATAATACCTGGTACACCATGATTTTCTTTACAAAGCTCTTAGGCGGTTGTGAATCATAGTGTGCCTCTTCTGTAGCCCTCTTACGTTTCAGTGAGTCAAGACGGCAAAAGGAATACTTACGAGTAGAATACCTAAACAGAGTTACAACACTGCATTAATCTAGTCTTGGTCCTGATGTTCTCGACATAGGCTCTGTCAGAGCCCAAAGTAAAAGAAACAATTTTTCTTCCAAAGGTCTAACTCTCGGTGAGAGCACTTTATCCCAAAAATTCCGTCATCTAGAAGACTCTTCTACGCTTGGACACAAACTTTTCGATATCTAGATATGACCAAATATACATATGTAAAGATGTGATGATATTTTCTCTTCCAATCAACTAATCAAACAACGTTTGCAATTATTCAATATCTGTATGTACTTTATCGCCTTCAATTCATCAAGTATAAGATACATGTAACCTTAATAGATAAACATTTAATTATTATTTTTGCCGTTCATATTATTATAAATACATAGTAATCAAAGTAATTTTTTACAATCAAAGAATTCTATTCTGACTTAGCATCACGTTACGTTACACTTCCTCTCTGTTTACATAACATCCCCGTTCAAAGTTTGACGTTCCCTTTTGATCTGCTCAATCACTAGTTACTCAAAATCCACCAGCACGTCACAAATCCAGTAGAAAAAAAATTGACGAGTACTGTTCGTTCTGTCGTTGAATAGTTTTTGTCAAGAGAGTGCAGTTTAGATTTTCCATCTCTAGCAACAAATTAGTTTTCTATTGTAGTTCTCCCTCAATTTTAATTGTGTGTGAAATAATTTGACATTTTTCTGCCATCGCCGTGCGTGTTTTATTGATTTAAATAAACAATGGATGACCGTAAGTAGATTTACACAATTTTTATCATCCATCTGCCTCAAAATGTGGTGATATTTGTTCGAAACTTAAGTTGAATTTTGTGTTTTACATGCTTGATCACCGTATCGTCCCCTCTTTGACCCCGTGGGGAGATTCCTCTGATTCAATGTGAAGAAAAGGTACGTCCGACTCAATTGAATTTCCATTTCGCAGGGAAATTCGAGCCCTGTTTTTGTCCTATGGAACCCTCTGATTGGAAAAAAAGATGACTCGATTGGATAAGTTTTATCGCATAATTTGCGAAACCTATCGAGTCCATCACCACCGGTCTCGATTTGGTTAACGTTTCGGAATCTTGGTGGAAATTGGAGAATTTCTAGTTGGGATGGTGATTGCCTGCTGCTACCGGGAGTCTGAAAATTCCAAATGTTTTGTGTGAAAAGATTCTGCGAAGAAGAAACACTACGTGGCAGGGAAACATTGTGCAATTCCTTTTGTTTTACTTTTCATGGGAACACATTTGTTTTCTATTTCTTTTTTTTCTCTGTTTTTTTTATTCCCCCTTTTGCCTTAGCTAATCGTCGGTGTACAGTAGATCAGAAAATTTATAGTGCGAATTTGTTGTGTGTGATAGGGTTTTCTGTCTGCTGCGGTTGCTGTCCGTGGAAGTATGATTGTAATGTCGCCTTTAGTTACCCTGTTCTGAAAACTGGGCAACACTTGTGACACACATCCCCGTCTGCAACATCTGTGAGAATGTGCATTTGCATGTTACAAGTCTTTTGTATTGACTTAATCAGCACGTTCATTTGCAAGGTGATTCCGTGCTCCAAAACTGCACGATTGGTATGGGGTACGATGCATGTGGTTTCTGCTGATAGAATATCAAAGAAATGACTCTCTTGCTTTGCTTATCGCCGTATGATCTAAAGCCGAACGTTGATTGCTTCAGTATTTACAAAATTTTGAAGCATTATGCTCTGTTGTTGACTCATGTATAGTTGGTTCCGCCAATAAATGTGTGATCTTAGCACGCACGATTCACACACATTACAGACTTCAATAGTCGGCGTCAAGACACCCTACAAGCATATCTGCACCTCAGTAATAAGGCTCAAGTTTATGGTCCGTTTGTATTTCGTAGTATTGTCCTGTTAGAGCTTGATATACAGCTTTAGGAGTTAACTTTTCCTCCTTTATCCTTTTGTGTATCATCTTTCCTTCACTCGAAATTCTCCAGGTGTGCATTCGTAGGTATAACGGGAGCAGTTGCGCCGCAATGACAAAAGCTACTTCGTCCGATATCGTTCATAAACCACAAAAAGTTCACAAAGTCTGTAGTCATTTCTTTTCTATTTCCTTCGTCGCTACTTTTCTTGCCTTTGTAACGGACGCGTGTAAAAGCACCAAGCTGACTGCACTATCTATTAAGCCTCCAGAAACTACGGCCTGTGGCATTTTTTGTTTTTGTTTCGGGTACATAATGTGCACCGGCTTTTCCTATAAGGATGTCGTTGCCATCTCTCTGGGAAGACCGGCAATGACTACAATCTGAACGACGCTTCTTCTCAACAAACTTTTAAAAGGCTAAGCGACATTTCAAGCCTGCTACTGCGTCTCTATGTAATAGGCTTTCAGTGTTGAAGACTTCACATAATATCCATGACGGATAAAGAACCATGGATGTGGAATAAATGCATCTGTGGTTTCCAATGACTAACACCACTATATGGCGAGCGATTAGAGAGACCGATTATTAAAATTGGGCAATTTAGCCACCGTTATTTAATTGCTGCAGGCATAAGCTACGAAAGTAGGGGGGAATAGCAGAAATTCGGTGTTGCGTCAGTTTATTTTTTGTACGATTCGGTTAGGTAACTGTTAAAATCATATCTTAGTATGTACTGCGATGATAATGCTCAGAACACTTTTTGGGCCAGTATCAAATGCAATGTGAGAGGCAGTCATCTGCAGGACCTACATCTGGTATGTTGTCAACAACGTTGTTACTGAAATAAACCAACAAGTAATTGCCCTAAGGCTGTCCAACAGGTAGCTAAGGAGATTACCGCCCGGAAAGTTCTATTGGGGGCTCTCATGTCCGACCATAGGTACATCGAACTCGAATCCGATGCGGGATCTCGACCTTGTTGAAGAAGAGAATTTCGTTGAAAACCAACTTGACACGCCTGAGAGTGGAGGTCTGCAGTTCCGTCAATGCTCCTTAAAGTCAGAACAAAAAAAAGCTAGAGGAAGCTATTCAGAACCTGAACAGTGCCCTCATAAAATGTTCTGAATTGACGTGCCCATGCAAAAAAAAACTTCTGCAGATTACTTGGTTCATAATAGGGAGCAGATTTGTACCTGCGTGGTCGGTGCAGGAAATCCAAACATTTCTAAACAACTCACTTGAAACTCATTTCAAACAGCACTGGAATCTATACAGATTAAAGCAAAAAGAATACAAAAAGCTAATTCTGATCTCGATAACTGCCTCTTATAAAAGACCTTTGCTAAAATATCAAAATACTCGATGAGGGATGAGGCCAAAAGCCTGGTAAGGCCGATAAGATTTGATGGCACCTGCACTGAGTCGAAAGCAGAGATTCTCTGTCACATGCTTGAGACTCACTTCCCAGGTAACTTAATGACAACAAGCTCACAATCACCTCCTATTGGTTGTGGTGACGGATCAGACCATCAAATACGCTATTGCTTCATGGTCGCCCAAAAATATGTAGACTATTTGCTGACAACTGAAAGCGGGGTTGCTTCCAAGTCGGTGTCTTGTTTTTTTTTAAATGAGTTTTTTATTTTTATTGGAATTCATTTATTGATTCTTGCAACTTAAACAAAAAACGCACACCCCCGTGATATAGACAGTGAGGGTAATAAGACCCGCATATCAGGTTGTTCGTCGAGGTCTTTGCTCTAACAATGTGCCTTCGAGTCAGCTTAATGACGAAACTATCCACTGTTATTAAGTTCGCGCATTTGTACACGACCTCGTTAGGATAATATTATATGTACTCCGATTCTGGTGTTCTGTACAAGCGAAGACAAGTCCTAAGGCAGGTCCTCTCTAACACCCGAATCTTTTCCATTAAGCTTGCTCTCACGTTGAACCACACGTAACATCCAAATACAAGCATACGCCGGACCAGTTCTTTCTGGTATCCGCTTAATCATATCGAAGTCACGTTGCAAGAGAATATTAATGGCCTCAATCTTTTTCAATCAATTCGTCTGCGTTCGCTATGGCGTGGTAAAGCGAGCTCAGAAGATTGCTTGTGTAGATGTTGATTAAAAATCGGCGAATTGACCGCACCTTGTTACAGACCGTTTTTAATGTCAAATATTCCAGCAGAAGTCACATCGCCATTCTTCACGATGAGCTGTCTACTGGAGAGCATATCACAAAGAATGTATAGCTGTGGTTTACTTATGCCTGTTCAGCTTCAAGAATTGTCTCTCTAACCATACGGTGTGGAACGCCTTCTTCAAGTCAATCAAACAGGCACCAGTGCATTATTTCTTACTTTTGTTCCACTGGATATCAGATGCCAGTTTAGACGCGGTATTTGAGATATCACGTCCTGCCTTAAAACCGAAAACACATTTTCGAATACCTTGGTGTTATTCGGAAGGAGACTTATCGACCGAAGATTCGCCGGATTGGACGTGTCTTTATGCATGGAATGCACCACCGCTGTCTGCCTGTCTGGATAATAGGCATCATTCAAAGCATTATTGAACAGGGTGGTGTAAATATCCACCGCTTCTATTGGAAGACTTCGTAGCATAATATTAGGTATGCCATCAGTTCTAACTGATTTCTTACTTCTTAGTGATTCGAAGATAGTTTGGAGTTCTTCCTTCTTAATGAACGGTTGTAGTTCTCTCTCATCGGCGATGACATTATTTGCCATATTTTCGCCATTGAACTCAGTGAATACTGAGCTCTCGAATCGCCAGTTTTCTATATCATTTCGAAGGTAGGAATTGTGCAAAAGCACCTGATTTTCCAGGTCGTGGTTTGGGCCAATGATAACAATTGTATACTTCCTGGGAAATCGCTTCTACGGCGTCTACCTTCTCCTGCGTATCTTCGATTACAAAGAAATTATCATCATCTAAAGCCTCTCCCGGATCTACATATACTTGCTGTTATCAGGTATTTTATTGTTTCAATACAAACTTACAGATGCTCTGTAATTATCTTTTATCAATATTTGGAGATTCTTGATCGACGACTTCAGTATCATGAGCTCCGGGTTATGTCTGATCATTGTCATACACAGTCGGCATCCTGTCTTTACTAATATGGTTCATGTTAGTCGACTAGCTGCTTATCGCTCTCAATAGTTCTGGCATCTACACTCAGGCATATACATATGATGTACATAGCTATACTATCTGTTGGAGTAGTACTGAAGCTCAGTCCAGCCCTGGTCGGACTGGTGTAGTTCTTGAAGGCATCACTATTCGTTTCTGCAACGAAGCTAGATAACAACCTTCTTTGGACTAAACATATGACGTTGAAAACCTTTAATCCGCTGTCGGCCTTTGTGCCGTGTAAAGGTATTTTCGGCAAGACACAGGGCCTTTCACGGAGGTCTTTTGGATCTACACGGCTATAATAACGCTAACTATATCATATGCATCGTTTGATTGGTGGAAAAGGCTTTCACGAAAATATGTCACTGCTGTCTTCACCAGATTCCAAAGAACGGTCTGCCTCGGCTGCATGGGGGTTTCTCTAACACGCCTGGCTCTGCTCTAGACGCACTAATGGTCTTCCTCCCCTTGATATTCCTTAAGTCATCTTCAGTTTAAAAAGAAGTAGTCTTTGGTACAACATGCATTTGAATTTTGATGACCTAGCCCGCCGACTGTCTTTTGATGAGATGCAATAAAATCAAAACTTCTGTTATTGGAAAAATACCAGATCGACTTTCCCAACACTCATAAATGATTTCGGTCAGAATCTGAGCCAGGAAAGTCGAATCTTCACGGGAAATTAAATCGATAAACTTGCTAGGCAATATGGGTTTCATATGAGCATAACTAGCATGACTCTATAGGATGCCAGCAACAAATGTTTACCGACGTCCCCAAGAGGTCAGGTGTAAATCGATGTCTTTCTGTTGAAGTTTCACACAGAGGCTGAAACGTTTATTGGTTCTATTTTAACGGTTGAATTACTCGTATGAGGTAAGTTGTCTCGAAATTGTGAGAGCTCTTTGTCGTTGCATTGCTCTTTTGTTAAATTTATACCGTTCGAGAAAAAATGAATTGAATCCGTATTTGGACGTGAGACACTATCGGCCAGGACATTGTTCTAGTATACAGAGCTGTCGCTAAATGTATGTGGTCAGTAGACACACAAAAGTCTTGACCTTCCAAAAAACTTTGGAAATGTTTAATCGCCAAGTACATAGCAAGCAATTCACAATGTAGCTTTAGTTGGAGTAAGTTGTTTGCTGAAAAATGTCACTGGTTGCCAGCAGTCATCATTTTTATGTTGTAAAACTACTCCAACACCAGTATTGGAAAATGCAGTAGTAATGCTTAGTTTGGCGTATTCTTTTCGATGATAGAGAAAGGTTGCTTAAGCAAGAGCTTTTTTCGCAGCTATGCATGTTTTTTCACAATCCGAAGGCCACTTTAAGTTTTTGTTTGTTTAGCTATGCATACTGAAGCGATGAAAATAATTCAACATACACATAAACCTTTGTACGTCATTTGTTGTTTTTGGGCTAACAATGTTAAGTATGGCTTCGACACGATTTTAGAAGGGCTGAATTCATTCTTTTGAGACTTAGAATCCTAGGAATGGCATAGTGTGTATGATAGTTAAGGCGGTTTTATGCATGCCTTCCTCTGTTTTTAGAATACTGTGGTATGTAATCAAATCAATTTTTGGAAAAATGGAACAACCGTGCAGATTTGTGATGAAGCCATGAGTGGTACCGCACATCGTCGAATATGGTTATAGAGTTAACTCTCTTATAATCACCGTAAGGTTTACAATATCATATATACGAATTTTAGCTTTAGCTGCTTCTAATTTGGGTGGCATTCAGACGCCGTGGTCGTCAATGTAGTAATGGGCCGTTGATTAAAATGCTTTGTACCACAGGGCGATAAACTGGAAAGTTACAATAAAATTGGATATCTGCATCAGGACAGGAAAATCGTTTAGGATTCGTGAATACTTGTGCTCAACTGCGAAAAATTTACCACTTATTATTTTTTCCTTCCATGCAGTACCACGAATGCTAATATTTGTTGAGGGGTCTGTTAATTTGGAGCTTTTTTTAGCGATTAATAATACTTTATAGGATATAGGATACTCGGGTTTGTTACTGACGCGATGAGAAGGGTATGATTGAAAATGCGACGAAATCCTAGACTTATTGGAATAAGTCGTGTTCTATAAACTTGACTATTTGATCAGGTTTAATATTTGATTTCTTAAACCTAGTTGAAGAGAGGACAGATACATCAGAAACAGAGTCAATTAAAATTGTTCGAGGCTGGATCTTTTACAAAAAGGCGACATTGGTTGATTTCCTTCGTACCGATGATAACTGGCAATTTTATTCTGGATGATCTAACTTTTTTGATTTGTGTTTGAACGTCGCATGGTACCAACAAATACTATTGAACTTAGACTGCGCCCTGTTTCAATTCCTATTTAAGGGCAATCGATAGATTGGATAGCATTGATTTTATTTCTGGAATTCATTTTGAAGGGATTGGTTTATTTGAGTAAGCGCGTGAAAAGATCTATTAGAGGTCGATGCGATTTCGAAAAAGGCTTGGTTTTGTGGTTGGTGGACTTCATATATGTCGTCTGCCATCGTGAGCGTATCCCCTACATCTGTTTTTGAATTCGTTTTTATTAAAGTTTATACCAGAGGTGGAAGACGTCTCTTCCACAAGTCTAATATTAGATCGGAAACCATAATTATTTGTCCTGCAATCGATTTTAATCAGCGATAGAAATTTGTGATTTTTTTTTTTATCGCCCATCTCTTAACCAGAAAAAATGGCTTGAATCAGTGCTGTTTTTAGGGTTGTTCAACGATTATCGGGGATAGAATTGTGTGTAAGTACATCGAAAGACCTTGTGACAATTTCCTGAAGTAGGCAGTTAGTTTGTTCGACGGTGATTTCGGTGTGGAGCTCAGTACAAGGGCCTAAAAGCGTCGAGCCATTTATTCAGGTTTCTAAACAGGAAGTAGTCACTGAGAGTTTTATACGGACAAGATGGCAGATGGAAGAGTCAATTCGTAGCCCAATTCATGAAATTGTGCCAAGATGATTACTCGTGTGTGCACCCGTGTGTTGTGTTGATGAAAGGGTATTTTCTTCTTGGTCAAATGCTGTCGATTTCCTTCAACTCTTCGTCGAACCGAATGCATTTGATTGTATTCTATATAGATTATGCCGCATGTATCTCAATAAACTGTCGCAATGACCTTGTTGGCCTTATTCAGTTCTAATTGGCCAGAGAAACTCATTATTCCGCCGGCTGCTTGGCCTCCGGTGGGTTGCGATGGATCCATGTTTCGGCGAAAATGTTTGTCCGGATTTCGGTGGAACCACGATAAATACTCCTTCGAAGTTATTGAAGATTTGCTTCGATATCCTGGAAGTACGTGCTTTCAGACATTCACGTGTTGGTTCTGACCGGTTTTTAGTTGACTTCGCGATATGACTGTTCAATATTGATTGCCTTAGCACGCCTGGAATGGATTAAGTGCTCCCTGATCAAGTGACGCACAATAAAAAAACATTTTAGCTGCTCTCGGGGGTTATATTTCTACGATGAAGACTGCACACAAAGGAAACAGGCGACGGAAATCACACCAAATAGGGAGCTGTAATGAACAAGTAGAGCAACGAAACAAGAATACAAAGCCATCAGTAAGCAAAAGCAGATCGTGCCAGGAATTTTTTTGCGATAAACTTGAAACTACATGCCCATATTTAAAGATAATCCTAATGACCGTACTATCATTAGATAAAGCTGCCATAAGGTGTATATAAAACAGTCGTGACTTTGGTCACATAAAGGCTGTTTCAAAAAGAGGTATATGATTTGAAAGGCCTCTTATTTTACAGCTGACGCATGCAGGGTTGGCATATGGTGACAGATGTCATCTATAAATTTGGGAAATTTACCATGGCACGCTACACAGTGAAAGATAAAATCCAAATCGTTGAATTTTATTACGAAAATTCATGTTTCATCGCGTCATCGATGCGAAAAATTCGTGCAAATTATGCACGTAATCATGTGCCTGACGAGACGTGTGTGCGCAACACAATCAAAAAATTTCAAAAGACGGGCTTAGTACAAGATGTGAAGAAGAAAACACGTGTTCGCCCAGGAAGTTCAATGGAAAATATCACCGGAGAAAGGAAAGTCTCGAAAACAACTCAAACACCTCCAGTTGTCACCTTTCTCAGGAGCTTGACCTCCACAGCCACACTGCATTAAATTTGACGAAATATTTAACTCTCCACGCGTACAAGGTCCAATTAACGCAACAACTGGAGCTGGAAAACATGCATGCTGAGATTGATTTTTGTAAGAAAATCGTGGTTGCGGATGAGTCCCATTTCCACATTGGTGAAAATCCACGAGCGATTCAAGGTTATGGACCGGAGGTATCATAGGGAGGTACTTTTTCGAAAATGCTGCCGCAAAAGTCTTTACGATTAATGGAGCGCGCTACCGAGACATGATAAGAAAATTCTTGTGTTCTGAACTTTCAACAGGATGGTGTCACGTGCCATACAAATCGCGAAACAATCGCATTATTGCGCAGGAATTTTCTGGCAGCGTAATTTCGGAGACAGCCATTGACCGCCACGACCATGCGACTTAGCACCGTTCGACTTCTTTCTTTGGGCCAATGTTAAAAGGATCATACTAAAAGTATCAAACGGATGGACACCGAGGTGGGTGCTGGTATATCTGTTCCAAACACTAGAACTTCCCAACCAGTGGGAAAAAGTTCCAGCGTATTTCAAGCGGAAATACATTCCATTCACGTATGCGCAAATATCCTCGATAATATAATGAAGGGTGTCCTCATCCATATACTAACGGGCAGGCAAGCAGCATTTAACCAATGTGGTCTAATCTCATTGACTCAAAATCAGTCTTGCACTGCTCCAATTCACTATAAGATCTCTCCCATAAGAACAAAGTAAAACTTTGGTGGGTGCTTGGCTGATTCTTTCATCGGCCCCGAGTCATTCTGCAATATTCCGAATTCAGCAATTAGCTCAACAATAAAGAGTTGGGAGAAAAAATAAAAGAGTCATCAAATCCTTCCATAAAAAAATGAAAAGAATCCCTACAACTCAAAAGGGATGACATCAGAAGACTGGTTTGGTTTTTAACCGGCCACTGTCTATTTCAATATCACCTACAGAGAATAGGTCTTATTCAGGAAACTGAATGTCACCATTGCATGGAAGACGACGAAACTGCGGAACACATTCATGTGAATGCATGGCTTTAAGTCCTTTAACGAGACGATACTGCCTCAGAAAAAATTTTAATTTCTCAATATCATTAAAAGGATTGAGCCTATCTTGGCTTCTTAATACTGATTTTCTGGTACAAAATAACTTTTAGTTCTCAGTGCCTAATCAAAACTTTAAAAAAAAATGTTAAAAGCAAGATATACGCCAACCATCCGAAAACAATGCCAACTCTGAAAGCGAACGTTGAAGCCGAGATAGAGCCCCAATTATATGAAAGACTGATTGAAAATTTCGATAAAAGGATGAGGGTCTGCAAGCAGAGGCGAGGCGGCCATTTAGAAGATATTGTGTTCCATACATAATCCGCATCTGTCTACTTTATAAAGGAATAAAGCTTTCAAACAAACCCTGCTCCTCTTGTTGAAACACTCTTTATAAACTATCATAACTGCAGCAAAACTATCCTCGGACACGAATGATGTTCCCGAGGTACGTACGTATGCTCATACTTATCCACGATTCGTTAAAGATGGAATAGTTTGCGGTTCTGTCATATTCCGTTATAGTCCATATAGTCTTGGGTCCTTCATAACAACTAAAATAGCTTATTGGCGCCATATAATCCGCAACATTCGCCTTTGGTAGAGCATTGTGACAAGTGGGTAAAAACAGATCGACATGCTATTATTTATGGCATTCTTAGACTTTTCGGCTGTGTGAATGCAAACGTTGTTACAGCGTTTTGTTAAAAATAGATTTTGTAGTATGTAATTTCACGTGTTTAATAACTTTGTTGCGTTCATCTAAACAGAGAGCCGATACCACACGCTTTGAACGTCGTATGGAGCCTTAAGGAATTCATAAAATCGGTCGAAATCTCGACCTCTCTCTGTACTCAGATATTTCCCATAGTTCATTTCATCGTGATGACTAATGGCAACAAAGCTCAGTCAATATTGTAAATTGCAAAGCCCATCGAAAACAACTGTCGTACTTAAGAGATTAAAACTGAAAATAGATTTTCTTGTCGTGATTCTATCGCCAAGCTGAGCACATATTTACCAAGAAAACACACAAAATTCTAAAAATTCACAAAATTCACCCCTGGTGCTGGATCTAGACGGATCACACTTCAGAAGCGGTAAAATATGATTCATTGTTAAATACGATAATAATAATAATCTGCAGCGTTAATAGTACGGAACCCATAAACCAAATGTGGAGACTCATTCATTTACAAATCTAAATACGTGTACCATATAGCAACGCAGTCAACCCAAGCGACAGATAATGACAATTTAGCTTTATCAGATTACATTGCCAAAACAAGGAAGATTACTCAGGCATAAGGTGTCAAGAGCAGGAGTTGGAAATTGGGAGTCAAGAGCTGGTGGACGGAGAAGGAAATGGGTTACAAATTATGTACTGCAGAGCTCGGGTTATCTTCGTCGTCGTTCGTCTTCTCCTTCATTGCCCAAATGGATACTTCATTCCCGTTTTCCATTGCAGCAGTTGTAGCAGCAAAGCAAAACGAACTAAAACAAACCAAAGCAGAACACGAACCAAGAAGAGCAAAGCAATAAAATCCCTGAGATAAGAATATATTAAATTATTTTTCTATCGATTTGTCTATTAGTAGAGGCAGACAGACACTACCAATATGCAAAACGACGTGTATCCCTCCATTCATCATCCTAAGAAACAACACGTTGTCGCCGGCCTCAAAATAATGATAGATATTTGTTTTTTTTCTCATTGGAGGGTGTAACATTTTTGAACTCGACACATCACCACATGGCCAGAATTGTGCTGACAGCCGTTGGAAATTGTGTTCAGTCTACAGTGAGTCAGAAGTGCGTGCAGACAAAGAACGGTGGAATACTAAAATTGTATGTAAAGTGAATTATTGACTCTGAAGCCATTTGTGGCTATACGTATTCCAAACTGAACCGTTAAACTCAATCGAATGTGCGTCACGAAATGATTTCGGGCGGAAAGATAAGATATTGAAGTTTGTAATTAAAGATATGTATCTTGGTTGGCATCTAAGAAAGCCCTCTGTACTTGCGTTTTGTGATTCTAAGTTTGCTAAACTTATGATAATGACAAGAGGAAATAAGTGTACTATTCATTCATTGCCAAAATATTGAGTTTTTCAAGCGAAGCAGATGGATCCAAGGATTATTTTTCAAGGTACTCATTCGTAAAATATTGAAAGTGTTTTAGATTTGGTACCGCATCGGGCTACTCATTGAATTTAACGTTATTAAGGCTTACTTACTTTCAGTACAATGTGCACTGTGGTCCCTTTACACTTGAGAGCGCGCCACCTAATGGTATGGTAATACGATGGTAGAGCAAAGGCCTTTTTGCACTGCGACCAAATGGATCTATTGTGCCCCTTTCTTTCATAAGTTGCTTAATATTTCCAGAAAGTTGATTAGACCTTTTTGCGGGATCGCCTTCAGATCCTGTGCGAATCATTTTTCAACCATTTAGGATTTGTGTTCTCTTTCTCTCTTGTGGGGAAGTACTCGTAGACCATGTCACTCTTTGAAAAGCTACGGCTGAGGTCCAATTGGTTGGTGCCTTCTATCTTCCTTAGTATTTTTAAGTGACCAATGAAGATAGCTTGTCTGAAGTGGCTTGAGTGCTACATGATGTGAGGCAAGGTCGCAGTTGGGGTCGGTTCCATAGCCTATGTTATGCACAGACACGCGAGCCATTAAATGTTGTTCATTTTATTTACTGTTGAATTTTGTCTGGTCTTGCTCCACCACAATACCGCACCATAAAGCATGTGTGCCTTCACCATTTGATGGCGCTTATGCCAAAAAATAGCTGTTTTGTGGGCCATAGGTGTTTTAAAGCCTTGTTTATTATATATGCGGTTGTGATGGGGTCCTCAAGTGTGTTTTTTGTATCCAGAGTTACGCCTATTCCTTCAAGTGCACCACAGTCCCATCTATATAAACAGTTTATCAGTCTTTCCTTGTGAATGGAATAATTGTTGTTTTGCTGGGAGTAATTGAGAGTCCCACTTTTTTACACCAGTTCCAGGTAGTTGTTAGGGCATTTTACATGAGATCCCTGATGGTAATCTCATGGCATGCTACCTAAAGTGATGTCTTCCTTTTCTGCGCCTCTTCCAATGTATTCGAAGACATTCAGTGCCGGAGCGGTAGCGTTCGTTTGTTTAATATGTTCTAGCCACCGGAATCGATGAATTCTAGCCCGTACGATCAGGTCAATGTCGCTGTATAGCCCACATAGTTCCTTATATTTTATTTTCTAAATTCCGTTCATTGAGACGAGACCATAAGTCACTTGAAGAAGCTAAAGGGTCCGCCATCTAACGTTTTTTTTTTCAATTAGTGCTTATTTCGTGAATGGTAACACTTAGCTCATGTCTGGTTTGACAGATAATTAGTTTTATCCTTCCGCTGAACGAATATGGTTGTATATACGCTTGAACAACGCTGGGAAATATTGCGACATTACTTTGAAAATCATGGTAATGTTGCAGAATGTGTGCGAAAATTGCGTACGGATTTTGGAAGAAGAGAAGCACCGTCAGCTCCGTATGTTCGTTATCTTGTGAAAAAAGTGAAAGAAACTGGCATCCTCATCGATAAACCAAAGCGTGAAAAGCCAAAAACAGTGCGTACACCCGAGAATATTGCTGCTGTGGCAGAAAGTGTGCGTGAAGCGCCATCAACATCAATTCACCGTCGTTCTCAACAATTGAACATTTTGGAGACATCATTGAGACGAATTTTGCATAAAGACCTTGGTATGACGCCATACAAAGTCCAATTGGCTCAGGAGTTGAAGCCAACTGACCATCCAATGCGTTTTCGCTTCACTAAGTGGGCCTGCGATCGACTTAGAGAAGATGCCGATTTTGCCAAAAAAATCATCTTTTCAGATGAAGCTCATTTTGATCTTGGCGGGTATGTAAACAAGCAAAATTGTCGCATTTGGGGCACAGAAAACCCGCATGCATACATTGAAAAGCCGATACACCCAAAACGAGTCACTGTTTGGTGCGGATTTTGGTCCAGAGGCATAATTGGGCCATTTTTCTTCGAAAATGAGCAAGGAATGGCCGTTACAGTCAAAGGCGATCGTCATCGGGCCATGTTGAACGAATTTTTGTTCACAAAAGTTGAAGAGGAGGATATTGGCAACATTTGGTTTCAACAGGACGGCGCTACGTGCCACACAGCCGAAGCTACACTCGATGTTTTGCGCCCTGTTTTTGAAGATCGCATTATCAGCCGCAGAGCTGATGTCGTTTGGCCACCTCGGAGCTGCGATTTGACACCGTTGGACTATTATTTGTGGGTTGCCGTAAAATATAAGTGTTACGCCGACAAGCCAGAGACAATTGACGTTTTAAAGGACAATTTTCGTGAAGCCATTGGTGAAATACAGCTGCACACAATCGATAATGTGCTTAAAAATTGGACCGATCGTGTAGGCTACTGCATGGCCAGCCGAGGCAGCTATTTGAATGAAATTATTTTCCAATATTAACCGGAAGGATAAAACTAATTATCTGCCAAATCAGACATGAGCTAAGTGTTACCATTCACGAAATAAGCACTAGTTGAAAAAAAAACGTTAGATGGCGGACCCTTTATTTGTTCGTGAGAAGGAATTTTTATTTAGCTGTCTGCTTAGTTGAAAGAAATAGTGATTGGTCCAAAGAAACCGTTTCTCAAGTACACCACGGAGCTCAAGTAGACCAAGTCTTGTACCAACTCAAAACTATAGTCAGCCCTTGTGGCGTGCTGTCCGAGGTGTCAGGGAATGGCTGCGGTCGTACAAGCCTTTCAATTTGATATTGAAGAAATCTCATGATTGCGTATCCCTTTGTGGAAACCCCTTGTAATATCATATGCCTCATATGAAGCAGCCAGCGTCATCCAACACAGGCGAACAAGGTTGGCAATGGCTCTGTATAACTGGTCACTATAAATGCTGTCACAAGGAATATTTAAATCAATAAACTGGCAGTGGGTATAGATTGTAAATTCGTAAGATTTATGCTGTCGACGGCAAAGCCAAAACCAGACTAACAAAGACCTCTCAGATTGTTGATATATAGTTTTAAGCATTCACATAGTAGGAGAAAATCTTTTACGTGGTATGGAGGACATTGGTTCCTCTATATTTGGCTCTTTTTAAAGGCCTACCCCTCTATTTATGGGCATACTTTCACCCAACCACATTTTACAATATGTTACATATTAGTTGGTGTATGCTCCTTACCAACTCAATCCTCCTTTAAATAATTCGGCAGGTAGTCAGCCTTATTTGTCTTTGAATGGTTCATCATGCCTGACAACTGAACGTTGGCTCATAAACATTCTGTAGAAGTACCCCTTCTACATTTTCAGCACTGACTGTGATTTTACTATTACGTCCCCACTCTTATCTCTGCATGCTTTGTTTGGGTATTAGTATCCTCGCTAAGTTCTTTTCACATTTTAGTAGAAGCACCATTCCAGAGCGTTGATAGAGCGCTTTATTGCTTCTTAATTTTCTTCTTTTTTTTTATGAAAAGCCATGTTCTTTCTAACCAAATGTGCTCATAGTGTTTGTAAGCAGCTTTCGCCTTTCTTTGCAGCACCTCTTTGTATGTCTCTTGTTTTACTGCAAGCGATTGCCCACGCTCTTCGTCAAAGCAGAGGTTACGCATCGGATGCGGCATCTCTAATGTCTTGCTAAAAATGTCGCCACTGGTTTTCTACGTTTGACTTATAGAAAGGCTCTGACGGTCTCTTGCGATTGCAGCCGTTCATCGTTAAATTTCTTCACAGCGCTTCTCCACTGCTCGACGTCCGGGATGTACGCATTTGCACCTTGGCTAATACAAGGTTTTGGTCTAAGTCGATGTTGGTTACAAACGTCGTAACGCAGCACTTCGTTTTTGCTAAATAAAGTGACACAACAAGCTACAACGCACGCTTGCTGTGAAAGAGATGATGACACCACAAAATAATAGCTCGTGAGTGTCCGGCCTACGCTCGCACCAGCTGCAGGTATTTGGCGCTGATGAAGAGGGTGCTGATACGGACGAAAGAATGAGAATTTCAAGTAAAGGGAATATATAAGAAGTGCAATAGACTACTTCTTTGTCTCAATTCGCCGCTGCGCTGCCGGTTCCGCCTTCCTTCGAGTAATTATCTTTCATTTTTCACCTTGTACACTGTTGGCCCTAGTCCACGAAGGTTTTGCCGTAAGTTGATACAAATGGGAAGAATTAAAGTCTCAAGGAGTTGTTCTTGTTATTACTAGAAATAAAGAAAAAAAAACTAAGATGCCTCAAAAGTCGCAGCGGTTGGTAGGCAGATATGTACGAGTATGTACAATACATACTTTTTTTTTCTGATTTTTGGACCGATTCCTTTGTAGAAGGAGCAAGCTATGTCAAGGAATCGACAATAGTCATACTTGAAGATATAAATAAAGCTTGTCTTTAGGCATTCCGTAGAATAGAATTCATTCATTCATTCTGATAGACGTTTGGGCCGATTAAATTAAATATGTCCCAGCAAAAACGTATTCAAGGACTTAAAAAACTGGAAGGAACAAGCTTGAAATGCAAAGGTTGGAATAGATTTCACGTAGGCGCATTTTACTGGTGTAACTTACGGGAGACAGAGAGGATAGTGGAGTAAACTACATCAAGGTCAGCTCTAGAACACACAATATGAAATGAGTATCCAATGAATAAATAAAATAGCCAACTAAAAACGCGTGTTATTTTCTAGCGCAATAAAGAAACCTTAGCCAACTTGCATAATCAGTAAGAAAGCTCGCTTTCCAAAACAAACAAATAACCACCAGGTCAACGTATGAAAATTACCTTCCTCAGTTGGTCTATCGTCATCAATATTTCTCTCTTCGCCTAACTAACTTTGGCCACTCTAAACATTTATACACTTCTTAAATTACAAACTGAAGTATAGTGTTACCAACATATGTTGTCTACTTTCGGTTGGTTTGTTCAATTTTGCCGCTCATAACTCTCCATGGTCATTCTACCATTCTACCACAATAAAACCTCCAAAACTGGTTACCAACACAGAATCTACAACAAAGTTTGCTTCCACAACGAAAGGCAGCATACAAACGATGATAGCGACTATAAAAGCGAGTGACGAATTCAAACAGCAAAATGAACAGACAAAACAGCAAAAGCAACGAAACAGAGAGGAGAAGAAAGAAAACCAGAATGAGAATTACCTTAGCTACGTTAGCAACGTGTAATGAAGTTAGCTTAGCTGACTGACTGACACGATTTACTGGCTTTAGTTGGTCTTAACGGCGCACTGGTGTAACATTAAACTTACGAGTACTACTCGCTCTTAGTTAGTCAAGTGGAAAATTAAAAAATTAAAAAAAAATCTCAGTGTTGCACTGCGAGTGGTGAATGTACAACAAAAAATAGTGTATCTATCTCCATATCTACCTCCCAACAACAATGCTTAAATGGTAGCATTTACCCAAATATCCTTGAAAGTGTTTCTTCGCCCATGAAGTGCGATTAAAATGTGATATCGTACGGATAGTGACCCCAAAGAAAAGCGCTCCATACAGTCCGCAATGTCTGTGATTTACCCAAACACCGAAGAGAAAGAGAAACTTAACGACAATGAACCCATAAGTCTGGAGTTCATTGAAGACCCGTACATACCAAAGTTGGACAATTGCCTAACACCATCACTAGATGAAATAACCGAGTTCGATCAGAGATATATCGATAGCAACGGTAATGCTGCGAATTGTGCTGCAAACCATCAGCATGCCAGCATCTGTGATTGGTCCGATGAGACTGAATTGTACTTGAGAAATCTTACCTTAGACCAGATATTCTATGATGCACATAGTGATTTTGATAGCCTGGAATATCAGACGGCTGAGGCTGAGTTTGGTACCACAAATACAAAGTACACTAACAACAACATTCAACCACAGATGTCAATAGCAAAGCGTTTTCGTTTGAGATTCTTTACGAGACGTACGATGCGTGATGTTAAAGTAACTTTTATAGATTTTTCCAAGCCATATCTGGCCAAGATCTCAAGCAGTGAAAACTACAAAAAGTTTCTGAATATCGGAAGTCCAACAGCGACATCAGGTAAATGCCAACATTTCTACTATTTCCATTGAGCCTAACTAACTGACTGGTTGAACCATTGTTTGTCAAAATGGAGTGGAAGACTGAGGAAGTTATTTTGTGATTTTCACTTTATTTTGTTTGAAATTCGTTTTCCTTTCCATTTTTTGTTGGCTATGTTTTTATGTTTTCGTAAAGAAAATGGTTGGGTAGGTAGGTAGCTAATAGCTGCAGTTGGTCTGGTAGCGTATCTAAAGAAACGAAAAAGTTTATGGACAATGACTAGTCTCCGGGGTATTGATTGTTTTCCTTGAAGACAATTAGACGGTTATTTCGAATACCAAACTATTGCTAAATGTCGTGTTGATTTTAGTAAAATTGGTGGAAAATCTACGAAGGAATTATCTGTCGTCTTTAATCAAACACACAGACGTTCTAATATCACGCCCATGGTTCTACTATCGATAATTTTCTCCCAACTATGAATCACACAGTCTGACTGTAAGGGTTTGTCCTTTTTAATATTTTGTTTCGTATTCTATAACACAGCCATCTGTGATGTTGAGAGTGTATGTATATTCCGTCAAGTCAGACTTGTCAGCTTTTTCCGCTTTTTGATAAATGTTGCGTGGTTGGCAGACAGGATATGGTATGGCTATGTGTATAACTCATCGATTGCGAAAACTATTTGCATATGTACGATTGTTTGTAGCCGGAGATGAATTTTTATTCATTGCCATGGACACTGAAATGTTCTTAAGGATTGGTTAAAAGGAGGACGTTGCATTGGAATTATTGTCTGCGGAAATGCTGGAAAAGAGTAAGACTTATGTAGTTGTGAAAAAATTCGTCATATCCGTTGAGTTTGTTGTCGCCTAACCATTTTATTTACAAACTAAAGATTGAAACTTGCATCACTAGCAGATTGCATTACTACAGATTGAAACAGTAGGGTGCTTAGGGAAATTATTTCACATAGAAAGAGTAATGCTTGAATGTATTATAGAATGATGTTTAAAACGGTGCAAGACATCTAAGTTCAAATTTAGATGGCATACCCATGTTGTAGGTGACAACACAAACCTCTACCTATGAAGTACAATAGTATATCGCTCTTACTGTTTGAAGAAGGCAAGACAAGAACTAACTTTGAACGACTTTTGGGTGCTGGCCATTCGAGGTCAATGTGCCGTGGTGCTGGTTGAATCAAGTCCTGAAGACCAGAAGCATCGATGCTAAAAATCGATTAGGAAACTCACAAATGATATGCACAAGGTGATGCACTCTCATCTGCCTTCTGAAACATGAGAAAGTTGTGCCAAACTCGTAAGGCGTTATTAGAGAATCGGTTTGCCTTAACATCATACTCGTAGGCAGAACCAGCGTGCTTCAAATTCTATCAGCTGTGCACTCACATTAAGCTATCAGTCTCATTTAGATGGGTAGAAGATCTAGAGCGAATGTAATTCAACGCTCCGGTCCGCCCCGTGGTAAGCGAAGACTTCGCCTTGGTGGAGTGTGTTACTGGCTGAAAGGCCACGATAGCTTGAAAGGCTTATTTTTTCGGTCCAGGTCTACCTCGGAGTGTAGCGCAGCTTATGTCCTCCGATTGGGCTTCATCTTATCCTAACTTTACGTTGAAGTCATCAATTTCTTAGGCTCAACGTTACGCCTAGGAATTTTTAAATGATTTCTATTGAAAGCCCGTTCACACAATCATTGGTTGAGTGGAGGGCTTTTTGTGACTGACACATTTTCCAATAGCATTAACTTTCAAAACGTGCTTTCGTTTTTGACAGTTCTTCGATATTTGTATTGTTAGACAAATCATTATAAAAAGACTCATCAGAAGAATGCTTCCGCTTCATTCAAACTTATTTTCAAACGTATGGAGGATTACGTGATTCTTTTAGTCGTCATAGTCGACCAACAGAACTCGCTATTTGTCGTGTTGTGGAACAATTTCGTACTTTATGACGCAAAGCCAAAAGCTATGACGTAATGCTTACATTACGTGTGAGTGACGGAAGAACCACAATTGGCAATTCAGCGTCGATTGCATAAAGTTGGCTTATGTTCGGCCACTATGTGAACAATTTTGCGAAAAGCTCTCGGTCTACACACACACTAGATGCAGCTGGTGCAGGATCTAAAGTCACGAGACCATGGCTTGCAATAGGAGTTCCCACGATTTTGAGCGGTTTGAAGTCGACCCGTATTTTTATCGAAAAGTGTCTCTAATGGACAGTGAGTATTTCTACAAAAATATAGACGACATTGATTTGGACCATGTGTAATTCCAATAGGATGGGGCTATGTGTCATACTGCGCATGAAACTATGGAGTTACTCAGGACTCGATTCAACGAAGACATTATGTCGCGGACTAGAGAAGTAGCCACCCAAATCGTGCGGTTAAACTTGATTCGATTTCACCTTGTAAAGTCTTTGGTATATGCTTATATAACGTGAACGATTCAGGCTTTGGAAGCCGACATTCAAAACGATATTGGTGAGATAGAATCCTAAATCCTCGAAAGTGTTAGTGAAAATTATTGCGACAGTATACGCTTCACCAAAAATAGACGCGAAAGCCATATGCTTGAAGTTGTGTTCAAAACACGTCATTAACAATTCTTCATAATCATAATAAATAAACATTTTTAATTCATGTTCAATACCTGTTGCTGTTGTTTAAAAAAGTAACAAAGCTCTGAAATAAAAACTTCCTTTAGTAAGTTGTTCAATAACGTATTGACTGGCACCACATTTCTTGTAGTAGTGTACGCCTTGTCCTTGGTTTTATTACATACTATATATATTAATAATTATTGCAATCCCCACGGATTTATTGCAATTCAATCAATAAATACTAATTAGTAGCCGGTCTGAGGACAGGAAAAACAAACACAACCTTTTGGTGGTTTAATCGATAATGAATGAATTGCGATGTAAACGAAGAAAACCCAAGGGAAATTTGTAACAGTTAGCCGGTTAAGTGGTGGCACTTTCGGCTGCTCAGTTTAGGGGTGGGCTTATGGTTAAAAGAAAAAAAAAACAATTAAAAGAATCGACTACTTAAAAAAAAAAAAAAAAAAAAAAAAAAAGAATTCAACACTCAAATGGGTATGACTACACTTATGATGCCAAAACATGTGTTAAGTTTTTCGGAAAATGGGACAGAAAGAGAAAGAAAGATATTTGGGCTCAGTGGCTATTTCGCTCCATGGGTGGCATCCAGCACTTAATGGGGAAACTAAATAATTGGTGTAAATTGACTTGTTATTGTATTTTAGGCAACCATTTATCTTACTAGATTTTAGTGTTGAACCCCGAACCGTGTTGATAGGCGACACGCAATCTTTTCCAAAAGCAAGTGGGAAACCTTCAAAAAAAGATAAATGGAAAAAAATCGATTTACCGATGAAATATAAAAAAAAAATCAAAAGCGTACGTAATAAACACGAGTGATTTATTATTCGGAACCTTTTAGAAGTGCAATGGTATGAAAACAAAAGCGGTATCAAAAAAAGTTAACCGGGTTAACTGAATGGCAAAAAAACTTTCAGAAATGGAAACCGCTTTAGGGTGGGCCGCTATCTGCCGTTTTTTTTAACGGCCGAAAAGATTCAATTTTTTTTATAGCCGACTGCGTTCTTCTTTATTTTGTTTTTGCGGGATTTTTGGTTCTTACCTCGCGGACGAAAGACTCTCTCTATTGTTCCCTTATCCTTTCCTGTTTTCCCTTTCTTTTCCGCCTCTCGAAAACCTTTTTTTTATATAGGTATTTTATATGACTTTTTTTTTAATTCCTTTCCTTTTATTTATTTTTTTATCACTTCGACTTTTTTTCGCTCTTATACAGGGTGTCCCAAAAATCAACGTCAAACCGTAAACGGGTGATAGGTCAAGTGGTGTCGGTTATTACAAAATTATAAAAAAAAAATTAGGTCATGTACTTTTAAAATTATTGGCACTCAAAACAAAATCGAGAAATCCGACACCCTGTGACGATCTTTTAAGTGCTGTGACTGCAAGTCCTTACTTTTCTTCGATTTTTTTGTCACGTAACCCTGAGTAATTCTTCTGTAAATAACGGTCTAAAAGTGAAACATAACTATTAACTATATCGGTTTTAACTAAAATATTTTTTGTCCATCCATGTATCTGAAAATCATTAATCACCCGACTTGAACTGACTGTACGGACAAAAAAAAAAGTACTATGCCATTTTGGCAAGTAACTTTAAAAGATGGCGTATTTAGTCTGGATTCCAAAATGGTATGACACTTGCTACACTAACGCTTAATTGAAGACAAAAAAAATATTTTGATAAAGAAATCCGATTCTTAGTTAATTCTTTTTAGTAAGTTAAAAGTGTCGCTTTCGCTACCCAGATCCTCGGGGAGATTTCCGATTTCTGAATATTTCCTTTGGCCTGAGTGAACTTTTCCCCTGAATTGTATTGTTCAATGCGTTCAAATAAGTGAAGTGGTTGGGAGCTGGAGCGATGGAGCGGAATGCCTTAACTCTACTTAAGGCTGAAGACTACCCTTCAGGGGAGACAAAGTAACACACGGATCAAAAGTGGACTACTTCGCGCTGGACCCTTGCTCTGCTGGTGTTTACCCTCAGGGTTTTTGACCGTCCATCCTTCCGGTTTTATGTTGTCCTTCCAAGATACTGAAAGAGTGCACCGATGTCTGATGCGCCCATGGCTGCCCATCACAAACAACCACAATAATTAGAGAAAAGAAAGAAAAAAAGGAGTAGGGATGAGAAGAAGAGTCAAGCTTGTTGTGGTAAATTGTACATCTTACCAGATCAACCTATCGAATTTTACCAACTTGTTATCGATGCGATCGACCATTTCATTGACCTGTCTGACTCTATTGATGATATCCTTATTTTCGGCGACTTTAATCTTTCACAGCTAAAAGGAGTAGGGATGAGAAGAAGAGTCAAGCTTGTTGTGGTAAATTGTACATCTTACCAGATCAACCTATCGAATTTTACCAACTTGTTATCGATGCGATCGACCATTTCATTGACCTGTCTGACTCTATTGATGATATCCTTATTTTCGGCGACTTTAATCTTTCACAGCTACAGTGGACTCTATCAGATGATAAATCGCTTCAAATGCCAACTCAGCTAAGGAATGTCTCTTCTTAGATCGCTTAACAGACTTAAGTCTATGCCAAGTCAGTGGTTCAAATTATATGGGCAGGCAATTAGACCTTATATTCACAACAGATTCAATTAACTACTCAGTCTAACTTTGTCTCCTATCTCTCTAATCATTCCAGTCCACTCCCCCCACGACTCTCATATAGCAAACTTTCACAAAATCAGTGACTATCTCAGCAGATCCCTCTTTAACTTTCACAACCTAAATATACGAGTAAATGATGCCTTATCAACTTTTTATAAAGATATTTAATTCTTTTAATTCTTTTTCCTTTTACGTTCCATTTCCCCGCCTTAAAACATCATCTACTAGTCCTCCCTGGTTTAATCGCAATCTTCGTTCCTTACAGAATAAGAGATACAAGTTATGGGCTGTTTTCCTTCGTACCAGATCCTTTTCCGACTATTCCAACTATCTTGATGCTTATCTTCATTTCACCGAACTTTACGATTCCCTTTACCAGCGCTACCTTAACAATGCGTAAGTCAACCTTATAAGCCACCCTAAGTCCTTTTTCCAATTTGATGATGACAACAAGTCATCAACCGATCCACTCACCATTGCCAACCTATTTGCCATCTTTTTTAAACAATTCTTCACCAACTACTCCTTCGTACCAGATCCATCCTATTTTAGTTACCTACTGAACTTCTCCAATGGCCCACTTCTCTCTCACATCTTGGACCCGTCTTATATCTAATATAAATTACACCAACTCAATGACGAATTCACTCCCTGCCATGTTTCTGAAAAAATGTTCTTCCTCTCTTTCCCTTGCCCTTTCTAATCTCTTTCGTCTCTCCTTTTCACAAGGAGAATTTCCGCAGGCTTGGAAAACCTCCTTCATAACCCCGATCCACAAGAAAGGATCGATGAATGAAATAACCAACTATCGTCCCATCGCTAAACTCTCCCATATACCCAAACTCTTCGAAAGTATTTTGTATGAAGCTCTAAGCAGCCATCTCGGTCCCCTTCTTCTTATACTAACTATAAATGATCTGGATATAGGATCATCAAACACCCGTCTGTCTCCCTTTACGTCGACGATACCAAATTTTTAAAAACCATTTCCTCTCCCCATGACTTCTTCCTCCTTCAACAAGACCTTGATAGTTTTTCGATCTGGTGCCTCAAAAATTGTGTGGAACTTAATATCGCCAAATGCCAATTCATCACCTTTTCACATAAGCGGAACCAATCTCCGCCCTGACTCTACCTTCTCAAGAACCAACCTATCACCTCCGTTCAATCTCTTCGCGACCTCGGCATTTTATGTGCCGTTTACATATGGATGAGATAATCTTCAAAGCCACCTCTGCACTCGTTTTTTGTAAAACGATGATCCAAAGAATTCACCAACCCATACGTGACCAGGTCCCTCTATATTACCTTTGTTCGCCCCCTCCTAGAGTACACCAGTCAAGTACGGTCCCCATATCATCGTGTTCATATCTCGAGAATCGAAAGCATCCAGCGCGGTTTTCTTTGATTTGCTCCTCGAGGTATACCCTGGGATGATCCTTTTACTCGAAGCTTGTTTTAAGCCGAATAAATGGGGACATTCACCCCCACCAAAATTAAATTAAATTAAGCAGGGCCCCCAGTAGTATTTTTTCTGAATAAGGTCTATTAGTAAAGGATTTAAGTATTTTATATACGAAACCGGAGGTCGTTGGGTCTGTTTTCAACATCAGTAATTAAATCATCCATATCTAAAGATCCATTCACAGCTCAGCGAATGCGAATGAGCGAATATTCGCAAATTTTGACATTTCATTCACAGCTACTCTTCCCTTTAGTCGCAGCGACCTGCGAACAAAACAAAACAAAACAGGAGAATTCTGAGGTTAAATTCGCGTGAATGTTTTGGTCGTGCGAGTAAAATTTCACAGCTCGCAAAGAGCATTCGCTAATTCTCGGAGAAATTACCAAATTTCTTCGCAAAAACTAAGTGAATTTGAGTTTTTTCCTATTAATCCACAGATAAATTAAAATCTGTGCTTTAAGAATAGTAAAATTGTCACTTTTCAGACTGGCTTCAATGTACTAAACATGATTTGTTCGTAGTCAACTAATTGGCTGAGCTATGAATGGACCTTAACCCTAGAAAACTAAGGTTCGTCGATTCGACGAACACTTTTTTTTATTTCTTTAATTTCTCTCTTGCTTTTTCCGCGATCCCTTTCGTTCTTCGTATAGCTCTAGTCATCCATGAGTTCCTGTTGTGTGCGGACGCAATTTGTAAATAAATTTTTCTACAAATTGGGTTTATACTTTGCGTCGTCGATTCGACAAATGATTAGTCTTAATGTACTAAAAAATATGATTAGTCTTCTAGGGTTAAGGCTGTTCGTAATATCACATATGTTACATATGTATGTATAACGTTTTACCTGGTTGGGTTAATAGGTCACCTCAACTCCCCAATTTGCTGTAATAGTAGCCCAATAGGAGGGTGTAATATGTTGGGAACTCCTCCGTCACCATCTCTATTTCAACATCTTGACAATATGCTCTCGGGATAATAAGTTACCCATAAAATTTCTCCTTAAAACCCAATCTGAACCAAGTCAATGCACTGGAGCTTATCTAACATCGTTATACATGCGTTGGTTCGAGTGTTCAGTTACATTTGCATTGTCATACATGACAAAGGAAATGCTAGGTCCAGGCTGTGGGAAGACTGGTAATTTGAAAGTTGAAAACACGCGTTATGTGAATCGGAAGGTTGTCGTGAAGAAGCAACCTACCTGAGGTCAGTTTCCCACGCCTTTCTTTTTTTGAATGCTTCTCTCATATTGTACAGATTGGTCGCGTAAAATGTTGCATTTTTTTGCATTTTTGGTTTCACCTCTTTGCATTTTTGGTTTCACTCCTCTTTAAGTCTCAAAGTGATCAGTGGTCTTAATGCTGCCGATGGTGTGACATTAAATTTCTTTGGGTAGTCTGTGCCTTCCTCATGACCGGTAACAATTCGGTCTAAAATACTCGTCGAACTTTCGTCTACAACTACTTTTTTGTACATATTTGCGAAACCCATCTTCTAAATTGTCTTGAAAGTTAGCGCATATACATTACATAGTACCGAGGAGTAGGTTAGTCATCTCTGCTAATATTTTTATTCTTATTCGGCCATGTTTCACTTTTTCCATAATATATATGTTACTTATACAAAAGTGTATAATTGTAAGTAATTTAGTATTTTTACACTCAGATAGTGAGAATCACACACTTAGATGACCCTGGTCAATACAGCTCGTAGAGTTCGTGGTTATATATTCTGCTCTAAAACCCTTTTCTGTTACAACCTCTTGTAAACGCACCAGTGACAGTTCGCTACTTTCTGCTAATGATATCAATGTCATCAGCGGAGGCACGTAGTTGCACAGACTTGAAAAAAATGAGCCTCTAGTGTTGATTTATTAGTTCCTCGCAATTTTCTCAAGTATGGTAGCAAAGAAGTCTCATTCCAGCTCATCGCCTTGTCTAATCCTTTTTTTTTGTGACATCAAAGGACTCGATGAGATTGCTTCTGACCTTTACGGGGCAACGAACGTTCTCCATCACCATTTTTCACAAACTATACATCGCTCTGTGGACCTCATCTCTATAGTTGCTGCTGTGGGGTGGTATGGACCAATCAAATAGTTGGCAAATGATTCAGTCCTCACCCAATACGGCGGCAAGATTTTGGGTCTCAATATTAAAATGTTAAGGTGACAAATGCCTCTATAATTATCACAGTTTAAAGTTCCTTCTTGCTTGTGAATCGGGCAAATGTTGCTGAGGTTCCGATCCACAGACAGACTTTTTCTTCCATCCAAATCCTAGAAATGAATTTGTACGTGATCTGTACCAAGTCGAGTGTTGGCGAGAATTTTGCTTCATCGTACAAGTTAAATGGTTCGTGCTGCATGACAACGGAGTTTGGATGGTCCCCACTATTAAACAGACTGCCGAAGTAGTATTCCCATATCCTTGGCAATGATTGTGAGTCTTATCAAATTTCTTTTTTCATCTTTACAGGTTTCCAGATCTTGTTGGCTTAAGAGTTTCTTTATATCTTTAGGTAAAATGGTATTTCTTGTTTGCTCCAAAGAAAACCATTTATTCCTTCTCCTTTGCTTTTACAACGCAATACTGTCGTTCTTCTAGGCAGCATCGCTGCTTTGTTTCATGTACTTGCCTGCATTCTTTTTCATCAAACCAGAGATTTCTGTCGAGAGGTTGAGGGATACGCGATTGATGAAGGTTCTGGCGGATTGTTGTGATTGCAGCCGTTCAACGTTATAGTGATATTGCTTTGATATCGTGAGTACATTGAACCGCTTGTACAACCACTCGCATGTTCTAAGTCCGCCGCTTCAGGCAACGGAAATGCGAGAAAACGCTTTCAATTTCTTGTCAGGTCCTAAAAGATGCTATGATCCAACTATTCCATCCAAATTTGCGCATGCCGTAGTAACGTCAAATAGAATGGGTTGTGTGGTTTTCATGGGTGTTGGTTTTGAATGTTTGAAGGTTATTACGAGGGAAAGAACTAGCCTCATTTAACTCCATTAACCTACAGCGGCGCAGTTAATCCATCTAGGATTACAAACATGTGTACACAACATGAGTATGAGGAGTATGTTTTTTTTTTTTTTTTTAATTTGTATATAAAAAAAAAATTGTTTCTGGCACGACATACAAATGAACCTACGTGGTGCGTACGTACACATGGGGTATTATGATTTTCCTGCGACTGACATTTTAACCTTAACATTCTCTTACATACTTTCCGCCCCATAAATTTCATTGAAAGAAAACAAAAAGGTGCACCCTGGTGCTCCATTACCCCTTCTAGCTTTCCAGGAGGCTTCTTTTAACTTTTTAACCACCTTGCTCTCGACAACTTCAGCAGAAAGTTATTCATTTTACAAAACTCCTGACCCACTTTGTTGACTTTGAAAAATTGGAGCGTAGAATTATTACAAAGGGAATAAATTGTTGGTTATTAAAACAAAACTGGGGTGGATGAAAAAACAAAAAAAAAAAAAAACACTGTAAACACGCCACTCTCTTTTCACTATACATGCTCGTAGATGCTGGAAACTTTAGTTTCATCAAAACCAATTGAACATGAAATGAAAATGCTTTCACGGTTTGATTATTGTGCTTCGTGCGTATCTCTTTTCATTCATTTACTTCAATTTCCATGAATAGAAAAAAATATCAATGCAAAGACAAAAGTTATTTAGCCTTGAAATCAATAAAACAACCTCTGTATCCGTGATACATAGCATATATCACTCCACTCTAGTGATACTTTCGAAAGCACGAACTAGACGACTACCTGTACACTTGCATCGAAAATGAATTCGCTTTTGTTATTACAAGTTCATAAGCAGAATTCGAATGCTCGAATGTTTGTAGATAATTAGCAAAGAATTGGTATCTACATACATACATATGTAAACGTAATTTGTGCGGATATAGGTGTACAGATACTTACATATGTGAGACTTTCCTATACGCAGTGCAGCCCTATAATTAATTCCCTTCTGGCAGGCAGAACTGATGCAGCGAAAGTAATGTGCTCATACGTACTCGTATAGGTAATCATACTCATCGGCGCCGTACTTGATATCCATTAAAGCACTTATTTTTCGTTCAGTACACTGATCCGTTCAGAATCGAACTGTATTTGATGCATTATTAATTAAGAGATTATATATTCCTTCCTTCAATCGATAATGAATTATAAAAAGTTCAGGTTAACGAATGGGCAATTTTCTAGTGCTTTGGATGGCCGTGTAATAGTAAGCCGGGTACTCATACTCGTATTTGTATATTGGTTATATTTGCCAGAAGCGTTGTTCTTTTATTTATCGCAATCGATTCACTTTGCCATGTTGAAGATGATTCATCATAGGAATTCTGGAACTTTTGTGGACAGGAGAAAGTCTCGGTTGCGGCAGTAAAACATGACTTCATTCTCCGTTTGTCTTTTTATTTCTATTGTATTGTCGTTTCTTTTATTTGTATTTTTTTTTTTTTTGCATGAGATTTTCTTGACTATGCCATTCTCTCTTCTTATTCTCACATGATAATTAATGAAACTGTTTATTGTTCTCTTCTTTATTTTCATGCCGCCTCTGCCGACACATGAAGTATGTAAGTAACCAAGGAGTTGTTGGTTTTTTGCTTTTTCATTTCTTCTTTTGTTGATAAATTTGAAACGATTCAAACATTGCTTTGAAATATTTAAAAATGGATTTATTTATGTAGCACACTGCAAAAGGTTGTTATTCTATGTTCAACCTGATTGCGATGCCATCCACCCCATGTACGAAAGAAGTGTATCCACAACACTGAACTTTCTTCATATCTGTATGAAATCGAATAACTTTGAAATTCAAAACTTTGTTGTTTGTTTGTGTGCCATGAAACATGCCAAGGATAATAATAAATACACAAAAAAACAAGAATGTGAGAGAACTGGAATTGGGAGTTGGAAATTTATTGCCTCAACCAGTCAAACAAAACTTCTGCCAATTCGCAGCCATCTCTTACATAATCTCAAGGTCAAATTCCTCTTTTCGTCGCTTAAGTGGGTGCTTTTGTTTAACTGAAAATGTTAAACACGTGCCAAGCCAAGATGGCAGTTGAACATATTTGTAGCTTCTTGTTTTATTTCTTCTTTTATCCAGCCTTCCCTATTACAAGAGCAATAATTCATTTGGCGATTTCTACTAACCTACTGGTCCAGGGTGAATTTGGGCATCAACCGGTCAACTGCCTCCAGTTACACACTCAAAATGGTTGAAGTTCCCGCTCTCTTGGGCACGCCGTTTTCTTCTTGGGCATCGTCCCTCTCGCTAGGAATCAGCTTTAATATTGGATTCACTCGATATGCCGTAGACATATCAGGCGATTGATGTATGATTTGCTAACCAGGTCAACGTTAACGCAAGCAGGACTAAAAACTACTTGAAAACGTTGCATTAAAAATTGACAAGGACAGTGCTCCACTAAAGCAAATATGCCTGTTTTAAGGAAGTTCTTATCCTTTTTGTTCAAAAATTCCTCAAAGCCAATTTCTAAGGTGATTACTTTAACTTCGAAAAATGTGGTACTCGGTAGGATACAAATCTGATGGATGAGGAAAAATTTCATATTCCAACCTCGACTAGCTTCAGGAGCATATGTGGTCTTGCTACTTATGTCACAATTTGGTATGCATTTTAGCAGTATAACCCTGCTGTGATTGTTCCTTTGCCTTCGAGAAACGAAAAATGCAGAACTCAATCGCTCGTCCACCATATTATCACCATTACCTATTTTGGGTATAGTTCTACCTTGACATGTCCCCTGGGTGCCTAACTCACTCCTGACCTCTTATTATTATTGTACATCTTCCAATTTTCGTCGCAGGTGACGATTTAACGCCTAAAAGGATTCAAACAGAGTCAAAGATAATGCTGCATTACCTTCGCAGTGTTTTTGACTTTTCAATGCCTGAAAGGTGACGACTTATGATTGGAGTTAAGAGTTTGAACCTTGAAGCAATACAAAGAACAGTCAAAGCTGGATCTTCTCGAACAGCTGCTGCAAGTATTATCTTATTTTCGAACGAAAAATCTACTTTGCCATATTTGGTAAACCAGATTCGGACAGTTCTTTCATCATACGAAGCCAAATCAAAAGCACAATTAATTTTCCGAGTCTCTGCAGCTGTGTTGATTTTTCTTCCGATGTTAAGGAGACTGATGCTTCTATAGCGTCTTCCCTATTGTGGGTCGGGCAAATCATGCTCTCATACGATCAGGCTGCCTCCTGCCGGCACTTTTCATCAAACCAGGGGTTTTGTGGACATGGTCAGGTGAAATCCGACGCCTTTTTACCATAAATGCCACTTATCTTCAACACTTGATTCAGGTTGTAAAGTTTTTGATGAGAAGCAGAGGGTTAACCAGACAAAGGCTCTGGAAGCTTGTTGCAATTGCAGCCATCCAATTTAAGATCACTTTATGGTATTTCCCCGATCTTGCGGTGTCTGATATATCCGTAGATACATACAATACATTATGTGCGATATATTGTTTCTTCCTATAGTTTAATGTAAAGCGAACAAATTCGGATATCGTTCAAATGTCGTTCATTCAATCGCATACATTTTTGAAAGTGGACCACCGTGTTTCGTGCTGTAGCATGCTTTGCGGGATGTCGTAAATTGCATTGCAAATATCTATTTTCTTTCAGCTCCGTGATATATCGCGGGTTGTTAGCGAAGACTTTACTTTTAATGTACCTACCCCCCTAGAAAAAATTCGCCGAAGTTTATTCTGGAGACCTCTGTGGCCATGTGTGGCCGTGAATCAAGTTGTACTGAATTGGCTCTCAAATCGGAAGATTCGGTATTTGATCCCAACCACACCCGATTTCAGTCAACTAAATTCATATAAGATCAGTGGTTGATTAGAATTTAGTCTTCCTATTAAATGTTGGATGCCATCCAAGGAGCGAAATAACCACTGAGCCCAAATATCTTTTTTGCTCTTTACATCCTATTTTCCACAAAAAACTTAACACAGCCTTGGGCATTATAAATGTATTCATACCCACTTAAGTGTTCAGTTTTTTTTTTTTTTGAATTGGACGTCTCAAAAGCGGCTGATAATGTCCCTTCAGTTTTTTGTCTAAAGTTATTTTCCCTACTGAGGTTCTTAGATTTTCACTCAAGCTTCGTTCCAACTCACAAATGTTTTTCGGTGGTGCTTGATGTTCTGCTGGGCCCTGCTGTGAAACTATTCAAAGCTGAAGAATATTCACGCACCCGCTCAATCGCCGAATATTGTAATGTGAACAAACTTGTCGGCACGCACTCACATAAGAATCGCTCAATGACGCCAACCTTCTTCAGAAGCATTTATAATTTTCTGAGATATTCATATTTTAAAACACAAATCTGAAACCGGACGCTATTGGTTCAGTGCTGAAGGAGCGCCTTGTGTCGATTGATTAACGCACTCGTATGTTTAATATGTTCGTTCATATTAAACTGAGAAAATCGTGTAAATAGCTACGATGGTACACCGTTCCGCGTAATGCGTTTTGGACAAGGCGTCCGCTCACCTATTCTTGCCTTAGTATGAGGGTTACAACAAATCCACACCTGAATAAACGCTGTTGCTGCTGTATACTCTGTAGAAATCACTTGATCGATCCCATCGCACTTTTTGGATGGCGGTAATATCTGCGTTGTTCTGGTACACTTGGCATGTTCAAGGTCAAAGAATTCCATGTGCAAATCCGAAAGTCATTGCCACCATAATTTGAAGTAGATTATTAATTGTTTCGCAACAGTGGGGCTTTTACATGGCCTCGCACAACTTCGTTCGATGTTATTAATCTGTGGGGGCCTTTAATAAACAAAATAAAATGATGTCGCCGTGTGGAAAATACTCATTCTGCTCGGCGTTCATACTTTTTCATAGGCGGAAGTTTTGATTTGTAAAGCCAAATGATGATGAAGTATTGAACGCATCCATATAATGTTGACTGCTATTTGAAATATGACATTTAATCAACATTAGCGCGACATCGGAAATCGTGTTATTGTGGTTGGCCTTCACAAATATGAAGTGGAAAAATCCGATTTCTGTCGGATTTTGCGACTGCTTGAACATTTTTAACTTTGTATATCGTAGTGATACAATACGCTCGTACCTCCAGTCAGATATCGAAGGATCTTCGTTTGTTCTACAATACATGTCCCAGCCATCCGGAGACTAATGCGCTCTTTTCCGCTCTGTTATTGTACAGCACGTAAACCTTTTGTTGCCAAAACTAGGCTTTGTATAGCTCGCCTCTATTGATAATGTCATATACGGCCTAGTACATTTTACATTCATCTTGAAACTTTATTATTAAACCTCTGCTCATAATTGGAAGAGAACGAAGTACCAAATAAAATCGTCCACCTTTGCACTGGAATAAAATATTTAAATTTTAGCAGGTAGATTTAGATTTTCAGCAAGTATGTCGACAATGAGCATTGAAGATAAGACGAGTATAGCATTATCCGAAACAGTTCGAAACACACTGGTGATTCTTACTGCGCTAAGGTGCACGGATTTGACTGCTCGCATGTAAGACTTCACTTGTGTGCCACTTCACCGTTTTTCCATTGCCTACATGAGTATAGAACTCGCAGCTCCAGCAAGAAGGAGTTTTTTATTCTGTTTTGGCTATCCGATATTGCTTATCTCCCTTCTTAATGCACTTACAATTTTCGATTATTTCTCGCATATCTGCTCTATATGTAGACGACTGTTCAGTTCAGTTTTATGATGGGCGGTTTGCATACCAGTGCTCGCTAGCCTTCAACGTACAGTTGCAATTATTTCGTTGCTGTAAAGTTTAAATTCTTCTAGTGTTTTTGTTTTACAACCGTCACGGCAATGTCACTAGCAAATCCAACAATCGACGCTTTGTATGGAATCTGTATAATTTCATCGTAGATAATATATACCACCGAACATACCCACCGAATAGTGGGCCTAAGACCAAGGCTTGCGGCACATTGCAAAAAACTTCGTACGTCATACAGGAGAATTCTGTTGGAAAAAATAGCTCGTTATCATTTTACGAAGATATACCCAGTTTAACCGGCAGCTCAATGTGCGTTGATACAATCCGCATTCCTTCAATACCCGTAGAAATGCTGGTGTTTATATGAAATTATCCAAAATGATCGAGAGAAAATTGAGAGAAGTTTAACAAACAGCTGATTGAACTGACACTTGACACTAACACTGATACATTGTTCTTATTTCTTTGTCTTTCCAAATATTTCGTTTGCAATCCCACATTTTAAATACACAACTGATTACCTGCCCGATGATGAAAGAATGATGAGAGCGCGAGAGAGTAAAATGTTTCAATTCGATTTGAAAATGTTTATATTTATGAAATTTCAAATCGGTTAAAAATTTTCAATGCGTTTTATAAGCAGGAATGAACGTATGCGTGTTTAATATTTCAATGTGGTTTGAAGTGGTGTTTATATGAGCGTATTGAACCAATACGGATTGCTTCGACGCATGTTGAGCTGTTGGATAAACTGGGTAATAGTCCGATATTTCAATCCGGTAAATAAAATTTACCCAAAACATCGTGATTTAGTAGTTCGCAAAGATAAGGCAGAGGAAGTTGCTAGACTTTATCACTTTTTTTAGTGGTTTTCCTACTTCTGATATGCATTGCACTTGCTGGTCATCATCATCCCGAGTGCGTTAACGCTGAAATGTTGTTCTTGTTCGGTGGTATACTGTTCTTAGTTCCGCGACTTCAGGTGTCCACCAGTGTACAGGAGGGTGGTGTTTTCCCTTTCCCAACCAAGTCATTGATGCATTAATTTTTAATGGTGATTCCTGACTTACAAATCCCCATCGGTTCTAGCTGCAATTAGCGCTTCACTATCGACGAAACTTAGAAGATTTTAATCCAAGATATTGATGTTCCACGTTAGACCGTTTGGGTGTTGTCCAGTTAAAATAGATTGCTGAATCGGTGCCGGTGGTAAACCATATCATTCACGGGCCAGTTATTATCTCTCAGCAAGTGGCTGCTTGCCAAAGTGATATAGAACCTGATGTTGCAGTGTTTAAAATGTTTGTAGTTCCGATGTTAGCTAAAATAATATCTAGAAAAGGAAATGCTTTATGGAGGTCCATAAGCAACGGATACGACGGATAAAGTAAGTTAACTTTCTACTTTTTTATCCTTCAAGTTCTGTGGCAGCTCACACATTCACGCATTGAAGTTCACACATTCACATATTGAAGTTCACAAATTGAGAGTAAGCACTTTCATTGGTGGAAGCATTGAGAGAATATAGAGAAACTGCCATTGTCATCACCCGGGTTTATAATAGCGCAACATATATAGGGTTTTCCAATAAGGACTCGACAATTTTTTTTTTAATTAAACCCAAACCCTTTGAGATATTTCAAAAACTTTATTATCAGCTTGAAGTACAATCAAAACATTTATGAATTTAACTCGACTTCGTTCATATGGCCACCGAGGGCACGGTCGATTCGTTGGACCCAATTTTCAACGACTCGGCCACACATTTCGGTCGAAACGGCCGCTATTTCGCGTTCAATGTTGGCTCTGAGCTCTTCCAACGTCGTCGGCGTGTTGGCATAACGAGGCGGCCAATCGACTGGCCCATGTCTTGAGATAACACGCTCACACCATACTTACTCTTCTATAAATCAATCGATTGTAGCGTGTGCTGTGTGGCTTGTGGCATCGTCCTGTTGAAACCACATGTCGTCCAAGTCCATATCTTCCAATTCGGGCCAAAAAGACCATTCACAGTAACGTGACGATCGTTATCGTCGACGAAAAAATATGGCCCAATAACGCCGCCGGCATGCAAACCGCACCAAACAGTTATTTTTTGTGGATGAAGTGGTGATTCATGAAGCACATGTGGATTTTCACCCGACCAATAACGCATATTTTGCTTATTTAAGAAACCAAAAAAGCCAAAAATGAGCTTCGTCACTGAAGATGATTTTGCGATGATATTCATCATCTTGGCGCATCTTCTCCGGAACCCAATCGGAGAAGTACGTCGCTTTGAATGGTCCATCGGCCTCAATTCTTGAGTCAGCTTGATCTTGTATGGATGTAAACCAAGACGCTTACGCAAAATATGCCATGATCAGACCACATGAGCGATGCAAAATTCTTGAGAACGCCGTGGAATTTTTTTTTTTTTTTTGGAACTTAACACTCAAGTGAGTATTAATACACTTAAAATGCCTGAGCACGTGTTAAGTTTGTAGGAAAATGGGACAGAGAGAGAAAGAAAGATTTTTGGGCCCAGTGGTTATTTCGCTCCATGGGTGGCATCCAACATTTAATGGGGAGACGAAATTATTAGTGTAATTGGACTTGTTGTTGTATTAGAGGCAACCATTCGTCTTACGTGAATTACGTTGCCTGAAAAAAGAATGTCTTTCGGACGAGGCTGGGATTCGAACACTGAACCTTCCGATTTGGAAGCCACGATCCACTGATTTGGATCGTTTGCTACGGACGCTTGAACGGCAGCGATATTTTCGACACTTCGACAAACCCGTAGTCTCACTGACACGGCAACATCACACGATGAATATGTAGACTCAAATTTTTGCACTAAACTTGTTATTGACTGTCTACTAGGGCGAGAATTACGACCGAAAATTGGAGTTAACGCTCTTAAAGTCGCAGTCATCGACTCCGAATTTCGGTAGAAAATTTTTATAATTTGCAGACGTTGCTCGTTCGTGTACTTTACCATGATGAAAATGTTGAGTTTACTGAATAAATTGACAGTGACAGTTTGATGATTAGTGAAAGAGTGCGTTCACAAATTAAATTCAAAGTTGTCAAGTCCCTATTGGAAAACCCTTTATAGTAGTATTTGTCCAGGATCATTTCGAAAATTTTGATAGCAGCGTTAATTTTGATGGGGGCTCACGCCCCCATTTATTTTGCTTAATACAATCTTAAAAACTTAGGTGACATATAACACCTATATGTATATGTAAACGTAATCTGCAGAATGGTCCGAGTACTTCTGAATGGAAGCGTTTCCGCAAACTTATTGATTGCGTCGATGACCGAGTCATTTCCAGTTAGGTTTTTAATTCACGAACTGTTTGCTCTATAAGATCTTGAGCTGCTTCGCAGTAATTGAGATTTAACTGCAGGATATTAATAGTTTTTTTTGGATATAGTTTCGAACAAGTTTTTCCTATTACCCGTTATATGCCCAGGTTCGACGTTATTGGTCTCGCAAACTAAACAGTTTGGATTGGCATTTTCAAAACACAATTTTAATTCACCGCATCTAATACCCCGTTCGGTCTCATAAGTTTTTCCAAAGGAACTCGGGGCATCTAAAGCAGCGTTTAAACCAAATTTCTTCTCGTATTCGACAATAAACTAAGCCAATTCGCAATTTTTTTTCTTCTTGTTGAATTCGAATTAACAAGAGTAGGAGATTTCCGCTTGGAGTTTTTCGGATTCGGCCTACATTCGTCCCTACTTCGTGATATGTAGGATCCGCCTTTATTTTCCGGATTCGTATACTGACAAATGATACATCTTTGGTATTTTTAATTATATTCGGGGAGCGATGGTTTTTAGTACTCGTTACCCGCTTTTTCTTGGTTACCTAAAACCATGCTTGTGCCGACTTTTCTTCTTGATTGGGTTTCTGCTTTATCTTCGACTTGTTCTATTTTCCTTGGATCAGTTTGATCATGGCTGTTGTTTCCACTTATATACCTCGGGGAATTTATTCGCGTCTTTTTCAGAGGAGGATGTTTAGATTGTTGCTCCTCGGCAAGATTCCCTGCCTGTCGGGATCTGATCTGTAGCTAGCTGTACGAATCTATGGAATCTGCATCCCGTGGTAATAATTATTTGGCCAATGGAATCTTATGTGGAAACAACTTCAGACCAAGTTATAAAATCCGCCTTAGTGTTAGTCGGGAAATGTCCACCCTATGAATCTTCTTCATTCCGAATAGGCTGATGAATATTTGGTCGTGTCAGATTAAATCAGCACTCCGCTCCTCAAAACGAGTGATTAACTTTCTTATCATGTTTGCCCTGTGAGTTGTTGCAGCATTAAAATTCTGGTGGTATTTTATCTGCGTTCTTAATGCAATTTAATCCACTCTACATACACTTTTACTTAAACACAGATTTGGGCGGTTTAAGCCGTTCATTTATGACCAAAAGATGTAAACTTTCATCGGCAGGCAACCCATTCGCAACTTTTCATTCCAGCTATTGCTCAAAAGAGTAGATAGTTTTTAGTTTTAATGTAGAGCCGAAAGACCTCGCAGCTAGTGCTCTCTCTTTTTTAGCATGTAAATTTATTTATATGGCAAAAAATTATAATAATAATAATAATAGTTTTCATGACTTTTTATTAAAAGATATTAAAAATAAAGTAAGTAATACAATATTTTACAGTTTTTTTTTAAAGCACAAAGTCTTTAGGTTTGGCTATAAGCCGTCTACCAGATTGACAATTTTGCATCTTTATAAACATATTTAAAAATAAAATTTAATAAATTATAACAAAATAAATAAATCAACAAAATTAAAATAAAATATAAATATGTATATCATTTTTTTCAAAAATCTCTGTAATGTATTTAAACAAATGCAAAATCAAACAGATCTTAACTAAAGCTTAAGGAGTTGTCACTTTGACATTTGGTTTGGTTGGCTCTCTGGGTTTCCGGCAGCTGACCAGAAAGGATGTATTTCTCGGGACAATCAATTTTAAACATGTGAAAACAAATCTTTATTTAATTAATAAATCTTTTGAAACTCTTGAATTTTTAAACAATTGAAATGTATTACAAATTGAGGACGAGGATAAACATTGTATTAAATAGTGTGATATGAGTAGCACAGAAGAGGAAAGCTCAGATAGTAAAAGTGTGAAAAAAAAACAATTATTGGAGCTAAAAAGTAGTGTTGTGGGCAAAAAGACTATGGCGTATATTGGAAATATAAGTGAATATTCACCGGCATACAGAGATCGCGTGGAGCAATTCTTTTTTGCAAATGAAGCCCCCGAAAATAAGAAAATAGCTACATTTATCGCATGTATGGGAACTTTATAAAGTATGTAAGTCTCTAACAGCGCCTGAAAAACCTAGTAAAAAGACATTCTTAAAGCTTATGAGTTTGATTGAAAGTCACTACGCACCCAAACTAAAAAAAAGGAGCTGAAAGATTTAAATTTAGCACGCAGGAGCCAGGAGAATGTATAAGCGATTTTATTCTTAAACTGAAATCGCTTGCTGAAACATGCAAATTTGGGGATTACATTAAGGATTCAGTGGAAAATTGTGCTGTGTTACAGAGTCAAGCGCTTATTGATAAGTTTGTTGCTGGACTTTCAAATGAGAAAATCCAGCAGTCGCTCTTGAGTGATGACAGAGTGAATTTTGAGAAATGCTGTGAAACCGCTCTTAACATAGAAATGTCACGCAGGGAACAACTGTCCAGGGTGTATGGAGTGAAGTCAACAGAGTAAAATTCGCACCGTGCTGGTAGCTCTGGTCGATGTGGCATGTTGTTCGTGTTTAATAATTCACCTCGTATCATGAAGATAGCTCTAATCAGATCTATTCCTCTAATCTCAGATCTATTCCTTTCCATAAAGTATGTGTTCTCTTGTAGATTATGACTAATGTTTATGTAATACATCCTATGTTGAGAAGGGTGAGCTTCATTTATGTATTTGCTATGTAAATATGATCCAGTGTGGTGGCTCCATCACTAGGTAAAAAACTAAGACTGCATCCATAACAACTCGCAAGTTTTTGCCATTCCTTGATGCAATGAGCTTTAACAAGCAGCTTTAACGTATGTAAAATAAACGGTGAACAAACTGTTTCCAGATGTATCATGTAATTTGGAGTGCAATTCGGTAGCCCAAAGATGTGTTTTATGCAATAATGTTGGAACTTTTCGACTAGCTAGCTTTTCAACTAGGTTAAAACTAGCATATTCCCAAACTTGCGCAACGTACAAAAGAACAGCACAGACTGTCGCTTGAATAATTTTTTATTTAGAGCTGTGTGTTAGATATTTTCTTTGTATGCAAATACTCCACACTGAATTTATCGCTCGTTTTGCTTCTGGTAGTTAAATTTTTAAATACGTTTCCATGCTGAGATTAGCTGTTATCAGAACACCAAGATACTTATACTCTCTAACAACTTTAACGGGCTCACTTTGGTAAGTCCTGGTTTCGTTTCTCGAGAATCACCCTCATCCATTTCGAAACACCAGAATTTTCATCTTTTCGAGATTTACCGATAAATTCCAGGTTTTGCATTGATTTTAAGCTACATACTGTTAACTGTATCAACTATTGTAGAAAGACAATATCGTCGGCATACATTAGACCTGGTATCGTTGTATGGTTAACCGCTGTTATGACGTTGATAAACAAGATAAGTAGTAACGTGCTCAAAATACAACCATGCTTCACACCCATCTTCGTTGGAAATTCAATTCATCAGACAAAAAGTGTCCATCCCATACCGCAGCTTTGTTGTTCACGTACAGAGCTTTTATGATATTAACCAGTTTACTACTTACGCCCATTCTATATAACTTGTAAAAGAGCGCTTCGTGAGGAATTGCATCAAAAGCGGATTTAAAGTCTACAAACATGGCATACAGTTTTTTATGGTTTTATTGTACATTTGCGCAATGTTTAGCGGGGTGAAAATTTGACCAACCGTCGAAAATTTAGAGCGGTAAATAATTTGGAAGCGGTGTTTAGGAAGTATATCCCTCTATAATTTACTGCGTTTGTATAATCTCCTTTTTTGTGAAACGGAAATATCATCGATTTTCTCAAGCTTTGCGGCAATTCTGCTCTCTCAAAGAATGAATTAAACTCGTTCGTAAGAAACTCCATATTCTCCTGGAGCTTTGTTATATTTAGTGTTGTCGATGACTTGAAGTATTTCTGCGGACCCGAATGGTGCATCTACATAGATGGTAATCAATTATGTAAGGTTCTGCGTACTGAATTTTCAGAGATGTCTGTGAGGTGTTTAAAAGAGATCTAAAGCTCAAAAAAGTATTTAACAAATGTTTATGTGGAAAGTAAATCATTTTTAGGACATAATCAAAAACAGCTTCCTACCGACTGCATACATACATATATAACCAAAGACTATTTTATATTTTCAGATAATTCACAAAAGATGTCAGAACCAGCATCTCCAGCATCTGTTGCATCAGCAGATATTGCTGCGGAGTTTGCTGCTCTAACAGTTGAAGAACAAGAAAAGCAAAGAGCTCAATGGAGTCAAGTATGCTTCAAAATAGCACTTGTATAGCCCTAATCAATTTGTTTTAATTATTTTTTTGTAGGAACTAGCGCAAGTGGAGGAAGAAATCAATACTCTACGTACAGTTCTAGCATCAAAGACCAGACTTGCTTCAGATCTTAAACGTAAACTGGGCATCACCGTGTGGAAAGAACTCACCGACGATGTTAATCAAGGAATTAAATCTGTTAAGGAAAGTTCTGTGTAAGTAAATCCATACTCGTACTTCTACGAATTTTTACTTTTCTGAAGCATTGGTGTCGAGGCCTACTTATATTTATGTATGTGCATAAATATACTCGTAACTAATTAGTAACTATTAATGAAACTTATGCACAATAATCAATGCAACAAATTTGTATGTTTTCGATATTTCTGATAACTTACGTTTTAATTTTGATTTTAAGTTACCAAACGGTTGAGAAAAATGTGGAAAATATCGCTAAAGCTGTACATGATGCCCCACTGTAAGTAATTTATGGTAAAAAAATAAACCAAACCGATAGTATTGTGTGAACATTTGTGTCGTTAAAATAGCACACACTTACACACAAGGAAAAATTTCTTGCTGATATTTAACACCTAACTAACAAGTGACTAACACTTATTTTTCACTCGCTTCTATGATTAACGTGGGATTGAAATCTATTTGGGTTTGGTCTAAAAATAAAAATTTATTTTGCTTTTACTAATATGGGACCGGAATTTATAGCTTTTTTTCAAATACACATTATATACTTTCAAGCTAAAGGGTTCGAGAAAGGGACTTCATTTTTTTTTTACTTCTACATTTAATTTGAATTCTAGTGAACATTCTTTCCTGACGTTTTTCCTCATCAAGTACGGGTATGTTTGTACATATGGTATGTATGTTTTTTCTGGGCATTCTTTTCAATTTTATAATGACAAAGGTGCAGGGGCAATGGGAGAAGATAAAACTTGTTTACTATTTTATTAGCTTAAGTGCTTTAATGATTTTTTGTACTATGTGGAATACCATATGAAGTCTACACACGAGTGCCTTATAATTATATATTATAGCCAATTTTGTCGTAATTCACACCCTATTTACCCATTATAAGAGCTTACACGCGTTGTACATTAAATCAAATGCTTGCCGATGTATGTTGGTCTTTGCTCTACCAGGGGTTTTCTTCGATAACAACTAGCAAGCCGGGTTGTTCTGATATTTTAAATATCGAAATGGGCAACATATGCTCTTCAATGTTAGAAATGAGACTATTCTCTAATAATAATACCTTTTCTCTGTTAATAATGCGAACCAGGAGGTCTTTCATCTGGAACATTAGTGTCAGTTAGATACTTCTAACAATACTTATAACACTATCAATATTGTAATCTGTCCTTAATCCATTTCCTCGATATCATTATTTCCATTTTGCCTAGAAACTGATACTGATGAGAGAGGCCTTTTTCCCAGTCGCGTCCTTGGTACAAAGAAATAGCCATTGGCAAGAGTTCTTCTTTACTTGATCGCTATGGTAGCTTCATTGTTTAAATTTGCATAAAGCATATACATATCACTCAAAGTTATAGTTTGCCATTGTGGCGTGTTGTGCGAGCCGTTGGTGATTGTGAACATATACTTTGTTTTACCCTCTCATTACTAAACTCATCTTTGCGGCTTTCACTTCAGTGCTCGAACTATACCAATGTCATCAGCGTATGCGTGTGGTTGTACAGACATTTCAGTATGTAGTTGAAGAAATCACATGACAGTGCGTCACATTGTTGAAATCGTTTTTTTTGAAACCAAATGCATCGGTGGTGCCATTATCAACTTTTATGGAACAACGACCGGTCTCCATTTTCGTTCTGCACAGATGGATAAATGGAGCTGTTTAGAGGGCCTTCCTTATTAACGATTCCATTTATCGGACATACTTTCAACCGACCACAATTTACATTTGAGTTTGTGTATGCTCCTTCGACAGGTAGGCAGGTTATCCGTCCCCTTCTGCAGCCTTATTTCTGTTTAATTTGAATATCCTCTCTGCAAACCTCTACTTGGTCGACCAAGTTGTTGCCGATCATCGTCCACTTCAACTGGACGCTGCCTCATATCGGAATATTATTAGAACCGACTATATCTCTTCAATTACTCTCCAATCCTTCTGTTCGATATTCGTGTCTTAGATAGGTCTTTTTACATTTTAGTAGCCCTTCCGAACATTTATGCGGAAACAACTCACTTCTCTGCTTTCCTTTCATAACTCGTAAGCATCTCTCGTTCTTCCTTGCACCTACTCGTATGCGCCTTGTTTCGCTACATGCATTTCGGTCCGGGCCTGACTTGAAGAAGTAGACCCCCACGGTGGCTGTGGTTTCAAACCTAAAACGCAGGAAGGGTCTTCTTCGACCCGATGTAGAGTTGCAATAAGTACTGGGTGCTTGGACCATAGGAAAAGCAACATGTTAATTGGTAGATCTCGACGCATACCAAGAGTGGAACTGTGCCCTCAACCCAGTTCCGCACTGGTATCTCAGGAAGGCGGCACAGCGATGGCAAGGCGTACCCTTGCCCTCATGAATGTATGGGCATTCTGTGAACTTAAGCCTACACGGCAGGTATTTGCTTACAAGACATCACACATTGCTACTTCTGTATCCCGGTATATTATGTATGTGGCTATAATTTCTTGAACAATTTTTTTTACATTTTATTTCTTTTTAAATTAACAATGGAGGACTATAACCTAACACAAGAAATGAAAAGCAATGCTGTTATCGTCGCTATATGTGCGAAATACACCGATTTAGAAATCTCAAATTTTCTCAAATGCGCCCGATCATACGTACATAAGGTTCGCCGTTAATTGTAAGCATCAGGTGGGGATACAGAATCCGTTGCTAAACGAAAAAAGCATGAGGAACGTTCGGACATTGTTAGAACCGCACAATTTGTCCAACAAGTGCAAGCGATCATTGACGAAAACCCTTTAAAGTCAATGATAGCGCTTGCAAAGGAGCTTAATGTGTCTGAGGGACTGATCCGTCGAGTTGTCCATGAAGACCTTCGCTACAAATCCTCTGTTATGCGCAGAGGATAGTTTATGTCAGAAAAAACACGGGAACAGAGACCTATCCGATCTAAACGTCTTTTGAATAAGCTGTTATTGTTTTTTTTTTCGACGAAAAAATGTTTGACCAAGATCAGAAGATCAATCGTAGGAATGACCGCCTAGATCTCCAGCCCTTAATCCCCTGGATTATTACGTATGGGGCGTAGTTGAGCGTGACTCATAACAACACTTCTTCGTTGAAGGTTACTATAAATACCTTTATGGTCAATATGAATAAGGAACATTTGATCCGTGCATACAATCGTTTCGGGCACTGGATAGAGAAGTTATTGCTGCTAATGGAGATTTTATTGAATAAATTTATCGTTATATAATAAGTAAAAAATGTGTAAAAATTTCATTGAATTCTAATAAATTTTGTGAAAAATACAAGCAAACTAGTTTTACTCTCAATTTGTCCTCAAATATCGTGTTCACCCTGTACATACAGTTTATTATTTCTCCGTAGGAATGACTCCGCAATGCTCCTTAGAATGAAAATATGGTCAGTGGTTAAATATCCCGATCTAAAACCAGCTTGATTTTCAGTTAATAGATTGTTTGTAGCAATCCATTAGAAACTAGTTACTCTGTAAAATGGTGGTAAAGATTTTATAGGAACAATTCAGGAATGAAATTCCGCGGTAATTAGATGGGTCGGATATGCACCTCATTTATATGAATTGAGAAAAATAAATCTTTTTTTTTAAATTTCTGAGCAATTAAAACCATAATCCAGAATGATGTTAAAAACAACATAGAGTTTATTTATTAATCTGTGTCACATTTATAATGGGTGACCAGATAGCAATGGTTGTTTTCCAATTGTTATGTTTCAGCAGTTGTCAAAGTTACCAATGACATCCAACTGTCAAAATATTCAGTAAGGTTTGCCATTTCATCATGCATCGTTTTACGCTTGCCGAACGAGCGGAAATTATTAAAAAATATTATTGTAATTCCGTCTCAGTTGTAAATATGCAACGTAAATTTCGTCCTTAGGTCGGTCGAGTGCAGGCAATTTGTCGCACCATGAAAGAGTTTGAGCGTGAGTACACTCTTTTGAATCTTAAGCCACCAACCAGACAGAGATTGGTGCGAAATGAAGGCCATAGCGACCAATATAGAAGAAAACCCAGAAATGTCGATTCGGCGCCGATCAGCTGAATTGGGTATCGCCAAAGAGTCACCCCGGCTTATTTTACGATTGGATTTGGGTCTATTGTAATTGAAATTGGATTGGAGTATGAGATTGTTGTGACGCAAGAAGTGAAGACGGACGTCCAGATACAACGCCGTGAGTTGGTCAGAGATCCGGATTTTGGCCAAAAAATCATCTCGGATGAGGCCCATTTTTGGTTCAGCCGCTTTCGTTCAAAATTATCCTTATTGGAGCGAACACAATCCACAAATGTTTGGCCAAGTATCAAAACAAAGTAAAACAAAGATTGACTGTTTGGTGCGGTTTATGGCATGGCGGCATCATCAAACCTTATTTCTTTCGAAATGAGGAAAGAGACACCGTAATAGTCAATGGTCTCAGGTATAGAGCGATGTTAACCAACTTTCTGTGTTCGGAGCTCGACAAAATCGATATATCCGAGCTGTAGTTCCAACAAATTGGCGCTACATGCTATACAAGCGACGCAACGCTCGAAGTTGTGAAGGAGAAATTTGACAACCGGTTTATCTCACGGCGAGCGTTCATCATTACGAGGGGCGTTCAATATATTCTCGGTATCGATATGAAGGAAAATGCGAATTCAATTTAAATTGTTTTTATTTTTCAATATAATCTCCCCTAACATCAATGCATTTGTTACATCTTGAGATAAGCTTTTTTAAACCCTCAAAAAAATAAATTTCCTCTTTCTCTGCAAAATACCCATTTATTGCCGACTTGAGTTCTTCATCATCCGAAAATCTTTTTCCACGAAGACATTTTTTCAAATCCGGAAGCAGGAAATAATCACTAGGGGCAAGGTCTGGACTATAGGGTGCGTGTTGGATTTCTTCGAAACCACAATCTCGCGCAGCAGCCTTGGAAACTCGCGAACAGGAGCGTTGTCATGAAGAAGCAACACACCCGCTGCGAGTTTACCCCGTCTTTTCTTTTTAATTTCCTCCCGCAAATTATGCAAAGTGGAAGCGTAGGATGTGGCGTTGATGGTTTCACCTTTTTTTTTGTACTCAATGAGCAAGATTCCCTTTGAGTCCCAAAAAACTGTGGCCATGAGCTTCCCGGCAGACGGAGTGACTTTGAACTTCTTCGGGGGGTCTGTTCCTTTTTTTTATGCCACTGCATGGACTCTTGTTTGCTTTCAGGGTCATAGTGGTGGACCCATGTTTCGTCCCCAGTAACAATTCGATCCATAACACCGTCCGCGTTCTCACTACACATCTCCAAAAGCTCTCTACAGCATGCGATTCTCACTTTTTTCTGAGGCGCTGTGAGCATTCGTGGCACCCACCTTGCACTGACCTTTGAAAGGTTAAGATGATCATGAAGAATGGTGTGAATGGTACCAATTGAAAGCTTGGTGATCTCTGCCACCATTTTCACCTTTATTCGGGCATCCTCAAGAACAAGTTTTTCGACTTCTTTGATGCTTTCTCCCGTACAAGCAGTAGCCGGGGCGCCGGAGCGGGGGTCGTCTTCAATACTCTCTCTGCATCTCTTGAACTCACTTGACCACTTTTGCACAGTTGATAATGAAGGTGCGGAACCCTGGTAAACAGCCACCATCTCTTCATGAATAGTTTTTTGACTTTTTCCTTGCTTAGTGAGAAATTTAATTACAGCGCGATGCTCAATTTTCACCATCATCGTCTCAGTTGCCATTATGATTCTGTTTAACTAGAGATAAAACGCGAATTAATAATCACATTTATATGAAATTTTACATGAATGCACTAAAATAATAGTATTACTTGATAAATAAGTCAATTTATATACCCAGAATATGTTGAACGCCCTCGTATTTCGAGCGTTCGATTATTATTTTTTTGGGCTACGTCAAGTTCTTAGTGCCAACATTCGACACGCTATTGCCGCTCATATTGACTGAGTCATCAACAATTGGACCGACCGCTTGAAGCACTGCCTTCTCGACACAGGAATTCGATCAGGTGCTGCAGCTTTTCCATCATCAAGTCGGTTTGAAACTTCAAATACGTCGTTCTCCGTAATTCGTGCATCTATGATTCCGTTGTCGTATAAAGGTGCGGCATACTGGAAGGGACATATTGTATGATATATTAGATGGCGCTCCATGTTGCGAAATCGTCAGAGCTTAGGATTGATAATTTATTTTTATCCATTTAGAATCGCTACAAATTTTATGAATTCCTCTATTCGATCAGTTACGTGTTGCCCACAGTGCGGGCGAAAGAATATAAGAGAGGAAAAAAAAGAGGTATGTTACAATTACAGCATTAATAGCGAGACGAGTGTTACGGTTAAAGGGGCGGAATGCTACTGGCAATTTCTATGGAGCACTGGTGGTGGAAATAGCGACAGACCAAAGTACGTCGGTGTTCGAGGGTGACCATTGTGTGTGTGATATTAGCATCGCCTATGAGTTTTATAGCATGGTTTTGAATCCTATCTTGAAGGTGCAGAGATATTTTGGACGCACCTGTAACTCGTATATTGAGGCCAGATCAGAGGAGGAAAAGTATTTCTTACATCGTTTGAAGAAACCTAGACATTTCCCAGCGTTTTTGACGATATTGAATATGTGGCCATTCCAGCGTAAACTGTCATTGACACACATACCGGGAATGGAAAGTTTTTCGGTTCCAACGATGCAAGTACCATCCATGGATAATGGCTTGGTTTTTAAATTTCGCTTTAACGACAGCAGACAGCATTGAGTTTTGGAAGCATTAAATTCCACTCTGTTAATAGTTCCCCAATTTGTTATGCTGTTAATATCAGAATGATGAGCTTAACATCGCTGCCGTTTCCGTTCTACAGCCGAAGGGCAGGGACGTCCGTCTGGGAACGAATATGAAAAGCAGAGAATAAGTCAAGAGAGATAAATGTCTGTACATAATAATTGAGTAATTTTGAGTAAATTTAATTTGATGTTGAAATGATAATTTCAACAATAAATTTTGAAAGTTAGGTTTGTTGTGTGCTTTTCCTCAATTTCAATTCAATTCAATTCTTTATGGAGACTTTGTGAAGCACATATTTTTTTACAATTGCATCCAATATAAATATGACTGGCAAATCTATTCAAAGAGATGCAGATGACACTGCATTTTTCGAAGTTAATATTTAAACTCCACTTTTGATTTATGATTTGATGGATTTAGAAATCTTGTTTTCACCTAAATGTACTCGTAATCTCGCGCAACTCTGCCGGATGCTTTCTCCAGATTAATGAAGATGTTGTGTAGATCTTCATAGCATTGTTTACGAGTATGAATATGGTTTAACAAAGTCACCTTACTGCCATGGAGTTTAATTATATTTTCTTGTCAATTATCTAGAACTAGTTCGTACGTTTTCATTTTATGCGACATTAGCTTCACCGATCGATAATCCTGACAATTTTTCATGTTACTTTTGCCTTTATACAGGTATGTATGTATCATCATTTTACAATAAATCCAAGATCTCCTACTTTCTTCCTATACATCCAACAGGAGGTAATGTTGTTTCGTGGAATTTCATGTATTTCGTCGAAAATATACTACAGTGGTAAACATTCGTTTAAAGGCGCTGTGGTATTTGTCGTAGTTTTGACATCACTTTTTTCAGAAGTAATGTATTGTACGAACATCTCACTTTTCCAAAACATGTCGGCACAGATTTTCCGTTATTGCTTAACTCAAAAAAAATCATTGTGCAGGCGGCATATTGCTTTTGAGCATAAGGGATAGTTCACTCTTGAGTTAAACTTTCGTTTAAACGCAACCGCGGTTTTGTGCGATAAAATATTAATTAGATACTTTGTTGATAGGATTTGTTGCCTAACGGTAAGACACGACTGTTTTTAGTTGGTCTTAGTGATTCAACAGTATGCAAATTTCTTTTCTGCAAACTTTGTGAAAGAAAAGCGATTAACAGCTGAAGAAATTGAACAGATCGAATTTTTAATGTCTCAGACCCAGATTAAACTTTCTAATTGACAAATCGCAAAGTAGATAAAAAGATCAGAGGCATTTGTCCGCAACATCTTGAAGAAATTAGAACATTATGGGAAAAAGAGAAAAACAAAGGGTAACACAAAGTTTACCCTCCACCAAAAAAATCGGCCAAATTGTAGGCAAATTAAGGGTAAATTAGATTTACCAATCACAAAGCAACACATTGTTAGAATTCTACGAGAACCAAAATCCGTTAAATGGAAGAAAATGCAGGGAAAACCAAGGCTCGCAGCTGTACACAAAGAGAGAAAAGTGCTGTTGGCTAAAAAAAAAAGTTGAACTTAGGCGGTCCAGGCTGTTACAGCTGCTACTGTAACTATCGGTACGAAAAGGAATTCAAAAATGTACACGGAATTACTGGATGATATTATTGTATCTTTTCCTGATGAACAACACCAACAGCAGTTCATTTCCCAGCAAGATAATGCTGCAATCCATGTTTTCTAACTGGACAGAAAAGCTTATTCAAAATAGCTGTTAATCCCCTTTAGCATACTGCCATTCCGTATATATACACCGCTGCAAGCGTGTTTTGCATTATTCACTGCAGTGTTCCAGATCATCATCATCATTATCATCTCATTCTACAACGTCGCTTCAATAATGGCACTTTAAGACTAGACAATGATATTTACACCTTCAATACAGCTTGACTAACTTGAAGATAGTACGAGTTCTTCTCGTGTTTATTAAAGTAAGAAAGACGTAGGACAATGTGTGAAGTAAAACTTTTTCAAATATTCAGACAATACATTTACAACGATATTTGACAAGGGTGTTTTTTTTTTTAAACATACGGTCGTCCGATATTCGGGCGGTTCATGTTTTCGGTCTCTCAAAAATTAAATGCATAATCCATGTCATTTACGAATCATCCATCATTTGAGTTTGTTTCAATTTAAGAGCGCGTTGGTATATTCTGAATTGGGCACTGCGTAAATTATGTCGTTTCTGTCGTTTCCTCTTTATTTTTCTTGGTGTCCATCGCTAGCTGCTTTAGATTTGACCTGTATCACTTAATATTGTATATAACGTATTATGCAGAGTCTCCCACTCAGACCTCATTGTAGGTTCCTGGTCTCATTTTAGTAATTGTTCATTGTCTACATAGCTTTTTAAAACAACTCTCAACTTGTTTTCGTTGCATAATCAGGGTTTGAATTTGATCTCAGAATAATATTTGTGTGTGTTGACGATTCGACTGTTTCAAAATAATCTGGTTGCTTTCTCTGTTTACACGGACACAGTTTCATGTGGTTGAGTAACATGGGGTGTCATGCAATACCTATGCTTAAGATCCATCCTCACCACTTACTAAGTGTAAGTGCTGGTTTATTTTGATATTGGTGTTATTAATTGATAAATGACCTTGTTGCTGTTCAAAAACGTAGCTGAAGAAATTTGCAATTTCTAAACTATTTGTTTTCTGCCCTTGAAGTTGCACCTTCATAGTCTTAAAGAAACAAAAGTTATTTGACTGACTATCTTAGAGTATTTGGGGTAGATTATTAGCAACGCATGGAAAAATGTATTCAATGGCCACTCTGCGGCTGTAGAAATGTATATTTTTCCCGTTTGGATGCAGTAGATATTGCTGGACCTCTAATCATGATTAAGCCCATTCCTAAAGCCAATTCATAATCGCGTACTCTCATTGTAGGTGTTGTATGAAGTATGTAATTTACAATTCAGTAAAGTTCAATACGGTTTCCTCCTACAATTCTGGTATGTCCTATATCAACATTATTCATGAGACTTTTGGACTGCTGCCAAATTGTTGCAAATTTATTGTATAGCAATTAATGAACACATTTTCGAATCGTTTCTTAAACGTCCACAAGACGAAGCAAGGGTTGTGATCATTTAACATTACAAAAGCTTTAAATCATCAACTACTATCCGTCACGATTTGTTTTGTCACCGAACCGATCGAATTTTCGCAACTTGGGAAAAGACCTCAACGTCCGGGAAGAATTGGTAGAAGTTAGTTTATCGTAAGTTAAATATGTACACATATAAAAAATTGCAAAGCCAGTTAAGAACAAGATAAATTGAATCCGTTTTCATACCTAGATTTCTAGATGTTCATTTATGGTGACGGCACTCAGTAATATTCGCAAACCACGTCTAAGTTCTATGACTCACTGATTACTCTTTTATCAAATGCATCAATTGATGGCATAAAATAACACCATTGAACCTTTAGAAGTGCACAGTGGGTTCAGGTATTTTGAAGGCCAATATCGACTTTAGTGTGCTAGTTGCGCGACTGGTAACGAAATCTAAAAACATCGTCGCACGTTGAAAATGATGTTTAACGCGTCTGCAGTTCCAACGCAGGCCGGTGACAAAATTAATCTTGAACCGCGTGCTTAACAAATTGTTGTGTAACCAATGTTATGTCTTAGGTTCACTATCTGCAAATAAATCCATTATACGGTTGATTATATTTATTGCACTTTACAAAAACGCAATATTAATCAAAACACTAATAAAATAATAATACTTTCAAAAAGTCAAAACATTTTGCTTTGCTGAGGCAACAGCTACCCACTGTTAACACTCGTTTATACTTAGTGTGGTCTCTTGCTTCTTAGTTTAGATTGCTGTTTTAATTGTCGTATAAACACCTTTAACACTACTGCAGATGTCCATGGATGTATAATACTAACTTAATGGTGTCCTCTTTCTGTTTTTCTTTCAAATCACTACTCTAAATTGTCGATATGTTTTCTTTTTTAAATTACTTTTTAGCTATCAACGCACAGAATCTGTATTTAAAACTACAGCTGAGAAGACCACCTCAATATTTGGTGATATCACAAGTGGCATTTCATCAAAGCTTTCACAAATGAAGAATTCCGAATCGATGCGTTCAATTGAAGAGCGTGTAGGCTCTGCTTACGGCAATGTCAAAGTAAGTCTATACAATACCCACAAAGATAAAAAAATTCGAATTGATAAAATCAATCTGGCAGCGGCTTCAATCAAAATCTAAATTTTTATTTTTCACAAATTTTATGTAAAACACAACAAATCAAATTTAAAATTAAAATTTAAAAAGTAAAAATCTTACAAATCACGCCCTCCTCCCCCCCCCAATAATTTTAGACAAAAGTAACAACATCACGATCGGGTTCGGTTGCAAGTTTCAACGATGACTTACACGACAATAACACATCATCGGGATTGAACTCACCTACAGATTTACAAGGAAAACAATAAACCTACTTAATATATTTATATATATTATTCAAACAACAACAACAAGAACTACATCAACAACCAATTCAATAAAAAAAAAATAACACCCAACCAACACGAATCAGCACCAACCATCCTCAAAATAGAAAATTCTCAATTCATTCATTCGACTACATAAAACAACAGCGAAAATATGATAAAATCATTTCAAAACAATTATTATTATTCCAAGAGATAACGGTGATTCTGTGTAATTTTCTATTATTTTCTTTTGATTTTTTTTTCTATTTTTTAGTTTTTTTCCAAATAAATTAGATTTTCCATTTTTCATTGCTTCAGTTTGTATGGCGATTATAAATAGAAAATAAAAAAAAATTAAATTAAAATAAAATTGAAAATACAATGTTTAGATAAAATAAAAAGGACAACCAAAAACTATATATGTATTACCATCTAGAACGCAAATAAATGTTAGTTCTTGAAATATGTGTGTAGCTTGAATAAATAAATACAATAGAAAAAACAAAACTGAAAACTGTTGGAAAACTTAAATAAATTTAAAAAAAAACAAAAAGTATTGCTTAATAAAAATAAATGTAAATAAAACAAGGAAGAGGATGATTAACAACAATCAATTCAGCAACGACGAAAGGAAGCCGACGTTCTGTTTCTATTCTATTCTGTGACATTAAAAGGGAAACTTAGAAATCTGTGTTAGCTTTTAAGAAGACATGTCTTTGTAAAATCGAAAATTCATTAAAGAAGTTGTTTTGGTTTTTCATTTGCCTTCTTTCTTTTTTCAAATTCCTCACTTAAATTTCCATTATTTTCATACACTAGCTCGCGTGAATTTTTTTTAGCATCATTACTTGCCCCCTTGATATTGTGTCATTTTGTACATCATTAAATTAGCAAAACTAAATCTTTATAATAAAAGAAAAACTTAAAATTAAAACCAATCAAAATATAAAATATCTGAACGAGAAATCGTTTTTAAAAATAAAAATATAAATAAAAGTATCCAATCCAATTTGAATATGCCTTCGATATATATATTTACATACATTAAATATTTACGTATATATGGATATTTACCCGTGATCATACACGCATTTTAATTTGGTTCATTATATATTATACTTAAAGCAATCGTTAAGTTTCTCAATTTTTCTTTCTGCCTCTAAGTGTATGTAAGAATAAAGATTTTAAATAAATAAAACAAACAACTTAATTGTAAAATGTGTATTTCATCTTTATTCATTTTTTTTTGTTTAAATATACATAATTTCATAGCATTTTTTTTTTTGTAATCAAAGTAATATACATACATATATATATAAATATATATTTTTTTTCTATATTATGTAACATTTTGGAAAAATAATTTTCATTCATAATAAAGAAAATTTGTAAAACAAAAAACCGTCAATTGAATGTGTTTTATGATTCTATTCTATCAAGAATTGTGCTTACTTACTTACTAGTCGTCGGAAAGAAGTTGTAGACTTCTTCTCACCGTTCACAAACTCGTAAGACAAACAACGTAGTTATTGGGAGAAACTAGGCTTTGGTCCATTCTGGATTGTTATGCTAACAATTTATTTAGTGATCCCTTCTACAATGGTCGGAAAAAGTATTTTCACAAAAAAAATATAGCACAGTTTTCTTTATATCTTTCTTTAGTATTATTGAAAACATCTGAAAAAAATTCATGATAACAACATAATAATGAGCTTTAACAAAAATATACTTAAAGTTAGTTCAATATAATAGTATTAAAATTAAAAATTATAATTCAAAAATGAATGGGGAAAAAAGCATTTTGACAAAATATTATTTATCCGAAAAAAAGAACTGGTAACAAAAATTTATAAAAACAAAGGCATAACTTAATGGAAAATGAACCCTCCGCTGGCACTGATGACTTTCTGCAATCGGCTTGGTATTGAGTTCACCAAATTTTGAAGGGTTTGCAGAGAAATTTCATTCCAAAGGTCTTCGACCTCAGCGATTGTCTCCTCGCGCGTTCTTGTCAAACATGGACTTCTGTTTCTCTTTACATAAGCCCACACATTCTCAATTATATTTAAATCGGGGCTTTGAGGTGGCCAGTCCAATGTATTTACTTCCACATCCCGTAGGAAATTGGTAATCATCTTGGCTTTGTGACATGGAGCATTATCTTGTTGCAAAATAAATGACTGTCCAATCAATTTCTCACCTAAAGTAAACGCGTTATTATTTAAAATGTGAAAATATTGATTATTGTTCATCGTTCCCTCGATTGGTACCAAATCTCCTGTGTCATTAAAGCAAACACATCCCCAAAACATTACGCTGCCCCATCCATAGGGTACTCGTTCACATTCATGTGCAACTTTTTATCGCAATTTCCTAGGAATTCTGCAGAAAATTTCCTTTTTTGGTGCATGGTACTGAAAAGAGCTTTCATCAGTCCACAATACTTGCTGCTAAAATGATGAAGGCTTGTGTGCAAATTTTTCGGCAAATTCCAGACGTTTGAGCTTATTTTTCTGTGAAATTTGGGGTATATGTCTGGCTACATAAGTGGCAAAACCTTTCTCTTTTAAACGATTTCTTACCATTCTTTCACAAACTTGAATATTATGCTGATCACTCAATTCAATTGCTGTAGCTTTTGGAGTTTTTAGCACATTATCTTTAAATTTTCCCACAATTAAACGGTCCTCTCTTTTGGTTGCCTTGCGTGGTCTGCCTGAACGCGGCAAGTCACTTGTGGATTTATTTTTCATTTGCTTATTTATTTGATAATACACAGTTTTACGAGGCACTTTGTATAGCTTGCTTAAGTATTCCACTGAAATACCCGCATCATACTTGATCACCATCTCATTTCTTATAGCCTGGCTTATTTCCGACGTTTTTCTCATATTTACCAATTAAATGTTAGTGAGTGTCATTAAAATTAATAAATTATATTAAAAAAGACTTTGTAATTAATAGGGCCCAGCTATCATGGCACACGAAAGGAAAAAAACAGAAAAGAATATGATGTCAAAATACTTTTTTCCAGTTAGTTTTAGTTCAGTTCTTACATTGCAGTTGACAGTGAAATGAATGCGTAATATAATAAAGAAAATATTTTGCGCTTTCACAGTTAAAATCATATATTTTGTTTTGCTCATGGGGGGAGGGGGCGGGGGGGGGGGGTTACTCTGTATTTATATTACAATTACATTCTATTTTAAATTAGCACTCTCTAAGTGCCTGGCCACACAAGCGTGGGATTGAAAGGCATGTCGGGCGAAACAGTAAGATTTTTAGTAAGTTCGAAAGAGAAAGGTTGATTCCACCGAAAATCATTTTCAAATATGACTTTCTACCTGGGCATGAATGTTTCGTTTCCAAATCATATCGTATTTGACGTAAATTTTCAATTTGCAAGTGTTGCTATACGGGAAAGGTCTCATCAGGTGAACGCAACACAACACAATGTTCAAATGATTCGTTTCAGTTTTCACTGTTCCTCTATCTTTCAAAATTCTTTCATTCCAATGACGCCTTTTTTTGTATGTAGCCACTTCGTTCAATGGCATGCCTTTCAATCCCACGCTTGAGTGGCCAGGCACTAAGTGCCTGTTCACATTGGCGCGGACAGGACGATTGTCCGAAAGAGTTTTTATTGAAGTGGGAAGAAGAAGGGTTACTTCCACCGAAAATCAATTCCAGCTTGCGGCTGGAAATTATAAAACAAGTTGGAAATAAGTGTTTTAGATACATTAATATGGTAAGTATATATATGTATATGGGACTGTCAGAGGCCTTCAGGCCAGCGACCAGCGACCAGGATATAGTTGGGGAATAAAATATGCTCGTAGTTCCACACGCCGCGCCCAAACTGATATCCGATATCAATGCACCAAAAGTAAGAAACAATCCACAGTTACTTAATTGACTTGGAAATGCTTTTGATACCGTATGGTTAGAAGGATTCTTCTTCAACTGAAACCATTGATATACATTCTTTTTAATGTGCTAAGCAGTATACAGTTGAATGGCGATGTGACTTCCGCTATAAATCGCCGATTTTATTCAACATCTACACAAGGGATTTTGTGGGACCACTTCACCATGGCACAACTTGATCGCGTATAGACCACGTCCAAAGATCGAGGTTATTAATATACTCTTACAACGTGACTTCGATAAGATTAAACGGTATTGCGATAGCTTGAAGTTGAAAATCAGCTGTAACAAATCGGAAACGATTTTCTTTACGATACATTTTTGTTGTGCCTCTATGTAGACCAGAAGGGATTAGCACTCTATGCTTGTTAAAATGTAGTCGGATGCCTTGGCATCTGTCTAGACTAAAATCTCTTCCCGGAGCCAAGGGCGTTCTTGACCTTACAAGGAGACTAAAGGTAATCTGCAACAAAACTCTCATCCGCCCTATGCTGTTTGATAGGGCTTATCTTCGTAGTACGGATTACATAAAATTCCATCGTAATGAGGTCTGTGAAATAGGATGAACCTAATAAAAGCGCACAGTTTCATAATTTGCTGGCGCGAATACACATTACAAGGGTAATGACCTCAACGATAAATATGATCATCGGGACTCACTACCCGAATTACATATACTCGTATCACGATAGTGTGAACTTTAATGGCTTCGCTCCCATAACCGCGTTCCTTTGCTCAGTAGCGCTGTAGGATATGATTCGGCGCAACAATTTCAATTTCAGTGACAAGTTGAAGGAGAGGAAGATTCCTCGTTGTTTCCTTCGTGTTTAAGGTAGCCCGATAGAGGGCTCAGTTTGCTTGTTTTAAGCCATTGCCGTCTTACATAGTTTAGGCAGGATTTAATTTATTTTCTTAGTGTAAATAGACAGACAGACAGAGCACCCGCATAGGAATAATAACTTAGAATAAGATAGTTAAATTAGTTTATTCAGGGATGCCAAAACTCGGGCTTGTGAATATTTGGTCGATTGGAGTCAAAACCGTGCCACCGGCAAATGCTATGTGTTGCTCGTACGAGTAATACAACATATATGTATATATGCTTATGTAGTACAGCAGCCAAGATCTTGTACGTAGATCTTGTGTTAAGTAGGTAGTTTAGAGCGTCTCCTTTAGTCATCATCCATATTTTCTTCTGACCAAATGTTCGAAATGAGTTGGTTGGTGTACACTGCAGGCCAAATGGTTTGAGGCCGCCCTCAATGCTCGAAGGAAAAAACAAAATCTAACATCAAAAACAACTTTAGTAGAATAATGTAAAAGGAACGGGGGATATATATGAAACCAAAATAAGAAAAAAATTTTTTCATTCTGTTTTATACATAAAAGAATTTATTAAAAAGAAGAAAAGATGAATTACGAGTAAACCGATTTTTCGTCGAAAATTGCCATCTTTACATCCGATTACTTTTTCTACAATTCTTCTTGTTCTTAGCAATCAGTTTTTAAATTTTTCCCCGTATATTGCTATATATATATTGTATATTGTATATATATATTGTATGGTATATTGCTCCACAAATCCAATTGTATATTCCACAATGCAGATGCTGATGATTGGGCCTTTTATCCAGCTCCTCCCATAACAGTTCTATTGAGTTTAAATCTATGGATTGTGTTGGTTATATCATGATTTGTAAGATTTCTTCATCTTCTCTCTGTTTCAGGTAGTCTTGGCGTGTGTTTAAGGTCGTTGTCCTACTAAAATACGAATCCTTCACCACAGATCACAGGATTTTCTTCCAATATTGTTGCGTATGCCTCCTATTTAATTTTTGAACTTATTTCGGTTTTTCCCTGCCGGCCGGTTTGGCCTCACTCTGGCAGCCTCTTTACAGTTCGAGCCATCCCACGCCTTTTCTTTTGGCTTGACACTCTTAATCCGATGAGGGATGAAGGCCCTCATTTCAAAGAAAATAGTGGTTTTGGTCATATCAGCAGCAGCATCCACGTCGTTATCGAGGAAGCATAACGACCAGTTAAAATTCCTAAAGAAGCTGTTAAGTCCGCTCCAATTAGCTTTCTCGTATTGCCATACGATTCTTTTAGGAATCTTTTCTAACACTGTGTTATCAGAGCATGACAAATTAACTGATATGACACAATTGTCTGACGAGACTAGAACCGAAAGCACTTCAACAGTGTACTTATGAGGGTGAGAAGTTAAGAACACGTCCAGGGTGCCGGCGATATGATTATCAACGTCCGGTTGATGCGGTTTTCCACAGCGAAGATCCAAACACACCGTCCTTCGGGTTTTGTCTGTCCGGAATGTCGAAGCTACCTAGTACCCAGAATTGTGTACATTGAAGTCGCACGTAATAATGATTTCAGTATGAGGATACTACAAGGATACAATTCTTTATATGGAGTCAGACAGCGCATTGAACTCGTTAAAGGTTGAATTGCTCTCCAATTTGGGGCTTCTCTTACTGAGATGTAATATGAATGTGGTGCGAATACTTATGCAACAATGTATTGAGAAGAACTGCAATGCATTACTATCACTGTCACTCGCTAATGTAAGTGATCTTAGCTTTAAGTCATTTTTGTACTAAATATTCAATAAAAGCAGTCTTAAACGAGAACTCGTGGTATATACACCATCGTACACACCTAAGCGACAAACATTAAAAGATGAAATTTTAACCACATGGAATTGAATTCCGGAATGGAACAAAGTTCACATTGTGGTGGAGTTTGGCGTGCAACATCACTACGCACGTAAATGGCGAGACTGCGGTGAGAAAAAAATAATGGCCCTAGTTCGCAGACAGATAGCTTCAAATTTAAGTGATCTGAGACGTGCGGGCGGAGGTCTACCTGTGTTTCACTGAATACTAAAACAGCTAGCTTGTATTTACAGAAGCAGACGTAGGCAGATAAACATGTTTAGTTCTAGTTCTAGGTAGTCATAACCGCGACTTTTCCTCAAAACTTCTGATTTGACCGTGCCGTTCAATGGGACGTTGAACGTAGCATCTTCTCACCTTTACTGCGAAACCCGCTACGATTTGTCTTCTTTCAGAAAGGTGATGATCGCAGATCGTTTTTTGATTGTGGTATCCGCGACTTTTCCCACGAGTTGTTTATTCAAGACGTGAAGAATCTCATATAAATTGTTATCACTACAAAGCGTGGCTATTATGTAAAGATCCTTGCAATCCAGGTCGACAAATATTGAGATTTGATAACCCTTCTGACGCAAATAGTCAAACATGTGCCGAATCAACAACCAAATTATAAAGATTAATAATTATGAAAAACTTAAACATTGTATTGTACAGGTAGAAAATTTTGGTAAAAAACCGAGTGTACTCATAATTCATAAAATTCAATCACCAAACTTCGATGAAGTCCGGTAGGCATCAAAGTTTTGGCATGCAGTGTACGTTATGTATGGCATATCCTCAGGCTCCAGTTTTTCGCAAAATAATACCTACACTAGATGTCACCGGAAACAGTAGAAAGCAAATCACCAGCTGATTGTCAAAAATCATTCATCGGTCGACTCCCCTTCGCAGAAAAAAAATTCTAAGTAAAATATTTCAATTGCATCAGCGCCATCCGAGAACAGTCCGTGCGAGCTATATCTCGTGGCCGAAACGAGTGAATTGGTTTTAATTTTTTTTTTGTCCGTAATTAAAAAAAAAAACAATTCATTTATTATTGCGCATACAAACGCACTTGCGAAACCATTAGAACAATGGAATCAATTAACTCTAATTCCCTGATGGCAATCGAGCGGAATTCTCGAGAATCATATCTCGAGGCCGCTCACATTTTACTTATTTTGCTGGACAACGTAATTCGTGAGCCTGATAATCCCAAGTACCGAGCCATTCGTGTTGAGAATCGTATTATTCGCGAGAAACTTCTATCATTGTCAGGTGTTACAGATTTGCTCCAAGAAATCGGATTTATCCGTACCCAAAGTGAATACGTTTTACCCAAGAATACTGTTTTGGAAAACATTAAGCATTATCGTGAAGTGATTCAGCGGCGTTTGAATAATTTCGAGGCAATACCGTCCACCAGTGCAGCAATAATGCGTGCCAGTAAGTAACTAAAGTAACTAAAGAAAATTAAAACAAAGGCGATTGTAAAGTACGTCATTTCTAATTTTATATATATACCTTTGATAGATGAAACGAAAAAGATTGTCAAGAACCCAATGCCTGAGACACAAAGGTTATTTGTTGTTCCCTCTGTGCCATACCGGCAGCGGACGTCGTTCCCTCGGGTTGTGGTAAGTTTCATTTTTCACTCTCACTTGCATAGTTATTGTTTATTATCGTAATTGTTTGCGCAGTTCCTGTAGGTCTTGCACGTACTCGCACAAATCCATTTGTGCCTTCGATATACAGTGAATCACTCGTAGAACTATAAAATATGTGAAATCTACGGAGTAAGATTTTGACCATGACCATGACATTGAATTCGAGAAAATCGGACACTTGTAGGCTGTCATGTTAATTTATTTATTTATTTTTTATTTCTGGAGATAAATGAACACTGTGCGCTTTTTTTATTTGACAACAAGTGTGAAATGAATACGGACGTTTGTAAAATTTATTGAAAATATCAGTTACGAATAAAAACATAAACGCACTCCAGGGTCAATGAAATATTGACAGGCCTCTGCTTAATCATTCTTCGAGGTTCACTCACCCATGAATGATCAAAATTGGTTTGTTGTTTATTTACCGCGTGCGGCTCCAGGTTAAAACAATCAAACCGGAATGTGATATATCGCTGTTTTAGTCGTCATTTTTACTGCGCGTGAACCAAACATGTGGGAAAATGTAATCTTACGAGTATATTGCCTCTGTCAATTTAGGCTAAGTTACTCGAGTTAATTTGCAATAGAAGCCCATGGAGTAAGGAATTTTTTATTTATTTCTATGGGGTAGATGGAATCTGTGTGGATTACTTTCGACAATGACTATGGTGTCGTCATAAGTCGCAGAAAACGTGGCAGGATGCTGGTTGACTTTACCCTAGGGTACTTAAACTTTTAGCAAATGAGTAGTGGCTCGTAATGACCCCAAAAATAAATTTTTTTGTGTTTTCTTCTAAGCGCTGAAGTTTTAGAAACCTCAGGGAAAATACGTTTGGTCTGCCGTCATTCTGGAGAGTCATGAAATCTTTACTTATACCCATATGAAACCCATCAGTTAATAGAAGCCTTAACCGAGGACGCAGGCAGTTCTAACGTAAAATACTCTCCTACGGGCCTTTCCTATATGTGTATCCAAACAAGACCGATTGCATTTAGTGAAGTTTGGCATTTTGGAAGTAACTTGGAAGCTGTACGAGAGTTCAGCAAGGATTTAAGCGTAGCGTGGCTGTCGCAACAGATGAAAATGCTTCAACCCTAGACGTTTCGTTCTCCAGAAAGGTACCAGCTCCGCTTCCTAAATCGGTTTTTTCAGCCATCCATGAAGACCCGACTACATTCCTTTCCTCGCTCGCATTCCAACCGATGCCATTTCTCAGAGCAAAGAAAGTCGATTTTGTATTTTTGCTGCAGCAGAATCATTAAACCTTCAGTGCGTGTTGTACCAAAGACCACCACTTTTAAGGAAGAAGGCTTTAAAAGTGCAATCCATAGTACGAAGAGAGGATGGGAGTTTTGACATGTTTGGCACCAAATAAGTTTGTTATCCAGAAAGACACCCAAATACTTAGCTTCATTAGAGCAACAATTGGTGATGCGTTTACGCAATTGATGAGTCAGACCAGTAAGCTTACATCTTCTCGTAAAGGGAGCAGCTTCAGTTTTGAAAGAATTGACTCAAAGCTCATTTTTGGTACACCAATCGTCGATCACGTTTAGGGCTGCCTGCGTTTTAGAGCACACAGTCGTTAAGCTTGATTTAATAGATAGTAAAGCTACATCATCTTCATATGACTGAGCGTAGACGTTGGAACTATTGAGAGCGTTAAGCAGTGTGTCAAAGTGGATGAAGCATTGAGTCACTATTCACCAGCATTGCTCTGACTTGGCCGAGTTACACATGCCGTCAAAAGTTGTGTTTTTCAAAGCACCATCAATGTCAATGAAAATACATAGCGTGCTCTCCTTTTTGTCAAGTACGTCCTGAAGTTTGTCCAACAGATTTTGAAGCGCGCTCTTGCAGGTTCTTCCGCGTTGGTAGACATGATGCATGTTAGACAGAGGATGCATTCGGAAAGCATTTTTCTCTATGCTGTCACACTGAAAGGCCTGAAGATCCTTGGCGAGTGTTTTCGTTATTAAGGTTACTCTTACTGTTCAGTATGTGTGTCGGTGTAGGGATAGCAGTGAAGATTATCTTCAGAATTACCAGCAGCTGGTATACACCTTTTTGTATTATAACTGGATATATGCCATTAGTGCAAAACGGCGAAGCCATGATATGAGGAAATAACGTATATGATTACCTCATCCGTCACCACAACCGATGACGTCTCACTTCCAGCTTCGTTGAAAGGAGCTGATTGGGAACTGGCAAGTGAGACTTTCTCTGTGCTATGCTTGAGACTAATGCAGGTGCCATTATGGCTGATTTTCCCCCTTTGAGAACTTTGACCAATCTGCCGTTTTCACCGCAAAAGTCATTTATATGAAATCTAAATTAGCTTACATTCTTTTTGCTTGGATCTATATAGATTTGAGTCTTCCTCCAAATTAGTCTTAGGTGACTTGTTCCGCCAAGGAACGGACTATTTTGTTCTGAGTTGAGGCGTGGCATTGACGGACTTGCCGAGCTCTTCCGTAAAGCGTGTCGAGTTGGTTTTTCGCGGATTCCTCCTCTTTAATAATGTAGGAGTCAACATTATTGAAAACGATAGTATGAAGTCCAGGAGATGATTGCCCCATTCATCCTCCTGTCCCCAAGAGGGACATATATTCACATTGAAGCATATGATAAATCCAATCTTCCTCAAATCACTGATTTCAATAAGTTCGAATTTGTCCCATTCTTCGTTCGTTTTTTAGCTTATCTCTGCTGCAGCAATTCGGCAAAAAAGTAAAAGTTCCTGGTCCTTCCGATTGCTCGCCTTGAACATCTGAAACCACAGATGTGATGAGCTACTTAGTTATTTCGTAATTTTATAAAACGGAATCAGTTCCTCAAATCAAAATATAAAGTCTCTCATATGCACTTATTTATAGTGTATTAGCCTGTTAGAGTCTTAACTTAACAATGCGTTCCAACTCTCTTCAATTAATTTTTAGTAATTTGCTTTTCGTTTGAGTAAATTCCTTTTCAAGAGGGTTTAGCACCCTTAAAAGGCATCCCATTGTCATTTATAAATATTGATAGTATCCACGTCGAGCGCGCAATCATGAACGTCTTTGATAAGAACCCGAGTTAAGACCCCTGAATTCGGTAGAACAGTTGAGAAGCGATGGTGATGTGATGCTGATCCTTTATCAATGCAACTACCAACATTTCAGATGTCATTTTCATCCAAGTAAGAATAGATTGGTAACAAGCGGCTGGAGCTGAGTAAACTAGAGCTAACACAGTGAATAACGCTGTCAGTAGGTCTACCTTCTTCGCTCAGATATATGCAAATAATGTAGCTATACTGTCTGTTAGACAGGCATCCCTACGGATGATCGGCGATTGGTGCAACAAAAATGGGCTTTTTTACGAGAAGGACGAATATGACCTTCCTGATTCATCTAATGCCTAGAACAATCACCAAATGTTTCTCTAACGAAACTAAGTATTTCCAAACTTTTCTGGACTAAACACGTTATGTCAAAATCCACGGCTTTTTGGCAATGTGAATGAATTTTCGGCAAGGCTTGAAACTTGTCACCGAGGAGGGTCTTTTTGATCTACATGGGTTTCCGAGGTCTCTAAGAGGTCAGCGACTGTTCTGCCGTCCCTCAGCAGGAAAGCCTGTAGACAGTTAACAAACTGTTCTAGGCGTAAGTAGGACAAAATCCGGCGATGCTTGAGTTAAGAGTAATGACGGTAATCGGCTGCAGTTAATCGGCGCTATAACTGTAGTTAGTTATTGGTGCTGATACTATATGCATTTTATCACTGAAGGGTGTACTTGTCTATATATTCTAAAGTTGGGAAACACCAGTAAAAGGAACACGCAAGCAGTACAATGGAATAGTTTTTGCCTGAGTGCTCTGTCCCGGCCAAAAAAAAAAAAAGTTATTAACCAGGCAATTGCTAATATTACTAATAATCTACTTATACTACTATTCGTTTCAATATTTTTTCATAATAATTGCTATAACAAAGCAAACTAGTTCATTTGACTCATTTGCTTTTTACGATTGATAACCACCGTGAATCACTGCACACTGTACACATCTCTCTTCATTGAGAACGAGCTTGACCTTCTCGCCCTACCCTTGGCCTTGAAAGTTTTACAAAGCAACATGCAGAAGAGAGAACGAGAGTATACAACGAGTAACTACTTTCTACTGCCGGCTGGAACTACGTCTTTGCCATTGGTGCTGGAAAACTCTGTGTGTGCATTTGCATTTGTCAGTGGGTGAGCTACTGAAGTAGTTCTCATTTTTATTCGATTTTGAATTCGACTCAAATTTAATCATACGTCGAGTAGTACTCTCGGTCTGATATCAGTTTCTCTGTTGCTGATAGATAGATGAGATTGGGAGGTGTTCATCGATTCATTTTTTGTTGATTATCACAATAATTGTAGTTTAACGTTGTGCCACGACAAAGAATTTTTCGGGTGTTGTTTTTTTTTCTTCGATTCCGTTCTCTCTATCCATCGGTCTATCTACTTTACTGTGTGCTTCCAATTACAATTTACGCTGTAAATAAACGACGAAATTATCATTATTATCAGCCATCAGACTGCAGAGTTTGATGAGAATATGAGGCATCGAATCAAAACAACAAAAAATGTTCGCCTATGACGATTATACTAGCGGGGGTGAGGTATGTGTTCTATATTTACTATGTGTCTTGTTGTGTTGTTGTTATTTCAATTGAATGTCAGTACAGTAGTTTTGTAAAGGAAAATAGCACTACCACCACCCTGTCTACCCTGTGTGGGTGGTAAATGGTATTTTTCTGCTTCTGTTGTGTGTTTTTTTGTTTTTGTTATTTTTTTCTTTTCAGGCCAAATTCTAAAATTAAGCTTTCCACTTGGGTAGACACTTTTCGAGAATAAAACAAAAACAACAACGACAATATGGGGAACAATGCACTTGGGCAGTGGTGGCCAACTGCGTTGATACGAATATTATTTATTCAAGTACGAATTATGCCTGTCTACTCGGTATAGAATAGTGCAATGCTTTGAAATGATTTTTCAATGGTAAGTCAGTATAAAATTGCATATGCATTGTAAATTTGAAGACTCCAAGACCGACATATCCATGTTCCTTGGCGTTGCGGTATACCTGGACCTGGTTATGTACGTACCTACATACGTACTTTAAAGTGTATAGTGCTATTTGCATATAATGTTGACTGAGGTTGTAATTTAATAAATGTGTACGAAGCAGTGTGTGATTTGTTCTATTTACAGTGCTGCATGCAAATGTCGAGAAGTTAATATTCCGATATCATAGCCATTTACCATGCCATATACTTATCAACCCATAAGTGCTGGCATGTGGTGATGTGTTTGCTTATTGGATGGCTTTGATCGGCCAATGGCTTTGTAAATTAACATATGGATGGAGAATTTATTTAAAATAAAGCCACTTGGCTGAGGAGAGGATACGAATATCTGAAATGATTTATCTTCTTACCCAATCGGGGGCAACGGTGGCAATACGAGTATTAGTGTCTGTGGTGGTATCTCCAACGGTTGAAATAAATTAAACGCACCAAAGCGGCAAATATTCATTTTTGATTTGCCTTGGAACGATGATGGAAATGTATTTTACGACATAGAAGTACATACATTTGACATTAGTATGCACACTGTGTTCGTATCAGTTGAGAACAGATTTCTAACATGGGGCTCTGACCTTTGGTGTGTCTTTGCCCCAAGTGTATTTTTTCCATATTGATTTCAAGAATTTTGTTTAAAAAATTTTTGCTCGATTTCTTCTTGACCTTATATAACGTGCTGTTTACACTTTGCTTTTTTAGTTTTGTATTATTAATTGAGAATGTAACTTCAGAAGTTTGTAACGAGTATATAAACGAGTATAGTATATTTTCCTTCGAAATGTATTCATACATACTTATTTCCCATGTGCCACTTTCAAATCTGCACAGAACTACGCACTTGGATTGTGTTGTTCATCCTTTAAATAGAATCAGACCTGAGTTCTATACTTGGAATTATTTCATCAAGATGATGTCAACTAAGCTGGCAATAGTTTGAGAGAAAAAACTCGTACGCGAGTCTCCTGATATTGGGTATTTAGAGAATGTTTTTCTTTTCGTATAATCTAATGACTTTAAATCTGTCTGAGATCTGGCGTATTTCCTCGGTGTGGTAAACACTTGTTCTCCTTTTGTTAAGCTATTCTTTTCTGGCAGTCCATTCACATCTTCAATTCATGATACTAGTCAAAATCTTAATTGTGTTTCCTTTTAGCAGGTCTTGAAGAAAATTTTGATTTCATGTTAATAAAGTAAAAACTTAGCTCCAAAATGTTATAAACCAAGTGAAAGAACTAAACGCGAAAGTTATGTGGAACATCCTCAATGAAGAATCTCAAATGTAATGCTTGTTCGATACTCCGAAAGGTCGGCTCAACATAATGGTGCTGGAATAATGAGATGGAAATGGTTGTAAAGGATAAAAAGCGTATCGAAATCAATAAACTGCGTCATAAGTTAGATCTCGAACGCTAGAAAAAAGAGGTGAAGAAAGTGGTAGCAAGAGCACGTGAGGCAACAGTGAAAGCTTTTTAAAGGTAGTTAGAAGATGAATTCTTATAATCGACAATTAGAAAAATTAAATTGTAACTTCGAAGCTAATATTTTTAAGATTACGGCACAGCGAAAAAAAAAAACTTGAAATGCTGAAACATATTGAAGACGATCGGGGACACCAGCTAATGGGGAACGTATTTGCAATTAATGAAAAGAGTACTCTTGTTTAACAAAGAATTCTCTTGAACTAACATTTATTCGTCTATCGGAAGGCGAAGTCTACAAAGCAGAAAATCACATACCCTCCGAAGTATGAGCAATAATCAGAAATTCTAGATTTTGCTCGCTATTTTGTTGGATAAAATGATAAGAAGAGATTTGATGTCTAAACCGTGGAGGGAGAGCTTTCTTCTTCCACCGTATAAAAGCAAAAGCTACACGAACAAAATGGAACAATTACTGATTAGTTAATGTTGCATACGAGTATAATGACAATATACCAGTGAGCTGAAAACAGTCGACAGGGTAATATTATTAAACTCAATGGCAGTCAAGCCGGCTTATTTAACTTGTTAGCCTGATTTATGTTCTCAATGAAGCTTACATTATGTGTCCGTCCATTGGCTTTTAATTTAATTTATATTTCTATCAACGTAACTGTAACGAAAGATAGTTTTAAGATTAAAACAGTCAGGTCCTCAACTGAACTGGGAAGGGAGACATGATCTGTAGTCTTGTTTCATAGACCAAAAGCCTTGATATGTCCGATCGAATGCATGTTGATCAATGAATTGAACGACCTTCTTTCTGATCTGGATCTGTGTTGGTTTCGGCCCTTTCAAACTGTCCAAAATAGGACTTAACATTCACTAAGAAGACATTCCAGATAGGTTTGCACCACAATACCAATTAAGAAGTCTTTGTCCTTTTTGATTGGTAAGTCAAAAGTCATCCTTTTCTAATTATGTCACTTTGTTCTTTGTTGTTGATTAAATTGTTGCTCCAATCGTTTCTGGCGTATCAGAAGTAGTATTGCTGAGAGCTTCATTGCCATGTAGCCTCTGGTTGTATTTGATACTGGTTGTTGGTGGATTCTTTTAGCTGTTAAAGGTTACTTGTTAGGTAAAAACTTTTGAACGACAAGTTGTATGCATATTGGACACTACCCGAGCATTCGAAGTTAAAGTTTAAAGTCTATTGATTTTGATTGTCGTGCAAAATTTTCTATTTTTTCTTTGAAAGCAACACAGGGCCCTATTTCGCCAACCAAAAAGTGCGCAGTTCCCCCGATTTCGTACTTTGCAATTTTTTGAAAAGTAAAAATTGTAAGTGTTTCACAAATTAAAAAGACAAATTTTGCATTTGTAATTGTGTTGGGCAAAGTTGCAAAATGAGACATACATATGTATGTGTGTATGTAGAGTACATTTGCTCTGTACTATTAATTACTAATATGCATTGATAACAATTTAAATGCCTTACATGTTAGTAAACAATATGAGTGAAGAATATGTACTAAATTTAACTGAATATTAGAACTTAAAACTTTTGTTATTGTTTTTTTTTTCTATAATTTCTACTAAGCAGGAATTTGGTGATTCACCGTAGTCTACTGTGATCTCTTTCATATAGTTTTCTTCATCATCGCTGTTATTATTCTCCTACGCTAATTGTTCTATTTGCACTCTCAGATTATGCAAAATGCAGCAGGATAAACTAATTTTACCTGCAGTAGTGGGCTGCAGATGGAGATGATTTAGTCACATACCAAAACTATTTTTTTATGATTCGCCTAGTCTTTGTGAGCCCGGTTAAAACGCTGTTCCACTGGATCATCCGGATTTGTCCTTAATGGTGTTATTAACCATTCGTTCAAGGAATAAGCTCTGTATCCTAAAAGAGCTACATTTGAAAATACATAGTCGCTATCCTGCATTGAAATTTGTGGCCAATTGGGAATTCCTTAATTCCTACCTGACTAGCTTATGTTCACAGCATAGAAAAATCGGTCCGACCCACAAATTGTCTACTGACAAACTGCTCTTCGCCTTCCTTGGATGCATCGACGTTGATCATCGTACCGTTAACGCATCCAGCTACACAAGGGAATCCGCATTGAGCGAAAAATTGGTTGGCTACTTCCGACGTATTTTCTGGCCAGCTAATGGTGTTTGCGAGAAATTCATCAATTAGTGCGTACGAAACATGGTGTGTAGTAAACATCTGCAGACTGTAGTTTTACTTATTCCATGCATAATTGCGACTCCTACACAAGGGAATCCGCATTGAGCGAAAAATTGGTTGGCTACTTCCGACGTATTTTCTGGCCAGCTAATGGTGTTTGCGAGAAATTCATCAATTAGTGCGTATGAAACTTGGTGTGTAGTACGCATCTGCAGACTGTAGTTTTACTTATTCCATGCATAGATGCATAGTTGCGACTTCAAGGTATTGAGCTCCATTTCCAAACCAACGTAGTGTACATAAAAGTTGTTGCAAGGGACTTCAAAAAATATTTCTTTGGCTGTTAAACCGAAGCTTTCTAGAGTTGAGAATTATTTCCAAATTCAAAATTTGTTCTCAATTTTACAATTCTTTGTACACTGTTAGTATCCTTTTGCTTTTCAAAACGTGCTTTGAAGCGGTTCATTTTTATTTTTCAACCAAATTTCCACAACAATTGCTCAACTGCAAATTAAACTTTTTCTTTGCATTTTATTGACAACCTTTGCACAGTTTTTAATGCAAAGTGCAAAGCTTACTTATTTGGTGAAAAGAAATAAAAGAATTCTTTGCAAACTGACAAAGCTTTGCACTTTGCAAAAACATATTTGTCACTTTGGAAATTTGTATTTGGTTAATGTTTTCAATAGAATAATTTCCTCTTTGCAAATTTCCGTTTGGTGAAATGAAATTTGTAAAGATAAATTAAAAAGTTCCAAAGTGAAAAGTGGTTGGTGAAATATTATTACTATTATTATTATAAGTTTATTGACAACGAATTCAATTACATTGACAATAATTGTATATTTAGCTTGAGCAGCTAGGACCTTTAGCTAGTTAGACATAGTATTAGTTTTATATAAGGTTTTCTAAGTTGAGTGCTGTCATCAGCCTATATACATTATTTACATTTTCGTATGTGATTTCGGATAAAAGATCGGATAAATTTTTTTGAGCAATAGTTTTACAAGTTAATAATATTTGTTTACATGAAATGAGATGACTTATAGTAAGTGTTTGGTTTTCGTTGCATAATTGGCAGAGCGGGGCCATTTCTTTAGTGATGAGATGTTTGTGGGTCATGCTGGTATGACCCATTCGCAGTCTGATATATATTTTTATCTTTTTATGTGAAATATCTCCAGGGTAGTATGATTTTTCAGCATTAGGGTTAAATTGTTTGTAAATTTGTTGATAGTCTGACCACTTTGTTTTTCTCTTGTATTTCCAAGTCTTCAGTAGATATTTTTCTATGTCTCTTTTGTTGTAGGCGAAGAAAGTTTTAAGAGGTTCTTTTAAAGCCGATTTAGCAACAGCGTCTGCAACTTCGTTTCCAATAATCCCGCTGTGCCCTGGGACCCAGCAGATTTTTAGTTTTCCACTCCTAGATATGAGTTTGTCACGGATGTGTTCGATGATTTCACTACAATTATCTATGTTTTTAATAGCTGTTACAGATGATAGGTTGTCTGTGAAAATGATAGTCTTATTGTTTTTTTTGGATGTGTTAATTGCAGTGAGGATGGCAAAAGCTTCTGCTGTAAATATGGAGGTGAATGTCGGAAGAAGACCTTTACAAATGATTGATAGGTCCTCTCCTATGACAGCGAATGATGTTCCGTTTTGCGTTTTTGATGCATCAGTAAACATGAGGTTCCATCCTTGTTCTTTGTGGTTTTCTGCGACGTCCAAGAACATGGCTTTAAAGACTTCGTTTCTTGTTGATGTGGCGGAATGTTTGCTGAGGTCGATGTGCGTGGAGTCTTTTAAAAAGTTCCAAGGTGGACAGGATATTGACTTAAAGTTGTGAATGACAATTGGAATCTCAAGGTCTTTTGCGGATGTAAGAGCAGATACTAATGTTGATTTAAGTCTTGGGGTTTTCTTCCTTTTTAGAATTTTTTTAACGTCGTTATGAATGGGTGACATTCTGGAAGAATTTAGTTTATGTATCGTACACATAGTCAGGTATTCAATTCTTTCAGTAATATGTGGCAAACCAGCGTCAGTGAAGAGGTTTCGAATTGGAGTTGTACGAAAGGCCCCCATGCCGCTCCTGATGGCTGCATGATACGGTGTTGTGATGAGTTGAGTTGATGATTTTGAACATTTACCATATATTGCTAAACCATAGTCGATCTTGGATACAATTACAGATTTTATTACGTTAATGATAGTGTTAATGTTCTTAGAGGAAAGGTATTTTATAAGGTTTACTCTACTGTTAAGGCTCTTTTTCAACTTGATACAATGATTTTTAAAATTAAATTTTGAATCGAATATAACGCCAAGTATTTTAGCAAAATTTACATTGATTATATTTGTGTTATTTAATTGTACGGAGATATTTTTATTGCAATTATATTTTTTACATAAGTGTAGAATTTCACATTTTTGTATTGAAAGTCTTGAGCCTGAGTATTGCCCCCATTCTAAAAGGTTTTGGAGTATATTGGTGAACGTGGTAGCAAGAGACGTTAAGCCTTTGCAACTGGAGTAAACTATAAGGTCGTCAGCGTAGAGTGATGGCCTACTATTTTGTGACGGTCGACTATTGAGCTGATTTCGTTAAATGCAATTATAAAAAGGACGACGGATAAAGGAGATCCTTGTGGAATGCCGTTTTTCAGTTTATGAATCGCAGAATAGTGATGCGCTTTGATGCGAAAGAACCTGTCACTCAAAAAGGATTTGATGTAATTCAAAATTTTGGGCCCAATTTTCCATTTGATCAATTGTTTCATAACCACAATACGATCAAAGGCTTTCTCGAAATCGATTAGCAGGACTGAAACGTGTTTTTTTGCAGAGAGAGATGAGGTAATAATTTCGTCCAAATGGAGAAGTGCGTCTATGGTTCCGCGTTCTCTTTTGAAAGCCACTTGGCGGGGGTCTATGAGTTTATTTTTTTCAAGGAACCAAAACAAACGCTTGGATATTATTTTCTCTAGAATTTTACCTGTACACGAGAGAAGCGATATTGGGCGGTACCCGGAGATATCAGAAGGGTTTGTGTTCGGTTTAGGTATAGGAACAATATTGGCTACTTTCCATGTATGTGGGATTATACCATGGTAAAGTATTTGGTTGTATAAATCCATTAACCTTCTTTTAAAGGTTATGGAACTGTGTTTAAGTATGATATAGGAAATCCGATCAAATCCAGGTGTTGTTCCTTTCACTAAGTGTAAAGAGCTTTCTAATTCTGTCATATTTAAAGGACGTTCAATTACAGCTGCGGAAGGATTGATTGGGTAAGATGGGGTTACTTGGTTTGTTACTGATTGCTTTTCTATTATGAAATTGGGATGGAAATTTTAATTATCACTGGACTGTTCCCATGTTTTTGCAAAAAATTCGACAATTTCCCGTGAACACGTAATATTCTTTGTTTCATTTTTGATAACTTTGATTGAATGAGGAACATAGTTTCCAGTGAGGGTTTTTATATCAGTCCAAAGCTTTTTCGATGTGGAATTTGGATTGATGTTGAAGGTAAAATTTTCAAAACTTGCAATTTTTCCTGCTTTTAAGCTTTACGAAACTTTGCGTTTACTTTACGGTATGAAACAAGGTTATTGTCAGTAGGATGCTTTTTAAAGAGTCTCCAGGCTCTTTGTTTAGTTTGGCGGAGGTCACCTAGTTCTTTGTTCCACCAGGGAACAACCTTTTTGTATGTCTTGTTTGCTGACTGTGGGATAGCCGTGTTTGCTGCGGATCTAATATATTTTTGTATAATAGCCGCTTCTTGATTAATATTGCAAGAACTTTTCCTTTGCGAAATTTCTTTTGAAAGAGTTGATTGAAATATTTCCCAATTTGCTTTATCCAAGATAAATCTTTTTTGTTTTTTGTTTTATGGGTGTTATATTCTTTCCTAGAGAAATGGTTGTGGTGATCGGAAAATGGTCACTTCCATGTAGGTGATCGGAGATGGACCATGTGGAGTTTGGAACGAGAGATGATACAACGAGGGTAAGGTCAATGTGTGTGAACGTTTTATGTGTCGAGAAATGTGTCGGCCGACCATCATTTAAGATAACGATGCCGAAATTGGTGGCAAAGTGTTCGACTATTTTACCCCTGCTATTACATGTGCTCGAACCAAATGAGGGGCTCCATGAGTTAAAATCTCCGGTAAGGATGATGGGGTTATTGATGCCGTTTAAAATACAATCAAGGTCATTGCGAGAGAATTTTTGTTCTGGGGGGATGTAAATACAGATAACAGTGAGTTTAATGTTTAATTCTATTTGTACTCCTATGGCTACTATATTTGAGTTGATTTGGAAAAAGTTGTGGGGAATAGATTTGTGTACAAGAAGAGAAACTCCTTGTTTGGAGGAAGTATTGGAGGCTAAGTTATGAAAGCGAGAGGAGTATTGCTTTGGACAATAAGGTTGAAAATTGTGTTTGATATGTGTTTCTTGCAGAGATATAATACATGGTTTGATATCATTGATAAGGAGTTATAATTCGTGATAATTGTTAAAATATCCATCCAGGTTCCACTGGAGGACCTTAAGTGGTTGTTTAACATTTGAAGAAAGGTTTAGAATATTGTTTATCGGAGGGTGCGGGTTGGTCGAAAGTTGGGCTTGAGTGTGCGTCCGCTGATCGAACATCAAGCCATCCGAGTTCCGAGAGGAACACGGAACGCTCGGTTCCCGATCAGCGGAGTTGGTTGAGGAATAATAATCATGTTTCTGGCTGGAGGCCATGATTATTAGATTCTGGCGGTTTAATAAAATATAAATATTGTTTTAATAGAGATTGAATAAGATTTGATAATGGTGATTGTAATGTGTTGTTATTTGAAAGTGTGGCTTGCGGTATCGAATTTATATTGAGATTATCACTATGAGCAGTTGGAGTAGTTTTGGAGGAGTGAAGTGTATAAGAACTGGGTGCGGTTGTGATATCACATAGGTTGGGGGTGGGTGCGGTGGGTGAAGGAAGTGCGTTACCTGTTGTTGTTATTGAATTTCTAGGAGGAATGAGGTGTGTTGATGAAGTTAATATTTTGTGTGCTGTATGTTCGTGATGAACTTGTGAGATACGAGTATTCTTGGTTGGATTCGGAGTTATCAATGGTGCATCTTTCGACGAAGAATTTGCCGAGAGTGTTTGTGTGTTAAGTGTTAGATTCGATGGACTTTGATTATTATTTACCTGGGACGGAATCGTTATTTTTTTAGTTTGAGCAATTTTTGCTACGGTTGAAAACGTCAGTGGGAGGAAAGTTGGAGGGTTTTGCTCTTTGTAAATTTGTTTGGCTTCAGCCATACTGCACTTGTGAATTGTTTTAATTTTTAGTGCTTCTTTGACTTGTTGGTATCGTGGACACGACTTAGAAGAAGCTGGATGATTCTGGCCGCAATTGGCGCAGTATCTGCGGGTGCATTCCTGAGGTGCGTGTGGATTTAGGTTACAATTAACGCATAAGGGTTCGCTGGTGCATCTTTTCGTAGTGTGCCCTAAAAGCTGACACTTCTGGCAACGCATTGGGTTTGGGAAGTATTCCCTAACGTTATACCATCCAATGTTGAGAGTGGTAGGAGGTCGGAAGAGGTCGAATGTGAATAAGACTAAACCGGTAGGGAGTTGATTTTCGTTCACAGTTTTCTTGAATTTAAAAACGTCCGTCACCCCTTGTGATTTCATTTCGGCTAATATTTCATTTTCGGGGACATTGTTAAGGTATGGAGCATACACTGTACCTTTTGATGCATTTAGTTGACTGTGTAACGACACAGCAATAGGGCATAAATTTGAAAGTGATTTTTTTGATAAAAATAGATCGGCAATTTTCTTTGACCTAGCGAGAACGAGTAAACTTCCGTCTCGAAGTTGGGTTTTTGATCATATTGAGAGCTTATTCCATCAATAGCTTTTTTTAGCAGGAAAACACTTAGTTCAGTGAGAGGTTTATTTTTATCAGTCGACGAAATAACAATAAATTTGGGGTCATTAGAAAGGGATTTTGTTGGGAAAACATCTATTGGCAAAGGGGAAAGATTGTTCTTTTTTCTTTTCTTGACTTTTAGATCGGGTGGAGGATCAGGATCTAGATCTCTAAAACGATTGCCTGATAGCACACGTGGCACAGAGGCCATGGCACTGTTGTTTAACTAATTAATTAAACTTGTTATTGGTTTTAGTTTGCACACACGTGTGGGAAGGAGATAAGAAAATGAAGGGTTTGAGTGAGAACTTTGTGTAACGTGATCGCACAAAAGAAAAAACAGAACACTGTTGGTTGAACGATGTAACCGGGTCGAGTGTTAGTCGATGACTGGTTGGTGAAATAGGACCCAGGTGTTTAAATTTTTACCATTTTTTTTTTAATACAAATTTTTACTCGTATATAATTCGCAAAATCTTTGTCGGAACAGTAGCACTCAGACACGAAACTGTCAACAGCACGCGGGATCAGGACAGGGTTCTCATGCGGTCATCCATCTTAGAACTTACAGCGCCCAACGCTGCTTTATTGGGGAGGCCGTTTTCACGATTTAGGAAGTAACCATTGCGTCGTTGTTATATAAAAGTTTGGTCTCTTTTGAATGTCCGCCTTATTTGGGATGCAATCTGGCGCGCGTACTTTTTTGTCGGCTATTTTCCTTTATGCTTCGTCCAGTTTCTCCAGCAAGAATTCCGGGATGTGCTCCGTCTCCGTGCTGGTTTACTTTCTTATTGTATACAAGATGAATAGTTTATAGAGAAAATTTCTCTACTATTATCACATTGACCAGCTATTGGAACCTACGGCTCTTACCATCACAATCCTTATTCTATTTCTCAGGGGATACGTCTGCTTCGTTACAGAATTGTCTGATGCATTAAGCTTTGCGCTGCGTCTCGCCAGCCTAAGGGTAGCTAGACATTTGTGGAACTCTGGACTATAGTTGTTCCACCAATAACAAGGTTCACAAGGTTCTTTCAGCTGATCTTCAAGTCATTGCTGCGCCGCACTCTGTGTAAATTTTTTGGGTCAGTTGGTGCGATAAGGTACCTTATCCGTTTCTGGTTTTACTAAAGTTGTTTAGAAAAAATAAAAAAAGAACAACATTTATACTGTTACTCTTAAAATGCATGAGCACGTGTTTTTTCGAAAATGGGACAGAAAGAGAAAGAAACGTGTTTGGGCCAACACTATATGAGACTAAATTATTAATGTAATTGGAATTGTTGTATTCTAGGCATATTTAGTTGCCTGAAAAAAAGAATGTCTTTCGAGCGCGATTGGGATTGAACAATCGTGAAATCGTGTGATTTGGAATCCAATACACTATCACTTGAGTCACGGCCATCCAAGTTGCTGTTCATCATTCCCGTAAAAGAATCTATGTCGAAGGTTCAGTCTCAGTGGTTACAATGCTTTATGTTAACATCTGGGGTGGAACTTGGATTCAACCAATAAAAATCTATATTCAGCGATGTTTGGCCAATTGGCTCCAGTTGTACACTCAAAAATGGTCCAAGTTCTTTTCCAATTGTGCATACCACCTAAAATCATTCGGCTATAAAGCGGCGCTGCATTGAAGAGCGAGAACGGCTCGTGCTCTCTTTACGAGCGAAGAAGAAGGAAAGAACTGTTCTCTGAAGAAAAAAGAGTAAGAGTAAGTAAGTAAGAGATAGAAACGACCGATAGAGAAACTGGAGATGTGCTACTCCAGAAGAAGTTTTATCAAAATATAAAGGAAGGTGTCCATCTAACAAGATCCGAACAGAAACCTATAAAGGTATCATATTCTGTGTTGAGGATATGGAAAAACCACTTCCGCAGGCGGTTAAATGCCGGGGACGAACCTAACTTCGCTGTCAGGCAGAACGAATCAATATCTTGTATCTTTGCCGATGAAAGTCAAGATTTCCGAAAATACGAATACGATCAAAATTTAGTTGAGATAACGATATCCAAGATTAGGCATAACAATTCTGCTGGATAGGACGGACTACCTGCTAAGCTACTTATGGTAGCCGGAGATGATTTGGTAGAGAATATACCTAGTCTAGTCATAAATATTGATACAATTTTTATTGCAACCATTTTAAATAAAGTACTAGTTGCACTCTTTTCATGTTATCCGTTATTTAACCCATTGCTTTTAGGTGATATCTTTCGGACCTTGCCCCCGCTAGGATTCACTCGCTGTTTTGTTTATCGTACTATTAAATTATTCGAATATACTTGTGGAGTACGTGACCGTCAAAGATGAAAGTTTACCAAACCACTGTTATAGAAGACGTCGTTAAGCCGCTAAGCCGAACAATGTTCCCAAACAAGTACTGGACATTCCAACAAGAATGTGCTCACGCCCACAAGGCGTAAACCACTCGAGAGTGGCTGAAAATTAATGTACCCGACTTCATATCACCGGAGGATGGGCCAGCTGGTAGTCCGGAATCAACCCTTTGGATTACAAGTTTGGGTCCGTTTTAGAGGGAATGGCCTGCTTTACCCATCGCTAGCCCTTGTCCGCCCTTGTCGACAACTTTCCGATGAATGAGGTCCGCTATGCGAATGATGATTGGTTAGTACGTCTCAGGTCGTGATTTAAGGAAAATGCCGGCCATTTCGAATGAAGTCTTCTAGGGAATTGACAAATAAAAGGGATAAATTTGTTTTTAAAAATATCAGCGCGTTTTCATTTGGCATACGTTTTTCTTTGTATCAGTATTTATAATTTGCCCATTGCCAAGATTTGATTGATGGAAAGTATGTCTGATGAATGGAACTTTAGCGTCGTTTGCCTGATCCGGTCCCTATTAATCTCCTAAGAAGTTAGGGTACATTTTTGGGTACTGGTATCTTAACCATTCTTTCCACTTTCTCCGAATCCACATGCAGTCCATGACAGTTTTTCCAGGTGTTTTTGAAACGTCTTTGTGACGATGATGATATCGTTTACGTATACAAAGACGAACAGCTCGAGATCAGCACCCAACTCAATGTCGATGAACCTCTGCCAAATCGCTCTGCGACACTAAACCTAAACGACCCATCTTTTTTCTTGTATCCCATAGATTACTAGATTTCTCAATAACCCCCGCATCCAGCATATCCTGTATCGCACGCGAAACAGGATAATACCTCTGTATTATAGGTTCTGCCGACATCCTAATAGTGTGCTCTACCAATCGCATTCACCCTAAGCCCATTGGCATTGTTTTAAAAGCTTTACTAAATGTTTCTTCCAAGTGTTGTTTTTGCGTCTCTTCCAAGTCTGCCTTTTCTCGTATTGATGCTAATGTGACCACCTGATCCTGGGCCGAAAATTCCAATAGTTCCCAAAAATCTACACCAAGGATTATAACATGTGGTCGATTTGGAATTGCCAGGCTTTCTAAAAGAAAGGACTTCTTCTCGACTACCTAAAACTCCCTACACCATCAGCTAACGAAATATATTTAACTTTACTTTATCCTAATGCTAAAAATAAATGTTCACTCCGATGTAGGGATGACTAACCCTTCGTTTTCCCCCAAACTAAAACTCAGTCTAACTTGATCAAATAAATGGTCCCAAGCAGGCGAACAATATAAGGACGTCGTTCGAATGTTGGATGTTGGAAGAACAACTAAAGGGTGGACAGATAGCAATGATAGTTTTTCCAATTGTTATGTTTCAGTAGTTGTCAAAGTTGGCAATGACATCCAACTGTCAAAATATTCAGTAAAGTTTGCCATTTTATCATGCATCGTTTTACACTTGCCGAACGTGCGGAAATTATTAAAACATATCGAAATTCTGGTTCAGTTGTAAATACCCAATGTGAATTTCGTCGTGAGGTCGGTCATTATCATGGCTTCACTGTGCCGGCAATTCGTCGCACCATGAAAAAGTTTGAGTGTGAGTACATTCTTTTGAATCTTAAGCCACCAACCAGACAGAGATTGGTGCGAAATGAAGGCCGTAGCGGCCAATATCGCAGAAGACCTAGAAATGTCGATTCGGCGCCGATCAGCTAAATGAATTGGGTATCGCCAAAGAGTCAACCCGTCTTATTTTACGATTAGATTTGGGTCTATGTATAAGACTGTGCTGACGCAAGAATTGAAGGCGGACGACCAGAGACAACGCCGTGAGTTCGCTAATTGGGCGCTGGAAATTTTGGCCAAAAAATCACCTTCTCGGACGAGGCCATTTTTGGTTCAGCGGCAATGTCAACAAGCAAAATTGCCACTATTGAAGCGAATACAATCCACGAGCTGTGGTTCAAACAAGACGGCGCTACATGCCATACAAGCGACGCCACGCTCGAAGTTGTGAAGGAGAAATTTGGCGACTGGGTCACCTCATAGCGAGCGTTCATGAATTGGCCGTCGCGATCATGCGATTTGACACCACTCGATTGTTTTTTCTGGGCAAGTTCCTAGCCGTTGGCCGTTGTTGTTTTATTTAAGTTTTTTTTCCTATCGTTCTTATCTGGTCACCCTATAGTTAGAGAAAAAGATTCGAAGGAGTTAAGGCGAGAGTTTCCAAGGAAAAAGAGTCTAGCTTGAGTCTAGTAACACAATTTTTAACCGCGTGACGGTCTTGAAGGAGGAGATATTCAAGTAACAGCAAATACAGCTAGCTGTATTGCGACATTGATGTGGTCAAAATATTGCGAATCAGTTGCCTGAGATGGCTAGGCCATGTAAAGCTGATGAATATTATGGCTGTGGTCCAAAGAGTCTTGCATTCCTACCCGGAGAAACAACGCTATAGAGGAAAACCTCCCCTTAGATGGCGTATGTATTTGGAGGCAGTTATAAAAAGACTGGTTTATGGTTGAGGCCCAGGTCCACCCCGATTTGTAACGTTATATAAGTAAGCAATTGAGATTCGAAGAAAAGGTCAAACCAAAAATAATTGGATGGGAAAGGTGTTCGGATGCGTTACACATTTAAACGGTTAATTGAAAGAAGAAGATTTCCGTTCTATGGAAGACTATTTCTTGTCGCAGCGTTGAATCAAAAGTTGGTCAACACATTGTATAACTATATAGTTGTTGGAATTTTTTTACTAGGGAATTATTATTACAAATATAATCATTATTGTAAAGTAAGTAACCAAAATAAATTTTTGATCACTGGTCAATATTTCCTAGAATCGATCCACCGATCGATGCATGTCTCATTCATCAAAATCTATGAATTTCAACTCTCTGCTGAGAGTTTGAGATAAATTAAATTAAATTAAACAAACAAGACGTTGGTCACTTCAGCCACATATGGTACATATTGAAGCAATAGACACTAGTGATTTACATCCAATCAATTCAGTTTTTTTTTAGACACGTGGGAAAAAAGATATTAATATGATATTTCACATTAAAATGTGAACATTCGCTTGTGTGTACCCAAAAGTGTTGATGTAATCAGGAAAGGTTTCTATTAAAGATTCACCCTTTTCTATTTTTCACTATTCAACTGAACACTTCCCATTAATATTCATGCCATGTAAATGCAGTATACGAGTATATAGCGCACATGGTTTTTCATTGAACTTTTCCCCATTAAATACTTTTAAGAAAGCATTATTGACTTCAAGTCAGAAAATTATTATTCAAGTTCAAAAATATCGCGAGCAATAATTATAAATCAGGGCAATCCAGGAAAATAGACAAAGTCCAGAAATAACAGTGGCAATTACTGAAGATTATGTTTCTAAATCAACTTGAACTCGTATATGAATTATGAATTATGCTATGTGCTTGTGTTTGGAAATAAAATTACTTCTAACTCTCAAGATTTTAAAAATTGGTTCATTTCATTTCATTGGGTTAGAGTGGTCCTCGTTGGGGTGTACTTAAAATAGCTGTTAGTCCATTCTGAGACCACTCGGAGAGCGTGGAAGGGCGAAGAGATTTATTGATAAGTTTGGTAATATCGGTGATCTTCATAGCCAGATCATTTAATTTCCATAAGTGGTAACTGCATAGGAGTTGCACTCTGAGGCAGGTCAGTTGTAGAGAAAGTGCGCGCCTTCATCATGGCAGCTCCTGCAGAAATCGTGTAGGATTACCCAATCGCTGTTCGTGTCTTCCAATGGCACAGTGTTCCGTGACTATATTTGTGAGTTTGGGGATGTCTCTTCTCCTGAGATTGATTTTGATAGTTTAGGGTCGAGTATGGCCCATATTAGTCTAGTTGTCCCGATGAGTTCACTTATGATTGGCCTTAGGGATCGCTTGAAAGGGTGCCGTTGGAGTTTTGACGTTGTCAAGCTGCCTACTAAAGGCTGATTCTTTTGTTTTAAAGGTATAAACTTTTTAAAATTAAATAAAACACAAAAAATTCGTAATAATGGTCTTTATTGGAAAGATAATTTTTTATGCCAAAAGTACAATACTTAAGCATGATTTCGAGCATATGGTCGCAGCTGGCTTTAATAAAGCGCACCTCTTCATTTACTGTATTATTCTCTCTGGCATCATATTTGTAATAGGTAAGCGTTTGGTTTTTAATTGTCAAAAAAACAATGCTTGCTATTTACTTTTTAAAGATTATTTCATGTATAGTAAATGTTGACCAAGACTACGTTTTAAGTGGTCCATACCGAGAGTACAATTTTTAATCACTTTTTCAAGCATATTCACTGGTATCTCGCGTGTAATGTCGCCTTCCAAGGCTGCAATTCACTCTGGTTTATCGGCATAGACGAGTGATTGGATGTATCCCCATAAAAAATTGTCTAAAGGCGTCAAATCTCACGATCTAGCCGGCCAATTCACCGGTAAAAAAATGGGAGATAAATTGCTCACCAAACTAATTTCTCAATTGGTGCTGGAACCACATCTCGACCAGGTTCAGCTCGTGCATTTTGGGGGAAAAAAAAGTTTGAAACCATTGAACGATAGCGGACATTGGCCGTAACATTGATCTCACGGTCATCTTTGAAAAATACAGGCCAATGATTCCGCCGGACTATAAACTGCACCAAACAGGGCATTTCCGGGTGCTCTTGTATTGCCTGAGGTTGCTTATTTTTTTTTTTTTTTTTGTTTATAATTAGCGCGCGCAAAAGGGATTTTGTGTACCCTTAAGATGTACATAGCGTGAGCGAGGGGAAGTTAGGGAGGGAAAAAAGAGAGATACCGATGTGCGTTGGTTTTAAATGTTTGCAAGGTGTAGTGACTAAGAAATAAAGAGCTCGGCAGGGCATTCCATAAGCGAGTTGTACGGCTTAGGAACGAATCGCGATATTTCAGAGTACTTCCGAAAGTGGGTTTGAGGGTATACTGATGAGCATTCACAGCGAGACTGGTGTTACGGTTAAAAGTTAGAAGGGGTGGAATGCTAATGCCAATTTCGGTGGAGCACTGGTGGTAAAAATTATTGGACCAAATATAACAGTTTTGTTTATTAACATGCCCATTCAACCAGAAATGAGCTTCGTCGCTGAAGATAATTTTTCGATGAAAAAGCGGATTTTCCTCTATTTTTGAAGGTCCACTCACCAAAAATTCGACGCTGTGGCAGGTCATTCGGCTTCATTTCTTGCACGAGCTGTATTTTGTAAGGTTTTAGACCAAGATCCTTATGTGAAAATGTGAAACCTTCCACGTAGTCGAGTAACATAATCACAATTGCTGCAAACGGCGATGAATAGACAAATCACGTCCTTCATTAACACTGGCGGATACAGCAGCAATATTTTCCTCTGTACGCACTCTACGCATGCGGTTAGGTAGTTTGATGTGCTATATCATGAAACTGGTGCGAAATTTGGTCATTATGGCTTGAATTGCTTGCTCAGTAGGTTGGTTATGACAACCGTTAAATTGTCAAAGTGCGTAAAAAACATTTTTCACAGAGCACGAATTTCGATAATAAAATTCAACAATTTCTAAGCGTTGTTCGTGTGTAAGTCTTTCCATGATGAAATGGCAATGCTAATTGAGCATGTTTGACTTTAACATATGTCACGCTTGAGCTGTCAAAAATAGAACTAAACTAAACTAAACGGCAATACAATCACCCTTATAAATATGGATCAATCGCGTACTTTCTGGACTAAATATGCAAAAACTGTCAAATCCGAATTAGCAAGAATAAAATTCTCTCTCAGAGACACAATTTGTCACAAACAAACCCAATGAAAGTTTCAAATAAAAAAAAAAAACAGTTTGACAGGTTTTACAAAATTGCCCGAACAAATTTCTTGAACTAATATGGACAAAAGAGGGAAAATCTCTCTTTCGAAAAATATGAGTATGCGAACGGATTTTGGACTGTTTTTCGTAGTTTTTGGAAAGTCCTATTAACTCCATAATCACATAAATTTTCTTCATTCCAAATACGACAATTTTGCTTGTTGACGTAGCCATTCAACTAAAAATGAGCCTCATCGCTGAACAAAATTTCATGGTGAAAAAAAGCAAGATCTTTCCGCAAAATTTTCCACAAAGTAGATGGACACAGCATCGATGGAATCGGCTCCTTCAGGTCCTCTTGAATACTACGATTCACAACAGCAACAAGTTCTTCTGTACGCACTATACGACGTCTCTTTTTTCACATCACGCGAGAACGATCAATTGTTATTCGAGTTACTCGCTGAGATGGACAATTATTTCAACCGTAAAATGGACGGTAAGTCTCGCGAACTGAACAGCGATTTTCGAAATAAATTTGACCAATTTGCAAGTGTACGTCTAATAATTATCGTTCCTAGGGATCTGATTCTGAACAATTCATCAGTAACATAGTTCCTGGGATGCCCGGGTGTGTCCGGAATCCAACAGAGTATAATATTGTGGTGCTAAGCTATCTCGTTGGGAAACACACGGCAGCTTTCGGCCATACTCAAATGTATGTTGTCCGAAGTAAGCGATCTAATCCCTCCCCATGTATTTACATTGCGATATCCATTGCAAGTAGGGTATTCAGGCTGAGCTAAGCCGCGGCAGGATTAATGCCAAAGGATTTGGCTTGATAGACGATAATGTATACGGGTGGACTGAAGGATACGTGTGTGCAAAGGTCCTCATAAAAAAGCCTTGCTTTCATAGAGTCATCTGTAAAGATGAAATAAGACTTCGCGTTGTCTCCATCACCTGATCCTGTGATTGAAATCGACGTGTAAGTCTTACTTATTTACTTAAGTAAATAATCCACAGTTGGGCTGAACCTGGGCCTCAACCTCTCAACAAGCCTCTTCAGTTAGTGCGACACACCAGCTGCCTCCATTGCCGCACTTCAAGCTGGTTGAGGTCTCCTTTCGCTTGCGTGTGCCACCTATGATGCGGTCATTCATCGGGGTTACGCCCGAAGACTCTTATGGTCGGAGGTGTAGTGCTCATTCGCTCAACAAAGCTCAACCATTTCGAGGGTTGGATCCGTAGATACCTGATTGAATACATTCGTGGTTGAATCTCCTCCTCCATTGCCCGTCAATATAACAGGTCCGAAAATCACACGCTGTATCTTTCTTTTGAAATGGCCAAGTGTTTCTTCATCCACTTTCAACAAGATCAAATCCTCTGCGCCAAAAACCAGGACCAGGATGATTGGATCTTATATAAAGCCAATTTGATCGTATGATGTTGTGAGTGATACGAAGTCCTTAAGTACCTGAAAATTATAACTGCTAATGGTGACCTTCCAGCCAAGCCGTCGATGGTATGCTTTAATATGATGATAGCGTGTACTTTTTTGTTGGCCGCGTTTACCTCAATGCTCACGAAAGAGTCATTGACGGTTCGCTGTCCAATCACATCAATGTCATCCGCTAGCGCATATAATTGCGAGGACATAAAATAGATTGAGCTTCTTTTGTTTTTGAGTTTTGCGATTTTGAAGTCACTTTCAGATATTTTAAGGTCGGTTGATTGGGAAAGGCCGTGAGGAGCAACGTGGGAAGGCTGACATGCCTTACATTTAGCTCCTCCATTGATAATTTTCTCTCAGCCTAAGGGCAGAGATAATTGCAATCTGCATGGCGAACAAGTCTGTAGGTAGCAAATGAGGCAACGTTTTTTTAACGCGCTAGTGATGCTTATGCATCCAGCTCATTGTTTTGTTTTTTTAGCCAATTTATTTTAGTCCGTCTTTCCAGTGCATGACTTTAGGTCGTAGACATCATCTTAAGCCTACAGACTCACCCTTGGGCGAGTAGAGAGCAACTAAAGCTTTTTTGCTTCGATTTGAAACACTTTCTTTTTACCTCCGTTTGTTATACAAGATTATGTCTAGATACCTGGCACTCTTCAAGAAGCTCTCAGGAATGCCATTTAACTTGGTTGGGATGATGCAGGACATATTGATTTTTCTTGTGAGGAGGACGATTTCCGTTTTGATGGGATTTACGCAAAAACCACAGCTACGTGTCCAACAGCAGTGTATGCCTAAAGCGTACTGGGAAGGTTAAATTGTTTCATGTTCTCTAATTTTGTAAGCGGGGAGTCTATTCGATAGATGGTGAGAGGGTACATTCCCTTGCGGTGTTCCTTTATGTTGTTTCTTTCTTGTAGAACAGCGACTCAAGGCCAGTATTTATGACTCTGTATCGTACGCGAAGCACACGAGTATATGTAGTAGTATGGGGTTTGCTCTTGTCACGGTAGTGCTACTGCGCGCACAAAAATGACTCGAGCATTTAATGTAAAATCGGATAGCAATACAAAAAAAATATGTTGTGTTTTTATTTATTCGATTTTTTATCTCGTCTTAAACAGACTTCTGCAGTTGAGCTTGAACAGGATAAAGCCGCAGATGTAGTCATTTGTGTTAAGTTTTTGAATAGAGTTAATGGAGGTGTCAACGTCAATCGTCATCGATACTAGGGACCGCGACCATTCCTTGAGAGAAAATGATTTCTTCCTTTCTTTCCTGTCCTCTCGTTTTTAGTAGGCAACCTGGCAATTCGACGGTCTTCAGTAATTTTTTTTTTTAAGAACTTAACACTCAAGAGGGTATGACTACTCTTAAAATGCCGGAGCACGTGTTAAGTTTTTCGGAAAATTGGAAAATTTCGGAGAGAGAGAAAGATATTTGGGCTTAGTGGTTATTTCGCTCCATGGGTGGCATCCAACATTTAATGGGGAGACTAAATTATTAGTGTAAATTTTAAATGTTTTATGAACAGGAGACCTCCATGTTCCTAAATACTAAGTTAAGGAAACCGTGTGCTAGCTACACGAAAGTAATTAGGCAAGATAAAAAGCTTAGATGGTTTGCACATCTAGCGAAGCGCAAAATGTAAGTTAAGGAAATTGAATGAAAGGAAATAACATGAGAGAAAGGGCAAGGAAGACAATGTAAAACAGTGCGCTGGAGAAAATGGAAATTACAAATTATACCTACGAAATCAGAAACTCAACTATGGATCAGCTAAAGGCAAGAATAAATGGAAACCATTACTAAAAGATATAAAGTCAGAAATTAGGAACAAAATCTGGATCCCGAATTATGTACGAGTATGCTGCACCTTGTTGCACCTTCTGGTAACTTCTGATAAAATTTCTTTGATTTTTTTTCTGCTTCCAGGCCGCTTGATTCTCTTGTTATAACTCTCGAATGTACGGCTCACCATATGTTATTTATGAACAGCAGACAATTACTTCCCTAACCCTGAATTCAAATTCTTCTTGATTTTATGCCTATTCTTGGAAAATATAAATTTATCATACTCCGTTACTTGCACTCCTTTCACATATTTTTTTTTGTATCATTCTAGCACATGCAAAATAAGCTCCTTCAACTCCTGGAAAGCTGTTCCGATACAGTAATGCAATTTGAAGATGAAAAACTCATGGCAGCTGGTCGTGCCATAATACCAATTGAAGAATTAACTCAACGTGCGTCGCAAAAACTTGCGGAAATCCAGGAAGAACTAGCATCAGATGACTCTTCTGTCAAAGAACCATGTATACGTGATCTTTTGCTAACTGAACTTCTCAACTGGTTCAATACGGAATTTTTCGAATGGGTTAACAACATACCATGTAAGGTATGCGGCAGTGAAGAAGTGAGACTACGCCGGACTGATATTGAGGAGAATGTACGTGTTGAAGTTGGCATTTGTTGTGGTCAAGAGACGAAATTCTACCGATACAACGATATATCCCGCCTTTTGGTTACACGACGTGGACGATGTGGCGAATATGCAACTTGTTTTACCTTCCTGTGCCGCTGCTTAGACTATGATGCCAGATTGGTTTATTCTCTCTTCGATCATGTCTGGACGGAGGTAAGTTACTCATTTTTGTAATCACATCAAAAATATAATCATTATTTGCATTTGGGTTTCTTTTAGGTGTTTTCTGAGACTCAACTGCGCTGGTTACATTTGGATCCATCTGAAAATGTTGTCGATTCGCCTCTTATGTATCAGCATGGTTGGAAGCGAGATATTGATTATGTGATTGCCTATTCCAAAGACGACATTCAAGATGTTACATGGAGATATACAAATAATCATAAACAGGTAGAATGAAAAAAATCTGTAATATATACTCGTATGTGAAAAGATAACAACAGCCAGGTGATTGCAGGTTATGAAACAACGAAAACGTTGTTCTGAGAAGGATCTTATCAACACATTGATCACATTAAGACATAAGCGTCAAACTGATATATCTGATGAACGTAGGAAATATCTAAGTCAAAGAAATATGGTTGAATTAATTACAATGATGGTCGAGAGGTTGGCTAATTGATTTCATTTAGCTTTGATCTACATGTGTATTGGTTTGATTATTTCAGAACTCCAACAGATGACGAACTGAAAGGAAGGAGTTCTGGCAGCTTGGCGTGGAGAGAATCTCGTGGGGAAACAACATTCGATAATGTAAGTACTCCATTGTAAATATTTTACTTGCTAATTAAGATTGCGATGTCATACATTGAGCACAAATGTTTGCTATATATGTACGATCGTCTTGTGTCCTGATTCAAAGGGTCGAAAACAGGGCCTGCTACTTATACTTGCGAACGAAATCTAGTAGAATGTTTTATTACGGAACAAAACGGAGTTGCTTTCATCTTGACAACTGAACTCCTACATAAGGTCTTAAGCGTATCAAAAATAAACCGCCGGCTGATGGTCATAAAACTGAACATAAAAATTCGAATACTGTTACCGCATACGCACCATAAGGAGGCAGCGCGTCATCGGAAAATGAAATATCTTGATGCTACTTCGAATATATACTCGTAGTAAAGAGAGAAAACCAATTTAACCATTGGAGATTTAAACGGAAGTCGAATACGGAGGCTACTATGGGGGAAAAGATTTCGGAACGAAACACTCAGCAGAAGATTACACAGTACTATATACTATACGCAAGAATTGTATACTTTTAACTAGCGATTTATCAGTGTTTCTATGATCTTGGACGTAAAAGTAATGGGTCTGTAGGAGAAGAAAAAAGATTCAGCTTTTTAAAATCGAAATCTTGTCTACCGACTCGGACAAAGTTCTAAAGAAGATTGATGAAAAAGCTTATGCAGTGGCTTTGCAGATCTTTGAGTAGTCTTGCTACTACACGACACGAAAGGCGGACACGTGATACAGTGTGTTTTTAAAAACGTCATACTAACAAAGAACTGCAATGGTTGCGTTCAATAATGCAAATCTTCTGCAGAACTAACTTAGTCAAAGTGCATTACCCTTGTGTTAATAAACATCAGCATATCGTCATACTTTCGGCATTCCAATTGTGGCTACAGAAAAAGTTAGAAAATTTTAGTGCGGAATAGTTTTGCGTTTTTTGAAGAGGAAACATGCAAGAACTATCGAAATATATAATAAAAATAAATAATAAGGAAATATTGTACTAAGATAGAAATGCTGATGTTTATGAACTCAGCCCTCCTTTTGTCCAGCCCATCTCACTGCACTTTCCCGATGATCACTTCCGTAGTGTTGCTCCTGTTCAAAACTCGAGCTTACAAGGGCTGCTTTCCAAAATTCAAACTAAATGCACATTGTGACTGCACCTTGCATGTCATTGAAGCATGCGATGCTTTTATGATATGATGCGTATCCCGTTGGGTTACGAATCAAGATGTTTTGGAATGTTACGCGATGCGCAGTGTTTTTATTTTTAAACGTAAAACAATGTGTAACAAATTAATTTCAATTCGTATAATTAATCATTTGCTAAATAATTGTGGTGCGTGTGACAACCGAATATTCACAAAATATATTTTAAAGCTAAAATTCAGCTAGAGCTGAATTCCTTTCTAAACTGCAGCCTCGTTGTAATTAAGCGTATTGATTGATTTCTGCATATAAATAATAACTGAATGTTATTTAAAAGAAAACTTACTTCTCGGAATTCGCCATTATACTTCAGATTGCATAAACCAAACAAACAACTGTCATTTGCATCGTGCTAGTTCATGATGCGCTGTTTGTTTTTCCTTGTGCAGTATATACATTCACAATGAATTTCGGAACGTACTGCATTCTGTCACCAGTTTGGGTTTGCGTTTCGGAATGGTTGCTGATACAAAAAGTTGCTGACAGAAAAGGTTGTAATTTTCTGTTCAGTGAGAAAAATTTCTGTCCGAATCTGTTCTGCTCTGTGTTCAGTGAAGCTGTTCCAATCTGTTCGGAACAGAAAATCTTGCACCTACTTTCGAAGTAGAACACAATTGTAAAAAATGTCAAAATCAGCTGTGCTGTACTTTTTCTCATTTGATTTGAGGTTTTTCACAAATCTGTGCTGTTCTGTTCTAGTTTTTCCTCACTGAACAAAGCTAATATGTGCACAATTGTTGTGTACTTGTAGTTCAAGCACTGTACAATTGCCAAGTTGATGCCACTCAGTGTCTGCCCCAATCGTACAAAACCCTGCCACCTTAATCAAACATGCTCCTACCGTGTTGGTTCTACCACATATGTAGATTAAATTGCAGAGTATACTCGACCGAGTTTATGTGTGCCATTCTTGTATCTTTTGCAATTTAAGGCGGTTCCCCGTGTGACGGCCTGTTTTTTAAGCATTTTTGGCGTCTAATGAAAAGATAGGACTTTGAGTTTTTTACAATTTATTGGTTAATATTGTATTTCAAGAGTATGTAAAACATGTTTCAAGTAAAAATCTTCATTAATCTTCATTAATCTTCATTACAACGTAAGTTGTACCACTCTGAAGACACCCTCCTTTAAAAAGGTCACTCACTTACTCCACTCCAAGTCCAAATGCATCGAGTGAACTAGAATCATTTGAAAATATTTAAAATTGGATTTTTGGCAGACTTTTGAAAAAAAAGTTTCAAATTTCATGATTTTTTTTAGGTTTTTGTTGCGAAAAGAATAGAAATACTCGGATTTTTAGGATGATTCTCTCAAGTCACTCTGTACGTTTATATGTGCTGAGTCTACCCTATAAATTTCAAGTGAATCGATCAAACCGTTTTCGAGATATGATGGAGGGAAACTTTAAGTTTTGAAAGAAACGCGTTTAAAGTTTCAAGTACGGTTAAAACTATGAAAATCTTAACTAACCATCAATCAGCGATGTGAAGTTTGACAAAACAAGTGACCACAAAAATGTCCTTCTATACTTGTGTAAGTGCACATTTGTATAGAAGAGTTGGTAAAAGGCGGCCCGGCCTCCAACTACTCAACTCAGCGCTCCGAACATCTGCTTCTTCTAACTGCTGTATCTTTACAGCGACTTCAAATTTTAAAAATTCACCTTACCAGCATATTCTACACATGTTAAGGAATCAATTTATGCAAAAACAAAATTTTCAACTCATCACACGGGGGAACCCCTTTAAGTGCTTTTTTAATTTTATGTTAAACCCGACCAGATTCAATTATTCCTTTCTGATCTATTTGTTTGTTATCTCAGTACCTGATGAATGTATGGCAGGGCAATTTGAAAGGGTTTCAAGGAACGTGAGTCGATAGTTAGTGCGGAAATTTAACAGTTACCTGGAGCAGATCATTTACTTACGAGTACTAAAAACATACACTCATTTACAGTTTTTTTTTTTGTTTTTTTTTTTTAGGTTTTCGTGTTTGAACCAACAGAAATTGAAATAAAAGAGAAACAACTCAATCTGCGATATTCTTGTGTGACCGATACTTATGAACGATACATCAAAGGTACTTGAAACAATTCAAACTTGAAACTCAATTTACAGGTTATATTCTCTTTGAACAGATAGAAACAATATAACAATAATCGACACATACAAAACATGGCAGAGCGCACAGTTCTCATCTAGAAATATTCTACGAAAAGTCGAAAGAGATTGGAAGATGGTGTACTTAGCTAGACAAGGTAATAAATGGAGATTATAATTTTTCTCTTAACACTAAACTTCTTAATCAAATTTACTTTTTTAGAGGGTAGTGATTCAGCTGAAGTAGTATGGAAGTTTGATTTCTCAAAAGCTAACTTAAAAGTCAAAGATTTTACCTTGCATTTTGATAAGCAAACGTTTGGTAGTGGTGTCATTGATTTATTCGTCCGTACTGCTGAAGGAAGTAAAGAAGTAATTGGCTCAACAGATCTTGTGATAACGGTAATTATGTCCGGTGGAAAAGGTGATGTTGCCTGGCAACACACCCAACTGTTTCGGCAAAAACTTAGTTCCGAAGAGTTTCCCTTCATTCTAAATGTAGAATTGTGCTCATAAAAAAAATGTATTATGGAAGAAAGAATGTTATATAAATTAAGAAGAAAAGAAACACCCACACACCTTTGTTTAAGAGCGATATGTTATCAAAAAATATATATATTTTTGTATGTGCATATGGTGAACAGAAAATTTTGTTAATCTTACTTTACTGACAAACAGTACACTCAAAGACTTAGAACGAAATAAAGTTCCCTTGATTTCAAAACCAACAAAACGCATTTTAATAATTTAATTCTTATTCTTATTTGTCTATCTAAGTATTTACATTATACAGTTTAGAATTCGAAATCACTGTTCGCTGTTGACTAGCTCGAACCATTGTCGCATTGCTTCACTGAGGACCACGGGCAGCTGACCCAAGTCACGCACAATCACATAATACGGAAATGGAAAATCATCCAAATAGGATTTGATGCTTAATTTTTGGTCGGGAAGCATCTCCACCGATTGAATGTCAAGAATTGAATTCTGAAAATAATACACGACATTGTTTAACTATAACTACACTGAATCAACAGGAGATCGATGATAGCTTACCTTATTTTCCGGATTGTCTATGATAATGTATACCAGGAATATTCTTTGCAGTCTTGCTAATTTCACAGCGTTTCGCACCTATAAAAAATAAAATTGAGAGTTATTACGAGATTTAAAAATTAGAAAAATTTTTTAAAAAATGATTTTATCTCACACCGTAGCAAAAATACATTTCTAAATTTACCGTCCGATGTACTCTGAACTACTTTTTCAATGTTGAAAGAAATAAAGAAGCATTTGGTTCGCTCCAATAGGAAGACACCTTAGACTCATGGAGTACAATATGAATGCATTTGTGAGCAAGAAAGTGTGATGAACGTTGTCGGGCTGAATGGTACCAAGTCCTTGACATTACAGTTTTAACAAACGGTGATTGTAGTAGAAAAAAGGGAGTATATCATCTTAAATAGTTCGCGGATCATAAGTGATTCAAGTTTCACGATAAAAACCCTAAAAGTGTCGACGGAAGCAAGAAGAATACACACACACGCACATCCCCCATACCAGAATTAATTTGACAGAATGACAGAACCCAAAGATGAGTACCTCTGAAGAGATCATGAACAACGCTTTTTGATCTTTAACATTCGTGTGTGATTAAATTAAAATATAAATAGATGGCAGAGTAACCTCTTCGTTCTTAAGAGATTGACTAGATACATCTAAAGAGTGTTACAATATCTGCTAGTTTTGGAAGTAAGTAAAAGGTATTTTACTTACTTACTTACTGGCGCTACAGTTCGGGGTAAACCTGGGCCTCTACTGGCAAGCCTCTCCTTCTGCCATCAGTTGCGCACGCCAAATCGGTTGAGGTCCTTTTCTACGTGTGTGAGCCACCTAAGGTGAGGTCTTCCTCTACTGTGTTGTCCCTCGGGGCTAAATTCGAAGACTGCGGGCCGGAGTATCGTTCTCCATATCCTAGCTATCTTGGGATTGATGCGCATTTTTCTGACTAAGTCAATGTCGTTGTATAGTTCATCATTGATTCTTCTCTTCCAAAGCCAGTCAAAGGATTTTTCTCTCGAAACGACTGAGGATATCCTCATCCGCGTTCGGTAGAGTCCATACTTCAGCACCATAAAATACGACTGGTATGAGCAAGGCCTTATATAGAGTCTCCTTAGTTTTTCGGGATAGGGCTTACTACTCAATTGCCTTCTTAGCCCAAAGAAACAGCGTTTGGCAAGATTGATTGATTCTACACACTCACATGTTTCTATATAGCTCGTCTCTATAATCGATAAAAAGATGGTGGGTATCGATTTGAACTTCTTAAGGTTTTTCCAGGAGCTGCCGGAGCGTGAAGATTTGGTCCATTGTGGACTTTCCTGGTCTGAATCCGCACTGATAGGGACCAATCAGGCTGTATTTTAGATAAGATCTTGTATCCGATGTTGAGGAGACTTAGAGCTCTATAGTTGACGCAGGTGAGGGGGCCTCCTATTTTTGGATCGGGCAAACAGTGCTAAGATTTCATTCATCAGGCACACACTCTTCTGACCAGATCTGAAAAGTGATTTGGTACATGCTCTCCACAAAGTCATTTCCAGCAGCTTTATAAAGCTCGACCGGTAAGCAGTCAGGTCCAGCTGATTGGTTTGATTTTAGCTTAGATTTTACTATCCTTACTTCGTTTTGGCCATGCAGACGGAAGTTTTGGCCGACATCTTCTAAGTTGAATGGTCTATTATGACTGACAGTGGGGTGTTGAGCTTTTTTGCCGTTACACAATCTGCAGAAAAAGTTTTTCCATATTCTCAGCACCGACTGCGACTCTACTACCAGGTTTCCTTCTTCATCTCTACAGATTTTTGTACGGTTTTATGAAGTACAACCTCTCAATATCTTTGATTGCGCGCTTTTCGTGCTCTTTTTTCTTCTCTGGACAAGCCGATGATCTTCCCGTCTCTTCTGCTCGAGGAGCTTGCTATAGTGATATAGTAATATTTCGCCGCAAAGTCAATAAGCCTAAGTCTGTTGCCAGACGTGGTGTCATGCCTATTTCTCTTCCCTATAGCATTCACCATAGTATTCGAGTATATCACGGTTTTTCATCCTCCTTATGTCCAGCCCATCCCTTCGCACCTCCAGGAAGGCGGTGATATCTGCGTGATAGCAGTCAAGAGCCTCTGCTAATTTTCCGGTTGCACATGGCCTGGTAAGAGTCCGAACATTCTACGTGCAGATCCGAAGGTCGTTTTTATCTCTTCCATATAAGGTTGTGGGCCCTATAGACAAAAGGTGTCTTAGACCTTATAATAAAGCAGGTCTGGACAGAGTTGTCAATCTATTAAAAACACGAATGATGCGCCAGACTAGGCCAAAGTCAGTAAAAGGAGCACTTCAGCCCGTCGTTTGTCAAGACTGCGCAACAGTCTCTAAGAGACCCCAATGAATTGACAGTTATGCTTCTGTCCAAATGAATGTTTTATACAGCAAATTTCTGCTTAGGCAATGGCAATATCCTGTTCGTACGTATGCTCTACTTTTTATATCATTATATCATTAAAAAAATGCAATTGGAATATTAAGAAGTGTTGAAATCGGTTGCACCCGAGCATGGCCATCAAAACTTCACTGGCTGTTTTACCAAATACCACTTCTTTTTAACCGTTTTCAGAAAGTAGCCCACGATATGACTATCAAGGAAGGGCGAATAATTAGTGCGAATCATACAGCAGAAGCAGGCGCGCTAGGTGACAAGATCCATGACTTGTCGAAAGCTCATTTACACTGCCAGAAAGCCGACAGCGATCGGGTAGAAAGGACACCTGGATATGCCTGAGCGTAAGCGTTGGAGCTACAGAGACTTCTAAGCAGAACAAAATCCATATTTAATATTCCTAAGATTGCGCGGTTCAATATGTACGATGAGGTAAAAACAAAGTTCAAATGTACAGCGAAAATAACCTAACAATCCGAAATGAAAGTTGGGTTACAACTGGGCTATGATGGGCTTTGGGCTATACCTTTTAATACCGTGCAAGGTTTCTACTGAAGCAGAACATTGAAGAGACCGGAACGACGTCTCTTCTTTTTGCTGATGGTAGCGCTACAACAACCTAACAACTCTTACGATAAAAACGGTAGAGATAATGGGTTAGCAATTAGTCGTACTAAGACCGACTATAGAACAGATTCATGACATTAACGAGTATCTACTACGAACAATTTTATTACTTATAAACTACCATAAATCAAGGGAATTGGGACGACGATATCGCACATAGAGTTAGCGTGGGGTGGCTTAAATGGTGGGAAAACTGAACTGTCACTGATAAGTACTCCTGAATTGAACTGTGACTGAGAAGTACCCCTGATATCTAAATTTATATACGACATTCATGGGAGTCTTTACATTAAGAAATTAATAAAATTTCGGACTGAGAAAATCAGCTAGTTTCGCGACGTTCAATGAAGGTCGTTGGAAAATACAGTCCAAAGCAAAAGAGTCTTAAGTTCCAACCGAGATTGAAATGCAAAAACATCTGTCACTATCGACGTGATCCAAAAAAGAGCGAGCTGTAGAATAATTCTTAATGGTGCGATATAATACAATGCTACAAATTATGGCAACTCCACGAATATCAAAAAATGTGTAGAATGTTAAATGCAATATTTAAAAATAATCAAGTGCCACTTCTATGATTTTAGTATGATACAATCGCAAACTACTTACTTTGATTTGACCTTCGCTGAAGATATTTCTACCATCGCTAAGCACAAGTAATAGATTCTCAAATATTCCATTGTCTGAGCCCAGAGAACCCTCTTCTGAATTCACCGTCCTTACAAAGTTCAATAAATCTGCAATATTTGTCCTTTCTTGAGCAAAATCCAAAGAGCTAACCAACTTTGGACCATCAAACTGTTCTGTATGATTGAGAATGATTTTTGGCGTTTCTCCAAATGAAACAATACTTAGTCGACCACTTTCTAAGAGTGTAAGCGCTTGTGATACAAGAGAAATCGCCTCCAATGTCAATTCCTTGGAATTGTTATGATCCATCGATTTAGAGTCATCGATTGCAATTGTTATTTTATAATCACGTTGTGCTGGTTTCGTCCTTCGTAACCAAATTTTATCTTTACGGAATTGTGATGCAATATAGGGAATGATTTTTTTCATATTTATACGACGTCCAGTGCGGTAATCACCTTTCAGGCGAGTGCATTTTGTTGGTTCTAGAATAAGACGAAGTTGTTCGCATAATTCACGTGCATTTGGAAGCATTTTATTCGAAATGATTTGCCACGCTTCATAGTTTGCGTGTTGTGGAATGACCTGTGCAAGAAATGAACAATTTTTAAGATATAAGTTGAAAGGAAAATAACTACATATAATATTTGCTTACAGCTTTATCTGATACCAATTGATTTTTGTATAATTTTCGTAACTCCAAAATCTCAGCTGTAGTTAGTTCTTGAGAGGCACTTGTGTCCATCAGGACTTCTTTTCTATTAACGAAATTTCAAATAAAAATATAGAAAAATTGTGCAATGCAATGATATTTTTACTTACACGCAATGTGCAGTAGTATCATGACCTCGGGGCACTGTGAGAGTTTTCACAATTTCACCTTCAACCTCCACACTTTCCATAGCTTCAGCTTCATCTTTCTTTCTCTCAGTTTTCGAAGGCTTATCGGACTTGCTGTCTACTTTTTCGGCATTGATTTCAGGAGGTTTATTTTCCATTTCATCTGTATTTGGTGTGTCATCCACATCCATTAATTCGTCAGTGTTTTCTTGATCATTCATTTCATCATCCTTTTTCTCTTCATCTTCGAGATGTTGCATTTTTTTTGACTGATCCTCTGTGGCATTATCCAAAGTTGTTTTATCACTACTCTTCGGATCTTTGACATGCTGGAATTCCTCACTTTCAGCTTCTTTTTCATGTTCATTCTTTTCTTCTTCTGCTTCATGTTGATCCTTGAGATTGTCGACTGTTTTTAGTTGATTAAGTTTATTATCCTCAGCTTCGCCAAGTGTCCTTTCTTCGTTTGTGCGTCCCTGCTTGCGCTTTTCTTCAGGTTTCTGTTCTTGTTTAGATTTCTCTGCATTGGCTTCTGTTTCCTTTGTTTCAGCTACTCCCTTATGGCCTTGATCGGAAGTTTCATTCTCCGCCTGGCCAACTCCTTCCCTGTCCTCACCAGTGTCTTGTTCATCGAGTTTTTGATCTTGATTGATATCTTTCTGCGATTCTTCATTCTGTACCTGATCGGTTGATCCTTTATTCTCATTTTCAGGAACGGATTGGACATTGTCTTCCTTGGTCGGTTTGTCTTTGGATTCTTGAAATTCTTCAGCCTGTTGCTCTTCAGATTTATTCTCTTCGTTTTCTTTTTCATCATCTTTCTGAATTTGCTCCTCCTCATCTAATTCGCCACGGGTGTTGCTGTCTGGTTCTTCGTCCTTTTCAGTTAGGTCTGGTTCGTCTAGATTTTTTTCGCCTTCAACTTCAACTTCGTCCTTTTTCTCTGTTCCAAATTCAGGCTCAGACTCGGCATCAGAATTAGCAACATCGTCTTTTTTATCGCTTTCTTCGTCCTCCCCATCGTCGTCTTCATCTTTTTCGGAAGCATCTTGTTGTTCGGGCTGCATTTGGTCTTTCATTTGATCAATATCAAACGGATTTTCATTTTGCTGTTCATCGCCTTCATCTCTTTCTTCGTCCATGTTAAAATTGTCTCCCAAATCCATTTCCTCAGCTTCGGGTGGATCTTCCAACTGATTATGATAGGGATTCACTTGTTCTTCATCTAATTCCGGTTCCTTCATTTCATCAATATCTTTCTCTTGCTTTTTTCTTTCTTTATCCTGAGCAGGATCATTTGTTGCGTCCAAACCATCTTTGTCGTGCTCTTCTTCTCCTTTCTTTGATTCGTTTTTACTATCCAGATCGTTGTGCGCGTCTGACTCGTCCTTGGAACCTTTACCTTCGTCTTCTTCTTCCATTTCATTTTCATCTTCTGATTGTTCTTGTTCTTCGTCAGAGCCCCAAATCTGGTCATCTAACTTATCTGCTCCCTTCTCTGTGTCTCCCATTTCCTTATTAAGATCCTCTTCATCCTCTGATTCTCCACTATCGTCCTCTTCATCTGGTTTTTCAATGTCCTGCATTTTACCCTCAAAGTCATCACTCATTTCAATACCCTTCTCCTCCTTGCAATTTTCATCATTCTTTTCCTCATCTTTTCGATCTTCTGGACGCTTTGCATCGTCGAGCTGATCTTCAGACTCTATCTTATCTGAGGCGTCGTTCTCTCCTGTACCATCTTCCAGACCGAATCCTTCTCCCTTGTTTTGGTCATTCTTCTTCGATTCTCCTTCTTCGTCCTGCATTAAGTCAGCGGGCACACAAAATCCTTTTGTGCTTAGCTCTACAAAAACTGTCAGCATTATGGAGAGCATTTTTGAAGACACTTTATGGGCACCTAGCTGTTGGAAAAGATAGTAATCTGCAACCAAATTGAACTGCTCCAAAATGGGCAGGATCGAAGTAATTTTTTGAAGGTATTCCAATTTATTTGCATGCGAGTGTTTAATGGACAAAAGGATGTTCGACAGTTTCCCAGTGACAAGCGGTAGATTGAGCATTTCCCAATCGGCCAAAAGCTCCTTATACAACTTGCCTTTAAGATGGTTCTCTTGAATTTGCTCCTCTTCGGTAGATTTTTTGTTAGGAGATATCCTGCCGCGACTAGTGTCACCCGAGCTAAAAGGCTTAGGATACTTTTTGTAGAGCTTCTGCATTGACATCAGAATCGAGTGGATAATATTTTCAAGCTCAGTCTCAATGTTTTCCAGGTCGATGAACTCTTCAGATTCTTCCTGTTGTTGCTGCTGAATAGATTCAGTTGTCCGTGTCAAGTGGTTTAGTAAATCCGAAAGACATTTGGCAGCTGGAAGGTACTCTTCATTGGCCACGGTAAAGATCTTTCGAATGGCATTTACCTTACCATAAAGATCAGAATACAGAGAATGGTAATTAGTCATTTTGTCTTTGCTCAAAAACTCCACATCGTTTTTTGCCATATCGATTAGAACGGATTTTACTTGAGCTAGAATTTTGTTACATTGTTCTATTATAGATGTGAACTTCTCATCACTTTGAAGGATCACAGTACTCGAGTTTAGGAGCAGAGTATTCTCCAGCGATTCTTTATCTGGTACGCACTTTAAGAGCAACATAAACTGCTCCAAAACTGAACGAACAACACCAAAACTCTGTTTTAATACGACAAATTGATCCCTACACTTGGAGAAATTCAAATTATCTGACTCATCGCTGTTTATATCAGCCAAAATTTTCATATTACAAATAACATTTCTCAGGTCATAGACATGCCGCGTCGAGTTACTCAATAAAGTTCTTTGGTTTTGAACCAGTAGAAATGTTTCCACACCAAATCCTTTAATGCGGTCAATATTAGGCGGCCCGAGTTCACTAATTGGAGCCAACATGATGTTTTGAAGGAGCTTCAGTTTGAACACACACTTGGCGTAGTACTTGTCCAGATTCTCGTTCAAGTGAATAATGTTCTGGTGAAGTTTTTTGTCTTTGAAGCCTCCTAACATGACTTTCACACAGAATGGAGCGATAGAGTAGTCTTCAAATTCCGAACGAAGTGACAATTCAAGCAGACCCGTTTTGTAGCTAAGTCCAAGGTTTGCTAGAGACTTAAAGAAGTCTGATAGAGCCTTGCGTTTCTGTTGTAGAATATTTTTAGCTTCTAAGACCTGTTTTGGTCGTTCCTGTGATCTATCCACTTGTAAATTCCTCAAATAGTCACAGGTTTCCATTTGAGTAGACAGCAACTCATCAAGGCTATTAATAAGATTTGGATATATTGCGTTTGTTATGGTTTCTTTAACAACATTTCTCGATGTTAAAAACAGTTTCCTAACTTTTTGCAGCAGATTTGTATCACTACCACCTATCTCGGCAACTCCTTCGAATTTGTCCCCTAATTTCTGTGGCGCAACAAAGACTTTAGCATCAACCATATAGTACTTGATCTTGGGATCATATCGTAGATCTCTGCCTTTATCGCACTCAAAGTTATAGTCTTTTACAGTGGCATCCTTCGGCTGGAATACTGGGGTGATTTTCTGAGTCAACTGATTTTGATACTCCTTCAAGAATTTATTCAAATTCCTATGAACTCTTGACACGTTGCTGCGCATACTGAAGTAAGACAAGTCCTTGTTATATGACTCGATCTTGACGAATTCCTTTAGTTTCTTTTCGATTGGAGCACGAATTGACTTCTTAGTCTCGTCAATCTCTGCTGTAAATTGGCTGAAGTAGATTTGTAAGTTATGCAATCCAGAAATTAGACTCAACTTCTTTTCCTCGTCGCCAATTTGTACGTAATGCAGATATAATTCGAAGGATTTCAGCAAATCCATTCGAACAGCAAAGTCACCATAGTTTGCAGACTCCACAAATTGTCGAAGGATGCGAATTATATCAATGGGTGAGATTTTAGAAGTTTTCTTCTGGTCGGCATCCATTGTTTCACCCTCAGCAAAGCGTTTCTCTGTGTATTTCATGTTGGTGTAGGAGGTTTCGATTTCGTGATCTTGTATGTATTCTTGGAAAAGGTTGTAGATGAAGAACCAGTATTTATAGGCTTTTTCTTGTACTCTGAAAAGAGAAAATGATTTGGATAAGCATTTCGTTTCTGCATTTTTATATTTAAATCACCTTTCGTATGTTTGCGAGAGGCATGTTCTCCAAAACTGCAACTCAAGCTTTGTCCATTTTTGGACAAATTCAGCAAGCTCAACTTCTAGGTCCCGAAGATGGTTGTTTTTGTGTGCTACCTCGTTCCATAGCGCGACTTTTTGCCGAAGTATTTGAAAGCCAGTGTTGAATCGAACTACCGGTGATGTGGAAGGCAGACCGCGAATTTTCTTAATCACATGAATTATCTGAAAGAAACAAAACGCTTTAATGACTTTTTTAATATACTCATAATATTATTCTAAGAGGCTTTCAAAGATACAGGCAGTGCTTTTCTCAGGATGACTTGTTTGAGCTATAAGTAAATAGAAGAATGAATACGGCACCTCAGAGTGTCGGTGTATTAAAGACGTATTCTCCTATAGAAAACAAATTCTAAAGAAAAAAAAGCATTGGTTTGGCTCGGCTACATAGATTAGATGCGTTCGCTAACTCTACTGGATCTGCTCAAGATGAATTACTGAATCTTGCTTCCCATTGATATTCTTAACGGCGGAATTTTAAGAATTGATATATGTGTAAATCGTTTTGCATTGAACGCGAGTCACTCAGATATATTAAATACCCGGAAACGTGCATGTCATTCGCATTTAAGCAGTAAGTGGAGTTTTTGATAATCGATTTTACTTTAGGTGGTCCGTGATCTCTTCATAGTCAGTCTTGACCTAAATTCCTTCAGTTAAGCATAGCAAGTTGGCTGAGGTCACCTCCACTTGAATGCGCAGTCTAAGGTAAGGTCTTCCTCTATTACTTTGCCGCTCCAGAATGGTTTAAGACATTCCGGGCCGGAGAGGTGGTGTCCATTCTTTCGACCGAAGCCGATGAATTATTATCATTCTAACCAGGTTAAGGTCGCATTATAGTTCATACAGTTTTTTGTCATATCCTTTTCTCGAAATTCCGTGTATGCAGGTGGAACTAAAACTCACTCGAAGAACTTTTCTCAAGGGTCTTTTTCTAAATTCATGCTTCTGTACCATACAGTAGAACTGGGACCATAAGGCTTTTTTTTTTCGTTGTTCGTGAGACGGACTTATTTCTCGGTTGCCTTCTTGTGATTGATTGATTTGTCGCTTGATCGCTACGGTGATTGGTGTCATTGTTTGAATTTATAGAGCAGCTCAGGTAGACAGACCATATTGAAACTGGTTTGTTATAGTTTGCCATGCTTGTGTGATGTCCGAGTCGTTCACATTGGGTACGTTTTCTTGTCGACAACATATCGCCATTAAGCAGCAAAGGACTTCTTTAAAAGGATCTAGTAGTTTAGTTTCTTGCGATTGTAGATTGCCATTATTAAAATTCTTCATAACACTTCTTCATTGCTTGATGTCCGGGATATTCACTTTCGCATCTTCGCTACAACCGAGTAGTGTTCTGAATCTATGTTAACTTCTCGATAATATTATTGATATTAAAGATGAAATTAAAGATTCTTGGTGCAAAGTAGTGGTGATGCACTGTCAATGTGGCAACAAAGAATTATATATATCGCAAAACTCTTCAATCTGTAGCAACTACACATCTTTTGTACTCCGCTGAGCAAAGGGTTATGGACAAGACTTATATAAATGAAATATTGCAAAGTCGCATCATAACCTCCCCGCGTTTCCTACTGGATAGAGATATTTCACCGGAATATTCACATAATTCTCCCGCTCGCCTGAGTGAACTTCGACGTTGAGTTACAAGTCAGGTGAGGTTTTATTAGCAATCCATCAAAGTACCCAAGAAGGTCTCTGGTGGTAAATCTAGGTTAGAGTAGGGGTGGGTACATGTCTTCTTGACCTGATTGGCTGTTATATGGGTCTCAGAAGTCATAGGTAGGTAGGTAGGTAGGTAAGAGTGGCTGTTGGAAATACTAACCCACGTAGGCCTATTGGTCCATTGTGATGCCACGTGGATCTATGATCCTCTTACTAATGGAACCAGTTTGAGCTTATGATAAAGCGTAGGAGACTGTTAACGTCTATATTTTCTAGATCGTTTAAGTCGTTGAAGCTCCTAGATGAAACTTTCTTCTCTGGGAGAGAGCTGGACATGTAACTGCTCGTCCATGCAACTTCTACAGAAATCATTTGTAAAAGCGCCAAGCCGTCTTGCGTGCTTGCCTATGAGGCAGTGTCCAGTGATGACGCCTATTATGACGCTGAGATGTTTCCTATTTAAAAGGATCAGACACTTAGAGCGATTCAGGTGCCAGATCTGTTCTTTTTTCTTCCAGCTTTAATGTTAGTTTGCACGTAGCGATTGGTATAGCTATACTACCCTTTCCCGGTGAGAGATGATCGGCATTCAAGGGCGGTTTTTGAATATAATGAGACCGAGTCCAGGGACTTGATGGCGGCCTGACTATCCGAAAAGACGCGGATATCCTATGCAGATATCACGTTTTTCTTCAGCCAGGACAGAGCTTCTTTAATCGCCACAATTTCGCCTGGAACACGCTACAGTGATTTGGAAGTCGGAAAGAGAGGCTGAGATTTAGCTTATCTGAGAAAACACCCACCAACTCCGCTATCGGTTTTAGATCCATCTGTGTAGAGATGGATTGACTTGTCCTCCATGAAAGTATCTTCCTCCCAGAATGATCTAGAGGGTAAAATTACATGGAAGTTTTTGTCAATCCAAAGTTCTCTGTGAGGTTTCTTAATGTATTAAGAATGTTGGCGTAGATAAATGAATTATTTGTCCACTGTTTAGTCACAGCTACTTGCCTGCTGAAAATATCGAGGGGTGTCAAATGAAACAGAATGTCTAATGCCGCAGAGGGGGTACACCACAAAGCTCCGCTTATGCATAGACATGCTGTTCTTTGGACTCTGCTTAGTTTAATGCCGTTGAATGCATTTTCTAAGCCCGTCCACCAGGCGACCACCCCGTAAGTAAGTATCGGTCTTATGACCGAGATGTATAGCCAGTGGGTTATGCGAGGTTGAAGGCCCCATTTATTCCCAATAGTTTTTTGCAAGAGAATAAAGCTATTGTAGCTTTACTCTTTCTTGAATGTTAGGTTTCCAGTTTAGTTTCCTGTCAAAAATGAGACCCAGATATTTTGCTGTATCGAAAAAACACCTTCTGAAAAAGGAATTGGGCATACCGTGAACAATAAATTCCCGCGATTGTATTCAACAGCCAGCAAGGCAAATACCTTATATGAGCTAGTTCAACCTGCTAGAAACAAATTTGTAAGGACTGAAATAGGGATGGTTGTGGATAAATTATTAACGGATCAATAGCACTCACATTACCGGAGTAATGATGCCACAGGGAACACAGGAAGGGCATGAGTTCCTATTTTAGTGTAGTTCCTATTTATGCTGTCAAGAAAGAGGGACATAAAGTTACGATAGGCAGGTACAACTTTGAGGAAGTAAGGACTGTAGTGCCATCTAAGTAAGTAAGGTCCACAACAGCATGTGACATCAAAATAAATAATTAAATTAGGTAATAAGAACTCCGCATATGGAGAAATTGAAATTGCAGGATAAATCTAGCCTGCTTGCCTAGTCTGCGACTGTTTTTGCCGCTGGTAGCGCATAATTTGCTAAGTTTTCCGTAAAGAGGAACCACAGGATCTAAAAAGCAGGAGGCGCATTTACCAAAGAGAATGATGAAGAAGTTGAGGCAGTTAGATCGAGGACGCGAGAGGGATAGAATATCAGCTATTTCACGAATTAAGTAACATTATTATGAAATCGATAAAGTAAAAAAGTTATCAGGAGGTTATTGAAAGTATTATTCTATTGTGTAAAATATTTACATGTTTATGAGGAACACAACAATCAATTATTGAAAGAAAAAAAAACTACCACATACGATTAGACCTAACGTGCAACTTGAATTATTTTATTTCTTTTACGAAACATAATGATTTTTAGTTATATAAGACAAAAATAGTAATTTTTTCCACAATGACTAAACCAATACAACACTTAAACAATAGAAAACCAATAATACTTACATCGACTAATCCAGCATGCTCAGGGTATAAATTTAATTGGATTTCAACACGAGCTTCAATCCTATCCAGAACATCCGTGCATGAAATTATTTCAGGAATATTTGAGTCCTTGTAAAAGTTATACGATTTTGTAGTTTTCCCTATAAGCAAATTCAAATATAATAAATAAAAAATTAATCAATAATTCCCGACTCTAACTTACCTCCAATTGAAATCTCATTAAGCATCTCTTGTTGTAGCCCAATCGCAAAAGCAAAGCTAGTATATGAGCTGGTGTCTAACCATTCGTTGAGAGCAGCTTTATACTTCGAAAATAGACGGACAAATACCTTCAAGCGACCTTTGAAAGGAGTGACATAGTCTAGTGATGGTTTTGCCTCATTTAAACTACTCGAATCTGCATTGTAATAATAAACTCTAAAAGAATGAATTTTTTTTTATTTATATCACCAAAAACTTCATCTGTTAGCATTTACTTTGAAAACTGTTCCATGATGGTGATGAAATTTTCAGCTAGAAATGAATAATCGTCATCATCAATTACCGTTGTGGCCTTTTTTGTTGTTTTTGTGCTGGCAGATAGTTTCATTACTTTCTCTAAAGAGTCCTCGATGATAAATTCTCCGAAATCTTCTTGAACATTTGTTGGGAAATTTTCTTCGATTTCTTGTAATTCTTGTAGTTCTTCGTCCTCAGTTTCGCATTTTGTTCTAGAAAAACACATACGAGTAGTTAAAGTTCATAAATTTACTTTTCAAATGTGTATTTACTTTGTAACATAAAGACTCTCGTCTTCTGCCTTCTGTAGGCGCTTACGTTCCTCTTCACTTTGCCAAATTTGGTTGCATATATTGAAAGCAAAATCAAGTTCTTTGAAGATTTCTTCATTTATGTCGGCTGAAATTATAATACGATTCTTAAGCTCAAGTATTTTGGCCTTGAGAAGTCTGTGGATTAGAAAGAATATACATGTGTGCCTGTCGGGTCCAATTTAAATGAGAAACTTACCTGAAGTAATCAAATTCACTGCCTTCTACTTTGTCTAGCACAGTGAATATCGTCGATCGGTTCTCATGGATATCCCTCGAACTACTAACATTGAAAGCCTGCAAGCTATTAACATATGGAAACTCTACAATGTTTGTCAATAAATCAGCAAGTTTCCCAGATTCGTTTATGTTTCGCAAAATGCCTTTTGAATTACATAAAATCGAGCTCTCCAACTGTGTTAAGCTAGTTTTTAATCCTTCAAATCCAAATCTAACCATACCAACTGAATATTCAATTGGTTGCAAGAAATCCTCGTAATGACCCACATACTTCTTCAGCGTATGATTAACGAATCTCTGAGAGTTTGATATCCACAAATCAAGCTTTTTATAAGACTCTGAAAGTCTAAGTAAATTCGATTCATCGGGAGTCGGTTTCCAATCGATACATTCCTGCCAAATATCATCCACTAATTGGATGAGACTGTGTAACGAACTCGGTTCACAATTTGACTTTAGGAAGTGTGTGAGATCCTGAACCAGATTACTGTAGAGACATTCATTTGGACGTAAAGCCACCTTCTGAGAGAATTTGGTCTTTCGCTCAGCTAATTCTGAAAGTCTTGATTCTAGTTCACTGCAAATTTCTGCCCCGAAATTCTTATACCTCATCGTGATCTTCATAAAATCGTAAGCTGTCATCAGGGTCGTTAAACAATTGATGTCCTCGACAATGTATTCCTTTTTGAGGCGATTTTTCTCCACGGGATCAATGAGTGGAGTAAATGTGAGAAGACACAGTTCTATTGCACCGATGAGGGAATTTACCAATGATGCGTTGAAGAAGTTATTAAGCGTAGCAAGCATTGGATGAAGTTGCGAATTCATTTCAGTTCGGGCTTTATTGCAATGTGTCTTAAGATAGATCACTAATTTTTGGAAATTATCGTTGTAGTCGGAGAAACTCTCATTTTCTAAATTTTGACAAAGTTTCTGAATATACTCAACTTCAAAGGTGAGTTTTTTGGCTTTTAATAAACTACTTTCGAAAACCGATTTAGGTAGATCAAATCGGCTTGTCATAAGCAATCCATTATTCCAAAGAAGTTGTCTCATATCAGAGAGTGAGGCTTTCCAAATGTTCAAGTCTTTAAGTGATATGGCTTTGAAAGAACCATCCCATTGGAAAAGGAGTCTAAGAATTGTTTTATTTAGAGGCGGACCTGTGTAGGTGTATGTAGAACCAACTTCTTCGTCTTTGTTCTCTAGACTTAAACAAACATCACTACGAGATGCCAAGTTATTCAACAAGAACGAATAAGCGTCCTTTGATACCAAATGCGCGTATGTAGAATTTATTCTAAAGTTTGTGGAGAGGTACTTAATCAAATTTTCAAATTCACCTTCCGTTTCAATGTTCGCAATGTATTTTAAGATTTCTCCATTCAAGACCTCGAACTGCTTAAATTTCTCACTTGGGATTCGTTGCAGCAATTCGAGGGATTTTGTGTTAAGAGAGGGTATGCTTTCCAGAAAGATGTCATTCAAGTTGATATTTCTAGACTGATTACCCAAAATCTGGGAAAAGTACTTGGCAACCAAATACTCACGGAGTGACAATATTTCAATCTTTACTTGATTTGGAGTCTTTATTTCTTTCGAATTTGCATTGAGGAGCGATTTAATCGAAGCAAAGCAGTTCTGACATTCCTCTAAGTCTAGGTCTTCGTTATTCTCATGTGATATGTCTTCAATATCTAGTGTTCTATTCCTTAAAGCTTCTACTATCGATGAAGGGATGTCTAGCTCAGTTTGACTTCCAGTTAAACGTTGAAATTGCAGATCAAATGTATTATGCTTGAGAAGAATTGCTCTTAACTTCCTAGCAGCTTCAGATTTTTGTGCCAGCAACTTCTTTTCAATTAATTCGGCCGTAAACGTTCCATAAACAGGGACTATAGTTAAGCTTGCGTCAAATTTATTCCTCATAGTCATACGATTTATTTGTTGCATACTGTAGTAAGGTTGAAAATGAGTTATTTGTTTGGTATATAACTTTCGAACTAGATTCAACGGATGATTCACACTAAGAGCGTAATTAGTGAGCTTTTGGAGACTTGTATCAAACTCCGAGCTTAACTGTTTATAGTTTGGTAGTAGTCTTTCCAGAAGTTTAAGAAGATTCTTGTTTAGCCATTTGAAGTGAAGGAGAAGAGTATCCATTAAATTCTTGTTAACAGCTTTTTCGACAAACAGTTTGCTTTTGGAGACTTTTAAGATACGATTAAACCACAGGAAAGCAGTGATAGTTTGAACGTAAGATGTTAAATTAAAACCTGCATACTCCAATGATGCGTTTAAAATGTGCCTCATGCTGTCGAAGAATGATGATAAATTATTCAGGAACACATTGTTAAGTTTGTCGTTGATAACTTTTGTCTGAATAGCTTGAGAATACGCTAGAGCATTGATCTGACTTAATTTTGTGATTGTTTCGGAACTCACTTCATCGATAAGCAACTGTGAGAGAAGTAAAGCGCTTAGAGCAAATACTTGTTGATCGTATTCAGGGTTAAGTTGTAATGTGTACTCTCTGATTCTGGGGAATAACTTGCTGTTCCATGGAAGGGTGCCAGCACTATCCTCAAAATTTGATTTGCGATGCTGAATCTTAGCAAAAAACTGATCGTTGAGTTTTTCAAACGATTGATTCGATACTCGTTTGCCTGTTAAAACTTCTTTTAAGTACAAATTACGTAGTTTGCTATCCTCTAAAGAGCTCGCCTCATACAACATATACAAGCAGGCTTTGATCAATTCTGTACTGATTTCAAATTGCAGGTTCTCGAACCCGGTGAAAAGTTGTCCTAGCAAATCTTTGTCACCCTTAAGAAGCATTCGAAATGGTTCCGTTTGCATTTTTATCAGTGCTACCGTATGCAAGTCCTCCCCACTAAGTAAAACATTCTGCAAATCAATATCAATGCTTCCAAATTCGCCCAATTGCTTTGATTCTTCGAGGACAACCTCTCTCAAATGATTTTGATAGTATGCCAATCCATAGCCCATGAGATCCACATTCGAGGCATAAACATAGACTTCCATTCCGCTGACATAAATTGCCTTCTCATCTTCGAAGCCAATTCTTTTATATGAGTCAACCAAGAAAGCAAACTGCGTAAGATGTGAAACGTTGAAATTATTTATCTCCGTCGCAGCGCGAATTCGGTCATGAATCTTAAGAATTGCATTGATTAGTTTTGCATCTCGTATGCCATTCTCATAAATAATTAACCGCAGATCATCATGGGTGTAGCTATCGTTAGTTAATGCCATTTCTATGCAACGATTTCGCATTGCCCTTGATAGTTCGCCATTTTTTGGATCGATTGTGAGGAATGCTCGGAAGTTTTTATGCTTTTCAACGATTTCAGCCTCTTCACTGGCTGTTACACCTTTCTCAGAGATTAGAAGATTTCCACTTGGTTCAAAGACTGGATTGAGACGATCAAGGACAGCCGATGAGCATAAGTTTACATGCTCCAAACTGATGTATTGACCAATCTTTAGAGATTTGACAATTTTCGAATCAACCCATTCGAAACTGCCGCCGGTATTCAAAGTTTCATAGTTCCGCATCAAGTTCTTGAGGGCGGTCAGTACCTTTTGTAGATGATCTAAATCAGACTTTACATCCGCGGTAATGCAATTCACTAGGAGTAGTTTATTGATGATTACAGTTAAATATTGTAAACGATCTCGGAAGTTATTTAGTTCATCTGACATTTCCGATGGATTGTGCAGATCTGAAAATAAACCGATATAAGCTAAGCGGCTATGTTAAAATAGAATTATTGTTGATCTTACCTATTTTGGCTTTGTTGAGGTCAGAGTATTTGCTCCAGGAATCAAGTAAATCTATCAGCTGATGAGTTGTCGTTTTATCGGCAGCAGTTTTAACCTCGAGAATCAGCCGTTGCACTTCGTTGATAAATATTGTTTCGACGTTTTGTGAAATTTCTTCTAGGTGACGATTTAGATCGATCTGAAATTATATATCACACTATTATTATAAAAACAGACCCCAGGTGACATATATAGTTGTAAGCAACTGATAATTTCTTTAAGCAGCGTTCGAATCTTTTCCTCCATCCACGAACCTAAGAAAGACAGTCTCGGGATGGGATATGCACTCAGTCTGCTTTTAAGAAAGGTAGATGGACATACACGTACAAATTATTAATAAAAAACTGTATAACTCGGAAGCACGGCGACTTCAACTATCAGCTTTTCATGTGTAGTCATGGCAGTTACTCCAAGTAACTCTACCTATTTGGACGCCACAGACTGCCTTGAATGTGCACATGAAGACGAGGGCCATACAGTTTCTTAATGCACACGCTTTATGGCTCAAACAATTCCTCGTTACTCATTGACCATATATTGCCGTTAGATGAGAATAGAAACGAAGTATACATACGAGTATATTGTAGCTTTGTTATAAGTCTTCAAAATGAGACGAGGGCATCAGAAACGCTAAGAAGGACTACAGAAATAGCTGATTCAAAACGGATAGGATGATTTGCTAACCAGCGCAGTCAGACCTAGCCCAGACCTAGATTTTGTTCGTACATAGGGTCGAATCAAACTGGAAGTAGAATCCGACCGAACATTCGGCTTCTGCTTCGGCCACAATCGGCTTAAATTTCCACCTTCGGCAAAACATTCGGCTTCGGCAAGAAAAAGCCGAAGATTTTGCCGAAGCCGAACCATTTTTCCGCAAAAATCAAACTATCATACGCACCGTGTTTTGGAGGAGATTTCGAGCAAATCATTTCATGTTTGTTTCGTTTCTGTAGCAGGTAGCTACAAGGAATGCTGATATTAAATTAAACGAGAAGACGTGTCGAGCTGTGAAGAGGCTGTCAGGATTAGAGAAATGCTTTTTCGACCCTTCAAGAAAACCCCACAGAGGAAAACCGACAAAAGTTAAAACGAACTAGGAGTGACTGCAGTGCTTTTCTAAAAAGTGTGAAATTTATGTAGGACCAGGAATTGAGGAAAAAACTACTACATCCCAAAGGTAGTAAAAACTGTTGGTTGTTCGTCAAAAACACCAGAAATTCCAAATTCCATCAAAATTTATAATGACATTCCAGCCGTCAGCTTTTTAGACTAGAGCGACTCGCTGCTTTGTGTAGCTTCCAGATTTTTTTTTTTTTATTATAATGAGCGCGCGCTCAAGGGGTTTGAGTACCCTTAAAGTGATTGTACACAGCGCGGGCAAAGAAAATTTAGGGAGGAAGAAAAGAGAGGTACCGATGTACATTGTTTTTAAATGTTTGCAAGTTATAACGACCAGGAAATACAGAGATCGGCAGGGCATTCCATAAGCGAGTTGTACGGCTTAGGAACGAATCACGATATTTTAGAGTACGTCCGAAAATGGGCTTGAGGGTATACTGATGAGCATTCATAGCGAGACGGGTGTTATAGTTGAAAGTTTGAATGGGCGGAATGCTACTGGCGATTTCAGTGGAGCACTGGTGGTGGAAATAGCGATAAAACAAAGTGAGACACGAGACATTTCGTCGGTGTTCGAGGGTGTCCATTGATTGACTGATATTAGTATCGTCAATAAGTTTTATCGCACGGTTTTGAATCCTATCTAGCAGGTGCAGAGATGTTTTAGGAGCACCTGACCAGATGTGGGAGTTGTACTCCAATTTTGGGCGGATGAATGCCTTATATATTGAGGCCAGATCAGAGGGTGTAAAAAATAACTCTTACATCGCTTGAGGAAACCTAGACATTTCGCAGCATTTTTGGCGACATCAAATATGTGGTCATTCCAACGTAAGTTGTATCGACACACATACCGAGAATGGAAAGTTTTTCGGTTTCGACGATGCAAGTGCCATTTCGCTTTAAAGACAGCAGACAGCATTGTGTTTTGGAAGCATTAAATTCCACTCTATTGATAGTTCCCCAATTGGTTATGCTGTTGATATCGGAATTTAATGAGCTTAGCATACGCTGCCGTTCTCGTACTACAGCCGAAGAGCAGGGCCGTGAGTCCGGGAACGAATATGAAAAGCAGAGAGTACTGTCATCAGCAAAGGAATATATTGGATTAGAAGTAGCAGACAAGAGATCGTTAATGAGAATTAAAAAGAGTGTCGGTGACAGAACAGAGCCCTGGGGCACACCAGCATTTATTTTGTGAATATCAGACTTGAAACCGTCCAAGACAACTTGAATTAAACGTTCCGAAAGGTAATTTCTAATCCATTGAAGAAAAGAGTCGTCGATCCCAAATGCACGCATTTTCGACAAAAGAGCCTGATGCCAAAATCTGTCAAATGCCTTAGAAATATCAAGTGCAACTATCTTGCTTTCGCCAGATTGATGTACGCTTTGGTTCCACTTTTCGGTGAGACATGCCATCAAATCACCAGTGGACCTGTTGCTACGAAAACCGTACTGCCGGTCATTGAGAAGTTTTCGTGTTTCGAGATATTTCATGAGCTGACGATTTATCAGTGTTTCCATGACCTTGGAAAGAAGGGACGTAAGTGCAATGGGTCTGTAGGAGGAGAGAGAAGATGATTCGCCTTTTTTAGGGACGGGCTGGACAAATGCTGTTTTCCATCTGCTCGGGAAGAGTCCTAAAGTGTAGGATTGATGAAAAAGCTTACGCAGTGGTTTTGCCAGCGAGGAAGAACACCTCTTCAGAAGAAGGGGAGATATACCATCTGGACCAGCGGATTTATGCATGTTGAGATCTTTAAGTACTCTTGCTACTACACGAGTGCGAAAGTAGATTCGTCCCATTGAAGATTCGACGCACTCAAGTGTAGGCGGAGACAAAGCACAATCTGGGAGTGTTGAGCTGGCCGCAAAGTGTGCAGCAAGCAGATTGGCCTTATCCAAAGAGCTGACAGCTGGAATGTCATTGTAAATGAGCGTTGGGATGGAGGATGAGGCGGAATTTCTAATGTTTTTGACGAACGACCAAAAATTGTTACTGCCTTTGGGACATTGCAGTATTTTTTGCCTCAGTTTTTGGTCGTATAGGAATTTCACACGCTTAAGAAAGGCGTTGCAGTCATTTCTGGCTCTTTTGAACTTTTTTCGGTTTTCCTCTGTCGGGTTGGTCTTGCAGGACCGAAAAAACATTTCTCTAACCCTGACGGCCTCTTTACAGCTCGAGTCGTACCATGCCTTTTCTTTTGGTTTGATACTCTTCATCCGATGAGGAATAAAGGATTTCATTCCAAAGAGAATGGTGTCTGTAATCATACTCGTATCAGCAGCGGCATCCACGTCGTTATCGAGGAAGCATAACGACCAGTTAAAATTCCTAAAGAAGCTGTTAAGACCGCTCCAGTTGGCTTTCTCGTATTGCCATACGGTTCTTTTAGGAATTTTTTCTCTAACTGTGTGGTCAGTGTACGAGAAATTAGCTGATATGACACAATGGTCCGACGAGCCTAGAGGGGAGAGCACATCAATGGTGTACTTATCAGGGTGAGAAGTTAAAAACAAGTCCAGGGTGTTGGCGGTATGACTATCAACGTCTGGTATTCGCGTGGGCTCATTTACAAGCTGCGTTAGGTTGTTTTCCGCAGCGAAGATCTCAACACACCGTCCTTCGGGTGTTGTCTGTCCAGAATGTCGAAGCCACCCAGAATTGTGTATATTGAAGTCGCCCGTAATAACGATTTCAGTATGAGGATACAGGGATACAATTCTTTGAATGGAGTCAGACAGCGCATCAAACTCGTTAAAGGTTGAATTGCTGTCCAGTTTGGGGCTTCTATAAATAAAGCAGTAGTGTATAATTTGCTTACGGAGATGGAATTTTAACCACATGAAGTTGAATTCCGGATTGGAACATGGATCACATTGTGGTGGAGTTTGGTAAGCTACATCACTACGCACATAAATGGCGAGACCGCGGTGAGAGAAGAATAATGGCACTAGTTCGTAGCCAGGTAGCTTCAGATCAGAATGATCTGAGAGGTGTGGGCGGGGATCTACCTGTGTTTCACTAAGTGCCAAAACAGCTGGTCTGTACTTATAGACGTGGACGTACGCAGAAAAGTGATTACTTTTTAGCCCGCGTATATTGGCTACGTCTACCCTGAATTCCCTAGTCATAATCACAGACAAACACAAAAAACACAAACACCGACGATACTAAGCAAGGCTGCGAAGTGGAAATTCTGACGTTGGTTTACCGAATCAAATTGTTGTAGGTGTTATGCCCTTACAATAATATGAAACAGTGCACCAACAAAATTTTCACTCACAACCCCGCTATCCATCAGTTGTTACATACACTCAGCCACTGCCCGTACCGTATGGTAAATACAGTAACGGCAGTGACTGAGTGCAAGCAACAGTACTTCGACTAGGAGCGGGTGAGGTGGGATACCCGCACTGTGTGATATTTTGCTTATCAATCACTGCACTGCACTTTTTTTTTGTTTGTATATCTTTTTTTTGCACGCGCGTTTTTTTTTTTTTTTTTTTTTGCACAGCACACAACAATATTACGAGCGCACTGGTGGAGTTGTGCACTCGACGGCGGTCGACTCGGTACTGATGATTTGCATAAAGGCTTAATTCGCCAACATCAGCCTGATACACGTGGTGAATCTGAAATTACCTTTCGGAATCCTCAATTCAAGTTCTCTTGGATCCATGGTGCGAGCCCAGAATAAGCAGAAAAGGCACAAAACGCATAAAGACTGCACGGAAGACTGAACAAAAGAAACTCCAAGAGTGTGTGACTCTTACCGTCAAGCCTGGATGCGGTTCTGTTATGGTCTGGGGATGTTTCTCTTCAAGTGGAGTAGTAGATCTGATTTGAGTGATTGGAAACATGAAAACAATATTGGAAGAAAACCTTAATATCTCTGTACTAAGATTAATTGAAAGGATTCGTATTTCAGCAGGACGACAATAACCCTACACGCACGTTAAAACTTTCTCAAGACTACCTGAAGCAGGGGAAACATGAAGAACTTCTGATGTACATATGTATTTATATAGCGACCAGATTGGTATTGAGTCACCTCGTCTCGACGAGTGTGCTAAAGAGCAAATGCAGCTTGGTCGCTTCCTTTATTCACTTATTTACAAATGTATTTAATTGACTGGAAGCTTGTGCAAGACTCCACATTGATGTGGGTTTATAGTGCCTTAGAATACGGAACAATCCATCTATTATCGATTTTTATGGCCTGCCTGTGTATGTTCACTTCGGTAGTACCCACCTTCAGTGGGTATAACGGGTATCCGTCCTCGCCAGTAATAGTTTCCCTGACAAATCTTTTCGGCAAATTTTTTGACAACTGGCCCATCTTCATACACATCGAATTTCTATTTAATGTCACAGGGACCGTGGATCGTGTGATTCTTGAGGATTTGATGGAGAGGAGGGTCTACATCAGGGTCATTCAACTCAGCGTTGATGACTTTGTTAATGTCATTTGGCCTGATCTTTTCTTCCAACCAGAAAAGGATGTGTGCATGTGGCAAGCCACACTTTTGCTAGACTGAATAATGTAACATTGGGTCGCCCCAAAAACGTTTTCTTTTGTGAGAACGGCTATCAGACGCTTTAATTTCAAATGAAATTCCCGTGCTATCAAGTCATGTCTATCGTATGGCTTTTGCCCTGGAAGCTCTCTAGCTATTTCAGCAAACTTGGAATTCGTGGTGATAGTGATAAATAAATGCCATATTTTCGCACATAAAAAAACGCGTCCTGAGTGCGTTCGTGTGAAAGTTGAAGGAAGAATTAGAATTACCATCCCACCCACGCTATCTGCGTTAACGTTTTGCTACGTAGCGTCTTCGAAATCAATGTAGTTTCCAACCAGCAGCTCATCTGTTCGAATAAATATTAAACGTTCTGTCTCAATTTTGGCATATACTCGTAGATCTGATAAAACCTGACTAAAAAGCGATCGATAGCGGCATACATATATGAGGATTCTCATTTAATTCCAGCTAAATCAAATAGCTATAAAACTGCATCGCGGATATCTTCTTCTTATGATGTATATATATTGCCTGTTTCGGGATCTATATTATGTACTGTGAGATGAATGTATGAATGAATCCCCAGTGCAAAATATAATATAAGTGCATGCTGTAGTGTGGAGGTGACCATTTGCTTTGGATCCAAATGAACTTTTCCAGATACACAACACAGTACATTGTAACTAAAGCCACTGTTTTCCTTACATAGGATCACGTTGCGGAATTTGTCTGCAATCTGATCTTTTTCAGCGCTAGACTGTGAGTGGCGCTTCCGATCAGAAGCTAACCCGACTTCCCGCACTTTCGTCGAGATTGCTTCTCTTTTTAGAAGGCATATTCCGTTAAAATTTCAATAACTCAGTGTTGCCAGCTAAATCAAATACAACATCCAAAGACTTATGACAATTGCTAATTGAGTGTGAAAAGTAGAGTACCCTATTGGTAAGTACCCTATTTTTAGACTGTGTCTAAGAATTTCCATAGTTTTTTCGGTGCTTTCTGTAGCATAATCGGTAAAATAAAATCCGGATCGGGAGATTTGTTGGGCTTAAAGGACTGAATTGCCCACCGTAAATTGTTCCTATTAATAAGAACACCTATTTCCTCTTCGGAGAGAGAAAGAGAGAGATCAATGTATCAAAGCTGTAGGACAGCTTTGATAAGATCGAAAGCCAGACTACAATGGGGATAACAGACTGTGTTGCTTGATGAAGTTTATAATTTGGTGAGCCAGAACCTTCTCGAAGACTTTCGATAAACATGGTAAGATGCTTATTGGTTGAAAGTCTGTTAACGAAGAGGGCTGGGTTTTTTTTTGGAACGGGTATGACTGTGGCCAACTTCCAATAATCAGGAAAACTGGAAGCAGTTATGCAAAAGTTAATTATGTGCGTAAGACTATTTAAAATGTGAAGTAGAATAACATTTACGAAACGGATAGATATTCCATCTTCTCCTATATCATTCAATTTAAGGTTACGTAAAATATGTACTACGGCAAGTTCTGACACCACATCAAAATTGAAGTCAAGACCGGTATTAAAGTCATAATTTGGAGTGAAACGTGGTGCGGTTATAGAATTGGAAATAAACACATTATTAAGATCGTCAATATCAGGAATACTATCAACTATTACTTTCTTTCCAGCGCACGCTAATTGAGTGCAAATTGTTTCTTAGTCTTTGTGAGCTTTCTTCAGGTTTTAATTTAGATAGAAAGTATCTTTTCTTTGTTCAGTAATTGAAGTGCAGTAATTACGCACACGACAAAAAATCTCCCAATTGAGGGTAGTTGGTCTTGATCTCAATTTAAAATAAAGCTTCTTTCGTATTTTGATAGGTTGGTGGACTTTATGCGTGAACCATGGACATTTATTATTTCACATTAATTTCAATGTTTTAATTGGTCAAATATACAGATGTTTTCGGAAATGTTGGTTTTCAGCTAAATTTATACCGATGGAAATTAAGACGAGAATAATAAGAGTATTATAGAATATTAGTAGTGCCCCTTATAGCACATTCTAAAACTGTTTATTGCAAACTTCATTCTCTGTTTGAGCCACAAGTTGCAAATTGCTTTTAAAGACGCTTTACGGTACTTATGTTATATTCGAAGATTTTACCACATGTCAGAACTATCCGAAATCTTATAGCAAGGTACCCTCCAATAGTATATCAAGGAAACTGAATATTTCTTTTTAACTTAATCATATATTTTTTAACAGCCTCCTAGAACATAATCCTAGCAAAGTGCTATTATTTGAACACTTCCCGTTTTCCGTCCACAGAATCAAACTACAGAACTCGTTGCCTTGGCTCTCAAGACTATTGTATATCTTATGCCGTCAGATTTAAGAATGCGATATTACAAGCTCTTTTCATCCTTTTTCAGTTTTAAAAGTCTCATCCACTTTGGGCTTATTTTCTACGTTATCCAAAAGTTTGTTACACAAACTCTATATTTTTATTTAATTGCTAGTCTGAAACTGTATACATTGTTAATTTAGTCAACTATTTAAAACCGTTATCTATGTAAAATATAAGACTATGTCTTGATATATTATATTTTATAAAATTAACAAAAATAAACTTCAAACTTGTAGCTGCATAAAACCTCTTGTAAGTACCCCATACATCTAAAAAAAAAAACAAACCCTTTCTATACATACTAGCGTATAAATTACATCTGCTAGATATTTGAGATATCTAAAGTGCGAAATGCAGTCAACGACTGTCCGCCAAGCCGATCAGATCGTTTCTTCTTATCGATCTCCCATTCGCTCTTGTTCTCGTTGGTGAACTCCGACTACTCCGTGAGCTGTATCTTATTTTGCGATGAAAAAAAAACTTACAAGTGCATAATCCCCATGTGAAATGGCCTCCGGGCGACGTGTGCTTCCGGGAAACTGCTTCAGTGGTCTTGATGCCCAATAACAAAAAACGAAAAAAAAATTAATTATACCCCTGTCGATGTAGGAAAAGTGTCCTCCCAATACAACGCAAATAATCCCCGTTTTATAATTATCGCCCCAGCAAACACCGATAAGCCACCCTCATCCTTTAGCGTGTTTATCTTAAAAAAAGTTATTGCTAGCATCAGCACGTCCTACGAATCCATATCCCAACTCCGCGACGGAAATTTGCTGATTCTAGCCAAATAGCAAAAAATCGCCGACATCTTCCTTTCAAAGAAAACCCTATCCAATCTCTGTCCCTTTACAATCAAACTATACGATAACCTCAATGCCTCCAAAGGCACTGTGTTCGCCCCTTGCCTAATTGATGTTACGGAGAAAGAAATTGTTGAAGAAATGTCCCCCCAGGGTGTTACAAGCGTATTTAAATACACTAAAACCGAAAACGGGTCACAACGCCCTAAAGGCCTAGTATTGCTTACGTTTGACCTATTTAGTTTGACCTCAGCGCAAGTTGGTTGGTATAACCTCAAAGTGCAAGAATATTTCCCAAATCCTATGAGATGCCGGAATTGCCAAATTCTTGGTCACACTGCTAAGAGATGCAAGGGTACTCCCACTTGTGACATCTGCAACCTACCTCCACACTCACCAACTAAGTGTACACGTGTTCTATGCGTAAACTGTAAAGAACATCACCCATCTTCCTCCAAAAACTGCAGCGCTATTTTCCGGGTTCAAAAAAGGTAGATCCACCTTGGACGCACTCCTCGTTCTCGACCAATTTATGTCCTCATCATTGTCCGAGAAAAACCATGCCTCTATTCTCAGTATAGACTTTGAACAAACCTTTGACATCCTTTGGAATCCTGTTTGATTCCAAGTTTTCCTTCAAAACTCATTGCCTTCACTTAAGACAGCCTGATTGCCAGGGTGAATATTATGAAATACTTGTCCTCAAAAAATAGTTGTGCTAATGTAAATACTCTTATAAATTTAATTAAATTAATTGTATTATCTAAGATTGACTGTGGTCTACAAACTTGCGGGAAATGCGCAACTCATCAAAACATCCTATCATGCCGCCGTCAGAACAAGTATGAAAACCCTCCGCTTGACTCCAATCAACAATATACTTGCCGAAGCAGGACTTCCTCAGATCCATGATAGAATTGGGCTCCTGACTGCAGGTATCATGCAGAAAATCAACTCACCAATTCAGTCACCTATACATACTATCGTCCACCAAACCATAAAGCGGAAACAAAGCCAGAGACTCCAATCAACCTTATGCAAAGCACTTCAGTCCACCAAAGATTTTGACATTCCCATCCTTACACCAAAGAACAAAATAAACCAACAACCATTCTGAACCCTTCCAGGCTACGCGGCCAACAATGCTCTTTGCCAGTATGCTAAAGCTTCCACTAACAGTAATATATATAAAGCTCTTTACTTAAGCATTGCTAACAAATTTAAATCCATCGGATGGAAACTCCTTTTTACCGACGCCTCAAAAACAGATAGCAACACAGCATTTGCAGTTGTCGACGAAAATGGAACCGCGTTATCTAAAGGCTTACTACCAAACTTTGCATCAACATTCACTGCGGAAGCATACGCTATATTCAAAGCGATTCAACTATTAAAAAAAGCAAAAACTGTAATTTTTTCTGACAGTTTATCTGCAATATCCGCTGTGAAGTATATCGCAAACTCCACCACAATTGTTGTAAAGATTCGCGACCTACTTACTATATATTAAACAGTGAAACACAAAAATCGCCTGGGTTCCCAGTCACATGGGGATCAGAGGCAACGAAGCAACTGACACGGCAGCACGGTCGGTGACAAAAGAAACTTTGGTCACCTTCTACCAATGCAATAAAAATGACATAACGAACTACATCCTTAAAAATTGGGAACTTAAACTCAAAAACGATCGGACTTACTACAACCTAATGGAATCAGAGCAATCTACCCCAACAATGTCCCTCGGAAAAACATGCAAGTGTACACAAGGCATAGAGTAGATCACTCATTTATCACGCATAAGCACCTATTCAAAAAGTAAACACCAGCACTATGTCATCTTTGCGACGGAAAACCTACTCTTACCATGCCTCACCTGCTTTCCTGCAAAAACAACACCGACCATGGTCTCTCTTTTCTTTCATCAAACGTTAACCTTGAAAATATAAACAATGTTTACAACATTACGAATGCCCTAAAGTTTGTAGATTCCATATAACATTCTTCTCTCTAATTTTTTTTACCTATAAACCACTAGTTGAAAGCCCTGGCAGCTAGCACTACATTAAGCATATTAACTTTATAATTTACTTATAATAATAATAATAAATAATAATAAATCGCGCAATGAGAGACACGTTCGAGCAGAGAAGAATTTGTGGGGCCAAGACGAAAACTCGGCAAAGAAAATTTTCAAGTTTATAGCCAAATCACCCTAAATAAGAAAAAGATTAAAGAAAGCAATTGAAAAAAAACTCACCTGTTGAAAACTACCAGTAACCGAATCATCTATGGTATCCACATTGCAAACTTCATTCGACAGGGTGCACAGCACATCGATCAATTTCGTTTTACCAGAGTCAGTTGGTCCACACAACAACACTGGCTTCTCCATATATACACATTCAATTAGATTTTTTAAATGTTCTCTCTGAGAAGGCAATAGCAAAGGTGATGACAATTTACTTTTCATCGGTTTAAGAACTGATGTATCATTCGGTGATTCTCTTTCCAAGACAATATCGTTTAAATAAACCTTCGTATCCGTCCAGTATAACGCAACATCTTCTGACAATGCATTCAATTTCTCAGCATCACAGTTGAAAACCTCGCCAAATGCATTACGAATGAAAAGTTTATCTTGCTCAGATCTCATTCGTTGATAGTAAACAAGTTTCATTCGTTCATAGAGAATCAGTAAGAAGATTTCAAATTCACTTAACAGTTGTTTTATTGAATTTTGCTTCTGAAAGGTAATTTTCTTCAAAACAAATCCGGTCTGAGCGCTTATTAACAGGTCACACCATCTGAGGATGTCACGAAGGTTGATTTCAAATGGACCACCTTTGTATCCGAATTCCATATCACCAATTCCTTTGTCTAGTTTCTCAGAGAATCTGACTAGTCGAGACGTCAAATCAAACTTGATCGAAACTGGATGAACATCTTCACTGAGAGTCAAATTCTCTTTTTGATGTGGTAAATCGAATAAACTAAGCGATTCGTAGTTCACATTGATTTGTTCGAGAAAGCCGTTGAAATACGCACCGATATCATCAAAACGTGATGCATATTTTCCATTTACCACGAAGAGAAGATCGTCTGTGGTCAGTTTTCTTAAATAAACTTTTGTGAAACGATTTAGGAATGACTGAGGCAGGCCCTTTCGACCACCACCTTGACGCAGTGGATTTTGGCACGCAAAAATTCGAGTCATTTTGCTCAGAATAAATGTTTTATTCAATTCGGGAATGTAAACTTCACCACGATGATCGAGAATGGCATTCAAGCCTTCCAAAACACTTTGTGGCGCAAGATTCAACTCATCCAACAATATCCAAGTGTTTTCCGATTTTAAAGCTGCCAACAGTGGACCATCCCGCCAAACGAAGGATCCTATAGTGTTTTTCGTTTCTGTATCGTCGATGTTTTCTTCTGCAGGAAGATCTGTTCCAAAGAGATCTGCCAAATCGGTGTGTTCACAGAGATTGATGCGAACGATATTAAAACCAATTGCATGTGCTAAACTTTCCACAGTGGATGTTTTGCCTACACCTGGAGGTCCTTCGAGCAATACAGGTTTCTTTAAACTCAACGCTGATAAGAGACGAAACAGATTTTTCTTAGTCGTTGGGGCGTCAAATAGGAAATGTTCATTTGCCATTGTTTTTCGCACAGGATTTGTGCTAATGAAAAATGGCTTGATACCAAAAAAGCTTTCTTCAGTTTCCACTACAGTTCCCCTCTTCTCAACGATTTGCTCGTCAACAACATTTACACCAACTACCAGTTTTGTTTGGGCTATTGCGTAGCGAATGATGTCTGATTTAAGCTGCTCTACTTTATCCAAAGATTCATGTGGAAGCATTTCAAGCGAATCTAAGAAAATTGTTTCTAAACCAAATAAAGCAGCTTCAGGAAATTCTAGGCTTGAATTTACACTTAGGTATTTAGACCACGCCAATATATCACGGATGGAAAACTTAAATTTCTCTACCTTGTCACGAATGTAAAAAACCACATCGACGAGAAATGTTGCGATATTTCTTATATGTTGTGCATCTACATCAGTCATGCTTTGAATCATACAATTCGCTGCAATGTTTACTAAATCCTCTCTGGAGTCCGATGGTGTGCACCAAATTTCCGTGAAACGATTTCGCAAAGCAGGAGACAACTCTTTCTTACCAAAGTCACCACCTGGATTCATAGTAGCTAAAAACTGAAAGCCATCCGATGCCTTGAAAACAAACTCCTTTGACATAGCAGACAAAGAATCAGCATCGGATTCATTTGCAACGCCTCCCTTCTCGGTTAGTAACACTGTCCTTTCTGGTTCCAAAATGCAATTTAATCTTTCCAAAACAGAATCCTCTGCCAAAGAGATTTCGTCAGCCATGAAATAACAACCCTCCACCATCGAAATGATTAAAGGGCCATCAGCCCATTCGAAAAGCTTTTGATTCTCATCTTTTTCAGAATTTGTTCTACAAGGTCTTAAACCTCCTAGGAAATCAGCTCCTTCCGTGTGCATGTGACAATTTAAAATCCTTAGCGTTACGTTTTTGATCGAAGCCAATATTTGACAGACAGTTGTCTTTCCACAGCCTGTTGGTCCAACCAACAATACTGGTTCATCAAATTGTAAAGCTTTTGCAGTTAATACAGCCATTCGCGTCATATTTCGTGTCCAAACTATGTCGTTTCTTTGTGTATAACTTTGTATCGAATCTATTATGTCTTTGGTAACTGGAGATGCACACAATCCAAAGAGTTGATCTAAATCGATTCTCTTCCTAAAATTTCGGTAAAGAGTTTCTTCGATGATTTCAATCTCAATTGTAGTTCGCACCTTGGCTGAAAGAACTAAATAGCCTTCTTCGATTAAATGTTGATTCCAATCATATTTGGTATCGTCCAAAAGTTTTTTATCGGCGAATGTGTATCGATTTCCCCAACGGAACAGATCACGCAGAGTAAAAACGTTCTTCGTGGTGGTCTTACGATTTTTCTGTAAATCCCACATGCATTGGACCATCTTCTTTGCATACGACTGTGGTATGAGACATCGCTTTTCGAGAATTACTTCCAATTCATTCCTTGGAATTTCAGAGAAATGCAATTCAATAAAACGATTTTTAAAAGCTCTTGATAGAGTCTTTCTGCCTCCATAGAGCCCTGGTGGGTTCTGAGTAGCAAATAGCATAAAGTTTGGATGAGCCTTCACTACAGTTTGAGTTTCGGGTATGAAAAGTTCTCTGTTATCATCTAGAACTCGATTAAGAGCTTCTAAAATGTCTGTTGATGCTAGGTTCAATTCATCGAGAATAATCCAAAAACCATTTCGCATCGCCTGTACGAGCACACCTTCCTTGAACGATAGTTTTCCATTCACGTCAGAGGTATATGTTCCTATGTATTCCTGGAGGTCGGTATGCTCATGATTATTGATCCTTAAGCAGTGATTTCCACTTTTCTTTGCTATATACTCAATCAGACTGGTCTTGCCAGCACTGGTCGGACCTTGAAGAAGGATTGGTAGCTTCCCAATTGATATTATTCGGGCTAGATCTTTTAAATTCTCTCCAACACTCTTTGTGAGAATGTAGTTTTCACATTCTTGTACTTCCTTTGGCCCCTCTTGTATCCAATAGCCTTCGAAATTCAAGTAATCTTCTCCAGGTCGTGGAATTCCTTGTGACAGTACCGCTTTTACATTACTTATCAAGGATCCTCTTATCAATTCCAATACTATATTGTGTGATTGTGGGTCTAATTGAGTCAAGAAACTCATGCAAAAGCTTTCGTAGAGATTTCGTTCAATGGAGCCGCATAAATTTTTCGCACAAATTCTTAACGAACGACACAGCGTGCGCAGGGAAAACACAGGGCGATTTCCAAGCCCATCGTTTAGATCTAACTTGGAAAGAACCTTCAATTTCTTATACAACTTCACAATATTGGTAACTCTCTTCTTTTCAATGCCTGTGCTACTCAAATAATCACTAACAAGCAGTGACAAATCTCCGTCTGTAGTCACTTCGTCAACAAAGAATTCCGTGAATCGATTTCGTATACCGACTGGAAGGTCTTTCTTGCCAATATCGGTGTTGGGATTCATGCAGGCAAAGATTCTAAAGTCCGGATGACGCTTGACCGGTGTGAAATCGCCTCTTTCGAGAAGAACGACTGACCCATCGGGCTCCAGAATTGTGGACAAACATTCCAATGTCTCTGCAGATGCCAAGTTGATCTCATCCAATAAAACCCAGTCACCGTTTTTGATACAATTCACCAAAGATCCAGGAATGAAGGCAAATGAAATATTTATTGACTTGTTCAACTGAGAGTCTAGCTTGTGTAGCTTCACTTGTAATTGTTTCCATTTTGGCAAGTCTTCTTTGAATTTAAACTCCCCCTTTTGGCAGCGACTGAATACGGAGTTCACTACAGTGATCATCAGCTTAATGAGGACCTCAAAGTTCCCTTGATTGTAGCAAATACTAAATTTAGTGAGGAAAGTCTCATTCTTACTGCCATTAAATGTTTTTCGAAAGAGCGTTTCGAATTCTGTTCTCAAAGGTGCGACAACGTAACTTAGATCTACTGGTTTGAAGCCTCCAACTAAATCAGACACATCTGATTGATTATTCATGTTCACCACGACCAGCTTGTGAAGAGTTCTTTCTGCCAAGTACTGGACGGATGTTGTCTTACCAACACCGGTTTCGCCAACTAATAGAACAGGTTCGTCCTGTCCCACACAAACCGCAATTCTCTCCAACAGACATGAAGCGGTTCGCGTGAATGAAAATGTAGCACTTTTCTCCTTTCTGTGCGGCAAAATTGATTTTTCCACGTTCCTAGATAGTTTTTGCTTCTTTACGGGTCTCAGAAAGTCATCTTCATCCTGTGACTGAGGCTTCAGAAAACCGCATGGTTTCGATACCAATTCAGCTCGTCCTACTTTGATCCTTTCGTTATCCACATGCACTTCGGGTTTGAACTCTTCAGAGAAAAACTCACATCTCGATCGGATGATTCCTAATTTTGCTCCTATGCTCGCTATAAGACGGGTCTTCTCTGTGCTTTCCGGTAAGTACGAGCAGAACACATCAACGGCATTTTGAAATACAAAATAAGCACATTCGATGCTTGTAACTGAGAACATGGGATTCGAACGGGCGCATAACTTAATCAAATCTCTCGTCGATACCAACCTTCCGGAATTGGGTATACTACTTAGTGAAACAGATTCAAATGGTAAGGCGATGTATTTTTCTGTAGTGTCAGCCTTATCGTCAGTTTCTTGAGTGCGTAAATTATCGGCAACAGTATGGTCGCCGCTCGAGAATGTAAGAAAGACGTCTACAATACGATTGGCAACAGTTTTAAGCTTTGGATAATTTGTGCTCACTACATGACAGAGTTCATTACGGGATAACGGTAGGATGTTGATCGTGTAAAGATATTTTTCCAACAGCGAATACAAACACTTTTGTGAGCTATTAGAGCCTTTATTCGTTCTGTAATGAGAAAAGATAACTTCAGTTTGAAGAATGCAGAGAAAGACTGTTTCGACTTACCTTATTGTAACGAACAGTTGGAAGCCAGGTTCAATTTTTACACAGTCCCTAAAACCAGGTACACTAAGGAAGTTATTTTCCAGCAAATTATTAAGAATGGTAAATGTATCTTGAGTGGCTGAATCGAGATCTTCCAAGAGCAGCCAGTATCCATTCATCACAGCCTGGGAAAAGAAAGAAACCAAATATTACTGAGATTTGAAGTCAATGTCTTTAAAAAGGATGTTTTGACTAAAAAAGAAACACTAAAACAGAGAACAAAGTATAGAGGCATGATGGTTACATTTATAAAAGGGATGCTGGTATATTGGTCCGAAAATTGACTTTCTTTTAGAAAGGACAATAGCTTTTAAATTTGTTTCATCTATGCTGACGCCAACAGTTACATACGAATACATAGATGAACTTACTTTGCATTGGCGAGCATAACCTCAGTTCCTTCGACTGCCTCAATCTACCAATGATTCAAAAGTGTCTTTAAAGTATCCCTACATTTTATATTTCACAACTTTGGCGCATAGAACTTAAACTCTATATTGAGCAGGGAAGGTTTAAGTTGCCAATGATACGTCTCTGCAAATGCAGGACTTAGCCGACGAGCGGTATATATAGAGCCACTTAGTGCCTTTTTAAGCCAAAGAAAAAGCGATTGGTAAGTGTAACATGTCGTATGATTTTTAATAAAGTGTCATTATCAGTTTTAACTCGAATCTTGTTGGCTTGTGAATATTGCAAAGTTTAAAAAATTCACATGACATCGCATTAGCTTGTTAAAGTCTTTTTTGATATCAAATGTTGGCTTGTTAAGATTTCCTCCGAACAGCGAGTGTTCTCCACCGTAATTCTGCACAATCTGACGAGTCAAGGGTGTCAAAACCAGACATTGCTCTGTGTAGCGCGGTTCTATAGATGATGTCATATGCGGCCTCGAAATTGATAAAGAAGTAGTGAATCTGAGTTCGATCTGCGTTCTTGGGTTTTCTCTTGGATCTGCCGTAGTGCAAATACTGGTTCAATTGTGGACCTACCAGGCCTAAAACCGCATCGATAGGGCCATCCGATCGCCGACAAATGGTTTCGTGAGTTCAAACAATACGGATGACAAAATCCTGTATGCAATATTAAAAAGATTTTGTTGTGGATTGGGCAAATCACAGGATTTATTCATCAGACATAACAATTCACAATTTTTGAATGAGTTGGTGTATGATCTCCAATATTACCTCCAGTTTCCATAAAAAAAAACGCGAAGTTTGGTATTTCGGTCTGGTAGCCTTAGTGTACTCGTAATTAAGTTTTGTTATAATATCGCTGGCCTTATTTTATTTTAGGCGGGTTGATGGAAGTCTTTGCTTGAATGGTTCGTTCTGTCTGACAACGGACTTTGGCTTTACCCGCCTCTAAACAGTCAGTAGAAGTTGTTTTTTTCATATATTCAGCACCACCTGTGGACTGTCTTGAGTCTTGTTGCGTTGGCAAGCTCGTTTTGCTGGACTAAAACCCCTTCATTTTCTCGATCAATTATTTCTCGTGCATTTTGTTTTTTTTCGAAGAAGCTTATGTTCTTCCATTTTTTTGTTCCCAAGACCAGTATCGTTTTGTAGTCGAGTTGTTTTTCTATATGTTCTTGCCCTTACTTTTTATCACGAGAAGCTTCGTGAGAGTCAGCGTGGGAATCACCCCGACAATTGCATCCACTAGCCCTCAGCAACTTATGGTGGTTAAATAGGACTTGTCGAAAGGGACAGCAAAAGTTCTGGCATTTTGTTGAGATTGCAGTCGTTTAATTTTATGACAGTATTTCTCCGTATTTTGCAATTGGGGTACTCCCGATTCTATATTGGTCGCCAGAAATGTCCGGACATCTATAATACTGGAGCAGAACTAACTAACCCGGTTGGTGGCTACAATGATAAATGAGCACAACTTACGAGGGGCGTTAAACATATTCTCGGTATCGGGGTGAAGCTGTGCTTGTATATATAAATTGACTTATTTATCAAGTAATACTATTATTTTAGTGCATTCATGTAAAATTTCATATAAATGTGATTATTAATTCGCGTTTTATCTCTAGTTAAACAGAATCATAATGGCAACTGAGACGATGATGGTGAAAATTGAGCATCGTGCTGTAATTAAATTTCTCACTAAGCAAGGAAAAAGTCACAAAACTATTCATGAAGAGATGGTGGCTGTTTACCAGGGTTCCGCACCTTCATTATCAACTGTGCAAAAGTGGTCAAGTGAGTTCAAGAGAGGCAGAGAGAGCATTGAAGATGACCCCCGCTCCGGCGCCCCGGCTACTGCTTGTACGGGAGAAAGCATCAAAGAAGTCGAAAAACTTGTTCTTGAGGATGCCCGAATAAAGGTGAAAATGATGGCAGAGATCACCAAGCTTTCAATTGGTACCATTCACACCATTCTTCATGACCATCTTAACCTTTCAAAGGTCAGTGCAAGGTAGGTGCCACGAATGCTCACAGCGCCTCAGAAAAAAGTGAGAATCGCATGCTGTAGAGAGCTTTTGGAGATGTGTAGTGAGAACGCGGACGGTGTTATGGACCGAATTGTTACTGGGGACGAAACATGGGTCCACCACTATGACCCTGAAAGCAAACAAGAGTCCATGCAGTGGCATAAAAAAGGAACAGACCCCCCGAAGAAGTTCAAAGTCACTCCGTCTGCCGGGAAGCTCATGGCCACAGTTTTTTGGGACTCAAAGGGAATCTTGCTCATTGAGTACAAAAAAAAAGATGAAACCATCAACGCCACATCCTACGCTTCCACTTTCATAATTTGCGGGAGGAAATTAAAAAGAAAAGACGGGGTAAACTCGCAGCGGGTGTGTTGCTTCTTCATGGCAACGCTCCTGTTCACACGGCGCGAGTTTCCAAGGCTGCTGCGCGAGATTGTGGTTTCGAAGAAATCCAACACCCACCCTATAGTCCAGACCTTGCCCCTAGTGATTATTTCCTGTTTCCGGATTTGAAAAAATGTCTTCGTGGAAAAAGATTTTCGGATGATGAAGAACTCAAGTCGGCAATAAATGGGTATTTTGCAGAGAAAGAGGAAATTTATTTTTTTGAGGGTTTAAAAAAGCTTATCTCAAGATGTAACAAATGCATTGATGTTAGGGGAGATTATATTGAAAAATAAAAACAATTTAAATTGAATTCGCATTTTCCTTCATATCGATACCGAGAATATATTGAACGCCCCTCGTATGTGTAGTCACAGTTAAACAGATAGACATCGCCAGGTTGACGTATCATGATTCTGTTCAACCTGTTACAACCTTTATCGTACAATATCCAACCAGCGCGATTTCGTTGCTGATAAAGTTTACAAATACGAGCTGATCCTTATGACATTAAAAAGTGTTACCTGTCTACGACTGAGAGAGTTATAGAGTTCTGGTAACAATTAATTTAATGTTTCTTCAAAAGAAACACCTTCCCTCAGTTATTTCATATGTCATATGATGAGACGACATAACAGCGATTTCCAGGAACTCTCGTCCGAATAGCAAATATGTAAAGTCATACATATGTTCACCCATATTGAGATATATATGACATCATTTCAGTTCAGGGCAATTTCCAGTATCAGTATCAGTTTTCAGTAAACTAAAAATTTGCTTTCATTGAAAACAAAAATGGAAGCATGGGTAACTACAACCAGCATGCTTTGGATCGGCTAGGATGACACAGTCAGCGCTTTCCTAATGCTTAAAAGCAAAAGCGAAGCATTTGGTTTTCTTGTTTATTAAATTAAAAAAAAAAAAAAACATTTTGTAAAACGTGGTATGCGGTAGTTAAAGAGAACTGGATGTAAGTTACTTTATTATCCAACGTTTTTCATCGAGTTTAGGTTTTTAACAACTTTGAGATGGCTAATACTATGCTGATGTCTGGCGAAACTCATGCTGTTTTTATTCTAAAAAATCAACCTCTTGCATCTAAAATGGATATAAAGGGTTTTCCAATAGGGACTTGACAACTTTGAATTTAATTTGTAAGCGCACTCTTTCACTAATCATCAAACTGTCACTGTCAATTTATTCAGTAAACTCAACATTTTCATCATGGTAAAGTACACTAACGAGCAACGTCTGCAAATTACAAAAATTTTCTACCGAAATTCGGAGTCGGTGACTGCAACTTTAAGAGCGTTAACTCCAATTTTCGGTCGTAATTCTCGCCCTAGCAGACAGGCAATAACAAGTTTAGTGCAAAAATTTTAGTCTACATATTCGTTCTGTGATGTTGCTATGTCAGTGAGACAACGGGTTGATCGAAGTGTCGCTGCCGTTTAGGCGTCCGTAGCAAACGATCCAAATCAGTCAATTCCATGGCGTTCTCAAGAATTGGGCATCGCTCAGACCACATTATGGCGTATTTTGCGTAAGGATCTTGGTTTACACCCATACAAGATCAAGCCGACTCAAGAATTGAAGCCGATGGACCATTTGAAGCGACGTACGTTCTTCGATTGGGTTCTGGAGAAGATGATGAATTTCATCGCAAAATCATCTTCAGTGACGAAGCTCATTTTTGGCTCAATGGATTCGTCAATAAGCAAAATATGCCTTATTGGTCGGGTGAAAATCCACATGTGCTTCATGAATCACCACTTCATTCACAAAAACTAACTGTTTGGTGCGCTTTGCATGCCGGCGGCGTTATTGGGCCATATTTTTTCGTCGACGATAACGATTGTCACGTTACTGTGAATGGTCAGCGTTATCGCGCCATGATCACCGATTATTTTTGGACCGAATTGGAAGATATGGACTTGGACGACATGTGGTTTCAAGAGGATGGTGCCACAAGCCACACAGCACACGCTACAATCGTTTTATTGAAGAGTAAGTATGGTGAGCGTGTTATCTCAAGAAATGGGCCAGTCGATTGGCCGCCTCGTTCGTGCGATTTAACGCCGCTTGACTATTTTCTGTGGGGCTACGTTAAGTCATTGGTTTATGCCATCACGCCGACGACGTTGGAAGAGCTCAGAGCCAACATTGAACGCGAAATAGTGGCCGAGTCGTTGAAAATTGGGTCCAACGAATCGAACGCTGCAAACGTGCCCGCGGAGGCTATATGAACGAAGTCGAGTTCCATTCATAAATGTTTTGATTGTACTTCAAGCCGATAGTAAAGTTTTTGAAATATCTCAAATGGTTTGCGTTTTATTTTAAAAAAAAATTGTCAAGTCTTTATTGGAAAACCCGATACTATGAACTTTAATTTATACTTGTGGGTGGTGGTGAATAGCCTTTGGTAGGTTGTATGCAAAATGACGTCAAAAAGCTCTGCTGTGTGGCAAAAATACCCTGAAACTGTTTCATCGCAAGCACATATCTTCATAGGTTTTAACGTACCACATTTTCATAGTATAGAATAATAGAACACAGGCTTAGGCGAAAAATTTGTGAGAATGCTTCTAAGTGACACGAATCAAGAAGAATAACTAAATGGGCAAGGTATCTGAAACAACTCCGAAAAACATTCTACATAAAAAATAAATAAAGGAAACGATAAGCCATTTAGGAATAAAAGGCAAGTCTTTCAACATGTGAACTCAGAGTAGTAGTCTAATAGAGACATTGTATCGGTAATATTGTAAAATGTTTGTGTGGGTACAAATGATAGAACTTATTCTTTTCAATACAAATCCCTTTATTCAGTACAGTTACAATTCACTATTTAATTCTTTCTCTCAATACAATTCAATATTACGCATGGGTAAAAACTTTGATTGCCAATATTGGTAATAAAATCAAAAGAGGATAGGGAGTCAAAGAAAATAGTAAATTTTTTGTCGAAGCTTTCTTTATATTAGAGTACTTTTAAGATTGCAATTATTTCGGCAGTGAATATAGAAGTGTAGAGTGCAAGTAGGAAAGAAAAGATTATCGCATTTATGATGTTGTCTTCTATTCAGGAGTCGTGGCTAAAATTTCTCCAATAGCTGGATATTGTTGGACGATATCTTTTATTCCCACATAATGAACGGACAAAGACCAAACTGTTCCAGTCGACGCCGAATTGGCAATTCTTGAGTTTCCGCAGCATTTTTACTCACAGTTTCTTCTGGACGCACATTTGCTGACGAGTTCTATCTTTGCGTCCTGTGGTACGAAATTCATCCATAACACGACGAACAACGAGTTCAGTTGGTAAATTATGAGGACCAAGAAATCACGTAATATTCTAATCGTTTCGCTTTTCAAAATATGTACGTTTAAATGGAGTTCATCAAGGCAGTGTACCAAGGCGGTTGATTTTAAATATACTACATATATTTTTTTTATTGGAGCAGCACCTTAACAAGTCCAGAACGACTACTCTTCTTTTCGCCGATGATAGCGCTATCATAAGCAACAATCCAACAGCCCTTTAATCGAATCTAAAGAGAGCGTATTACGAATCATTCGTACTAAGACCGAATATCTAAATTGTCACCTTCCCGAAACTCAAGTCTTGACATTTATTTAGAAAGAGTCGTCGTATAGAAGTGCTATCAATTTAAATGTTTGTTTCAGAGATATTGCGATGACGATGTTGCACAGAGTTAGCATCTGTGGCTTAAATAGCACGGAAATCCGCAATATTATGTCACGGAAAGCTGTCGCTTAAACTTAAAGATTTGTTTTACACGAAAGCTTTAACATACGCATCGCAATGATGGAAATTGTACGAGAAAAGAAAAATGGTAGCGGTAGAAATGAAAATGTTATAAGTGTCAACGGGTGTTGCAAACTGTAAATGCGCGTTTACGAAAAACCGATAGTAAACAAATTTCGGGCAGAGCCAATTGCTGAATTTTTCATGTTCAACGGCGTTTGGATTCGGTTCAAAAAGCTATAGAGACACGTGGCGCAGTAGCAATGCAGATACCTACATACTTAGAAACATGAAAAAAATATAGCATAAGATGAAATTATCCACGTTACACATTTCAACGGTTAATAAAGAAGAAGAAGTCTCTTGCAAAAGACAGCATTGTTTGGGTGGAAAGAACTTTTTGCAATAGAATTAGAAAGTATACCTTACAAAAGCATAAAAGAAAAATCGCATACCTGTGTTAATACGCCTGGCAGCCAAATAAATTCACCAGGGACATCTGTACAACGATACTGCCCCAACAGCATTTTACTATCAGTTTGATCTCCCAACTGTATTCTCAGAAATCCATTCCTATTATCAAGCTTCTTCTGATCGAATCCATTTAATTCCTCCTCCTCGATAATATCACTTTTGCGCTTATTCCCACTCTGTTGTCCATTTCTGTTATTTTTATCTTTGCCCTTAGTTTTTGGTCGCATATTCTCTTTCTTATTCGAAAAATTTTCCATTTCTAGCGACTTTGGACAGATTCTTCCAGTCTTTCTGGCAAGGTATTCCACCAATGTGGTCTTACCACATCCCACAGGTCCAGACAAACAAATCGCTTTGCCTGAAGATATACCCAATGCTATACTTCTCAAGTTAACCTTTGTCGAGTCTACTCTGACAATAGAATCGTAGTTGCCGTCAGTCTGTTCGTAAAATCGCTTGTTTTCTACATTGAAAATTGGCAGCAAGACACCTTCTATGTGTGTTACAATTTCACTTGTAAAAGGCAAATTTATAATGGAATCTGCCTCGTCATTAGTTTCGCTTGTGGTTGAAATTTTATGAGAAAATGTGTGTTGTTCCTTGTGGAACTCTAAAATGACTTCCTCTGGGATATTTGTATTCAATTCTTTTAATTGGCACGGCGTCATGTGGGTGATTAAGGCAACTGCGTGATTGAAATATATTCTTTGTAAGGAACCACCTTGATTTAGATATGATGACAGAAAGTGGGACCAGTTCCAAAGATCTTTGAAGAAAATTGGATCACATGTGAGCAAGCGGTAGCAGCACTTTAGTATCTCTAAATCAGTAATAGTTGCCGATGATTTTTCTCCTATTTTGGATTTCTTTTGAGCTGTAGCTCCTTCATTTTGGCCAGTGAATGGAGCTGGTTTGTTACTAAAGAACTTGGTTGCATAGCTGTGAAGAAAATGGAACCTTATTCACATTTTCAGGAGACTCTAAATTAAACCTACCGCAGTATGTCTGGTGAAATTGTCATCAACTTAGACAGAGCTATGCATTGTTTTTGATACTGTTCAAACTTTATTGGGACATCCTCGTCACTATTGATCTTCGACGTGACAATCAGCAGCAAGCAATCTTGGAAAGCTAAAGCGATATTCTCCGTATACTGAGGTTCCAATAATTGAGCGCCCAAGTACTTTAATAGTTTTCCGACATCCTCAGCAGTAGGACTCTAAAAAAAACCAACCAAATTTTACTGTAATTTGTGCATTTAAAACACGTGTTATCAAAAATACACGTTCATTCGTAAACTACTCTTACCGATAACCTCAAAAACTCCTTCAACACCTTATCATCTTCTTTAACTGAATCCAATAGATTTCTAATGGATTTCTTAATTTTGTTTAAACTTATTTCCATTGCGTAGTCTAAAATAAAAGCATAACATAAATTGCGAACTTTCTTCTTTAAAAAATTGCGGAACTACTCGTCAAAATAAACGAATCCGCTGGAGAAATAAGCCGAAATGGAAGAGCAGATCACACACGTGTTTTAGAAAAACTTTGACGTTTCTTCGTAGTTTTAAACTTTTTCGAAATCAGCTGCTTTTTGTGTATTCATGCGCTGTTGATTTTGTTTTGTTTTTCTGTGTTTCTTGTTCTTCAGCTTTTTTGTTGTGTGCGGCTTTATCAGGGGCAACTCTTGTTTATAAACATGTTTCTGTGTGGGTGAGACAGAGAAGGGTTTATTGTTTTGAATGGTTTTCGCTTTGGAAGTGCATTCGCTAGCAAAAATTGTTTATAAACAAGAACTTGTTGATTTTCGAAATTCGAAAAGGGGAACAAATCAGAGAGGGGAAGGGAACTTTGATTGATTTGTTTACATGATTTCTTTTTCATTTCTGTTTATTGAAGATATCAGGGCATACAACTGAAAGAAAAGGTCAACAAGTTTGTTAAATTTAGTGCGAAAACTTCTGTTTGCGATCAGATATACTCGTATATATTTATATTAGCGTTACTTGATTTTTGACACTATAGCGTAGATATCACCACCATTCCGGAAGTGCGATGGGATGGACCGGACATAGACTAGAATTGAAATTCTGGCGATCCATTTTAATGATTGCAAGTGAATTTTTTAAAAGTTTAAACCCTTTTGCAGCGCCAAAGGTGAGGCGCGTTTCCACCATTATCTCTGCCATCGAAATTGCGACACAGTCGTCAACGTGATCCGGGAAGAATTTTTGATGCTAGTTTTACGCCCCACAGTGTAATTCACGAGGAAGAATTTTGCAGATATAGCTTATCTGAAGCGTGAAATTAATGGTTTGTGAGGCTTACCACCAAGATAAACGTTGGCATTCTCTGTGTACGTGTCTTAATGTTAGAGCAGTGCCCATCATAATAGCAGAGGAGTTGTCATCAGACGCCTAACTACATAAATACAATTTTGTACACAAGTGGCAATGGAAGCATTTTTATTGGAGTCAGGAAAGAGTTAAGTAAAAACTGCGATTTCGATGTTATTCTAGCTGAGCTGTCTTTGACAGGCGTGGTATGGGCATTCAACAGTTTAAGACTAAAACCCCTAAAACAATAGCTCTAGGTTTAGATTTACAGTCATAAAATTATTGAAAGACATTTGCGTGCCACTTGCATAACAGTAGAATAGAAGAAAATCTATGTAAATATCTATGTAAATATGTACTCGTATAATAAATACATTCGCTCATAATGGAGGAGTACCTATCACCATTATATTTATTTTTCGTCGATTTTCAAAGCCGTTTGATAACGTGTCCTATTTCTTTGTATTTTCTCAAACTATTTAGTTTAAATTTCGGTCTTGTTAGTTGAACTTTCTCTGTTTTAGGGTGGAAAGTGTGAATAAAACGGCTTTTGCTATAGTAAGTAGAATGTGTTTAAAGACAGGTTTTACATTTCGATGTTTTACAATACTCTTCAAATCCATGAAGGCCACAAGGTTGTTTGGACAGTGTTTTCCGGGAACTCTGCTGTAGCTAAAGGAAATTTTGCAATAATTTTGAACCCCTCTATCCTTATCAACTTTAGTCTAGTTGAAACGGAATCAAGTGGCTAACGCCATTTTTCGAAATCGTTGCTTCATTATCATTGTCATTTCAATAGTTAGTCTGACTTTCCCATCGTTCTCATGCTGAAACAATCACCTTAGGTTGTCTATTATCTGTGGAAGATACACACATATTTTTATGACTGCAATTATATATCCTTACTGTTGCTCGTAGTAAGACAATATACTTATTTTTGGTAAATTGCCTTCATTTTCTATATACGTCTCGACTGAAGTCTATGCCAGCTCATAGTGCCATCTTATCACCCTCCTCTATGCTGTACAAAACTCATTATTTTCCTTTCGAATGAAAAGCGTATCTCTATATTTATTACATCTCCTTTTAAAAAAAGAAAGCTGGATTTATTCACGTAAAATGCAACCAGTTCTGTTATTTAGGTATTTATACCCAGTTCGCCAGGCAATCCACTGATAGTTTATATGGACAGGTCGAACCTGCTTCTAATTTATTTCGAAGTTGTAGTTATCAACGGTGCGTTGTGCCTCAAATGATGAGCACTTGATGTGATATTGAATTGAAACCGAATGATTTTTTATTATAACTGGCCAATCATAAATCGCCAGTGGTACATACTCAAAACCAAGGAATCACGCATGAATGACGTAACGGATAGTTTGCCGTAGGCAAAATTTGCTGAATTAAAGCTTCCCTGGTTTGGTGGAACCAGGTCTCATGTGTTTTTCTGCTTTATGAGCTGCTTAAAATTATACCCCAGTGCTTTGACAGTCCCTTGCATATTAGCTATGATAAGTTTTCTGTTATAATCACTAAAAGCCTATTCTTGGCTTAAAACCAGTGTTAGCTTTCTTATCGTTAAATTTTTTGATTACCTTGAATTGAGACGCTTTGACGCATTATTAAAAACAGACGTCCGATGTCTGAATGCGAGAGCTCTCGTATTCGAATTCGAATGCGATACGTTGTTCGAAAACGAGAGCGCATGAACTGTCAAAAATATTTCCGTAACATGTAATTCAATGTCTTCGTTTACAATAATGCGAGACTCGCAGCGATGATCACAGTCAATTTCGAAAATCTGGAAAAATCTCGCATCTCGCAATGCGTGACAGCTAAATTGTTGTTGTTTTCGTTTTGAGCTTGTTATTTGTGAATGATGTTTTGACGCATCATTGTAAACAGACGTCCGATGTCTGAATGCGAGAGCTCTCGCATTCGAATCCGAATGCGACTCTCGTGTCGCATCTCGCAGTATTGTAAATAGGGCTTTATTTGTACTGCATGGAAAAAGGGGAACAAGGAATTTTGAATTTTACAAATTAAATCATTAGACCTGGCATCATTGGTAATATATTCACGATATTTCAACTAGCATGACAAACGGACTGTCACCACTGAAACTATTCATTTGACAGCTGTCAGTTTGGTACAATCGGCGTTCAAGAGTTTGTTTCCAGAAGCAATCCACAAATTTTATTCAATATTCTGCAAAAAAAACATAAATTTCCTGCTTCCGAGTTACAAATAAACATCTCCAAAAATGACGTCGGATGTCCGCGATATTTTGGACATGGAGCGAGCAAATACTCCTGAAGTAACTCGAGAGTCATTCCTCGCCACCAAAAAGAGGAACTTTGAGAAGTGAATTCCACTAGATTACTATGTTTTCGGCAATTATTAAGACAATTTTCTGTTTTTTAGAGTTAAGACCAGCAAACGTCCAGAAGGGATGCACAGAGAGGTATTTGCGCTGCTCTACAATGATAACAAAGATGCCCCACCGCTCTTGCCCACGGATACTGGTAAAGTTATTAATTTTACATCTTAATAAATTGATCATCCAATGTTACATATTTCGGCAGCTCTTGGCATCGGATCTGGTTATAAGCAAGTCAAGGCACGTTTGGGAATGAGAAAAGTTCGCAAATGGGAATGGGCACCGTTTAGCAATCCGGCAAGGACCGATGGAGCTGTGTTTCATCATTGGAAACGTGTCTCAGATGATGCTCGCGAATATCCTTTTGCAAAGTTCAATAAGCAGCTGCAAATTCCAGTTTACACACTCAGTGAGTACAACACTCACTTGAGGACACAACCAACCAAATGGACAAAAGCGCAGACGGATCATTTGTTTGATCTGGCCAAGAGGTTAATTTTTTTTTGGTGTAATTACAATTGAGATTATTATTTCCCTCCATGAATAGGTTCGATTTGAGATTCATTATCATGGCTGATCGCTGGGACAGTGCCAACTATGAGACAAAAACTGTGGAGGACTTGAAGGAGCGGTACTACGAAGTTATTGGATTGTTAGCCAAGGTAAGGCTTACTTACTTTTGTTGAAAATCAATTTTGAGACACCTTTTCCAGGTCAAAGGCACCAGCACGGACAAAAAGTCCTACATATTCGATACAGATCATGAGCGAAAGAGGAAGGATCAACTGAAGAAACTGTTTGAACGCACTACCAAGCAAGTGGAAGAGGAGCAAATGCTTCTTAACGAGTTGAAAAAGATCGAAGCCAGGAAGAAAGAGCGCGAGCGTAAGACTCAGGATTTGCAGAAACTCATTTCACAAGCTGATCAGGTTTGACTTTAACTCTTTCACCAACTGTACTCCAACTCTTGCATTGTTTTCGTAGGGCGAAGCGGCACTAAATGCTCAGGCAACAAGAAAACACGAGAAGAAAATGTACAAAAAGAAGATCCACCATCAACCCAGACCGTCAAAAGTTGATTCGGTCGTCAATGTATGTTGTTTGTAGTTCTTCTATTGACTTTATGGTTAACAAAAATAACTTACAGGCGATTGAAATCGGTGGAAGTGGCATAAAGTTTGCTGACTTGCGCGGCTCTGGGGTGTCATTGCGTTCGCAGAAAATGAAGTTGCCGGCAAATATTGGTCAGCGGAAAGTCAAAGCTTTAGAGCAGGCCATTCAGGAGTTCAAAGTTGGTAAGCAGTTCAAGGTTATTCAACAGCCATTTTAGTCTTATTCTTATATTTAATTCAGATCCAGCACCACCTCCTACTGAGGAGATTTCCAATAGCTTCAATGAGTTGCGTTCGGATATGGTCCTACTGTGCGAGTTGAGGACAGCTCTGTCAACTTGTGTGTATGAGCTGGAGAGTTTAAAGCATCAGTACGAGGCAGCGTGCCCTGGAAAGGTAAAAATAAGTTCTTGCAATGAATTAGTAAAAGGACTAGGACTAATAGACGTTTTCCTTTTTAGACCCTTAATATCCCGGCTAGTCTCATACCACCGGACAACTCGTCTCAAGGCGAAAATTCAACAGATGGCGTTAGTTTAAGTGGAGCATAAATAGATTTGCAAAGCGTGTAAATGAATATAATAAAGTAGATATAACTCGAAAAGTAATACTTGTTGCACACTTTACATATATATATGGCGCTACAGGGGTGGACCTGAGCCTCTGCAGATAGTGCGATTTTATCTTTCCGTAAAATTTTTGAATTTATTTTCTAAAGTACCACCTCTCCATTTCCTCGATCGTTCGCTACTTATATTACTTCCTTTTTCTCCGCATAGGTGAGTTGCTTTACACTTTATAAAATCAGGGATTTCATGCGGGTGGTCAGAAGAAATCCAGCACATAATGGCGAAACCACTGATTTTCAGAACTCCATACAGCTTATAAAGGGTTTAACGGGAGTTCGAGGGTTACGCAATTGGCAAAGTTTCGAGCGGTTTCTTGCAATTGCAGCTGTTTCAAGTACGATCGACGTTCGAGCCTTTTCGTATCTAAATAGATGAACGTTTCTGCAGATTATACTCTCATAATATAAATAATTGGGATAGTAAGCCCATCGTATCAAGTGATTGTTCTAGCAATGGCGCCCCGAGCCAACTTTGTGGTGAAATTTTCCATTCTTATTAGGGTTAAGCTGGTTTACAAGACCGATGAGAATTTTATGTATTCGTATTAGGACTCTGGTGTTTTGTACAAGCGAAGGTAAGAACTCCCAAATACCCGGATCATTCCCATCAAACTTAGGCTAACGTTGAACAACACGGTACATCCAAATATAAGCATAGGCATCTTGTATCTGATTTCATTTCCACAATAAAGTGGTCCCCTGATCGAAATCTTTGATCAATTCTTGTTGGTATTCGTAGAGGCCCCAGATAATGATGTCCTATAGATAAATGTTTCCGACTTCTGAAAGTTGTCTGCGTACGCTATGGCATGGTGAAGAAAGATCGTTTGTGTAGGATCGGCGAGTTAACCGCACATAGTTGCAGACCGTTTTTAATGTCAAATATTCCAGCAGAAGTTATATCGCCATTCCTCACGATAAACTGTCTACTGATGAGCATGTCAAAAAGAATGTCCAGCAGTGGTTGCCCAGCCTGTTCAGTTAGAGGAAGACTTTCATTTCATTTCCAAGTGAATCAGGCAGGTATCCGTGCATTGCTGACACCATCCTAATGTAGGATGATTATAGGTTTCGAAGATTCACTATTATTATCATAATTGCAATGCGTAGTGGATATGAGCTCCACCGGAACACAGCCCAACAAAGTCGATATGCCACTGTGTGGAAAAAGCAATGTGGTATGCATCCCTTATTCCAAAGGGCAAACACAGGCCAATCCTTTTTTGAATAACTTGTAAAGAAGTTGTTTGTTATGTTTCTATTACAACCTTTATATGGAATGTCCAGTTCCTCAATATTTTTTTGTGGAAGTTTGCATACTCGTTCTCCACCCTTTTGGTCTAAATAAGAAATACCTTGTAGTGGATTTCTGATATCACGAATCCACCAAATCCTCATTCCATATTTATCCGTCGTCATCGAGTTCTTATTAACGATGTGCCAAAATTCCCGAATGACTGTGAATATATCCTTGGTCCTTCTGGTGTTTCTGGTTGTGCGATCATCAAAACGGACTTGACTACCCGAACATATAAAAAATTCACTGTTGTGAAGCAACCAGATAAGCCTTAGATAAGGATGGATCTATTGTTGACGGATCTATAGCGGAGACTGCGACTGCTATAATGCAGATATCACCACTGTGGAAATGTGGAGGGATGGGCCGTGCAAACGAGGATGGAATGACATATGAATATTATACTACTGCGACCGCTATAGAAAAAAAAAACAAATAGGGAGAGAGGACATTTTTGACAGTAGTCACCAAGCATAGCCTACACGACATCATGTCTGGAAACGGACTTAAGGCCCATTGACTTTGCTGTCACTCCACTTATCCCACTTACCCTACTATCCACAAAGAGACATGGCGGTCACTTGATCATCGAACCGGCAACCAAATGCTGCAATCGAAGTAAGACACCACAACAACGGTAGGGAGATTTAACGTTTAACGCCGCTACTGATATGTTGGGTATCATGCTATCATCTTCACGAAGCCTATTGTTTGATTAAGCACACATAGGGAAACAACTTGCCTACGACGAGTCGCTATATAGAAGAACGAGAGCTGCGAGTGAGTTCTACCAGTAAAAGGGCAGGAGAGAACATCCGCTTTCTCGGAGGTAAAGGAAAGACCACGAAAAGCGCGCCATTGATGGAATAGAGAGGTACTACTCGTACCGCAGGAACAATGCCCAGAATTTTTACTAAGAATTTTACTAACAATTTTACTTATTACAATTGAATAGAATAACTAATATGTGCGAGGGTTTGTTTGTACATGTAGTTTGCGTGACCATCACTGAGTGGTGAAGCAAGAAATTCGTCCGAAGCACGATTGATTCACCCAAATCAAGTATTAAACGCTTAGTAGCTAGCCTCGAAGGTCGCATGCAATAAAAATTCACTGGAGCCATCTAGATGCGACTAATTGCAGAACCAAAATTGCATGATCATCTTGCAATTTATACTCTTGTTGCAAAATTACAGATCATGAACGTAAATGTATCTGCAAAAAACCTCACTTGTTGGATTAAATGTTATAAGAAAAGTGATAGATACATAAACACATAACATACTCGTACATAAACGATTGTTTATATCGAATCAAATACCCGGCCGCTGGTAACCACTACCACTTCATTTACTTCGTAAGCAATATCCGAACTGCGACATATGGGTGCTCATAGTCGTACTTACAGATTCATTGCGGCGGCCACATTAACGCTAATTCAATTTTGAAACGCTTCGTGGAAACGATCGGCCGGTCGGTGATGGTGGGTTGGTTATAGACTATAAGTACCGATTGCACCAGTTTACCGATCTCATTCATATTTTTCCTATTTGTTTACATTTCCACTAGGGTGCGGTGCGATATTGTGAACCTCCATTATCCGCTACACGCAATCGCAGCATGAGTGGTTACAACTTATAACTCATAGATCACTGCTGACGTACGAGAGTATAGGCGTTAGAACGAGGGTGTATCTGATGGTTGCTGGATTTGGATTTGACTGCATTTTATGTCGCAATGAAATTCCTCGTACCGCATTCACTTTTTTTTTTTGGTAAACTTAAACAATTAGCGGCAATTGAGTCGCATCACGATGAAAATGATAGAAGGGGTGCGAGGTGTTTAAATATTGTTAACAGGTAGGCGCTGCAACAGGTAAACAATAAATCGTAGCTCTGTCGTGGGAATTTCTTGGAAAAAAGGGTTTTCCTTAATTTATTGATGTTTGTCGTTATACTTTGAATACCAACTTATGAATGGTTTTTCAGAGTTTTTTTTTCTATAATTTAAAAAAAAATGTAATTTCGAAGAATTTTTTAGTTCGTAACTGAGCTATTTGGTTAACTAACTGCCCGTGGTCTTTTAAACAATTAACAAGTGAACTGAAGGCAGAAGTGAGCAAATTTGCTTGAAAAGGATACTCTACGCTGTGCATTCACTTTTCAACCATACGCGACACTGAAATAAGGTGATAGAGAATTCAAGCTTATAAGCGCTGAAGAGCAAAACTAAGACCACTACGGAAGAGTAGAAGATGTATTGGGGGGAAAACAATTCTGGTTAGAAACAAGAAGGTGTCCACAGTCTTCCAGTTTAAGAGGGTGGGTGGTTCAAGTGGTAGTGTACTGGCTTTCAAATCGGATGTTTCGTGGTTCAATACCAGCCGCGTCCGAAAGACATTCTTTTTTCATGCAGCGAAATAACCACTGAGCCTTCCTTACTTCCCATTTTCCTAAAAACTTAACACGTGCTCAGGAATTTTAAGTGTAGTAATACCCACTTGAGTGTTAAGTTCTTTTTTTTTAGAAAAAAATGGGAAAGCCCTTCAATAAATCCTTTGTAATTAAGGGTAAAGGGAATATACTCAACTAAGCAGAAGGAAGAATGTAATTAGTAGCTTGAAACTCCTTCGACACCAGCTCAATTTCAACAACCTTGGGAATTGCAAAAAAAACCCTCATACCACCTGAGCTATAAGTATGTCGAAGCACCTCAAATGACGTTATTTCCAGGATCTACCTCTGGCGTCGCTCGTAACATCATTTTGGAAGGCGCTCGCCAAAATATCGGCGTTGGGCTTTGCCTGGGTCATGGGTACTGATTCTTATCCAACTATTCATGACAGGTCCGAGTGTTTGGCAACATTTAAGGAAGCATATACGCAGCATACTGCAGAAGGTTGGTGGTGGCTATCCTCAACGACAATGAAGACCTGAGTTGAGCAATCCAAAAGTTGAAGACAAACTAGTTAATCTGGATGGGACCGCTTTCCAAAGGCTGACTGATTAGAAGGATGATTGAAATTGAAAATGTCGGATATGTCTTGTGTGATATGAATACCTATTAAAACATTAGATTCAGGGACTCAGATGTGCCCGCGTAAAAGTCAGTTACTAATTTCAGTTCTGACCCAACAAATAGCCCTAATGCGGAATTTTCTAAATCTTATCGAGCAAGTTCATTGGATATGTTATAGACAAAATTTCGTAAGTTCATAACCTTGTATTCTTGAAGAAATTTGAAAGTGATTAAAGGTTTGGCAGTGCCTTAAACTCAGTTCGACTGTCGTTTCAGATGCAGATATGTTATCTTGCCACTTCCACCGGTTCTTCACCTTGTAATACTTATTGCCATCTCTTTGTGTATGCCATCTAGAAAGGCAGACAAATGTTTATCTGTAGGTAAGTGTATGTCCCCGTGGATCAAGTGGCTTCCAAATCGGATGGTTCGGGGTTCAATACCAGCCGCTCCCGAAAGACATTCTCTTTTTCAGGCAGCTAAATTCACGTAAGATGAGTGGTAGCCTAGAATAAAACAACAAGTCCAATTACATTAATAATTCGTTCGCAAATCTCTGGTGAGAATAGACTACTAGACGACTTTCGTCTTTCGGCTTTTCGTAAAGAAAAACAAAAACAAAAAAATCGGTTTATAAACATAAACAGTTAAAATCCCGTAAATTGACTCGGTAGCCCAGCGGTGGTTAGCGGCGCCAGTCAACAAATCGTGGGACACGAGTTCGAATCCCGAGTGAGAAGTTTGGAACTTTTTTTCTTTTTTTTTTTTTTCCTCATCAAATTGTGAAAACATATAAACCATCAGGCAATAAGAAGGAAAAACAACAAAAATCACGTGATGGATGGTGGAGAGCGCCCCGCTCTTCCCATAACCGTGGCGAAAGCCTGCAAAAGGAGGAAGAGGTTGAATACCCCTCCTAATCTCTCCAAGAAAAAAATAAGTGCTGTTTCCACAGCTGAACAAGATAAAGAGGAGGGGGGCTCCAACAGCTTCGCCTCTCTTCGTCTTCCGACTCAGATGACGACATTAATCATATAAAAAGCAGCATACAAAAGCTGGAGCAAGATATGCTTGCTATTAAGCAGAGGCAAACTGCACGAAGGCAGAGGGAGCAATCAGAAGTAGAGAGCTCCCTAAAACAACAACAACAAGAGCAGAAACAGCAACTGCAGCAACAACAAAAACATCAGCAGCCGAAGCAACAACTGCAGCAAAAGCAACAGCGGCAAGAACACCAACAACAACAAAAAAAACAACAGCAGCAGCAACAACAACAACAACAACAGCAGCAGCAGCAGAAGAAGAAGAAAGAGAAGGTGCCTCCGATCAACACCTACAAACTGGAGGTAAATGCAACCAAGGACCTATGTAAGTTGGTCATTGGTAATAATTTTAATATAAAGAGATTGGGGAACGATCGCCATGCCATCCACTGTAATACAGTGGAGGGCTACGCGAAAGTTAAAGAGCTCCTAAAAGAAACGACGACGGAGCACTACTCATACACACCGAAGTGTGAAAAGCGGCAATCGATGCTGCTGAAGGGGTTGCAACCGTCTTCTGATCCTGGGGAGATCCTGGCACTGCTCAAAGAGAAGGAGTGCGAAGGACTCAAGTTTGTGGGGGTAAAGCCGTTTACCACAGCCAGAGCTAGGCGGGAGAAACGGAGTCTGCCGTTCTTCTTGGTGCAGCTCAGTCCCGAAAGCCGTCTGGATAGTCTAAGGAGTATCAATGTCCTAGACTACCAGGTGGTTCACTGGGAAAAATTAAAAAGGAGTGAAGGCGTTATACAATGCGTTCGCTGCCAGAGGTTCGGGTACGCCGCGTCGAACTGCCAAATGCAGCCTCGATGCGTGAAGTGCGCAAAGAACCACAGTTCCGAGGAGTGTCCTCTGGGTGTTGACGGAGCATCCGATAGATCGAAGCTCTCGTGCGTGTTATGTGGAAACGTGGGACACACCGGACACGGGGTTGTCCTAAGTTCGCGGACATTAAGAAAGCAAAACTGGCTCGGCAGCAGAAGGTGGAGGTCAAATGTTCACCTCTTAGATTTCAAACACCAGCCGTCACGTCCCAAATTTCCTACGCCCAAATGGCGTCAGGTAGGGGGGCTACGGTACAGCAAGCGACTGTTGCTTCTCCGTCGCCAATGCCGAGAACAACGGAAGCTGCACCTAACATGCTAGCCATCTTGCTCGCAATCCAAGGGCAGATGGCTCAGCTGCAAAAGCAGGTGCAAGAACAGGCCAAGCGGGTGGACCAGATTTACGCGCTGCTGCCGGGCCTAACGCAACACATGTCGTAATGGGTACGCACATGGTGGAGCAAACTTTGAAGGTCCTTGCGGTGAATGTTAATTCACTGATTAGGATCGAACGAAGAGCCGCGATGTTTAAATTGCTACAAGACCAAACTCCTGATGTGCTTTTCGCTAGCGAAACCAAGCTAACCGATAATCACAAACTGGAGTACAATAATTATATTGTTAGAAGAAGAAACCGGCCCAGATCCAAACGTGGAGGTGGTGTCGCGATCTTCATTAAAGAAGGTATAAAATTTCACAGAGTGTACAAGGGAGTGTTGCGCAGGTTCCGGGTGTTGGAGGCAGTTGTCATTTACATCCCGCTTCGCAGTGGAAAGCGGCTGTACTTGGCCTCTGTTTGTGCACCTGAGGCTTCACAATCCACCCTATTTATTACAGAGCTCGACACGCTTTTTCGACTTCTGAGGCTGGAATCGGGGGAGAATTATTTTATAATCGGCGGGGATTTCAACGCTAGACACAGAGATTGGGGAAATAATTTGCCAAATACTAGAGGGAACCTACTGCTCGATTGGTGGCGTCAGCACGATGTCATGTACAGACTCGGTCTTAAAGCGACGGAGAACCCGTCGTTTCCCAGAGGCGGGTCTTATTTGGATCTACTGCTGTACGACGAACGTATACGACTGACAGGTACGAATTTACAAACGCTAAACTGTCTGCGCACATTCGTGTATGACAGCGACCATTGCGGTTTTAGCACCGAAATTACAGTTCCCAACGAAATTGCGGAATTGGAGGAGTTTGTCCAAAGATATTCTTACAACTACAGTAAGACTCGATGGACGCGCTTCTCCGCAACCTTGAATAGAGCGCTCTCCTCGAACACGCTCCACCCACCGTCCAATAGGAATTTGTCAAACGAGGAGATCGACAATTACCTAAAACAGATGGACGAGACAATTAAACAAACTATGGACACTACAATACCGCGGTATCGACGTACAACTAACGAAGACCTGTTCCGCAATCCTACTATTGACGCACTGCACCGACAGAAAAGTAGACTTCTGTCAAGACTCAAAAACTTGTACAGACAGTTAACTGACAGACAAGATCCGGAGATTAGGACGCTGAAGTCGTCGATTAAAAATGTGCAAAAGTTAATAAAAGAAAATTACAGAATTGCTGTAAGCTCATATTGGAACAACAAGGTTCGGGCTGTAAACACCAGCAACCCGAACATGTTTCCGCAAATCAATAGACTATTTCGGAGAAAAAAACAAAACGACCTTCAGTGTCTTAAAATAGCCCGGACAACAGACAACGAACGGTTACTGACAATAGCAGGTATTGATCCAAATGAGGCCGCTGACGATGACGACTTCTTTGTGATCGAGGATCCACAGGAGAAGGTTGAGGCCATTGGGGCGACTTTCCAGGTAGTATACAAGGCCACTGATACCACTGGCCCTAATTACGACCTGGACAGTCGCGTCTTTGTGCACGACTTCTGCGTTCGAAATGAAATAGAGAACTGGCGATCTGAGGGCTCTGGTTTCACCCGGTTTAGCGACGAAAATATGGCAAATAACGTCATTGCCAGAGAGGGTGGCCTACCTCCATTCATTTCGAAGGAAGGACTCCATGAGATCTTCGACACAATCAGAGCAAAGAAATCAGTGGGGACCGATGGTATTCCGAATATCGTGCTTCGACATCTTCCTCTAGAAGCGGTGGACATTTACACCATCCTGTTTAATAATGCAATGAATAATGCACATTATCCAGCGCATTGGAAAACGGCGGTGGTTCAACCTATCCCCAAAAAGGGAAAGGATATATCCAATCCGGCGAATCTCCGGTCGATAAGTCTCCTTCCGAATATCAGTAAGGTTTTTGAGAAAGTAATCAATAGAGCTCTGTCTAGGTGGGTTGAGGACAAACATATAGTTCCGGATAATCAATTCGGTTTTAAGGCGGGACATGATATCTCACATGCCGCGTCTAAACTGGTGTCCGATATCCAATGGAATAAAGGCAAAAAACAATGCACTGGTGCCTGCCTTGTTGACTTGGAGAAGGCCTTCGACACCGTATGGTTAGAGGGTCTTTTCTATAAGCTGACTAGGCTGGGGATCAGTAAACCACTCTTGTACATTCTTTATAATATGCTAACCAACAGACAGTTCATCGTGAAGAATGGTGATGTGACTTCTGTTGGAATATTTCAAATTAAAAATGGTCTTCAGCAAGGCGCGGTGAATTCGCCGATCCTATTTAACATTTATACAAGCGACTTGATAGGTTCACTTCCCCATACTATTGCGTACGCAGACGATTTGGTAGCGTACAGAACAGGTCCAAAAATCGAGGTCATTAATACTCTCTTGCAGCGTGACTTCGATAAGATAAGACGATTTTGCGATGACTGGAAGTTGAAAATCAACTTTCAGAAGTCGGAAACCATTCTCTTTAGGACGCCGTTGTCTGGAGCCTCTAGGGATACCAGAAAAAATTGGCGAAAGTTCTCAATCATTGGACAGCACGGACAGCCTCTTGCCTGTCGAAATGTAGTCAGATACCTTGGGATCTGGCTAGATCAGTTTCTGTATTTTGGCAAAAATGTAGATGCTGCGCTGGCCAGAGCTAGTGGTGCTTTTGCCCTTACAAAGAGACTGTTTTATAGCAGCCAACTCGATGTGAGGGTAAAGGTAATCTGCTACATGGCCCTTATTAGGCCCATGCTGGTATTTGGTTGTCCCGTGTGGTTCAATGTACGAGCAAGCTTAATGGAAAAGATTCGGGTATTTGAGAGGGCTTGCCTTAGGGCTTGTCTTCGCTTGTACAGAACACCAGAGTCGGAGTACAAGAAATTTTATCCTAATGAGGTCCTTTACAATAGGGCGAACCTAATACGAGTGGACAACTTCGTAATTAAGCTGACTCGAAGGCACATTGCAAGAGCAATGACCTCGATGAATAACCTGATATCTGGGGCTTACTACCCCAATTACCTTTACCACGAGAGTGTGCGATCTGACGGCTTCGTCCCACCGGAAGCATTCCTCTACCTAGATCAGAAAGGGTTGATCCAGGATATATCAGCGGTCCCGTTAATCTTCCATGTCGCTCGGACAGCTGGGGACAGGCGACTCAACTACAACAGAGACGTCGCACATGGCAGTGTGGATCGACTCAGGTTCAGTAGGGCGGTGGGGAATCGCGATAAGAGGGATGTCGTTCGGCAGCACCAGCATTTCTGGTGGTTGAATGATGGAGAAGATGCTTCGTCGTCGTTTCCGTCAATTACGGACCAACCTCACTAATGAGGCAGAGCTGACCAATCTATTTGCCCAGTAAATAGCGATGGCTAGCTTACATAGGTTTAGGTTAGCATTTAAGAAATATATGCATATACTGGTATATATAAAGGTATATACTAGTATATGTATATTATTGTGCATAATGTCTTTGTGTCTGTATGTGTGTATTGTGTATATAGGTTAAGTAGACTAAGGTTTATTTTAAGTTAGATATTAAGTTTTTATAAAAAATAAAAAATTACATCCATAGGCTAAGTTTTTTGTTAACAATATTTTTTCTTAGCTTTAAGTATAGTAAATAAATATCCATAAAGAAAATGTTAATAAAGTCGAAAGACATAGTATAAGAATATAGAGTAGCTTAGAGTGCCTGTGTGGGGCCAGTAAGTTAGTATAAGATTGTTAAGTAATTTTAAGCTAGCATTTAAGCATTTTTTGTTAGTATGTAAGAGTTATTGATTAGAAAATAAAATGCGTTTAAAACTAAACTACATTAATAATTTAGTCTCCCCATTACCTCACCCATGGAGTGAAATAACCACTGAACCCAAAATCTTTCTTTCTCTCTCTGTCCCGTTTTCCTAAAAACTTATCACGCGCTCAGGTATTTTAAGTATAGTAATACCCTTTTAAGTGTTAAGTTCTTTAAAAAAAATGGGATATCTAAGATTGCCAAAAAGCATGCCACATCTTTGATTAGATTTGATGAATCTGTGAAAATTCGAGAACATTTCTCTTCTGGCTATGATTTCGGTTGAAATAAGTCCTTCGCAGCAGCTGGTGTTATTGTGGTAGACGATATGACTATAAAATCAGAGTCAAAAATGCGAGCTGTATCAAAGATCACGACAAACCATTCTTTGGAGTGTGAAAAAGCAGTATTAACGTGTTCACTTGAACGCTTTTCTGTCAAACAATTATTATAATATTATATATAACAATTATTATTATTGTACCTATTACATACTAGCAAATGTTTTGGTACACGAAATGAACACATTCATTCTCAAGAGCCAATGAACGCGTTAACTATAACTTGGAGACTATTTGACAAGTGCCACTTATGCAAAGATCACGCGTAAAAAGTTTTTGACGTTAGTTGTTTGCAGTCATGTAATGGGGCTCGTTCAAAAATAGTGTTGTCGTAATTGGAATGCAAAAATGCGGTTACGAAATAGGCGATATTTCTCGGATGTTGCGGCCACTGAAAATCACACGAAACTTTATAAATCGTACTACGAATTTATTTGAGGATACTAGTGGAACAGTTGACCGTACAAAATTCGGCGGTCCACGTACTGTGCGAACGCCACAAGTCATCAAAGTCGTGGAGAATTCAATTCGTCGAAATCCGCTGCGCAAGCAGAATATCATATTTCGGGAGATGGATACCAGCAAGGCTAGCATGTCGCTCATCTTAAAACGTGATTTGGAACTCAGTGCATACAAGAGACATACCTGCCATTTACTCACAGATGCATTGAAACAGAAACTTAAGTCAAAATCGAAAGCCTTGCTTCGCCAGTACGCGAAAAACGGTCACAGACGAATTCTTTTCACTAACGAGAAAATTTTCACCGTTAAAGAATCGTTTACCAAACAGCCCAATAGAGTGTTTGCCCTGTCATTACAACATCTGAACTCATTCCGAGAGATCAAAATGTGGTCATCATCTAGCTTCTGTGATGGTATGGTGAGGAGTCTCCTACGATGGGGTCACTGAGCTTCATTTCTGAGAGAAAGGTGCCCAACAGACGTTTTAGAGAGAGCCCCTCAACAACACACTACTCGCAAATAAACCGTGAACCTCTCAACAAGACTCCGCTCCAGCTCATAACGTAAAAACAACTCAAAAATGGCTCAAAAACGACGTTCCGGATGATATGGTAGCCCATATCTCAAATCAATAGACAAACAAACTATGGTCGGTTCTGGAGACAATGCCTTGCACTACTCGACATCCAAGTATTGAGTCGTTGAAGCGCGCCCTCGTTCGAGCAGTTAAAAATGCGTACTGCAATCGATGAGTGGTCAGACCGACTTCGCGATCGCTAGACGGCAAATAGGGGTCATTTCTAATATGTTGTTCTACAATTGAGTGACCCAATAAATAGAAAAAATTTTTTTTGAAAAATATTCATTCGTATTCATTTTATTATCAAAGAAACGTGTACCAAAGCAGGTCCTTTCTCAGTGTCAAATCTCATGATTTATCAAAAGCAGTTTCACTGCCAGAAAGCTGAGAGCGCTGTGGATATTTTCGATGTGATACGAGTATGTATGTTTGAAGTCAGGATGACACTCAGATACTTGGAATCTTTAGTTAAGCGGAAGTTGAGGGTTTGCAGCATTAAATGAGTAAAAATAGTGAAGTAAAAATCGCATTCTTTAAACATTCTTTACATACATATAAGTTAGGTAGGGCAAGAAAGAAAGTCAAAACTTACCGATCCTTATCGACATTAAAGCAACTTTGAAAGCTTAAACAGTTCGTAAATACTTGCACATACATATATAGTAATCTGAGTCTATAATCCAGCAATAAGCACGAAGTTAATTTGGTTGACTATTCGAGTATCTGAAATTGCTGCTACTTATCCCATGTAATTGATGAACATGCACATTTTGTTGGACCCATGGAGACTGTACCTAATGTGTTCCTAGGTCCGCATCCAAATATATGCATTTTTTGTATACTTACTTACTTAAAGCTAAGTCGGTGTCGCTGTACAGTCCGTACAGTTCGTCGTTGTATCCACTCCTCCACTCACCGTCTATCCAAATGGGACTCAAAATCACCCGAATACTTTTCCTCTCAAAGCAGCCAAGAGCACCCTCATCCATTTTTGATAAATTCTATGCCTCCGCGCCATAGGAAGGACTGGGATTATTAGGGTCTTATATATGGTTACTTTTGTTGTTCGAAAGAGGACTTTGCTAGTCTTCTTCGCCCATAGAAGCAGCGATTGGAAAAAATTATTCTTCATTTGATCTCAGCGCTGGTGTCGTTTGCTGAATTGATGTATTGGTGGTATCGATTTGGAGCTGAAGGGTTTTCTTTCAAAATTTGCCTTAGTGTGAATATTTGTTCAATGGTGTACTATCCTGGTATAAAGCCACACTTGCAACAATCAGGTTGTTGACGAATAGCTTCAGGCGTTCACACAATACGGCAGATAGGACGTTGTAGACGATTTTAAGAAGACTGATGCCTCTATAGTTGGCGCAACTCAGAGGGTTTCCTTTCTTGAGAATCGGACAAATAATGCTGAGGTTCCATTTATCGCGTATACTTTTAAACCAGCAACCAACAACTTTCATTGTTGTGGCCGAGTGAAACCCAGTACATCAGAGGCGGCATTTCTGATGGCATTTTGGCAATGTTGCCACTAGTCTTCGATACTTGATGCTGACGTGATAAGACCTCTTAACAGGTTAAGGGAGACTCGATTGGAAAAGGATTTGGCGATCTCTTGCGATTGTAGCCCGCATGTCAAACTTCGTCACAGTATGACTTTTCGATGTTATGGATATTCGCAACCGTACTTTGGGGGGTACAACAAGATAATGGTCCGAGTTGATGTTGGTCACTCGGAAGGTTCGGACATCCATAATACTGGAGGAGTGCCTTGCGTCGATCGCACTGTTGTCAATGTAATTGATCAGGAGTTCTCCGAGTCCCCTTATAAGTATCGAGATGCGGGAAACGCGTGCTAGCTACGATAATATACGGCCGCAAAGTCGATCGTGCAGGCTATATTTTCCAGCAGTATTACCAAAGATGCTCTCTCTTCCTAGCTTTGCATTAATCTCGCCGAGAACAATTTTAATGGCATATATAGGGCAATGCTCGTAAGCCTTGTCCAAGAGCTCGTAGAAACTATCTTTGGTGTCGTCATATTTCTCCTCTGTGGAGGCATGCGGGCATATATGGCTAATGTGGGCAAATCTAACCGTAGTACGGATTGTTACGAGGAGCTCGTTAACATGCCGAAAACACAAATCCGGACCCAGATAGGCGCTGCTTTTGCCGTCGCGTCGCAATCGCCGTAATAGATGTCGCAGGTTTTCATCCTCTTTTTGTCCGGGCAAATCCCCCCGCATTTCTTTGCAGCCAGTCCAAGACCTGCGGCTGCATAAGGCCTATTAAAGGAGACAACATTCTACGTGCAGATCCGTAGTTCGTTGTCCTTGTTTCGTTTTCAGGGGTTGTCAACAGCAGATACGTCTGTATCCGAGGCTGGTTGTTGCTTCGTAACTGGATTTTTTTCCCATGGCCGGGCAATTACAATTACCTCGGTGGCAGTAGTAAATGTAGCATGGTTTTATAGATGTTTTTTATTATAGATGTTGAACCGCAGTTATGTTACGTCGGTCATGTAATGCGAGAGGATGCTTTCTAATTTTTGAGAAGCCTTTTGAGTGAATAGCGTAGGTATGTAATGGTGGCAAAATAATATAGAGTTTCTTCCAAAGCGTAGGCGCGGTCCTAAATGTAGTTGACCATTGATACCCTAGAAATGGGTTTTCGGTCAATCTTACCAAAACCGCTGTTGATCCCTTCACGAGAAAAAGAACAAACCATTTCCAGAGCTAAGAAGCAATTGGCCTGTGGATAACTTGCACTGAAGTTTCGTTGACCTTTCGCACCGACTGTCAGATGACATCACTTATGGACATGCTATCTGACGCAGTAACACTGGATCTGTGATGAAGTCTACTTTCACTGAACTCAGTACTGGCGCTGACCAGAATTTGAGCCAGAAAACGAAAAGGATGCTGCTGTTTGTCTTTTCTGGGAGACGACAGTGGAGTGCATTGCTCAATGTGAACATTTATGTCTGCCGCAATCCTGATGGCGATATCTGCATCTGTAGAGACAACCAGGCTGTGGTTAAGGTCTTTCTATTATCCCACGGTAGGAAAGGTAGGACATTCTATGTGAATGTCCGGCTTGCATTCAAATTAGGCTGTATTTTTCTCATATTTTCTTCAATAGACTGAGACATTTTATCAAAATGAAGGAAAAGAAGTGCGATGAGCTAGTACTTAGTTTGAGCTCTGTTCCGACAGGAACACTCATCTGCTTTCTGCTATACTGTCGACCTCATACGTGATATTGAAAGGCCTTTAGACCTTGACAAGGAAATATGCGGGTGGAGTTGTCTGTGTTGAATTTGATAGCTACGGGCGAGCGTCTTGCTTCTTTAAAAAAAGTTTTGAAAGCGGTGTTTGCTGCTTTTTGCGTTGATCAGACTCAAAACTGCAATTTATACTGCCATCGAATTCCTATTTCACAGTTTATAGTGAAAGTAGGTGTACTTTGCTCATAGATATCTTTTTCATATACCCATAGGTTCTGCAATTTGTTAAGTGAAGGGATTTCATAGGCATACAAACAAACAGCAAAGCTGGTGCTATTTGAGAAATAAAACAAATTACACTATTTCGATCATCTCGTCGTCAAAATGTATCTAAAGCGATGGTAGGAAAAAATATCGTGTCCGCGAACCAAAACTCACTTTAAATCCGTTTATTTTCTTAACAGTAGAGTGCGTTCAAATTGCATACAACGGATCCGATACATACAATTCGAGTACATACTCTCATACAGTGTCCGAATTTGACACTCATGCCTTTATACAATTGCAGTCGACCAGAATTTCCTATTTCGTAGCTGTAGACCCCCTTAACCATACCTGGCTAGCTGTAGGCCGAGTCTACTATACTCCTACATATACACTGCGGCTATCACATGTATTTCATAGAATCAACCGCACGATACTTGGTGTGTAACGAAGCGTGCTGCGTTCAACTGAATGAAATTACTACCACAAGCAAAGCGACCGGCAGTGATCGCGCACCTTTTAGACAGACTATCACATACCGCCTCGTAAAAGGTAAGACCACATAATATTCGTTAACAAAACAACAAAATGAAAACTAAAAAAGAATCGAGAAAACCTCCAACTACAACTCCAACAACAAAAGCAGCAAATACGATACGAAAAGAAACCGTGTGGGTATCAAACAACTCAACCATCATCCCACGGATCACGGTTGTTCAACGATCCAACAGCTACGATCGTTTTAGATACAAATTCGTGGGCCTACAGTGAAGAGCTACTCGCTGACTCAGTGTTTTTGAAAAAGTTGCTTCTTCTCAAAATCGGTGTTTTTCTTGCTCAATTTTCTTCTTCTTAACTTTGCCTTTGCGAAGGACTATCCGTATCTCGGTCTTTTCGGTTTTTGGGACGAAATTCACCAAGCTACGATCAGTGACGATCATCGACGATCAACCATCAGGCAATCTTGTCATCGTCTTGTCTCTTCGTAGATGGTTTCGTATCTACTCAATTAAGATAAACAAATCGATATCGATACGGATACTCGTATGTGTGTGCACATTGCAAGTGGATATTGTTGATGTTTACATTTTTTTTTGCGTTCTGTGTCCGATCGTGTGGTGTTGTTGGTGGAGCTGTCTACCTGTCTGATCATGTTGACTGCCCATTGATAGACGAGCCAATCTTAATAAAGTCATAACTTGTATCTTTTCGATATTCAACTTATATACAATCGATAAAAAATCCAAGTTTCACGTGATACTGCATTGAATACTGATCGTGCACCGTGGATATTGTCAATACGAATATTTCTGTCTTCCGACACGACGAAACATACTCGTACATATGTATGTACACCCTTCAACAAAGGCAAGTACAAAAGGAAAAAAGATGCACCTACAACAGGTAGTCTATCGTGTATGATTGGATCCTACAAAACTATTTGAAAGGTTTGTTCATTTCAACTACGATATTTCCGGTGGTAAATTAAAAAAAAAAAAAAAAAAAAGTCAAGGGATCGGTCTCGCGTTTGATAAGAGAGTTTACTGTGACGAATACCTTGTATCGAAATATAACTATCCGTGAGATATTTTTGTGTCCCTTTGCAAGTGTGTGCTATTTATTTCAATAGTGCGAACAGGTGTCGTTTGTCGGTCGTATTTGTGTTTCGCACGCTGATAGTACCATATAATTGCGGGTTTGGTTGGCATTCCTTAAAAAAACAGAAACAATTGTGGGAACACTTCAAAGGGCACTTGCAGACCTTAAAGCAGGAATAAACGGTTGAAAAAAAAAAGAATCACCTGAAGACTTGCAATTGTGTTCGGAATTGACAAACTTGAATGAAATTTTGAAGATACTCGTACATAGAAAAGATACTACTCAACTGGAAACGGATTTATCAATGAAATTACTCAAAATGAGGTAAGTCGATGTATTGCATTTGAACATACTGTTTACCCAGTTTGAACTGTATTAACTATGAAACTATGAGAAACGTCGTCAAAAGTTCGATTCGGCGGAGGTGTAAGACTTCTTTGATCCGAGAAGAAGGTACCTACAGATATGTACATAAATATAAATATTTCTTTTTAAATTTCGAACGGAGGAGATGTGGTGCCATAATTTGTTAATCTATTGTTTAAACCGTGAGATCAGAATATTTTCTGTCTGCTGTTTAGCATATGTAATTAGATACATTTATGTATACATTCTCGACTAGCGTTGGTGGCTATCTATTCTTTTCCTTTATAGATTTAAAGTGCTAATAAATTCTTTTTTTGTTTGTTTTTTTTTTGTGCGAAATGTGTGAATTTAATCTAGATTTTATTGATCTTGGCAGCGAATTTAAGGAGGTGGCTTTTTGATGGATATTTTCACATTTTTTACATCTTCTTCTTATTTTATTAACCTTTAAGTTGAGTAAGAAACACGAATACATCTAATGCCACATATTACTCTCAAGTATCTGCGTTGCTGCTGCGTCTCTTGTTGGGATGCGGAGCTCAGTACTATTCTCTAGGCCGTTCTAGTTCGCATCACCTTGATTGGCCTTTTCTTCTATCCTCATCTGGAATTTGAGCCTTCGGTTTTATAATAGGGAGACTTCCTCAAATGCGCGAACCCCTTATTAAACCATGTTTATTGAATCTTTATTGAATATTAAAGTTTGGTTTATGGCAATTATACGTAGAACACAACATTGTTCATGTGACCACCATGGCTTTGATTGTGGGCTAGCTTCAGAAGGTCAACATGTTCGGTGACTTTTTGCACAAGTAGCTGGTCAGCGGTCTCAATCTAAGTCCGAATATTGTGTTTGAGGTCTTGAATTCTTCCTGGATTCTTGGCAAATACCCTATTTTTCAAATAATCCCATTAAAAGAAGTCTAACGGGGTTAAATCGTATAGCCTCTGTCGCCAATCAACTTTTCCTCTAGGCGAAATAATGCGATCTTCGAATTTCGGGAAGAAAAAGTCGGTCAACATTCATTGCGATGGTTTCTCCATCTATATATAGGTACGTCTAAAAAAAATGTCCAATAATGTCGCTAGCTCACGAGAATTACAAGAGGGTTTTCCACGCTCCAGATACGATTTTTTTTTTATTTACGTACCCGTGCATCCAAAAATGTGATTCCTCAACAAGGATCACTTTTGATGAGAAATAGACTCTTCGTCCCAGCATCCATTGGGCGACGTCGTGGTTCTAATGACATTAATTCTTGTAGCATTTGGATCTAATACGGGTGGTAATGCGAATTAACTGTCAAACTCCTGCATAAGGTTGTGTAAACAATGTCCAATTGTTGACTTTGGCGACTAATCGAGGGACACAAAATGTACGACGGTTTCGTGAGTGAAGCACGTTCATCACAATACAGGCAGCAATATGGCCAACTCCAGTACAACCTGCACGAAAGGACATATTTTATGAACAAGAATCGCTCGCACCTAATAAGTACAATTTTTAAATTAAGAGGTGAACTATTATCCCTCAATTATATACCCCAACGACTGGAGCTCCCAATTTTATGCGGCCTTTGCAACCTGAGGGAACGGGAGATGTACCATTCTTAAAGAAGTCCGTTAGGCCCACTTTGGCCCCTATACACTCGAGATAGACCAAACACTGAATATCCTTAATGGTGAATAAGGATGGGACTTCCTATACAGCTACACCGAAATTGCGCTGCGTTACAGATCTCAAATTATCGAAGAAAATTTTTGAAAACTTTATACCAAAGCAATATACTTTTTATTTATTTATTTTTATGTTTTTCTTTTTTCTTATTTAAATTTTTACTTTTTGCTCTAAAGTAAATATTTCTGTAAATTATGTCATTGTCAATCTGGTAGACGACCTTCAGCCAGCCAAACCATATAGACTAAGTCTAGTACTATTATTGTAGTTCTAGTACTATTTTGTAAGAAAATAAAGAGTCAACTTAACTTAACTTATCTTCATTTCTGGGGGTTTGATGTGTTACTGGCATGACAACATTGTGGAGTAAATAAGTTGATTCGAATTTTTTAACTAAACGGTTCGAAATTCTGAGTTAACGCACGTAACGTAGTCGTAACTGACCGCCGAAGACCTCAAAGTGGTTTGCCCAAGATTAATTTAGAATTTTTTGCTGGCGGTTTGAGGTTATCCCAGCATAAATGGTAATCTCTTTTACTTTGGTGTCCACCGCTGCAGTATATGCTGCTTAATAAGTAGCATATTTAGTATAGTTAGACCGTGATTTATACAAGTTTAAAATATTATATCCTCTCTCACTGAGTTTTTCTTTTTTCATTATTTCTCTTAGTGCTTTGTTTAAATGTAATTGAAATCGCGTCAAAATATTTCTTTGCTCACTGTCTATTGGCAGTTCCAATATTCTAATATTCCAAGTTGCGTATTTCGTTATTGGTTTTACGGCATCCGAAATACTATGTATTACAAAGGCGTTGAATCATTTGACATGGATACGACACTTAAACTGTTTGTCTCGTTTTACGAGTCCGTTTTTTCAAATGCATCTTCGCCTGGAATAGTTTTTTTTTTCTTTTTTTAACGAGGACTCAAAAGCATTGAAAACCTAAAGGTCAGGTGTGGGACTTTAACCGCACTAAAAACATGTCCTCATCGTTCGGATGGGAAGGTCCTCCTGGAACCACCGTTAGGTATTTCGTCAGAAGGATGTCTTGAGCAAAGGCTCAAAGCGTTCGTCTAGTCGTCACTGTCAGGTTTGTGGAGAAGTTACTCCTCGCTGGAAACGCTCACTCTCCCTCCACCATCAATGTAACGATTGGGTCTTCAATAGCCTGCAATTTCCGGGGGCTGCTTAGCATACTCGGGACCAGATTTATCACTGAAGCTGGTTCCCCAATCGCTTCGTTAATGGAGCTCCTGATGTGCTCGAATCTTGGGCACGAGAAAAGAATATGCTCCACATCTTCTATTGTTCTCTCACAGTTTTGGCAGCGACGATCATTTTCAATGCCGAAGCGATGGAGATAGCCTCTAAAGCAGCCATGTCCACTGAAAGCTTGCGTTAGGTAGTAGTTTACCTCTCCATACTTCCTCTGCAGCCATTCGTCGACGTTGGGGATTAGGGCACACGTCCATCTACCCTTTTAGGAACGGCTCCATCTACTTTGCCATGCACAAATTGTATTACGCCAGGCATCCTCTTTTAGCAGGTTTTACCCGTCAGATCTTCTGCATCTCTTCCGCAACCAGGTCGATCGGCGACATGCCGGTCAGGATGCATGCAGCGTCGTAAGAGACGGTCCTATATGCGCTCACTCCACGGAACGCGCTCAGGCGGTGTGTGGAAATTATTCCGGCTGCGTAAGAGTGCTTAGTTGTTGTACAAAAACACCGAACTGGTGACCTTTGCTAGCAGTCTTCGCTTACTAGACCGGATGCCTGATGTATTTGCCATTATCCGGGACAGAGCCATCGTGATGCTGTCGGCTTTACCTTTTACTTGCTCTGGATGCTCCTTAAAGCAGATCCTTGCGTCTAGGATCCACCCTGGAAGTGGTTGAGGTTTAGTTGGAGAACTCTCATTTCCAGAGTTTCTCCACAGCTTTGCAGAATTGCCGGCCGCGTGGTGGCGTAAAGGGCGCACTTTGAAGGGCCTCGCAGATTTCTGCAGCTGACGTCACGTCGTCCAATTCCTTGATTAGGATGGTCTTGGTGGTCTTGGTCTCAACCGCTGCCGCATTACTATCGGTGGCCCTTTTTAGTTTTAGGAGCAGCTCGTTTTTGGCCGTCCTGCGTATCCTTTTAACATTGCCTCCGAGTGATTGCAGAGATTTATCCGTCCTGATGGATTTCAAAATATCCGCGCAGCTTGTTTCCGCGTTGGGGGCAATGATGATTGCATCGGGCCTTGTTCTTGAGCGTATCCTCTTTTTTGATTTTTCCACTCTCTGAGTTTGGGGCCTTCCTGCCTTTGGGTTGTGATCGCGGGCACCGGGGGAAGTTGTTGTACTCGTTCTGTGGGTAAACTGATTGCTGCTTATTCTTCTTTTTCTTTTGGGCCCTGGTCGGTCGATTTTCTGGTCATCCCGCGGGGAGGCGCTATCCCTGAGTCTTTTCGTGGTAGCTTGGGTTTTTATCCAGGGGGAGGTTTGTGACGCGGAGTTCGAGGTCGAGATCTGGTGCCTCAATGACACATCCACCATCTCGATTGCCACCAGTTCATAGTCTCTCATCTGCTGATGAATTGACCGCCTCTTCTTTCCATCGGGCTGCACCTCATTAACCATTTCCGCTAGAAAGCGGATTTTACTGAGGCAGGCTGGCATGCCATTAGCCCATAAGCCATTTCGCTAGAATGTCACTTCTAGCTACTAAGGTTCCAGAATGACATGCCCACCAGCTCAAAATCAATAAACATTTTTAGGGTATCCAAATCGTAGTGTTAGGGTATCCATGTGTGTTGTGGGTCCGTTGCTTTTGCTCTTGGTCGGGGACTGCTTATTGATTATTCGCAGATGACCTACATATCTGAAGGCCATTCATCTATCCGTCACCTGCTGACCCCCATGGTAGCCTGAGCTCGGTCCCATGAATATTGAGAAATGACATACTCGTTGTAAACATTTGTGTAAATGCTGGGTCTCTACAACTTAGCTATGAAGAAGTTCTTCTGGCGCTTAAGTCACTGAAACCAACTTCAAATTGTGGTGCTGATGGTATTGCTGACATTATTCTTAAATTTTGTAGCGAATTTATCTCATTTCCACTGTGGCGTATTTTCAACCGGCCGCTTCCAAATGGCGTCTGCCTTGACGAATGGAAGGTTTCATTCTAGGTGCCTATTTATAAATCAGGCGATAGAAATAATATTGAAAACTATCTTCGCATTTGTAAGCTTTCAGTGATTCCAAAGCTATTTGAAAAGTTTGTCAAATCCAGAATTGAGTTTTTGATAAAAGAATATTTATTTGAAGCTCAGCATGGCTTTGTTTCTAGTCGGTCTACAGTTACTAACCTGGCCTTATTCTCACCTTATATTTTGAAAGAGATGGAAAACAAAGTTCAGGTTGATGCATTTTTATACCGATTTCAGTAAAGCTTTTGACCCGGTTGACCATTTAATTCTTATTAACAAATTGGGATCCCTTGTATTTCACTCTGAAATCCTTCGCTGGTTATCACCTTTTCTTATTGATCGCACTCAACGAGTTAGAATTGGGACAAACATTTCAAAATCAATCAACTGTTCTTCAGGAGTACCTCAAGGAAGCCATCTAGGCCCCTTGCTATTTGTAATTTTTATAAATGATATCATTTCAGTTATTAAAAATTGTCATTGTCTCCTTTACGCAGATGATCTTAAGATATTTATGAGATAAAGAGTACAGAAGATTGTTTTTTGATTCAATCGCATCTTAATAATATTATTTACTGGTGTAAGACAAACCTCCTTAATTGGAATATAAACGAACTCCAGATGTTCGTTAACAATAGAATTTAATTACTCACTCTATTAATTCGACTTCTTTAATACGTATTTTTGAAATTAAAGATTTGGGTGTAATCTTTGATAAGACATTTTTCTTTAGATCTCACATTGATTACGTTGTCTCCAAAACAAATTCAAACATTGGATTTAGCAAACGTAATGCTGGATAACTTAAGGATTCATTTTCTCTACTTTTGTTGTACACTGCGTTAGTTCGATCTGTGTTAGAATACGCAGATGTCATTTGGAATCCTTTGTGCGTTTCATACTCTGATCGTATGGAAAAAAATCAGAGGCAATTTACAAAATACATCTTTTACAAAATGAATTGGAGCTTTTCACCGGAGTATAGGGCCAGATGTATTTTACTCGGGATAAAATCCTTAAAATCACAGCGGCATTTTCATGATGTAATGTTTATGAGAGATTTGCTTTATTACCACATTAGATGTCCTACTCTTCTCTCAATGGTTCCTATTTATGCACCAAGTAGAGCTTTAAGAACTAGGCATCTTCTATTAGAAATTAACTACAGAACTAACTATGGCCAAAATGGGCTTCTTTCAAGAGCCATACTAGCTTTCAATAAAGTGTATTCACTCATTGACTTGTCAAAAAATTAATTTATTTTCTTTTTTAATTTATATTTTTAAATTCCTACATCTGTTAGCCTTAAGTACCTGTAGATGAAATAAAATATTAAAAATTAAATTAAATTAAATATTGTTTGCCTTCGGCAACTATTAAAAATGACTTATTCCATGTTTTTCAATTTAAACTGACACCTGGATTTCTACATATGGCATTCCACCCGTCCATACCTCATGAAAATGTACGCCCAGCTTTTTGGGCTACCCGGCAATCGTTTTGGACACAATCTTCTCGTAGAATCACCTTTAATCTCAGAATATTGTTTCGTTCCTGGTGCTATACCTATTTGATAGTTTCATTTTTGAGAAGTGTGGAAAAATTATGTACAATCGACTGATACCTTTTCCTTTGCATTGTTATGGACTTTGCGTTGTTGTAGGACTCTGACTAATTATCACATGTCAGAGTCCCACTTGGAAACGCGGTTTGGCAAGAAAATCCTTTAAATGTTTCGTAGATACCTAAAACAAAAAGCAAAAACGTTTGCAGTGTTCCTGTGATTGTGGTCGATATTTTACAGGTGCTGCAGCACCCATGCATTATAATATTTGACCGTAACAGATTCAGCTTATACAACATTGCTCCTCCACATGTATTTTGGACAACATATCGGACACATATTTTAGTTGTTTATTTGGTTGGTTATATCTATAATAGCTAAACTATAGTCACTAGAGGTGAAACGTCCGACTTATTGGAAATACTTACCGTCCATATATTTATTATAGTTCTGCTAGCTAACGAGTATTTGCTGTTGTTTCTGCTTCTGTAACCATCGCATTTGTGTAATCGCGTTCGTCATGTTATGCTACGCTGTACTTCTCCCAGCTTTAACAAGGATAATAACATCACAGTGTTTTCCTCATTACTGGGGCTGCCGCAAGATGAGCCTTGAGAACTTTTTGTTTTTCGGTCAGTGTCTTTCTTGCTATATTCCAATAATGTCTTCCGCTCCGAAAGTGGAATTTTTCACAGCGCAACAAAGTTCTTGAATCATTGCGAACTCTCTGATGCTGATTGTTTCCATTCCTTGCTAAAGACGTCCCCTTAGTTGCTAAGAAACCGAGGTGTTCTTGAGATGGTCAATGTTGTGGCTGGACATCCTTAGAATGATTCAGACTCTTCTTTTTAAGGAAATATGTAGTTTGAGATTGACCAGTATAAGGTGATGATGAAGCAACGGCTTATCGATCTGATTTTCTGTATACCCGTCAGAGGACACATAGCTGACCTTGTGGCAGGTCTTATATTAGAATAAGGTGCTACCAGCGACAAATCCGTAAGCGCTGCATAAACACTCAAGTAGTTCCTAAACATTGAGATCGCCTATAAAAATGACGGTATCTATGTTGCAAAAGTTGTACTTCTCCTCCACCACTGTATGATTATGACGTTACTTGCTCTACTTGAGAATTTTAATGTTAAGTTTATTTCGCATTGAAGAGAGTAAATTTCTTTGGGCCATTTGTCAGGCTTTTCCGAGTAGAATAAGATAGTGCTACTACTTGTTGAAGCGAATTCGTTAGATTAGGTAAAATTCCAATTAGTAGTATCTATATATATATAGGTATATATACCTATCTCAAAAATAAATCAATTTTTGTCTGAGAATGATAGCCAAATGTCATCATCTTTTGGTCGACCGTTTTCTGAGGTATTATCCCAGTTTGGCAGAGGTTCAGGAACGTAGATTATTCGCCTACGTTACCTAGATTAGAGAACGCTAGACAGTGAGTGCTTGCTATTCTAGTAGCATTGCTAGTTGTTCATTGCTGAACGAATATTTCCTCCCATTCCTGGGGCTCAATGAGCATCGAAGAGGGGCTATTTAAAATCACCTTAGGATAATTTTTGTTTTTTTAAGAACTTAACTCTCAAGAGGGTATGACTATGGATTAGATAGGGAGAAAGATGTTTAGGCTCATTGGTCATTTCGCTATATGGGTGGCATCCAACATTTAATGGAGAGACTAAATTATTAGTTTAAATGGACTTGTTTTTGTATTTTAGGCAACCATTCATCTCACGAGATTTTAGTTGTATGAAAAAATGTTTTTTTGGGCAGGTCTGGTATTGAACCCTGAACCGACCGATTGGGAAACCAATACACTACCACTTGAGCCACTATGAATGTTTCTGCTCTCTATCTACCAACTCTGAATTTTTACTTCACAGCTGTGCTTAGTGCTTGGCTTTCTTTAGAATGACTCGAGAATTTAGAGCGGACATTGCAAAATTAATCACTAATTAAATACAGACCAGCTGTTTTGGCACTTAGTGAAACACAGGTAGATCCCCGCCCACACCTCTCAGATCAGATCCGCTTCTGATATGATCACAGACACCATTCTCTTTGGAATGACATCCCTTATCCCTCATCGGATGAAGAGCATCAGACCAAAAGAAAAGGCATGGTACGACTCAAGCTGTAAAGAGGCAATCAGGATTAGAGAAATGTTTTCGGTCCTTCAAGACCGAGGAAAACCGAAAAAAAGTTTAAACGAGGAATGACTGCAACGTCGTGTGAAATTTCAGTACGACCAAAAGTTGAGGCAAAAAATACTGCAATGTCCCAAAGGTAGTAAAAGCTTTTGGTCGTTTGTCAAAAACATCAGAAACTCTGTCTCATCCTCCATTCCAACGCTCATTCACAATGACATTCCAGCTGTCAGCTCTTTAGACAAGGCCAATCTGCTTGCTGCACACTTTGCGGTCAGTTCAACACTCCCAGATTGTGCTTCGTCTCCGCCTACACTTGATTGCGTCGCATATTCAATGGGACGAACCTACTTTCGCACTCGTGTAGTAGCAGGAGTACCTAAAGATCTCAACATACATAAATCCGCTGGCCCAGATGTTATATCTCCCCTTCTTCTGAAGGGCAAAACCACTGCGTAAGCTTTTTCATAAGCACTAACGTCCCTTCTTTCCAAGGGCATGGAAACGCTCATATATCGTCAGCTCATGAAATATTTCGAAACACGAAAACTTCTCAATGACCGGCAATATGGTTTTCGTAGCAACAGGTCCACTGGTGATTTGAGGGCATGTCTCACCGAAAAGTGGAACCAAAGCCTACATCAATCTGGCAAAAGCAAGATAGTTGCACTTGATATTTCTAAGGCATTTGACAGAGTTTGGCATCAGGCTCTGTTGTCGAAAATGCGTGCTTTTGGGATCGATGACTCTCTTCTCCAATGGATTAGAAATTACCTTTCGGAACGTTCAATTCAAGTTGTCTTAGATGATTTCAAGTCTGATATTCACAAAATAAATGCTGGTGTGCCGCAGGGCTCTGTTCTGTTTCCGACACTCTTTTTAATTTTCATTAATGATCTCTTGTCTGCTACTTTTATTCCCATATATTCCTTTGCTGACGACAGTACTCTCTGCTTTTCATATTCGTTCCCTGACTCAAGTCCCTGCTCTTCGGTTGTAGAACGGGAACGCTAGCGTATGTCAAGCTCAGTAAATACTGATATTAACAGCATACGTAATTGGGGAACCACTAACAGAGTAGAATTTAATGCTTCCAAAACACAATGCTGTCTGCTGTCGTTAAAGCGAAATTTAAACAAGCAGCCATTACCCATGAATGGCACTTGCATCGTCGAAACCGATAAACTTGCCATTCTCGGTATGTATGTCAGTGACAGTTTACGTTTGAATGAATTTCCTCAAGCTATGTAAGAAATACTTCAACCCCTCTGATCTGGCCTCATGCCCTCATCTGGTCGGGTGCTCCCAAAACATCTCTGCACCTGCTAGATAGGATTCAAACCCGTGCGATAAAACTTATACTAATCTCAGTCAATCAATGGACACCCTCGAACACCGACGTAATGTCTTGTGTCTCACTCGCCAGTAGCATTCCGCCCCTTCAAACTTTTAACCGTAACACCCCTCTCGCCATGAATGCTCATCAGTATACCCTCAATCCCACTTTCGGACGTACTCTAAAATATCGTGATTCGTTCCTAAGCCGTACAACTCGCTTATGGAATGGTCTGCCTAGCTATTTATTTCCCAGTCATTATGGCCTTGAAATATTTAAAACCAACCTTCATCGGTACCTCTTTTTCTATCCTCCCTGATTTTCCTTCGCCCGTGCTGTGTGCAAACATTTTAAGGGTACATAAATCGCTTGAGCGCGCTCAAATTATAAAAAAAAAAAACAAAAAAATCTAATCATCTAAAGACTAACTGATCAAATTCTCGAATGCAGCTCTCTTAAGTTTTGGATGTGGCTACGTTATATTTTAAAGTGTAATATGTTATAGGATACACTTATGGCTAAACGTTAGAGGACAATTATAGTTTTTAGCCGATAAGATACCTATGTACGTGTACGAATATATCGTTTTTTTATTATTTTTGGGAAAGTACGTGTATATTTCCTCACGTAGATACTTATTTGTAGTTTTGTACATTCGACTGATAAATTATTTCTATCTGTTCCAAAAGCACAAACTAGCGGAATACAAAGTCACGTTTTTAGCCACCCGTGTTTTAGTTTTTCGTTTTTTAATTTTTTTACTTCCTAATCAGGGAAACAACGCACTGTAAAAGCTTTCAAATTAATTCACCTAAAGTGTTCACAAAATTGTAAATTCTAGATTCATTTCTAGTTTATTGGATCGTTTTTTGGCCGTGATATATGTACACAGATACGATAGAAACAAATGCCACAACCCTGTATGTTAAATCGAATTTTGTATGTTTTCAACGTACGATACGAAATTTGACGACGAATTTTAAATTAATGTCCCACAGTAAATAAAAAAATAAAAATAAATAAATAAAAGTAACAAGAAATGTATTGTGGGCTAGTATGCATATCTAGGTGTATCTCTGGTTTTAATCTCAAGCGAATTTTTTTTAATAAAACTCGAATCGGATTTTTATTCGTTTTTTTTTTTTTTTTGTTATAACAACTTGGGATACGGAACTAGTTGCATTGTATAAACCATGTTGGCGTATTGTACATATTTATGTTTTTCGCACTCATTGGTGGTGGCGTGACGCAGGGGTTAAGTTCGTTGATTACTACGTTATAGGTTCTAAGTTCAAATCACAACACCAGAGCAGAGGAAAATGAATTTTCTGACAATGACAAACCGCTTAAAGTGAGAACGTTTGCCAAAAAAAATTCTCCCAGCGGTTGGAGTTGAGGTCACTCTCTCTGTGCCCAATATGACGAGATGAACAATACAGATTTGGCTGTTATAAGAGTTTCAAGCAATGAAAAAAATACTGGGAATTATATCTCGAATCACTCTGAGTGAAGTAAAAACTCTCCGTCCTATTCGGACTCCCACCCCTGGAGAGCAAACATAGAAACCAAACACACCTGAGTTTCAAACCACTACAAAAACAATTTTCCTTTCTCCTCCTTCTATCTTTCCGCCCGCGCCCTGGCAACAGTAAAAGGGTATCAACCCCTTAGGCGCGCGTAAATTATAAAAAAAAAAAAAAAAAAGAGAGTGGAGAGACCCTGGTTAAAGAAGTTTTAATTTTTTTTAAGATGAATTGTGCATTCCATTTTAGTGCAAAGGTTTTATATCGTCTGCTATAAACGATTCGGAATACAGTTTATTGGCTTATAATATAGTATATCCAAGGAGGCGGCCGAATTATCGTATTTTTTGGTGAGATGATCGAACACATTGTTAAACATCCATTTGAAATGATATCCTGAACAAAGATAATAGTTATATTTGCATGATCAAGCAAGATAATGTGATGTTATGGATTTTGGCCTTGGCGATCTAAGTTGTCTGTGAAAGTTTGGGTCAGAAATCATTTCAACATTCTTCATTACTTTTAACTTGGGCTTCTTGGTCACCCAACGTAAAAATGCCCAGGCATAAGATTTGAACCAATAGATTTAGCAGTGCGGTGGAAAATTGTAAGCCACTTCTTCAATATGATAGATGTCCGGATATTCCGAGGAGAGATCATTAACCTGAACCATCTCAAAGAAAAGAAAATACAGAGAATAAGCTTGAATTCGGACGGCTACAATCACCGACACCGGCTTTGCTGATCGAGTATCCATTAATCTCTCAAGGAGTGCTATGTGGCCGGAATTAATTACTAAAGGCCAGTGGCAGCGCTGTCAAAACTCATCAGAAATGGTCTGATGTGCTGGCTTTTTCTCTGTCAACATTACGAAACCCCTGATTTGATAACGAATCCTGAAAAGCACATGCAATGAAACAAGAAGGGCACAAAGTGTTCCTAAGTCGAACAACTACGAGGGCGGGTCAATCAGTCCGTGACTTTTTGAATTTCTGACCTCTTTACTGAAACAGCAACACTGCTCCTGTCAACAGGCATCTGTCAGTTGACTCCTGTCAAAATTTAAACTTGCTGCGTCAGTTAGTTTGTGTTTGACAGCTATTTTTATCAGACTACTCACTAATTTGAGGAGAAAATGGAAAAAAGTGAATTTCGTGTGCTTATTAAGCATTATTTCTTGCGAAAAAAAACCATTACCGAGACCAAGGCTAAGCTTTATAAATACTATGGGGACTCTGCACCATCGATTTCAATGGTAAAAAAGTGGTTTACTGAATTTCGTTGTGGCCGTACAAGCACTGAAGATGCCGAACGTCCTGGACGCCCAGTTGAGGTCTCTACACCCGAAACAATCGAAAAAATTCACGATATGGTGTTGGCCGACCGAAGATTGAAAGTGCGAGAGATTGTGGAAGCCGTAGGGATCTCGCATGGCTCAGTGGTTTCAATTTTGAATGATCACTTGGGCATGAGAAAGCTTTCCGCAAGATGGGTGCCGCGTTTGCTAACAGTCGACCACAAACGCAATCGTGTAACAACTTCACAGGAAGGTTTGGCGTTGTTTAATCGCAATATGGAGGAGTTTTTGCGCCGTTTTGTAACAGTGGACGAAACATGGATCCATCACAACACACCAGAGAACAAACAACAATCAAAACAGTGGGTTTCTAAGGGTGAATCGCCGCCAAAGAAGGCCAAGGTGGGTTTGTCAGCCAATAAAGTTATGGCGACTGTTTTTTGGGATGCACGCGGGATAATCCACATTGACTACCTTCAAAAGGGAAGAACAATCAATGGGGAATATTATGCCAACTTATTGGACCGATTCAATGACGATTTGAAAAAAAACCGACCTCATTTGGCCAAGAAAAAAGTTCTTTTCCACCAAGACAATGCAAGGGTGCACACATGTGCAGTTGCCATGGCAAAAATCCATGAATTGGGCTATGAATTGCTCCCTCATCCACCCTATTCTCCAGATTTGGCTTCGAGCGACTACTTCTTGTTCCCAAACCGGAAGAAATGGCTTGGTGGAAAAAGATTTGACTCCAATGATGAAGTCATCTCGCAAACAAAGGCCTATTTTGAGGACCTCGACAAATCATTTTTTTTGGAAGGGATAAAAAAATTGGAGAAGCGTTGGACAAAGTGTATAGAGCTCAAGGGAGACTACGTTGAAAAATAAAATTATTTTTTTATCAAAAAATCTGTGTTTTATTCCAAAAGTCACGGACTTATTGACCCGCCCTCGTATAATAACTACAGTCAGCCATTTGATGGTGAAAAATTAACAAGTTCTATTGGTTTTTCAAAGAAAATCCTTTTCAGCCAAAGATTCGATACTTGGTTCAAATATTCTTTCTTTTTCTGTCGGAATAGAGCATTCAGACAAAGAACTCGTCCATTGTACTTCTTGTATACTCCTTTTACTGAAATTTCTCAAATTTTCAAAGAAACGTGTGTAAGCGCTCCAGTGATAAGGTGCCTACAGTATCAGTGTCTGTCACGTCACCGCCAAATACTTGTAGCCTGATATGATAGTAGGCCGCACATTCACAGAGGTAGTGTTCCGCGATGTCTCTTTATCACTTTCACAGCACTCGTCGCAGGAATGTGTATCACTAATGCCCAGCACACATAAGTGCATAGAAAAAACCGCACTGCCTCATCACGACGCCAGTCCTACTGAAGGACATAGTGTCTATGTGTACGGGATGCCCATACAGCATGGGAGCAAGGATACGCCTTGCAATCGCTCTCCGTCAATCCATTGATACCAATTCGGAACTGCCGGCACAAGTTTCACCCTTGGCATGAGTCGAGGCCGACCTAAAACCTGTTACTGCCCTTAGTGTCACAGCACCCAGTACTTATTGCAACTCTACATTGGGTCAACCAAACGAAGACCCTACCTCTTCAAGTCAGCCCCGGACCGAGATCCGGGCGACTCCTGAATCCCATCGTACCGTGATTTAAGTCCTGGTAGGGGCTACCGGTGGTCCAGCCGCCAACAAGACCTATGTTGCAAAAGCAACATGGAAACATCCCGGCTTCAAGGCAGCGCAATGCCCTTTCCGTCAGCGAAATACAATAGATGATCTCAAAATGCAATAAGCCGACGGCAAACCACCACAGCATCCCCGTGCCAAAATTGGGAGAACATAAAAAACATAAAACCAGCACGCATTCAGTGGGAGTGACGAAGACAAAACTTTATATAAAAAAAATACCATGGTTGTTTTCATAAGCACCTCCCACTGATCTACATTCTACGCAGTTTATGTTGGTGTGTGTGCAAGTTTGTCGTGGGTAATACATACACGGAGCGGGAGAGAACTCCTTCGCCGGCATTGACGGCAAATCGTTGGAGAGGTCAATGACCAGGACAACTAAGCCAACGGCCGAGACAGCTGGCCGTAGAGGTTTCGCAGCAGAAACAGCTGGCCGTAGATGTTTCGCAGCAAAAACAGCGTTACGAAAAGATTTCGTTTGGGCGAACAACAGCGAGTCGATTCATTCCCAATTTTCCCACCCACTTAGACAGTGACAATAAAATTATCATTTGAATTCGAAGAAGTTTCATTTTTCATTTGCTTATCGTTTTGGGATAGTGCATTATTTCTCTTTGTTAATTTCACCGCGAAATCAAATATATTAAAAATGTCAGCTGAATAAAAAGGCAGAGTTTTTTTTTAATTTGCTAAGTGTCCTAGCGCACACAGTGGTCCTTCGAGCCGGATCCTTTATATCCTTTAAAGTTAAAGTGAATGCGTAAAGGCAATTGAGACAATTTAAAAAATACCGGCAAATCGTGCGTGAATTTCAAATCCTAAACGAGTCTCGTGCAGTGATCTGGAAGAAGCTGAAAAGAAGAATCTGGTTCAGCGAGGGAGCAACGCTTTCAACAGGTGTGTGGCAGTTTTTATAACTTTTCTTTTATATAATTTATATTGCATATAATAAACATTTCATATAACAAACATATCGTGCGTTGTGTGATCTATAAAAATCAGAATGAGTAAGAGCAAAATAGGTAATCTAATAGACTCAATTGAGAATGTGTGCTTAGAAGTACGTTCCGATTACAAGGCTTATTTAGAGTTAGCCGATCAACACAAATCCGTGCACATGTGTGAAGCTCGTTTAAATTATATTGAAAAATCTTTTGATGAAGCTCAAGCAATGCATCAAAAAATTGTCGCGGCTCCTACGGAAGAAGCAAAGATCAAGTACATAGAGGCTTTAACTTTCCACCATCTTAAGGAATTGTACTACAAATACTCTTCCGAGTTGAAGGCACAATTACCGAATTCAAGCGTTCAAAATCAATCTCCAGGTAGTTTTAATACTTCCAGCTTAGGATTAAAGGCTTCTTCAATAGAATTAAAGCTTCCGACAATAAAAATCCCTACATTTTCTGGCTCCTTTCAAATGTGGCCTGAATTTCGAAGCCTATTTGAAAGCCTTGTCAGTAAAAACTCGTCGATATCGGATGTGCAAAAGCTTCATTACTTGAAAGCCAATCTAAGTGGTGAAGCTGAACGTTTACTACGAAATACAGCGATCATAGAGGGTAATTTTGATTCGGCTTGGGCAACACTAGTTAAACGGTATCAAAACCTACGATTACTTAAAGACAACCAATTTAAGTTGCTTTTTGATCAGCCAAAACTATCGCAGGAATCAGCAGAAGATCTGAAGTTGCTTCTAGATACTACCAACGAAGCGAAACATTCTTTAGAGAATCTTGGAGTTCCGGTTTCATCCTGGGAAGATGTTCTTATTTTCAACACTGTGCAAAAATTACCGCTTGTCACTAGAAGTCTATGGGAATCAACCATTGCAGCTTACGTAGATTATCCAACATTTAACGTTCTTGAGGATTTCCTTCTTACGAGATCTAGAACATTAGATATCCTAGGAGAATCCTTATTTCCTACAACTCACACTAAAGTAAAAAAACCCGCGGTAAATGTCGTTCGTTCACATAATTCCACGGTTTCTAAATGTTCAATGTGTCAGGGTTCGCATTCAATCAGGAATTGTTTCAAGTTCAAGGCGTTGAGTCCGAAGAAGCGACAGGACCTTGTTAAAAGGAACAATTTATGTAACAATTGTTTATCCAATGCACATTCAACGCAAAATTGTACAAGCATGTTCACGTGCTTCGTATGCAAACAAAAGCACCATTCGTTGCTGCATCTGGATGAAGCATCGAATGCGATGCCGACAGGAGCTAGTCTGCTACCTGCTCAACAAAGCTTCGCTTCCGTTCAGACATCACAGTCAGCAAAATCGGAGCATCCAACCTCCTCCAACAGAGTTGCCTCAGCACACAACACGTACATAGCCGAAAACAACCGAATACAAACTGTTCTTCTGGCTACTGCGCTCATTAAGGTGGTCACATCCACTGGCCAACCAGTGCTACTGCGAGCACTACTGGATCCTGGATCGGAGGCATCCTTCATTTCTGAGTCTGCAGCGCAACGGTTAAATCTCCGTAAAGAAAAAAACCATGTCAGTATATTAGGTGTTGGAGAAACCTACACCGGCGTCTCTAAACACAAGGTAACACTGACGATATTCTCAAATATCAATGAGCAATTCAGCTTACAGCTAAATGCGCTAGTTTTACCTAAGCTTACAGCTATTCTTCCGACGCACAACATTCGCTGCGTCACTTGGAGCCACCTTCAAAATATCCAGCTCGCCGATCCGACATTTAATAAGTCAGGCAAAATAGACGTTTTACTCGGCAGCGATGTATATTCATTCATTATTCAGGAAGGCATTGTGAAAGGCGATCCAGGCACCCCCATGGCTCAAAAGACTGAACTTGGTTGGGTGCTCTCCGGTTGCATCTCGCCTAACAACCAAACGGCGATCACATCGCTTCACACAACAACCGAAGGTTGTGAACACGACCTTCAAAAGATGCTTCTTAAGTTCTGGGAACTTGAAGAGATAGCAAGGAAGAAAATGATATCGGCAGATGAAGAGAAGTGTGAACTACACTTTTGCCGAACACACCAGCGACAAGATGATGGCAAATATATGGTACAACTTCCATTTAAGGAAGGAAAACGCCCTAGCTTGGGCCTCTCTTACAAATCTGCTCTGGTTAGATATCTGCAGTTGGAACGAAAATTCCGAAATAACCCATCATTTGCTAATGAATATAAGAGGGTATTCAACGAATACACGGAACTAGGACACATGTTGGAAGTAGATCCTTCGTCTCTAAAAAACGCTCATTATTACATCCCCCACCACGCTGTCACAAAAGAATCAAGTTCTACAACAAAACTGCGCATCGTTTTTGACGCATCTTGCAAAACGTCCAACGGCGAATCCTTAAATGATCATCTTTTTGTTGGCCCACGGCTACAAGATGACATTTTCGATCATATAGCGCGCTTTAGAAAACATAAATTCGTCTTCGTAGCAGACATTACTAAGATGTATAGACAGATCTGGGTACCCTCGGAAGATGCGGCCTATCAACTCGTTCTGTGGAGGGATATAGAAGGAGGAGAAGTCAAAACGTACCAGCTCAACACCGTCACATTTGGCACTGCTGCGGCACCATACTTGGCGGTTCGGACACTACAACAATTGGCTGCAGATGAACGAGAAGACTATCCGCTGGCGTCAAAGATTGCCATGGAAAATTTCTACGTGGACGATGTTATGCACGGCGCAGACTCAGAAGATGAAGCAATGAAGATGCAACATGAACTTACTACTATGCTGAATCGAGGTGGTTTCCCATTACGAAAATGGGCCAGCAATAGCGAGAAGTTGTTATTAGGAATTCCAGATGCCGACAGAGAGGTTCACTTACCACTATCATTTGATGAAGGGAACTCGATAAAAACACTAGGTATTCAATGGCATCCAGGTAAGGACATGTTCTCAATCAAATGCAATATTCCAGACGCAAAGCGGTCAACGAAGCGAACAATATTGTCTGACATTGCTAGCCTGTACGACCCAATGGGATGGATTTCTCCTTGCGTCATCGTCGCGAAAATCCTAATGCAGGATATTTGGAAACAAGGCCAGACGTGGGATGCCGAGCTCCCATCTACAATATGTTCAACGTGGCATAATTTGAAAATGCAACTTAACTCCGTTAGAAACATCGAAATCCCTCGCTGGATAAATACAACAATTGACTCTCAACTGGAAATCCATGGATTCTGTGATGCCTCCGAAAAGGCATACGCCGCAGTGGTGTATTTAAGAGCCATCAATAGCAGTGCTACACAAACGACACTCCTTTTGTCGAAAACTAGGGTCGCACCCCTCAAAAACAAATCGTTGGCACGCCTTGAGTTATGCGGAGCGCTGTTGCTCGCGCAATTACTAGTACACACCATAAAAACTATGGATCTCCAAAATGCCAAACTTTTTGCGTGGTGTGATTCGGAAATCACACTAGCATGGATTAAGTCGGCACCATACACACGCACCACATTTGTCGCAAACCGAGTGGCAGAAATCCAAGAGCTCACAGATCCCAACTGCTGGAGCCATATTCCCTCTAAGGACAATCCAGCAGACATGGCATCACGGGGGCTTTCTGTAAAAGAGCTTCTAAACAGCCAAAAATGGTGGCGTGGTCCTGATTTTTTGCAATTTTTCGACGACAAACGGCATGCACCATATACAAGTCAAACAACTGACCTGGAAATGAAAACTTCAAAGGTTGCAAAGGTAAGAAATGAGCTAATTGCATCTGTGTACCCCATACAAACTATTTTTCAGCTCTGCTCTCATTTCACCGCGTTTTCACACAACGACCTTCTTGCTAGGTACTCCACTTTACAACGTTTACTTCGATCTACAGCGTACTGCATTCGCTTCATCAACAATGCTCGAAAAACCGCCAAGCATTTGTCCGGACCGCTTTCATTCGACGAAATCTCATCAGCTCGAACACGATTGATCACCATCGTTCAGAAGGAAGTCTTCCCCGAAGAGATGTCCAAAATACACAGCAGCGAAAACGTGCACAAGGGAAGCAAATTGGCAAGGCTTTCGCCATTCATTGATCAAACAGGAATATTACGGGTTGGAGGCCGACTAGACAATGCTGACTTACCATATGCACAACGCCATCCAATTATTTTACCCTCACAAAATATCCTCACTAAGCTCATAGTTCATGATGCTCATGTCAAAACGCTGCATGGCGGTCAACAACTTATGATGGCATCACTACGAGCCGAGTATTGGATATTGCAGCTCAAATCAAATGTAAAGCATTGTATCCATAAATGCATTAAATGTTTCAGATTTAAAGCAACGGTTATGCAACAAAAAATGGGTGATTTGCCTGCGCCGAGAGTCAATCAGGCTCGTCCGTTTGAAACGTGTGGAGTGGATTATGCAGGCCCTGTACAACTCAAGGCATGGAAAGGTCGTTGCAGCAAGTTCACCAAGGCGTACATCGCAATCTTTGTTTGTTTCTCCACAAAAGCGGTTCATTTAGAGCTTGTGAGCGATTACACCACCTCAGCTTTTCTCGCGGCATTCAAACGTTTCACTGCGCGCCGTGGGATATGCAGGAATATTTACAGTGATTGCGGAACCAACTTCCAAGGAGCAGCAAGAAGCCTCGACACGGAAATATTACAAACGTCGAAGCAATGGTCTAAAGAAATAGTTACGCAACTGCAACAAAATGGCACTTCCTGGCATTTCAACCCTCCGGCTGCCCCGCACTTTGGCGGGTTGTGGGAAGCAGGTGTGAAGTCCATGAAATTTCACTTAAAGCGAATCATCGGTCACTACAGCCTTACATTTGAGGAATACGCAACGGTCTTGACACAAGTCGAGGCTTGTCTTAATTCGCGACCCCTCTGCCCATTAAGCGAAGATCCTGAGGATTTGTCTTTCCTGACACCAGGACACTTTCTCATAGGGACCTCTTTACATACAGCACCGGAAAAGGACCTAGCAAACACCTCGACAAATCACATAGATCGTTGGCATCTTATGCAGAAAATCCAGCAAGATTTTTGGAACAAGTGGAAATCCGAATACCTTGCTCGACACCAACATCGGCCAAAATGGCTTACATCAAATCTGCAGATCAAGGTGGGTTGCTTGGTTCTCTTGCCGGACGAACAAACGCCTCCGACACTTTGGCGACTTGGGCGAATAGTAGCAACGCATCCAGGAGCTGATGGAAGAATTCGTGTCGTCACTATTAAAACATCAACTACCACATTCAAGCGTCCTATAACCAAACTTTGTCTTTTGCCAATGGTTAATGAATAAATACCATTTTTAGAACACACACACATTAATGAATTTACAATACTTTTTCAACATTTATCAACCTATAATTAATTAAATATTTAACTTATATGAATTTAATGAAATTTTCTTAATTTAAAAATTATAACCTATCATTGCCACACACCATTCACCACACCTACATTTTTCCCTTTTCATGCACCTACCCATCAACACCTCGAGGAGCTTACGACCAGCAGAATTCATCACGCAACATACCTCAGTCATAGAAGAGAAAAATCACCCTTAAGTCTTAACTGCCGACAATATATGACTTGAGATGACATCCCAACGTCGATGTCCTTGCTGTGGCCCGGCAGGATGTTGCAAAAGCAACATGGAAACATCCCGGCTTCAAGGCAGCGCAATGCCCTTTCCGTCAGCGAAATACAATAGATGATCTCAAAATGCAATAAGCCGACGGCAAACCACCACAGCATCCCCGTGCCAAAATTGGGAGAACATAAAAAACATAAAACCAGCACGCATTCAGTGGGAGTGACGAAGACAAAACTTTATATAAAAAAAATACCATGGTTGTTTTCATAAGCACCTCCCACTGATCTACATTCTACGCAGTTTATGTTGGTGTGTGTGCAAGTTTGTCGTGGGTAATACATACACGGAGCGGGAGAGAACTCCTTCGCCGGCATTGACGGCAAATCGTTGGAGAGGTCAATGACCAGGACAACTAAGCCAACGGCCGAGACAGCTGGCCGTAGAGGTTTCGCAGCAGAAACAGCTGGCCGTAGATGTTTCGCAGCAAAAACAGCGTTACGAAAAGATTTCGTTTGGGCGAACAACAGCGAGTCGATTCATTCCCAATTTTCCCACCCACTTAGACAGTGACAATAAAATTATCATTTGAATTCGAAGAAGTTTCATTTTTCATTTGCTTATCGTTTTGGGATAGTGCATTATTTCTCTTTGTTAATTTCACCGCGAAATCAAATATATTAAAAATGTCAGCTGAATAAAAAGGCAGAGTTTTTTTTTAATTTGCTAAGTGTCCTAGCGCACAACCTATGACCGGCAACTTGTGACTGATCAAATCGTAACAACCTTCGGTAGCGTCATCTGAAGATGTTTACGATAAGACCAGTACTTTTCTCTGCCCCCGTTCATTATTAGACAACGTCATTGATGGGCGAAGCCTTGATAATTGGGCGGGGGCCCCCTACTGAAGGACAGCAGGCAACCCGTTTACCTCTTGGAAACGTCGGCACCATAACCAAGAACGCAGGCAGACCGAGCTTTGACTAGCAAGTATATATATGCGATATTTTTTATTTTTAATGGCCTCATCCGTCACTACTAGCGATGAGATATACCAGCTACGACTCGTTGTGTTATGCAGCTCACTTGCAGCTCCGTTAAAACGAGGTGGTTGTGAGCTGGATCTGATTAGGTTACCTGAAATGTGAGTCTCAAGCATGAGACGGAGAGTCTCTGCTTTCGACTTAATGTAGGTGACAGCCTTTTTTTTAGTGGTTTCAGCCCGGTTGATGTTTCCCTTTTGAAAAGGGAAAACTTAGCTATTCTCCCACTAAACTGATAGGAATTTATTATTTGCAAGTAAAACATGGAATATTTACATAGTTCATTGAAATGAAAGATCTTACTTCCCCTGTGAATACATTAGTGAGGACTTGATCTTATTTAAGTGAATACTCTTTCTTCGACGGCCAAGCTACATTGTTTCAAGGATCTAATATTTACAATTAGAAATTAGAAACAGGTCTTTGTACCAAAGCCGAAATCTTGACTAGCTATAATTGGGAGTCCATCTTCGAGTGATTTTGCCATTAATTAAGCATCGCTTATGTCTTTTTTATTAGTACTTGTTTTATCCTACGTGAATTTCAACTATTCTAAGATGTTCCTTAATTTTATTGAACATGTTTGTTTAAGCTGGTCATGGTTATTGAACTTTTGAAGTTGGTATCTTTTATTATAACGTTGACAGAGAATTATGTATCTTTCAAAGAGCTATAAATTTGCATTTCTAAAATAAAATAAAATAAAATAAAATACAATTAAGTCCAAACCAGAAAGTTAGATGTGGGCGGAAGCTTATCCACGAAAATCTGCATATTTTCATTCTTCGTGTGAAATTGGTATTAATTCTTTTATTTGGATTAAAAATGTTTTTAAAAAGTTTTTTAAATTTATTTTTATTTTTTAAATAATTGTAAAATGTCTGCTACAGTTATAGGTTAAGTGATGTGATGGCCTCGAAGTGCCTCATTTAGGTTGCGATATCACAGCATCTTAAAGGTGGATTGAGGATGTGAAACTGTCAGGATAATTGTATCTATTTGTTTGGGCTCGGATTCATTCCGGATTATTGCGCTATCTAAATTAAGTAACTGGTCCTTTGAAACCCTGAGCAGAGTTGATAATGATCCTCCTTTCATCCGTATGGCGCTAGTATTCACGAATACCTCTACTTATTCGTAAATGCATATCTGATTTTTCTTTTGCTCCATTGATAGTCTCCAGACGTGGGAGCGATCACGTATATAGACTTCGGGGAGCCTTAGTAGTTGTTAATGGCCCTCAGACTCATGTCTGATGTTAGTCGCCTTTGATGGCGGAGAACAAGCCTTCAATTTATTGCAGAAGAAAATAATCCATAACTACAAAGGTTTCAAATGCCAGCTTATTTTTAAGCAGCATCTTTGCTGCGTGAAATGTCAAAGTAATTTGATGATTTTTCTTGCTTACATCGCTGTTCATTTTCTCAATGAAAGATAGAGACTTCATCTCAGCCATCTTTGTTTAATGGACAGTCTATCTTTGATTTGTAGATTGTTTTCTCTTTCATTTTATTCCATCACTACTTCGGTATTTATTAGCTCTTTAAGAAATGTATTTTATAGTCATTTTTCTTCTTCAAATGTGAATGTGATACTTCTACCCAAGCCTAGGCAAAATAGAAGCTGACCAAGCGCCTTCATAAAAAAAAACATTTTCAAGACGACTCCACAAACATCTGATTCTAAGTTCTTAACCGGAACTTGGTATTTTTCTAGGAAAAGACTGAATCACCCTCTTTGACCCTATGTACTTTCTTCTTTGCTCTGAAAAAAATAGGCTACGATGGGTGTTGGTAACTCACCCACATTTCCAAATTTCTACGTTTCAAGCTGTGCTTCCAAAATTATCTTCCACCGATCATTGTGCGATCATGGGTGGCACAAAATTGTATCTTCACCACACTGGAAAAGGTATAACCTGTTAAGTGTAAAAAGATCAATTTTCTGTTGCATTAGAGTCAGTTATAGTGGCATGCGTTTAACGGTCTGATAGTATCTGGAACTATGGTTTTAATCTATTCTTAAGGCTTGCAATTACGAATTGAAGTCAAGATTCTTGCATGGTAATTGAAGTGTGAGTACAACACTAATTGCAGGGATAATAATTGTGCAAGTGCGATTTGCAATATCACTGATCGTACCCACTTTACTGGGAGTTGGAAAATTGTTTGCGTACATATTGTATCTAACTCTGCCTTGAATCTGTGCTTGAAGTTAGATACGAAAAATTACAATAACATATGTATGGTATTAGTCGAGAGATAATGTTTATTTAAAGAAAACTAAAACTGGTTCCAGTTTTGCTTCGATTTAAGAGCAACGCGTTTCATTTTTTGTTTTGCGTTTTTAAAATTTATTCGCGTAGACATTTGTATTTAAATTTCCAACAGCGAGTGGGCGTCTATCCAATTTTTTTTTCATTTTTGTTTGCTTGTGTATCTTTGAGATTGCTTTTGTAGATACAAGTTTTCTTTATTACAACTTCTTCATATTTAAGATGAAATGACGAACCGTCAATTCGTTAAATTATTTATTAGTTTATACGTGTTAGATTAAAATTTGACATTTTCGAAATTGCTGTTTGGTGTCGGTTGGAGTGAAACAAAAAATATATAGCATCTGTTCTATAGTTGTGAGGAGGAGAGTTTCTAAAAACACCCACGTACTCATACTACGAAAACGAATTGTAATTTTATTCAAGGCCGATGCGAACAAGGTTCTTTTGTAAAGTAGGTTGAAGACTTTGTCTTTGGTGGAAATGGTGTCTATTTTCAATTATGGACTCAAACAGTGAATCTTATTGTGATTTCAAGTAGGTTGACAGTTTAAACTTAGCATATGGTCAGAGCTACTTAATACAGCATTTTGAAATTACATTTCAAAAGACCGGTTCACTTACTTATGCATCTGGGTTCAACCTCTAAGAAGAATTCAAAGATAGTTAAAGTTCATCTCCGTTTGCTTTAACAACTGTGTGGTCTTTGTCTACTGCGCTGTTCCTCCGAGTAAGAGTCGACGACTTTTCGGGTTGGAGCGTTAATATTTAATTGCTTTACACTACGTTTTTCTGACAAGATCGATGTTGCTGTAGAGTTTGTCAAGTTCCGTGCCATATTTCGCCCTCCAAAGAAAATCAACTCAAATAGGACCAAAAATCTCTCGAAGAATTTTTGCGTTCAAAATGACCATACGAATGCGCCGACACCTATACTTGTGCTTCTGGTATTGGCTTGCGAATTTCACACAAATCCTTTTCGACTTCTACGGAACGGCGAACATTTTCCTTCCTCACACTGCACATTTTTCAGAAAAGCTGAAACTGGACATAGCTTTGTATGACTTATTTCCATAGATGCTGTCATATGCGGCATATAACGAGTAGGAGGTGCTGTGTATCGATCTTAATTTGAATAATTAGTCAATTGTGGAATAACCCAGACTAAAACCCCACTAAGAGGGGCCATCCCCTGCTGCCTTAAATAACTGGGTAGGTAGTCGGTCTGGTGCGACAGCCTTAGTCTAGATATTGCTGTCTTAATTTCATTCTGGTTGGGTGGACGACAATTTTGACTTTCATTGCACAAGTCCAATGGGTCATTCTGCTTGAGAACAGAAAGGTATTACAATGTGCAGAAGCGGTGTTTTCATATCCTCAGCGCTGATTGTGAGGCTACTACCAAATATTTCTGCTAATCACTTTAGGTTTCTCGTTTTTTTTGGTCTTAGAGCATGCTCCCGTTCTTATGTTCAGCGTCGCTTTATAGGCGATTTGTTTTACTACATGTGCATGTCTGCACTCGGTTGCAACAGAGGCATGTATACAACTAATCTTCAATATATTTTGCAGGCTTCTCAATGATACGCGATTGGCGAAGTTTCAGGTCTTTGATTCCGATTGCACTCTAAACTTCTCACAGTATTTTCCCGGTTTTTTGGCATCTACGATATCAGCAGAAGTACTTCGGCTGTAATGTGGTCCGAGTCCGAGTTCGCTACTAGAAATGTTCGGAGATCTATAATGCTGTTGCCGATCGCTGATGAGTTTAGATCACTGTTTTATGAATAGGGGACCACCACGTTCCTTTATGAATATTGAGTTGAGGGCGCCAACTATAACGGGTGGCCCAAATACAACTTTCTTTTTGAATCATATGTTATTCTAATACTGGAAGTTCGAAATCTTGTCAGTTAGTACCATACCTCCGCAGACCAAAATGAATCGCTTTACGCTTGAACAACGTTGGAAAATATTACAAACTGAGTGCTGTTTATTGAAAAGGAGTTTTGGCCGAAATGAAGCACCCTTTTTTGCAAAAAGTTTATGAGACTGGCTTACTTGCGGACAACACTCACGGTGCCCGTCGTCGTAAGGTACGTACCGAAAAGAATGTGACTGTTCTGGCCGAGAGTGTTCGACTCAATCCAGGAACATCGACTTGCCATCGATCTCAACAACCCAAAATTTCACCAAAGATCTCGGATTATTCCCTTACAAAGTCCAATTGAATCGTCAATTGAAGGCAAACGACCATCCGCTTCATTATATGTTCTCAGTTTGGGCCTTCCCGCAGCTAATTTCGGTAACCGTGTTATCACCCGACTTGGTGATGTCAATTGACCGGCTCGGAGGTGCGGTTTACCGCGTTAGATTTATTTTTTGTGTGGTGCCCTTAAAGATCGATATTGTGCGGACAATTCAGAAACAATTCAAGTCCTTAAAGCGAATAGCGAAAATCAGTGTCCTTTTTTTCCGTTTTGCAGGCTCCGCAGAACCGAATTCGTTCTTATCCGAGCCTTTCAGTTGTTTCGCGAATACTGATTCGCCGATTGTGGTGACCACTCCGACTTAGTAGATGCAGTGTGCCACAAAGTCAGTTTATAATACAGATGAGCTTCAACTTTCCTACCAAATTTGAAAATCACTCTGATGGAGATACGTTCTGCAGTTTTCGTCGTCTTCCATACAAAAGTGACATACTGGTTCCTGACTAATTCTAAGTTTATGTAACCGATTTCATCCCATTTGAAGTTAAAACATAATTTGGAATTATTTTGGAAGGATGTCATAGGTGTTTTAGCCTGTCGAAGGCTTGGTATTTTCTCCCAATCCGATAGACGAACTTTGTGCTCCCAACTTTTGATTGTTAAATTTATTGCTGAATACGGGATGCCTCAGAAAGGCTCTGGCCGATTGATGGGATCAGCTGAACCTTTCTAGCCACTTCATCCTAAGTATATGGATGGGAGCACCTTTCATGCCTGCTCCAAGAATAGTCATAGTTACCCACATTTCTGGATGACATGAAACTCGTTTGAAAAGCGCAGGGATGATGACCAAGTCTAATTTGATTAACAAGTCGTCTATGACAATGTGCCCATAGAAGGGGTGTAAGAACACTTTCATGCGAAAATCCTTTAGCTACCGAAATGGTATTTGATGTCTCTCCGAAAGTGGTAGTTCTTCTACGGCTTCGAGTATCGTGTTCTCCTATCTGCTGGTAGGGTGATCAATATCTCTGAGTGTCATAGCTTTTGAGATGGGCCACATAGTTAACCCCACACACAATAACTAACCTTAAGGGTAGGACGTTTTCAGAGATAAACTGGCAAAAGCGACTGGATATTCCAGACTTAGAAATCTACTTTGCGGATTTTGATAGCTGCAGTTGACCCAACATTTCTATTTCAGAAACCTGGATTATGCTGAAAAATTCCTATTGACCTCCAGCTGTACATACATTAAAGCAGCTCTTAAGGGGATCTGCCATGCTGACTGTTGATGTCACCATTGGTGCAGTCAGGCGAATCATTTGCCATGAATCCTTCTTTCTGACACAACATTAAATTTGTTGAATTTTTAGTGCCTACTTAGTGCTTAGTGCCTACCCTAATCATAGAACACCCAGCCATTATTTAAGAGTGTTGATAAGAGGCTTGATACAATGAGGTGCACCGCCTTATATGGCAGAGTAGTTAAAGCCCGTCTAAGTATATAACCAGGTACAGGCCATAAACCACGAAGTATACCAACCATTCGTTGCTACCACCCAGTCAGCCTTAAACATGACAACTGGTGCACTGAATTTTGCCTACAATCAATTTTTGTAAAAATCGGGTAATTATATTTTAGACCAACATTGATGTGACTGAACTGACTAGATGTTCTGCAAGTGGGCTTTACTGTACTTTACAGTTCGAGGTCGACCTGCATTCCAGCCAATACCTTTCTTCATTTTGCATGTGTTGTACCATACTCTCGCTGATATACTGATATATTTGAAGAATTTCTGGGATAGGGTGTTGCCTTTCTCTGCTCAACATATCCCAGCCTTCTAGGCCAATGAATGCGGTAGCGGGCCTGGGTTAAAATCTTGGATCACAACGGAAAACGGGAAAAATTATTTATTTTTCTAACTCATGGAGAAAGGGTAAACTAATATTATCGTAACTTCTTTTACTCGTAGACTTCCGGAGCAGTTCTTGTTTTTCTCTGTAAAGACATCTCATTCACCTTCTATTTTGCCGGGAAAGGGTGTTGGCGATCTCTTGCGATTGGGTGTAGTTCTTTGATGTTTTTACTTTTGAGATAAACACATTTGGATCTTGGCTGCAACAACCTATTGGTCGAGGTAATATTAGTTCCTCAGAAATTTGGGGTATCCAAAATATGAACTCGTAGTCCTGCGTTATTTCTAATGTGGTAAATCGGGTTACAATATCTGTTGTTATCATGCTGCCTGTGACTGAAAATTTATACTCATCAACTAGATGACTTCCTGCCGTCTCTTCTTGACCTTCAATGCCTCTCCATCGAAATTTGTCCCCAATTATTTCCATATCAAGAAACCATCATCGCTTATTTACGTAATCAAACCTAATTACTCCCATATGCTATGTACCATTCGAGATTCGACGTGGTGGAGGCTGAAAACAACGCTCAGGCCACTAGTATTATCCTCCCTCTAGTCTAGTGTCCAAAAAACATACAATTACCGTATTTATTCACCTGCGTCAACATGCCATCTTCTGTCATGCATCCGCTTACAGTATCCAATTACGGATACCTGCTGCTCTGATGACAGTCGGTGGTACCCTACGAGTACGGGTAAACTCGTAAAACAAATCCGATTTTGAAATGGTCATCTCTTTGGCGTCTCCATTCACCGCCATTCTCAAATTCGTACTTTAATTTCAATTTCATATCTGAATACCTGACTACTGTGTCTCTTTGTATGTACGGGTATGTGTTTGTGGATTTCCTGGATTACGCACGCGTGACCGTTTTTATTTTTGATTGCTGAACTGGCTGCTGTATTCGTATTGTATTTCGTAGTTGGTGGTAGATACTCCGATCTGATGTTTGGCGAAGTTCTCTGGCCCAGCTTTGTTTACTTCCGTTGGAACAAGTTCCAAATGACAAAAGACGACAGCGACAACGACAACGACAAAACGGTCGGCGACGACGAACGAGAACAAACGTCAGCAGAGTCGGCAACGGATACGCGATTTCATTCAAACAAAGCAACTCACTCATCTGAGTCGCGTCAGTTGCGCATTCAATTTTATTTCCATACGGTCTGACGATCTGACGATAGTCTACTATGGTACGAGTATGTACATACATACATACATATATAGGTACGATTATCTGTGCCATGAGTGTTCATGGAACAATGCAGACAAGGTAAATGTGATGCATTGTATGCGCCCGATGAGTCTTTGTTAGCTTAACGTTGCTAAAAATCGCTTCGAGCTGAAGGTATGCAGCAGGTATTTACTGTATTCACCGGAACTCCATTACAAAAGACCACTTCCACGTCTAATCTTTTGAAGCTTGAAACTCTCACGAGCACTCTAATTAGCTTGGATTTTATGAATGAACCAGCCTGGGCAGACTGAAGATTTTTGTGTTTAGGTAGCCAGAATCATAATCTGTCAGATCTTTTAATTGGACACGATTTTGGAGTTGGAAATGCATCCATAGTTACGGCTTATGGTTGTCAACTATTGTGTACCTAAAAATACTGAACGACAAATCAACACCATAGTTGCGAAAGAAAAAAAATATATATATACTCGTATGTATATGTATGTATTTATCTACGAAAACCGCTATAGATACATAACAAAAGTGTTCATAGTCAAGATCATGTAGATCTTGGGAACATGGCGGAGGGCGAGTGCATGTTTACCCGCCAATTTGTAGAATTTCCCAAGCATCAGCATTTGCCACAGCTAAACACTCCAAGTATCCACAATTGAGGCATTTAGACACCGCAAGACCAAGACCCCTTTCTTGTGCGATGGCGAGGCCTTCAGCTCTTAGCAATTAATTCAAATTTATGGAAAAAATTCGTTGAGGCATCCATGCTATCCGTACTATGTGGGAGCGAGTAAAAGAAGTGCACAATTCGATGTGTACAGAGTTGCCAGGTGTACGTTTTTGTTTTTATTACTGTATGACAATAGCAGACAAAGAGAAGTGGTGACTTATTGCTTAGCATTAACTATTTCTCTTTTCGTTAAAGAAAAAAGGAGTATTTCTCCACTTAGATGACGCTACTGTCCAGGGATGGTTGATCTTTCTCACCAGTAGTTACCTTCCGTTTCATTCGGAAAATTGGTAGGGATCCCTTTTCATTTGTGTTTTGAGTCATTTAAATGGTAGCTTCGAGGTGGAGCATTTCTCTTCAAACGCTATTCATGTTACCGTTTCCTTTTTTCTGCTTATAAAGGTTCTCATCTAATTCGGTTCTCTTTGCAATAATCTAAGTTTTTTTTTTTATTGATCTGCGGGAAATTACAGTCTTCCGGCGTAATGACTTGGCAGTGGTCGATCGATCCAAATTCGTATTTTGGCTACAAAAATGTAGTAATCCTGAGTCAATATTAACTTCTCGATACGACCAGACATTCAAATTATTGGATATTATCTTGAATGTCTTTCATTCATCGCAATATGGACAACTAGGCTGTGTTAAAGATAACTATCTTCTGAACTTCATACTGAATTCTGCATTTCCAGTTAGCCTCAGCGTTAGAGCAATGCTTACAATCTCGTATTTTTAGTTGCTTTTTGTTTTGGACTTTTTTCTACTTGCATGTTCGTTTGAAGACGAGGTCCTCATTTAGATTTTAATTAATTGACCCCACGATTCCTAAAATAACTCTTTCAAAAGCTATCCACGAAAACGAGCCTAAGTATCTTCCAAAGATTAACTTTGTTGAAGCAAATGAACTTATTATAACTTATCAGGTTGTTTACGAAGCCTTTCATGCATTCACATCTTACTCGTACAATCAAACAAAACTAGCTCACCAACTAGCTGTTTTGCTGAACCTGCAAATGAATCGAGTAGTACAAAGTAAAGATGAAATTCTGAAAAATTCTGTCAACATGGGACTAACATACCAAACCCCTTGCGAACAGTAAAAGTAGCCTTTATACCGAAAATGAGTACGAGCTCGTCATGAGCTTTATACCTTTTAGTTTGACTTCATGTTAAAGAGCATGGAAAAAATTGGCGAATTTCATGTTCACAAAACTGATTTGCGAAAGCATCCTCTGTCTAAGATGGAAAATGCCTACCAACACGGAAGGTCCTGCGATTATGTCCTTCAAAATGTGACTGGCAGAATTGAAGGCATACTCGACAGGAAGGAGTATGCGCTATGCATTTTCATTGACATGAAGATCCTTTGGGGAACGCAATTTTTGACGGCTTATGTAAATCTGCCAGGCAATACGCCGCAGTCGTAGGAACCTGATTGCCGATACTGAATGTCTCCAGTATTTGCTACCGGGAGTATACAAGGGGTAGCCGCATGGCGACGTCCTCTCTCCATACTCTGCTTCATGTCTATGTCTTATGTCTATGCTCAGGTATATGTTGGAGCAAGCAAGGATTGTCTGCTCTAGGTGTGATTTAAAAATGGTGCACTACAAATAGCCTTCGTTCAACCCCTTTAAGACTAAGGTAGCTTTCTTTACGGGAAGGGAGAAGTTGATTTGGTTGTCCACCTGAATCCTTGGATTAAATATTTATATTGCGTGGAAAACCTCAAATGCGCTATCGGTTTTCTCGCAGTTTGGTTTGATGGAGGGGGTTGTCAGCGTGGGGGTCCTATAAATCTACACGACTATGATAAGACCAATTATATCAATTTACATCGGTTGTTTGGAGTATCAAGCTGTCACGAAAATACCTCACTGTTGCTTTTATCAGACCACAGGAATGTGTCGGCTACAAGAGATCTTTGCGAACATGTCTAGATGCTATCGTGATTATCCTTAATTTGATAACCATACCATGAAGTGCTTGCCAAAGATGTTTAAAAAGACCTTTGGAACAACATGCAGTGGAGCCTTGATGATATTGAGCGGTGACTGTCTTTTGACTCTGGTGCTATGGACATGCCGTCGATATAATGACCTCAGAATTTATGTTGCTCTAAAAAAAGATAGTCTAATTTCCCTGTGCTCAGGAATGGTTTTGGGCTAGAAACTGAGTGAGGAAGGAATTGAATCGGCTTTTTCGTAGCATTTCCGTCTTTCTATAAGATAAATTCTGTAGTGACAGCCCAGTTGCGGTTAGTGCCTTGTTGAACCTACAAAGCGATATGCAGAATTAAGAAAAAAAAGTTCATAGACCACAACAAGAACATAAAAGGAACAAAAGTATATATTTTAAAGTCGGAGGCAAAACCTGCATACCCACAGGAAGACAAGAGACACAAATACAAGCTATGGAGATCAAATACCTCTGGAGAGTTATAGGAGCCAGGAGAATAGACAAGAAAAGGAACGAAGATATTAGAAAGCAACTGCATGTCAATTCTGCTACGCTAATACTCGAGGAAAAGAAACTAAGATGGTTTGGGCACTTAGTGCGCATGGAAGAGAATAGAAAAGTGAAGAAAATTTGGGAAACGAGACCAGAAGGAAAAAACAAAAGAGGAAGACCCAAAACCACATGTAACACTGCAGTTGAAAAATTCTGAAAAAATCTGGGGAAAGATGGAACTTGGCTAAACAAATAGTTAGAGACAGGATCCAGTTGCACGAGAAAATAAAAAGGAGGGAACGACTGATGCCACCTCGACACCTTAGGGTAAAAGAGGACCGGATTATGTATGTATATATGTAGGAACTTTCAACACTTCTAAGTTAATTCTGAACGCAGTCAGAAGGCTGCATTCACAGAGTCTCGTTTTGGTCTTAGATCACAAGGAGATCGTAATAAATGAGACCGCCTATGAACTTGCCACCTGAGCTTCCAGGATGTCAGCAGACCAAAGGATTGATTAATTACTCTTAAACGTCAGTGATCTTTCTGTTGTCCCACATTAGGAAAGTCTGAAGACTGCTTACTGGAGCCTCAGCAGCTACTACGATTATCTGCGCACGTAAGTTTGCAAAATATAAGTTAGGCAACGTTCTGCGGAGATTGGTGTTAGGGTAATAATAACACCGTTTGGCACGTGCTCTATGAGTGTCCGGCCTATGCTCGCATCAGTCTATAGGTACCCACAGTGATGGTACCGTAGGGATTTTACCACTGGATCAATAACGCATCTTTCTACAAGGAATGAAACGGACTAATTGTTTCTATTACTCGTATATAAGTGCTCTATTCCGTCAAATAAAAACACTTACTTACCGACCGCTTAAGATCTATTAGACCAACTTGCTAGCAACATAAAAGCGTGCAGTTTTAGCCACATTTGTCGATATTGAGGGTTATTTTAACTTGCCGACTTTTGACGGTGTCTTCAACTTGGTTAAAATACACGATGGTAGATTGGAATCCGCTACCTGTTAACGCAATCCTAGTGAACCAAATTTGGGTTTCTGAGGAGTACTGCGACCATTTTATGTTTTTATTGGGAAAATAAGTCTTTCCGCAAATGTCCTCACTACATTTAATAAAGGTTGTAAGCTAAGCCGAGTCTCTATTTGATACTCTCAAGCCTCTTTACTTGGAAATTTGTATGTCGTCTTAGGTGCAGCCGCTCCTACAAGATAACTTAAGACCGTCTTCTTTGAAATGGGGCTGCTCTTTGGAAGAAGAAGAGATCTAAATGATTTGGCTTACCTGACATATAAAAGTATGACTATTAGATATCTTTGGGCAAAAATTGTTGAGCCAAAAACTGTAAAGACGCTGTTGGATTTTCCATCCATTAAAGAGAGTCTCTACCAACAGAATAACATGGCTAAGATATATCTGCCCTATCCCATGCATCGGTAGTTATTATACAGCTATTATACATTTTCTAGCATTCTTGTCTCTGTGCTAGGTTATGTACAAAGGCTTCAAATAATGGACAGATCCTGAAAAGCCGGCTTCTGATTAAAGAGTGACGTATTCGGTAGAACTCACTCTACGGTCTTAATACGGTCTTTTACTCTATTGCTATGAATATCTAATGCAACTACACCAGAACTACATATAGTTGCTGCGGAAATATTTACGTTCAGCCAAATTCGGTCAGAGCTTGCGCCGAGAAAGAAATACATTCGAATCTTCACGGACGGTGTGAAGTTTATCAATGGCTTTGAAGACAATTGTTCGTGGCAACTTGCATCTGTCTTCCTAGAGAAGACATTTAGAACTGAAATTGTTAACTATGTACTGGTATTTTGAAGATCAGGTGAATGAGGGAGACAATCAAGCTGCGCTAAAGTGCTGGAAATCTCTAAACATAGTCAAACTGCTAAATTTAGTGAGTTTCTCCTGGGTCCCAATTCAAAATGGAATCGCAGGAAAGGCTTTTGTCAGGCAAGGTTCAGAGGGGTAATTCATAACCTTATCCTGACAAAAACAAAGACTCGCGCTCCGTAAGGTCAATTCGAAATCCAAAACTTTGGTAACTCTGGCTAATCGCAATTCAAAATACGATTTTTATTTGGCCATTCAATTAACTAACCTCAAGACGTTAAACAAAAAACCATCTGAAGGCGCGTACCATCGAACCGAAAACCCATCTGGCATCTGTAAGGAACACACACTATGAGACCAGCTAGCTTCATTGCTCACATGGTTCACATTTTACTTTGCAATGACAAGCACGATCCACGTACCACGATCTCATGATCACCACCACAAGCCAGCAGCGTTCCATGTGCTCTTGTAGATCAATAAAAGATCTGGGATTTGCGGTTGCAATGCAATCACCCAGCTGCATTGACGTTGATGTAGCCACTGCCACCAACGGCCATCGATTCAGCTAAACACAATTGCAATTGGGCACCGGACAGTGGCTGATTGGTACACTGGAGGATTTGCCAGACGGGTCTCGGGAAATTAGTCGACAATTTTGAATCTAATGGAGTCAATGGATTATTTAATTTATTTTTTTTTTTTCTGAGATTGATGATGGAAATGGAGTTACGATTGATTAATTACATGATGGGTTTGTTTTCATGCCCATTCCGGGGTGTCTTGGTGCACATAAATTGGTGCTAATGGGCCAGGTAAACATGAATCAAATGCGTTTCGCTCCATAAAAGGAATACAAAGCTTACCTTCGGTATGATAGAGTGGTATCCACTTTTTTCGAGAAAAAAAAAGAAACCAAACCGTCAATACAATGAATCTCAATGAAATTTATAAAACACTTGATGAATTAGAATGCAGGAGTTGTTACGGTTTCAGGTGATTAACGCTTGATGTCGCAACGTTTTTCTCACGATACCACTTCTGGGTGGTGTCAGTAATGGGACTCGTAAAAATGCAATTGCATGTATCTAGAGATTTATTAGGTGTAAAAATGTGGCTGAGTAAAAGAAACAGAGCGAACTCTGTAAATCCATTTAATTTAAAGGAATTCCAGTTTGAATGTTGACATTTCGGAGAAATTTAACAACAAGTGAAGGTATACTTTTGTAATGTAGTAGTAATGTAGTTTGTAGTAATGCTTTGTCAACGGATCTTCATGGACACCTTATCATTTGTAACTTGACGTAGCGAGCCAAGACTCTTCGGCCTGGAGCATTAATCTTCATTCGCTATACATACCCAAGCTATATCAGGCGACTGGTGCAATTCATAGAACTTGCTGTTTTATTTCCTTTTTCAAAGGCAGCCAACGCGAACAGGATCTAAAATCGTTCGCAGAATGTTGCGTCTTAAGCGACTAAAGATATCTCCATCCGCCTTCGCTCTGACATCCACGCTTTTGCGCCATAGAGCAAGATTGAAATAGAATCCCTCAAGTGTTTCCTGGCGGTGCGTTGTTACTCTGTTGCTTTCTTAGGCCAAAGAAATATGCAAATATCTAGCTAACACAGTCTTTTGCCAGCTACCACAAAGTTGACTGAGGTTTCCTTTCACTTGTGTGTCCCATTGTACCGTATTGTTCCCTCTGGATTGGAGTTGAAAGCTTTCCTTGCCAGTTCCTTGATTTAAGCTTTTCTGATGAAATTGGCAACACTTTACAGCCCGTACAGTTCGCTGTTGAAACGTCTGCTTCATTCTCCATTCATGCAAACGGGATAGAAATTTACCCGAATAACTTTTTTTCTTGAAGCGCCCGAAAGTATTTTCATCCGAATTTGTTGCTGTGTAAGCTTCTGCCCTATAAAGCAGGACTGGGATCATCAGCGTCCTGTACGAAGTATGTTATGTTTAGTTATGCGAGAGAGGACTTTACTGATTCTTTGCATGATTTCCACGCTGGTGTCACTGTCGGAGTTGATAGCTGAAGTAGATAAAGTCCTTTACTGCCTTAAAGTTGTAGCTGCCTATCGTTATGTTTTGTCTTCGGCAATGACGTTGTGTTGTGTGTTCCTCTTTGTCGACAGCATACATATATCATACTTTGTTTTGATTATTTTGACCACTAAAATGATTTTTACTGCTTAAATCTCGTCTGCATATATGAGTAAGTGAACAGTCTTTTCAGAATGATACTGAAAAAATTACTTTACAACGCGTCGCCTTATTTAAGTCCTTTTCTGACATAACTCAGTAAATCAGAGAATTCTCTGATTACTCATTGGCAGCGATGGCACTAGTCTTCAGCGTTCGATGCTACTAGCATCGGACTCCCCGAGAGGTTAAAGCAAACTCGATCGGAAAAGGCTATGCGATTGCAGCCACTCGACACTGAATTTCCTCACAATAGTTAGCTGGTTTTGGGCTATTACGGATATCCATATCCGAACTATGTCTCTTGAAGAAGTGCCACATTGATATTGTAGTCTTTCCGTTGTCGACATTTAGTTTGCAGAGGCAGGAAATTTTCGGTCAACATATTCAAACGGCGTCCAGATATACAATAAATATATTAACATTCTGGAGAGTTAACAATCTTTAGTTGGTTGAAGCAAACAAGGTCGTCTTCCTGGTGAATCAGAGGATTTGTTTCGGGGGCGATGGTAGTTTTAATAATACTTTAAAATACAACCAATCCAGAAAGGAACTTGGTTGGAACAGGACACTCAGACAAAGAACAAGTCTATCGTATTTCATGTATGTTCCTTTCAGTGAAATTTCGCTATCTTTCTACAGTATCAGTCCCCAGCACATCAGCGCTTAGCACCAGCAGTCTAGTGCGATCGTATACTGGACATTCACAGAGAAGGTGTTTCGTATGGCTATCATCATTCTGAAATCAAGCATTGTGAGAAGAGGTGTCATTTATGTCTAACAAACTAAGACTCTTGGCAAATCGTGGTGTATACAATCTCTCCCGCTGAGGGAGAGCATAAAGGCCGCTGACTGTTTAGAAACGTCCCAAAGTATTCATTTGGTTTGCTTGCAACCTAGAGTATCAAATCATCTAAGCTTGTGTTCATGAGAGACCGAACTGTTAATGGAAGGCCTAAACAAGGAAGCAGACAGTTCGAATGGAGGACGTTCAGGTCCTAAAAAGTAATATTCAAGCAAGTTGATTGGCGATCTTATTGTTTGCGATTCCAATCTGACTCGGGACCTAGGATAGTCTCAGTAAATTCCCAACTATCTTGTGGGAACTAACGTCTCAGTGTAGTTTGTTTGTCTTTATATACTCTATATATTATTTATATACATCTATTAACTCTAAGTGTAAGTAATAGTCTTTAAATGAATGCCGAAGAACTGTTAGAGCATTAATCAAAGGATCGGCCAACATGTACTACCTAAGAGTTATAGATACGACATCTGTCTGCGGGCAACCCATCCGCTTTCGAATATTTATCGCATCAGCATTCGTTGCCAAGGTTCTGTCCACTGGCATTAATCCACAACAATAGGCTCTGTTGTCTGGCTAATGTTTAAGTATAAATGCTTCTTATATTGGTTGCCTTCGATATGTAGGCTGTGGTAGGTTATCAGCGAAAATTCTCTTTAAAGTTGGCAGCAGTGAATCTACTCGTATACCTTTGTGCAGCACACCCCACGTTTTACTAAAGGATTTGCTTCCGACGTAGTTCGGAATCTAGGATTTCTTAGGACAATTCCAACGAGATGTGAATACCGTGAGGCACGTCAGGAGCATGCGAAATTAGTACCTATACTTGAATAGTAGTGAGAATGCAGTATCAAGCCAACAGAATGAAAAATAAGGAAATTCTACGGAGAAACTGTATTGTCTCAGATGCTACTTCGCTTTGCTTTAGAGAAACATATTTTTAAATTCGGTTCCAGCCTCCAGTTTACCTTACGGCACCGGCAATAATCATGAAGAAAACTGTGTTGGCCAGGTGCACAACAACACTCTAGGGACTTCGAATCGCAGTGGCCTTGTTTGAAGAGCAGTTAAGAATCTCCAAATTTCCGGTTAAAATATCCAAAGCCCGCCAAATTTTGACTAAAGCAAAGAGCTTTCAGAAAAAGTATTGCTACTTACTTTCAGCATACTCTCGTATGTGTTGCAATTGTATCTCACAAATCAATTTTATACAGGCTGTTACTGCTTGACTATGACTCCTGACTTGTAAATAATCAAAGCAAACCTCATCCATACCAAATGTTAGAACATTTGGAATTTTTTCAATTCAATTTCTGGCAATTCAACTGTCAAAATTCAAAATTTTCATCTGACCATAGAAATGCAAATATTTTCAGATTCGATCTGCATAACACTTCCAGTACATCGATTAAGCCCAAGACGTGCAAACAAGAAGCCATCATATTCGAGTTCCGGAACACACTCTGAAAAGACCACAGACACAGAAGTGCTCATGAAGAAAAAGATTCGCGCAAAGAATCACAACTCAACTGTCATATGGAAGTCTTTAAGAGGTTCGTTGAATCACAGTATCCAGGATGAACCCCGTCCATTTAGGCGCCCATACGCGTAGGTGTTTGCGACTGCTTTCCATATATGGAATATCACTCTAAGGCCTGCTCTCTGTTTGGTATCTCTGTTTTGTGTATTTGTTCTCGGTTTTCTGTGTTCTTTTTTGTCTGCGTCCTGTCGTCTTTGTGTGTTTGTGTGTTTGAGACTTTTGCCAGCGCAAATAAAACAACTTGTATTTGCATATTTTGAAGTTTCAGTTTCTTTTCATTGAGCCTGTCCTCCTCTCTTTCGAATCAAGATTCCAAATTTGGATGAAAAAAAAAAAAAATCAAAACAGAAAATTCTGCAATGCTAATATGGTTCCGGCTACAGTTTCAGTTTTAAGTCCGCATTAAGTTGAACCTCGAGCTTAGGGTTTTTTGTTTTATTGGTGATCATCGACTCTCACCAACTCTTGGAGCTGCGTCAGACGGAGTTGACACAACACCGCTGAACTGCCAACTATAACATAAAATTAAAAGAAAATATTATGTAAAATAAAAAGGTATCTAACAAATCGCTCGCGTAGGTTTTGATTAATAGTACGGGTTCTAGAGCAGACTCACACCTCCCCATCACCGCTGAGATCGGTTAGATTTGGTATATCCCCGGCTCTTGGCTCGAAAGTCGTCTCACCCTCCAGAAATGTAGCCGATCTTGCGCACTCCTTAATTTGTTCGAATTTAAATACAAAAATTCAAAAGTGCACAGCGTATGGTGGAATTGTCTTGAAACACGGACAGACTTAGACGCCTTCACTGGTATGATACGTGTAGCATGGCTGTAGGATGCGTGGGCATTAGACCAAGTTGGCTTATGTGCATGTGAAACGCACTTATGTATATGGTCCGATCAACGACGGTGACAGCTTACGGCTGACGAATGTGCCCACTTGAATTGGAGTGCCCGCATTGAAATTGTTGTTTCATATACTCGTATCTCATATCCACAGATACATAATGATGTTCAATTTGGTGGATTAATTGTGGTGGAATACTTGAACGGGAAGGAAAGGAAAGCAAAGGTCTCTTCGCTCTTGTTCGGGGTGTGGAGGGATAGGATTCATTCATAAAAATCTGTGAAAACAGGTCCAGAAATAGTGAGCTAATCTGGCACAATCATATGATGCATTGGTGCTGTGGAACTACCAGTTTTATTCATTCATCTTTTGACTTTTGCGGTTTTGGATTAATTTAAATTGATTTATTATGGCTGTGTTGTTTTGGAAGCAAATGATGCAGGAGGTGGTATACTCGTAAAATTTATTTTTAACTTGTTAAACAAATAAGGAGACGGAGGTTTTTGACAAAATGTGGTAAATAAGAATCGCATCAAATAAAACGGAGCGGTTTGGTGATTGCCTGATAGGCCTGCAACTAGGAAATCTATCTTACTTACTTTCTTTCACACCGGGATCAACCTGGGCTTCAATAAATACGAGTACCTCTCTAATAAGCGCGACTTAAAAACAAATCTCCCATCATCAAATCTTTATTTGGAATTGTTTCTGTCAAGTGGAAGAGATGATATACGCCAAGTGGCTGCTGCCAGTGTTGATACACATTTGTGCCCGTTTTATAGCATTTTCCATGGCTTTCCGCAAGATTTGGGGTGATAACTGTTCGCGTTCCTGTCGAATGTTCTTCTTAATATTAGAGCGATCTTGTTGGCCATGCTCATCCATTCCTGCAATAAGACGTCGTTTATCATGAGCCTGTAGCGTTCGCCAGTAACAGTGACCGTATTGCCGATGGCGTCCTCAAAAAAACGGCCCAATCACTACTTCCGCGTGAACGCCGCACCACACAGTGGCTTTGAGTGGATGTAATGACTCTTCGTGCATCACACGCGGATTTTCAGAGCCCCGGAAACCGCTTAAGTGGAAATGCGCCTCATCGCTCATGATGATTTTCGACACAAAATCGTCCTCTTCGTTGTTGAGATTGAGGATGGCTTTACACTAATTCACACGCGACTGACAGTCAGGATGCATTAACTGATGCACTGTTTGCACTTTGTACGGGAACATGTGTGGTGATGCCCAATTGCGTGGCTCGTCGTCTGGTTGATGTTTCTTCGTTCTCAGCGACATCGGCAGCCACAGGCGCGATATTGTCGTCCGAATGACCAGTCCGGCCACGCCCTGCAAGGTCTCCTGTGGCTCCACTCTGTTCGAGTCGAGTAGCAAATCGCCGGAATGTTTGCTCAGTTGGGGCGACCCGATTGGGAAATCGAAATTCACGCTGCGCTAACACCACCGACGATTATTGGTCAAAAACATCGACACAATTATTCCATGATCTTGCGGAGAATAACGCTTCACTGATTGTCTGTTTGTCTAGTTCACAACTGTCAAATTTGATTGACGTACGACGCCATTTGCAAAAATTATATCATCTTCCGATAGGGTAATTAATTTTACGCCACTTGTACATGTCATTTATGTCCATATCTATCAATGCACATTGGACCAAAATTCACTCTACGAATTTTGGGTTCCAAAACGAGCAAGGACGTCTAATGTACATCTGGCTTCGTTAACATCTTGGTTCTGTCCCATCGAGTGAGACTGGGATGATAAGGGTCTTGTATGGGGTCCCGCTCGTATTTTTTGATAAAAATGTATTACTCAATTGCCTTCTTAGGCCAAAGACATACCAGAGTTGGTAAGTGCAACTCGACTCCTCGAGCTTGTGTAATAGGTGCCCGTCTTTTTGTTAATAAAATATACTTGGTTTTGCCCTCATTCACATAATCGCATTTTTCTGCTTCTGTTCAAATACCTGCAAGCGCACCAGTTTTTTCTTTAAGAACAATCAAGAGGATACGACTACTCTTAAAATGGTGGAGCACGTGTTAAGTTTTATCGGAAATTGCATACAGATAGAAGAAAGATATTTGGGCTCAGTAGTTATTTCACTCCATGGGTGGCATCCAATATTTAATGGGGAGACTAAATTGAACTTGTTGTTGTATCCCAGGCAATCATTCATATCACATGATTTTATTTGCATGAAAAAAGAATGTAGTCCGTGCACGGTTGGGATTCCCACGGCGAACCGTCCAATTTGGATATCTCGCTGTATTAAGCGGAAAATGTCAATATCAACAGCGTATGAAAGTGGTTGCACAGACTTTTGGAAAATTGTGCCTCTGATGTTAGCTTACGAGTTCCATACAATCTTGTGAAGTATGATGTTAAAACCACAAGAGAGTGCATCACCCTATTTGAAAATCAAAAGTCCCAGTAAGGTTGCCAGTATTCCCCATCGTCATAGGGGAATAGCTTTAATGTATTGCAATCTTTACTTCATTTTCGGCAGGTGGACGCAAGCCTTGTCGTTCTTCCCCCAGGTTTTTTTTTTTTATAATTTACGCGCGCCTAAGGGGTTAGATACCCTTTTACTGTTGCCTGGGCGCGGAAGGAAAGGTAGAATGAGGAGAAAGTAAAAATTGTTTTTTGTAGTGGTTTGAAACTCAGGTGTATTATAGGTTTCGATATTCGCTCTCCAGGGGTGGGAGTCCGAATAGGACGGAGAGTTTTTTTTTTCACTCCGAGTAATTCGAAGTTATAATTCGCACTTATTTTTTTGTGGTTGAAACTCTAGAACAGCCAAATCTACGTGTCAGTGTTATGTCTTCACACGCAGAATTTCTCTGTCTGAGTTCCAATTACACAAATGAAAAACTGACTTGTCATGGGCGGGATTCGAACCTGGACCCTCCGAGTGAGAAGCGATTGCTAGTACCATTACACCACGGCCACCCCAGGTTAAATCGTTCGTTCTGCTTCACAACGCAATTTTGATCGTCTCCGTTGTTTGATAATCTGCAGAATTAGTTTTCTTCGCTCATGTCGACAGGTTTCTGTTCGGGTCTTGCTGGCATACATGTTCTTTTAACATTTCGGCTTCTTAGCATTAGTGCCACTGATCTTCATCATATAATGGATGTTATAAGCCAGTTGACAAGAGGTTGAGGGATACGCGGCGGTAATTGTTTTTCCATTTTCCAAATAACCGATGTGTATAGTTCCGTGCAAGTCCTAAAATAACTGTAGCAATGATTTTTCCGGTCGATAAATATCTTGTGTCTTCTTTGGTGCATAAATCCCAGACATAAATCAATTTTTTTAACTGTTTCATTCCTGATTGCAGTGATGGACGCAAGTTTTGTCAACATATCCGAAAGAACAAAGAAACTTGTTCGAAATGCGCTTGAACAGCTTAGGAACGAATTACGATATTTTAGAGTACGTTCGAAAGTGGGCTAGAGGGTATACTGATGAGAATTCATAGCAAAACGGGAGTTACAGTTGAATGTTTGAATGGGCGGAAATAGGTGGTGGAATGGGTGGAAATAGCTATAGAACAGAGTGAAACACATTACGTTGGTGATCGAGGGTGTCCATTTTCTGAGTGATATCAGTATCACATATGAGTCTTATCGCAGAATTGTTTTAGGCGCACCTGACCAGATGTGGGCATTGTACGTAATTTCTAATCCATTGAATGGGAAAGTCGTCGATCCCCAAAGCACGCATTTTCGTCAAAAGAGCCTGGTGCCAAACTCTGTCAACTGCCGTGTTTAAATTGAATATCTTTACATATCCGCGCGTGATCGGTCTTATCGAAAACTCCTTCGTCGTAAAAAAACAGCCGAACTGCTATCTCTTTATCACTAAGTGATTTTTGAATTTTCAAGATTAACGTATTATTAACGGCCTTTATCGGATTGAAATATCGAGCTTTCTCAGTAAAATTACAACAAGCTACTTTTTGAATAGAATCCTCCTCTATAGTGAGGAAGTTAAAGCGTACAAAGTAAATAAAGATGTGCCACAAGATTCGATCTTGGGGCCTATGGTGTGCAAGCTTATTTAAGGGTAAATAGTTGTTTCTCAACCGTTTGTTGTTCGGGTAGACGACGAAAAAAGAAAATACGAAAGGACACAGTAGTATCGCAATGTGGCAACAACAATATAATTTATCCTTAGAAAAAGGTGGACGAATCGTCTTATACCAGTGATCGGTGTATCGATTAAACAGAATTAATCCGAGAGGAATGTTCTACGGAAGGGAAAATGGCCCACTCCCGACAGGGCCCTCACATATGTATTTAATTCTCTGCGTTGTGTCACAACTCTCACATAGGATATTGTGTGACCAGCGTCTCCCGCACTTATGTGCTTAGTAAAAGCATAGTCAGTCACGGCACGAGTAAACAGTCTTCGGCTTTTCCCATTTAAGGACAGCTGGAAAGTCGCTGATCTTTTTGAGACATCGGAAAGTGTTCGTCTGGTCTGCCTGTAATCTGGAGAGCCATGCCCTCTGAGGATTAAGGCTGTCCTTATGCGAGTTCGGGTCCTTAAAACAGCTCTTCTGAACCTAACGAAGTAAGCTGACAAACTTCATTTATTTTTAATACAGTTTGCCATTTCATCATGGAAAGATTTACCCGACAACAACGATTTCGGATTGTTGAAATTAATTTTCAAAATCGAAGCTCTTTTCGCGAAGCTTATAGAGCATTTAATTTAGATATCATCGACAATGAGCGGAAACTGGGCTTTTTTCCATCCATTAACTGGGAAATTCTACATCAAGATTTTTCTCTCAATGCATATAAGATCCAATTGGTGCAAGAACTAAAACAACATGACCATTTATTGCGTCGGGCTTTAAATCAAGTGGAAGTTGACACAGTTTTTATTCTCAGAAGAGGCACATTTCTGGTTAAACGGCTACATAAACAAGCAGAACTGTCGTATTTGGAGCGAGGATAATCATCAAGTAATTCACCAGTTGCCATTGCATCTAGAAAAATGTACCGTATGTTGCACTTTATACCGGTGACATCATCGGTCCTCATTTCTTCAAAAGCAAGGCAGGAGTTCAAGTTACTGTCAATAGACACCGGTACAATGCTATAATGAACGATTATTTGTTCCCGTAGCATTAATGTGGGAGAACTGTAGTTTCAAAAAGATGGTTCTTTAGCCCATACTACCAAGGAAAATATCGCTCTATTGAAAACACGATTTAGCAATAGTCATTTTGAGAAATGGATCCGTCAATTCGCCACCAAGACCTTGCGATTTGACGCCATTGGGTTGTTTTATGTGGGGCTACGTCAAGTCATTAGCATATGCCGATAAACCAGCAACAACTGATGCTGTGGAGCGAAACATTGTTCGAGTAATATGCGATATATTCTCCCAATCGCTCGAAAAAGTGGTCGAAAATTGGACCTCTAGAATGCGATTTGTACAAGGCAGAGTGGTAGACATATGTATGTATGTCCGAAACCATTTTTAAGTAGTGGAGACCGGGGCTGGTTCTACCAGGGGCAGGTATTAACACGCTGATTTACTTCAAACTAATGATCTAAGAAAGAAAACAAAAGACCATTGCTGCGTTTGTAAACAATGCTAAACGTGTCGCGACTCGTCCGTTTTGGCTTCGCCGTCGCAGGAGCTAGTTGTGTGTGGTGTGCTCATTTGAGTAGGTAAACGATATTTTTTGTATTTTTACTCTCTTGATTTGTAACCTTAATATAAATTTCAAAGCCGTGGAACTTTAACTTAGTCAAACAGTTTATTCAACTATAAATACACTCAAATTTCTTGCTGCTAAATTACGTACGAGTACTTAGTATAGCCTACAGCCTGGATTCTGAAAAATCTGGGTTAGTTTTAACAGAATACACGGGGCAAGTTCTAACATGTTCATACTTACGAGCGATATAGTTTCGCTACAGCAGAATATGGAACGTAGACGAAATTGGGGTCACCACGTAAGTCACCACTTACAAATGTACTGGGGTGTATTCAAGTATCTAGTAAATGTACTTGGTACAGAGTACTTAGGCAAAAACTGGTACTTATTTATTTTTAAGTAAGGAGTACATTGTACTTGAAATTTATAAGTACAAGTACAAGTACAGAGTATTGGGTACTGGACTCGTACTGGTACTTCAAAGTTTACAGCTCTGCCCCAGGCCTATCAGAACAAGCCCCAAGTCTGGGGTAAGCTTTAACATGTAAGTTTCTGTGGAAAAACCATTATTTTTCAGAAGGTAATACGTTAGCAATAATTTTGATATGCTTTATTTAAAGTCCCATAAATTACGAATTACATGGCCTAACATCATGTCTCTAACGTAAACAGTTGGGTAGCTAAGGAAGTTAATTTCAAAATTGTTAGAACCAGACTCGGTCTTCTCTACTAAATGGCATTAAATAATCTTTAGAATGATTTTAATAAGTCGTCCCCAGTTTAGTTTCTTAGTGTTTTATTTAAACATAAAAGTCGGAACCTCTTTATATTGTAAAATTTTGTGTGACATGCCGCAATATTTTATGGCGTTTTCCATTGGCCGGCAGAAACGTTCTTTTTGCTCTCCGAAGAGAAAAAAAACGACATAAAACTGTTTTTCTTTGGCAATTTTCTCACTAAGATTTTCATTTCAAAAGCAAAATTTTTCTTCAAGATTTTTTGTTAGAATGTAATAACACATATATGTAAATACAATATAAACGTCAAATAGTACGTCAAATACAATAAATCGAGCAATCGACTGTGTTTCGCTTCAAAGTCAAAAGAAGTTTTTAGTGGTCCATTGAAGCCCAAATCATCGACGAACTAACATACATAGATGACAATCCCTACCAATGCTTTTGCAATTTCTTAAACTTCTCATAAATACACTGTAAGTGAATTACAACGCTTGCTCAAGCCTGTAAGCTGCTAGAATTTGCTATGATGACAGCAATTTATGCGTAAAGTTCTGTATGGGTGTGTGATATATCACATTTTATACAAAAACGTTATACATTGAGAATTGACATTGTTGACAGTTAATTCACAAACAGGGTCAAACGGATGGAGGAAATCAGTGCGAAGCGCTTTTTGAACGGCCAAAATCTGGAAAGTTTTCCACCTATGTTAGTTCATCTATGATCCGAATTGCCCAATTTCCGGAGAGAAACGCCATTATTGAGCAGTTAATAATGAGAGGTGATCCATGGCGTCACCAACTCTGCATAACAACTCAAATCCCTCATCGAGGTAAGCCCTTTCAAAATTGTTGGCACTCTTAGAGAAGAAGTTCACCAAACCAACGCCTTCGGAATCGTTTAACATGATACATACTCGTACATACTCGTATATCGGTTTTTCTTTCTTTTTTTTACAAAACATTTTCTCTTTTATGCAAATTTTTTGAAAGCCCATACAAACAACAGTCGACAGAGTGATGGAATTGTCATAAGGAAATCCATGCACAATCACGACCCACGCACATCTTCACACTACGCGCGTTTGCAAGTATGATTTTTCCATTGTTGCGCAAGTAGATACCATATGTTGAGGGCATTCGTAAAACGACAGAATTTATAAAAAAAAAAATAAACAAAATTGAATCTAAATATCCAGCCAAGAAGTGAAAATGATATTTAATAAACGCACAGCGCAGCCATTATTCGCATACGCAGTACAATGCAACTACGAGTATAATAAATGCAGATACAAATATGAATAGTCGTATTTACAATATAACGTGGGCTTAAATCGAGGGCGGAACGGAAATGTGGTAATGCGTTTTGAAACCTAAACTCAAGTGGGTGCTGGAATAAAGATCATTTGATAGGCCTCCATAGTCACTGCCGCCTTTTAGTATGAAAAGATAAAGCATTTACGACGAATTCATTAGAAAGTCGATAAAATGAAGGTGTTAATTATTTTGATCAACATCGAAGGGGATTATGTTTATTTTCACCACAGAAGGTACTCGTAATTAACTCAAATCTTCAGCTCAGATGACCGTTAGATGTGAACATTTTCTTACATCTTAGCACAACTTCTTTTCAGTTTTCCAGTTTTCCAATGAAATTGCTTTATTTTGACAGCTGCGACAAATGACAGATGCCAATTAAGGGGGCCAAACATTGGCGCGGCGGATAACAAATAAAATGACACACACAATCCCATTAGTGTTGAAATGATTCAAAACCTTTTCTGACAAGAAGGAGATACATACTCGTAAATCTCTGCATTTGTGTCAGCATAGGATACCTACCAGTTCACCAGAAATGGAAGTCCAAGAGGTACATAAAAGAATAATGACACCCTCACAAAGTCCGGCAAGATATTCAAAAACATGTTAACGCTCTTGTACGGAGTCACGGGATTTTGCTGGCCTTCAAGAGGTTTATTGATGCACAATGGAGAGACGGTTGTCGCAAAATCGATTTTCGGTTTCTGTGGTTCAGCATTCGGAACTGTTTATGTCAAATTAAAATTTATACCCAAAAGGTGCCAATAAATGTCTCCTTGCATTCGAGTTCCAATTGTCGGTTGGTGTGTATTGGGGTGTTTTTTTTTTCGTTTTGTATTTTCAAGTGGACAAGTTTAAATGAGGGAAGAAGCCGTTTGGGCACTTTGTTTTGCTTTTTTTTAGAACACAAATTCGCACTAAAGTGGTCCTTCGAAGAAAGACAAATAAAACGAAAAGATCCGATCGAGATGAAGGTAGATATGTATAATATAAACAAGCGAATGAATTTAATTGAATACGCAAACAGGGACAAGAAGGTGGAGATGGAATCTGTGTGGGCATGGACAGATATTGCAGTACATCGGAGTAGATCTCCATCGCGAAATCGATGAGGAGCGATGTTGTTAAATTTTTATACATATACGTATACTCGTATATGATGGAAGAGGTTGCATACAGACTCAATTGTAACAGTTATACGTAGAAGTCGAAACTTAATTCAGGAAATCAATTCGTGAATTGCTTAGGTTTTAATTTTTTGATTTCGATGTAGAGATGTTTGAGGTGTTTTGGAGATATAAATCCATATATAAAAATATAAATATTCATTAAAAGAACCAAAAAAAGCGTTCAATATTGAATGTTTTTCTGCAACGAAAGCCATCTTCTACTTCGATGGCATCTTGATGGATCCGATTTCTATTGGTCTGTGGTGACCGGTAGACAGATACGTATTACGCATAGTTTTAGTTCACTTTCTCAACGTGTTCGAAGTACAATTCCTAATACAATTCGATGAATCCTGTTCGTATTGCTTTATCAGTTTTGGAAATTGCCACAGTGGTTTATACCGCCCATTCACCTACTGGATATACTACTGGTACTGGTACTGGATACTGTAATGGAGCAGCTGACGAAATGCATGATCTGATGGGTGGTGTGGGCAGTAGAGTAGCTGCTCTAAATCCATCCAATTGATTGCCCAAGATCTCCGGGCAAGTTCCAAGTTTGGAAAGCATCTCTTTACGTAGCTTGTCTACTATGCCAGTGCATGCTGCTACAGCCTTGTTCGACGCCATTTTCCAACACAGCTATCTTAGCCCATTTAACAGGGGTTCCCACTATGTTCCCAAAGTTGAATAGATGAAAATCAGATTGATCACCAAATATGGCAATATTTCAGTACCAATTAAAGAAGCTAGTAGTTTGAAGAACTATCCTCAATTGGAAACCGATGAATTTAGCATCTTCACCACGGGATTGCCATCAAACTCTGAAAATCAAAATGATGCCGTTTCCGGATTAGTTGAAGCATACCGTGAACGTTATCAAATTGAAGAAATCAATGTGGTTTCCGCTCACCCTTGGGATCAACAGGCATGTGAAAGCCTCCTCGTCATTGAATTGGGTAACAAATTGGATTCCTTCAAGAAATGGGCTACCCTTGATATTGAAGTCACTGGCTGTGCCATTGGTAATGCTATCGTCGAAATTGAAAATTCTTTCAATAATGCCAAGAATTAACGCATTCACTTGATTGGTCACGGTCAGCTCATGTTGCTGGAGTCGCTGCTGAACAATATTCTAAAGTAACTGGAAAACAATTGAACCGAGTAACTGGAATGGATTCCTCAAGGATCTTCACAAAATTCCAAAAAGTGCAATCTGAATTGAACCGTGGTGTAGCCGACCAAGTTGATGTCATTCATATTACATCTTGGGGAGATGGATCTACTCGTAAATCGAATGGCGATGCCGATTGCTATCCAGAAGGACCAGCTTCAAATGCACCAGGATCTCTGAATGTTTTTTATGCTTCATTGAGAAGCAATATTGGGCTGAAACTGTAAGGCCGGGTGGTGAGAGGAACTTCATGGCAGTTGAATGCAGATCATGGAAGCATTACGAACAAAAAAATTGCCAAGGACGTCACGTACAAATGGGTTTGCAAGCACCAAACAATGCTAAGGGAAATTTCATTTTAAAAGTGAACCCAAGAGCTCCTTATGGCAGGAATGCTGGGAATACCATCAACAGTAGAAACCGCAGACCATCTTACTAAAGATGAGGTTGTCGACCAGTAAATTTTTCATGTCTACGTCCCCTTTTTGCGCAAAAAAAAAACCCTTCTACGAGCCCCCCGTGGTATAGTGGTAAACTTCGCTCTTTACGTAACGAGAAAACAAATTATGGGCAGTTTTCCTTCTATCCAATTCTTTTGCTGACTAGTCCCACTACGATACCTGGATAGTGCGCAATCAAGACTTATAAACGATCCTAAATTTTTCTACCAATTCGTTAACTACAAAAAAAAATCTGGTTTTCCTCCATCCCTCTCATATGAAAATATATCATCAACCGATCCGCATACCAAAGCCAAATTGTTTGCTACTTTTTTTAAGCAATGTTTTGGCGATAATTCCTTTGTACCGGATCCCTCTTATTTCAAATACATATCTACTTAACTTCCCCATTGGTCCCTCTATTTCTCAGAGTTTTGATAATACAGTAATAGAAAATAAATTACAACAACTTAAAGATGAATTTTTACGCGGCCCAGATGGGCATTCCATCCATATTTCTTGAAAAGTGATCTTCTACACTTTCCCACTAGAGTTTCAAAACTCTTCCAGTTATCGCTCTCTGAAGGTGAATTTCCACAGATATGGAAGTCTTTTTTTATAACACCGATACACATAAAGGGATTAAATAGCGAAGTCCCTAATTTCCGCATATACCCAAACTCCTCGAAAGCATTTTGTATGAAACCCTAAGCTTCCAGTGCAAATCTTTTATTTCCCCCAATCAACACGGCTTTCTGAAGGGTAGATCAACTACCACTAACCTCGTAGAATTCGTGTCCTTAGTTCTCTCGTTATAACAACTGATTTCCAAAGGCTTTTGACAAGATATCTTATAAACTAATCCTTTTCAAATTTGCCGTCCTGGATTTTGAAACCATTTTGCTTAAATGGATATCTTCTTACCTGGATAATCGTTTTTATAGTGTACGATTCAGGATCGCCCGATCTTCAACTTTCTTGGCCACTTCAGGTGTTCCTCAAGGTAGTCACCTAGGTCCACTCCTCTCCATCCTAACTATTAACGATCTTCAAAGGGTCATTCAACATTCAGCACTTTCTCTCTATGCTGACGACACCAAATTTGTTTTTAAACCCATCTCCTCACAACACGACTCCAGCCTCCTTCAAATAGATATTAATACATAGTTTTTCCACCTGGTGCAGCAAGAACTCAATGTCACCAAATATCTATCGATTACCTTCTCAATAAGTGTAACAAGTCTTCTCCCCGAATTTACCTTCTCCACGGCCACCCTATATCCTTTGTTGAGTCTATCCGCGACCTTGGCAATTTCCGCTCGCATATTGATGAGATAATTACTAAAGCAAACTCATCACTTGGCTTCGTTAAAAGATGGCCCAAAGAATTCTGCAACCCGCACGTGACCAGATCACTATACATCACTCACGTTCGCCCCCTTGTCGAGTACGCCAGCCAAGCGTGGTGTCCTTTGAACGAGTTCATATATCCCGTATTGAGAGCATCCAGCCTCGTTTTCTTCGATTTCCTCTTCGAGGTATACCTTGGAGCGAATCCTCTAATCTTACCTCCCTATCGAGACCGTCTCAAGTTCATTAACCTGAATATCCTTGAGGAACAAAGATACGCAGCTGACATTCTTTTCATTCACCGACTCCTCTTAGGCTCCATCGATTGCACGTCTCTTTACAACTCCACTTTCTTTTACACTAACCCTCGAAATCTACGTTGCCACCGTCTCTTTTATCTACCAATCCACCACACCATATACGGCTCTAACGAACCAATATCCCGTATGCTGCGTAAGGTAAACTCCAACCGTTCTATTTTCGATTTTAATCGCAGCACCCTCTCTCTCTCAAATCTCCCACCATGCCTAGCTTTAAGCCCTAGTGATTAGTTCAAGATAAGCGATATCTTAATTAATTTTTAATTTTTTTTAGTTTGAAGTCCTGGTTTTTAAGCTTGTATTAAGCCAAATAAATGGGGGCGTTAGCCCCCACCAAAATTCAAATTAAGAATAGTTGACCGAACCGAAAAGTTTCTCAAGTTTTCAGTTGTAACATTTTACTTTGTCAAAAATCGCCAAAGCGTGGAAAACCCACATATCAACAACAAGAACAACAACCTCAAACCTCAAGACCGCACCAGTTAACGAAACGGGATTATGAAAGAATGGACAGCTTTAATGCAAAGCAACATTTCGAGACTGGCGATTGGACACAAACTGATAATGAGCAAGAACGGTATGAACAGGCCATTACCAGGCTCCCACAACGAATAGAAATACAAGAGATCCTGAACCAGTGCCACAAACGACTAAGTTAGCATTCGTCTACGAAGGGCAATACTTCGTTATATCGTGGCGATCAAGTTTTAGTCAATCATTTATCCTTTGCAGATATCACGTTTTTCTTCAGCCAGGACAGAGCTTCTTTAGTAGCTAAAATTTCCGCCTGGAACACGTTACAGTGATTTGGAAGACGGAAAGAGAGGCTTAGATTTAGGTTATCTGAAAAAACACCGCCACCAACCCCATTAGATCCATCTGTGTAGAAGTGGATTGATTTGTTCTCCATGAAAGCAACTTCCTTCCAGAAGGATCTAGAGCGGAAGCCTACATGGAAGTCTTTGTCAAACCAAAGTTCAGGTATGGTGTAATCGATGTTCTCTGTGAGGATTCCTAATGTATTAAGAATGTTGGCGTGGCCAAATGAATTATTTGTCCACTGTTTAGTCGCTTTAAGGCGAATAGTTGCAGTCGCAGCTACTTGCCGCCTGAAATGAAACGGAATATCTAATGCCACAGAGGGGGTAGACCGCAAGGCTCCGCTTATGCATAGACATGCTGTTCTTCGGACACTGCTTAGTTTAATGCGGTTGACTGCATTTTCTAAGGCCGTCCACCAGACAACAACCCTGTAGGTGAGAATAAAGAATAAAGCTATTGTAGCTTTATTGACTCTTTCTTGAATGTTAAGTTTCCAGTTTGGTTTTCTGTCAAAAATGAGACCCAGACATTTTGCTTTATCGAAAAGTACTAAACTGGTACCGTTTATTGAAGGAGGGTCTATAATTGGAATTTTGTATTTCCTGGAAAAGAGGATAAGATCAGTTTTATGGGGGTTTATTCCCAATCCAGAGCGATATGCCCAGCGGGTTAATCTATTCAGATTTACTTAAAGGTGTTATTTAATGGTATTGAGATGTTTATCTGAGACGTCTATAGCAACGTCATCCGCATAGGCAATCACCCTGCTACCACCCGCTTCCAGGTATATCAGCAGGTCATTAACTACTAAGTTCCAGAGAAGGGGAGAGAGGACTCATCTTTTAGCAGAAGTCTCAACCAGTTTGATGTTGATTGTCCTGCTTTTTAGCATAAGACTGATCAGCGTAGTTGTGATTGCGGATGTGTTGACGTTGTTAAAGGCGCCCTCTATGTCCAGGAAAGCAACCATTGTGTACTCTGGTAGAGTGAGTGCAGAGCCGTTTCCACCGACTTTCCTTTACAATGGGCATGTTGAGCCGTTGACAGAAGTCAATGGATATCAATCAGTCGTTCTAGAGTTTTCAGAAGGAAAGATGATAGACTTATAGGTCTGAGGTCCTTTGGGACAACATGAGAACATTTTCCGTCTTTGGACATGAATACTACATTGACTTTCTGTTAACGTATTTACAAAAGAATTGCCAAATTACATAAAATGATCTATTGGCGATTTTGTAGCTGAAATGACGATGTGGCACAGATAACAATTTATTTCTTACTTTTTCTTGATATCTGTTAAAAAGTCAAATTAACTATGGTTGCAGACATTGCTTAAATATTTCGATGGATAAACTGCCAAAAACAACATATCAAACAATGTATTGCTTTATGGAGATCTCTTGTCTTCGCAGATTAAAGACAGATGAGGAGCATTTAAATGGGTTGATGTTACTTAACATATATAAGGATACTGAGGTGAATTACGAAGAGGTCATTGATATAATGGCGAAAGTATCAAGACGACGCATGGATACACCTTCTGATTAAAAAGTATCCGTAATTCTTCAATCTTCGATATTCATTTTATTCCCTTCAAAGTAATCTCCATTGCAAGGAATACACATATTCCAACGTTTCCTCCAATCTTCAAAACATTTGTCATAGGCCGATTTTGGAATCGCCTTCATCTCCTTCTATGCATTCTTCTTTATCGCCTCAATTATCTTAAAACGCTTTCTGCGAAGTGGTAACTTGAGTCATGGGAATACGAAAAAGTCAAAAGGAGTCATATCAGGTGAATATATGAACGTTGTTTTTGATCAAATTGTCAAAATCAATGCGATACTGTCTCTGCAACAAATTCAGGACTGTCGGCACAAGCCGTGCTTCAACTCGTCTCATGCTTAAAATATCGTGCATAATGTAATAGACTTCTTGCCTACGTGACCTAAAAGAAATAAATGTCATGATAGTCTGGTAATGCCAACAATTTTAGTAATATGGAAATGTATCGTTCTTTTCATAAGAAAAACGAAACGAAAAGAAGAAAAGAAATAACCGCCATTCTTTTGGCAAGCGTCACAGTGAACTAACGTGGTGGTTGTGGTGTAGTGGTACTAGCAATCGCTTCTCACTCGGAGGGTCCAGGTTCGAATCCTGCCCATGGCAAGTCAGTTTTTCATTTGTGTAATTGGAACTCAGACAGAGAAATTCTGCGTGTGAACACATAACACTGACACGTAGATTTGGCTGTTCTAGAGTTTCAACCACAAAAAAATAAGTGCGAATTATAACTTCGAATTACTCTGAGTGAAAAAAAAACTCTCCGTCCTATTCGGACTCCCACCCCTGGAGAGCGAATATCGAAACCTATAATACACCTGAGTTTCAAACCACTACAAAAAACAATTTTTCCTTTCTCCTCCTTCTACCTTTCTGCCCGCGCAGAAAAAAAGGGTATCGAACCCCTTAGGCGCGCGTAAATTATATAAAAAAAAACGTATAAAGAAATTATGAATAAATAAAATTTATGAAATTGTAAAAAGAAGTGTAAAATACAAAGAGAAATTATAAATAAACGGAAAACAATATTAAATAAAATATAGTGTCTTTGCTTGCAACGATCTGAACGGCACACCAAGATCGGCTACTATCTCCCTGATGCTCAGACGACTATCTGCGAGGAAAATTTTCTTAAGTTTTTCGATGTTTACGTCGGTCATACTGGTGGCTGGCTGATTGAAACGAGGCAAATCATCGACCACAGTAGGTACGGCCCGCTTTAAACTCTTTGTGCCACTCGTACGTTTGTGTTGTCGACATTGTCGAGTCCCCGTAAGCTATCGTTAACATTTTGAACGCTTCCGCACATGATATTTTGTTAGAAACACAAAGTTACAGGCAAACTCTTTGCTCAACTAAATTTGACATTGCGAAATTCGCAGCACACAACAAACACTGGCTTATTTACAGAGCTATCAGGCAAAGACTCCCGACAAATGGCACTCAAACAGATATTGATATTTAAGCGCCAGATGACAGATGTGTCAACCTAGAAAAAAAGAAGCTTTTGACAATATCTCAAGTGCGGTTTGTTTGAATGGGAAATTCCGGGTAATTCAGAAGGTAAGCTTGTAAAATTATGTAGTACCTATACCTACACAAGTATAATAACTTCAATATCCCCCCCCCCAATTTTTTTTTCTGCGTTCGCCCCGGCCGTCTGTTAGCTCTAAAGGGAAGCAAGAATGTTAGATTTCACCAACGTGAAAGACAAGATGACTTTTTGAACAACAATGCACTATACTTGTACATACTCGTATGACATGAAGTATCTACAGCGATTAAGCCAGCTAGACTAGTTGCTTCTAACATCAACAAGAATGTGGCAAAGTAACAAAATTGCAATCAGATTGATCAAGATTAAGACATAGTTACGACGAACTTCTAAACTTCAGTGTGGACTGGAGATTATTCCATCCACTAACTGCACTAACTGACTGGTTATCTATAGGGAGTTAAGAAGTCCGTGACTATACAATTTTTGTGAAAGAAAGCTAAGCCAACAACAAAAAAAAAGTTAACAAACAATTATTGACGAAGCAGTCCTAAGAAGATCAAGGTCTTGCCTTTTCTACTCACTGTGTTGTTCTCCTTTTGTGTACATTGCTTTCGGAAGTGCTTCTTGGGGATGTTGGATGAGTTTTGAACCTTGAACTTCTTACGTAATAATCGGCAAAGTGGTCACTACAGAAAATAAGAAGCAAGAAAAATTGTTAAAGTATAACTTGAATGTCAAAAATTCATTGGTTGAGATCACAACGATCTTAAAGAAAGTTTCTTAGCCATATTGGCTGCCATGATGCACAGTAAATGATTTTCTGTTTGACGCAAAAGAATATAATGTCGATCTTCTGTGTCTTGATTACGACTGTCTGCTCTAAAGTCTTAGACGTGATCGTGATCGACGATTACTGAACTAGAAATGGGGTTTCAGCAAATCCTCTCAACTTCGGGGTTGACGAAGCTAACGTGGCTAAGTTTTCGGATGTCAAATTTCTTTGGACAACACATGTCACGTCGAAAACTTCCAAGGTGCTGTCGCTTTTCTTGTAGTGTAAAGGAGCTTTCTGCAAGACATGGGGCTTGTGACTGATAAGAGCCCTTTGGATCTACACGACTACGATAAGACCTATTAAATCCTACGCATCGGTTGTCTGGTGGAACAAGCTTTCAGCAAGCTTGGCGGTCTGCCTCCCCTTAGTATTCGCATGCACCTTCGTAGACATCTCCATTTAAGAAGAAGTGCAGTTTTGATGACTTTGAGCTCCAGTTGTCTTTTGACTCCGGTCTTATGGACCGATGCAATCAAACCAGAACTCCTGTCGTTGTGAAAATAAGAAATCTATTTTCTTTGGACCCAATGATCTCTTCGGGCAGAATTTGAGCCAAGAAAGGAATGTGGTTGGGTTCTCACAGATGACACCAACGATGTGACGCTAAGTTTATCCCTAAAGAACTACAACGTACGACTACACTCCTCGTTAGGGAAACTTGCGTCTGTTTTCTAATTGGAAATATACGCAATCCTAATGGCAATGAACTATATTATGGAAGAGGTAAAGTATCTGCATCTGAAGCGTCAGCCCAGCTGTGCTTAAAGTCATGCTAAACCGTCTCATGATTCATGACACTGTCGGATGGGTAAATTCACTGACGGAAACGAAGTCACCGATGAAGTAAGGCTATGAAGAGAGTTTTCCAGGATTCACACCCGGGTTAGAATACAACTGCGGATAACATGACTCTAAAGGTTGCCGGCAGACCAACTGAATGCTTTCTTGCTGTCCCTCAGTACTAGAGACTGCAGACGTCTTACTGGTGTCCTGACAGGGCACTACGCTTTTGCTAAACACCTAAATGTACTATGCACAAGTGACACAGCATCCTACGACATTTGCTGTGAGAGTGACGATGACACCACGGAGTACTATCTCAGTGAATTACTGGCTTACACTCGCATCAGGCGGCAGATTCTCGATGCCAATGTGGTGGGTGCTGGTAGTATAGCCTGAGTACACTCGGCTAGTTCTCACTCTGAGCAATCTGTTCCGACAGAAATAAGAGTCTCACCGAGACATTTGGTGTCAGAAGAGGGTTTAGACTTTGAGCGGACATGTGGCTGCTTTAACATCACACTGGAGAAATTGCAAGCCAACACCGGAGGTTTAATGTCTCTCAAATCTGACTGAATAATTGCAGAAGTTGATGACATTGACACGATTGGCATAACGCAGCGTGCTATCACATGTGGATTTTCGACGATTGAAACAGAAACGGATTAAGCTGAGAATAAGTGCAAAGCCAAGTTAAGTTTGTCAATTACATATGCACGACAAAATCGATTCGAGGAATCGGAATTAGAAATCAAGCAAAGAGTGCCAGTCCGAAGGACGACGCAGTAGAAGAGGTCCATGACTTAGGTTGGGCACTCAAGAAGAAATGAACTTAAACCAACTTGAAATGCGCAACTGAAATTAGTCGGCACAATATCATGCTGTAGAGGCCTATTTCTACTCCGGTCTGTAGAGCTATCTAAGAAAATAAATTTAGCAATTTGAGTTTGTTTAAGCGCGATCACGAGAATCAGTGCATACCACCTCCGATATTCGTTCGTCATGTACGTGAAGCGCTTGCAGTATTTTATTGAGTGCAAACCTCTATTATGATATAGAAAAGAAGCCGAAGCAGTATAAGCTAATAAGAATAATTCCCCAATTTCTATCAGGATATGATATACGAGTACGATGGAGTATTCTGAATGTAGTAGAGAGCAAGAGTAGCCGACATGACGATTACATCCCAACAATGGAATAGGAAAATCATTTAGAAAAATAAATTACACAAATCTGCATTAGAGAAGTCTATCGGTGGCTTGTTTTGAGACTGGGGCTGGAGGTGCAATTGCGAAGGGCAGTTATTTACAATATAGTATAATGCTTCAATATTAATAGACCACCGGTTGAATTCTAAAGAGTATTTATTTTTTAAAGGTAGAAAGGCTTCTTGCTTACCAATATTGCGACTAATTTGAAGACCGCAGCCGTTAAGAAATTTGGAAACTTTAGATTGGCTCTTCTAACTCTGGAAGATTTCATAAATTGTGTGTGGCTTGAGAATCATCACATGTCATTGGCTTCGTCTGTTTAAGCGAACACTGAAGGGCGATTGCGTTCGGGGATGTGTTTATGACCAGTTCTCCTTCAAGACTTAGGTACATCTTATTTAAGGAATTGCTGAAGATAAAAATTTGGATATGAAAAGTAAGACTTGCTGATGGTATCGGAACGATCTTTCTTTATCTCTTTCTATTCTGTCGGTTTCCGACAATCGCAATCAAACAACTAAAACTATCGTAATTTAGTGTGAGGCTATAATGACATAACATCAAAACAAGTAAAATGATGTTCTGCTTGCTAGCGCATCTCCTGCGGAAACCACTATCATCAGCAGACATGTATTTTCAAGCGTCCCGCATTTGAATATCTCTCATAACCCTACAAACATTAGTATCTACACAGCTTACATAGTCTACATAGTGTAGTTTGAATTTTTACGCCTCGCTGGAGTTCCTACTACAATACTTGGGATATTTCCAAAAACAATAGCGGAACTCCTACCGCCACTATCTAGAGGTACTCAAATTAAAGTTCCACAACAATTTGCATAGTTCAGACGCCACTGTCCGGCCGGTCTTGATACGAAATGAGCATAAATTTATTTAATCATGTAGCTCACGCTGGGGTATGTTGTTTTTGTGGATTCTACTCGTATAATTACGAATATTCGAAAATTAGTCCGCCTGCTCTACAAAATGTTCGAAGTGAACGCATAAATTTCGGTTAAAAAATATCTTCGTCTTCGACTGTATCTTAATTTGGTTAAATTAACAGAAACTAATGAGAACTTTGCTTTTACGAGTATTGTGTGCGTATACTTTGATAGCGTGGATCATTAATTCGAACTAGTACAGTTTGGTTGGCAGCGACTTCCCATTAGGCGACAGACTTCGGTGCCAGTTTTTCGGTTTTTAATAGGCGACCAGCACCGTGGCGAAGGTCTAGAAAGTGACAGTTATTTTTGGGCTTTTTTTCGATTTAAGACAAGGACAGTGGCTATTCTTTGTTTTATTATTATTATTTTTTTTTTTTCATTTCCGAGGCAAGTTGTCAGTGAAACTGATTTTTAGATTGAATGCCTAGGGAACCGAATATTTTTCGGTGGAAGGTGAACGTACTTCTATGATGGCTCTTCGGCGTGGATTCACTTAATTTTAAAGTGCAAAGCGAAACAAGACCTCAGCCCAGAAGCAAGCCCTATCAACTATGTACAATATCTAGATAAAATTCACCGGTGATGCCTGAGTTTTGAATAAATTCGGCTATATCTTTGAGTGAGTGTTCTGCTTAGGCGGTTACAGTGGCAGAGGATATGCTCTGCTGCTTTTTGTGCTAGTTGCACATGCGACATGTGTTTTCTTGTGCTATTCCCATCCATAGTCATAAGGTGTTTTTTGACTCTGCAGTGACCCGTTACGAAACTGGTTAATGCGTGTGTCTGACCCCTAGAAAGCTGTAGGAGTTATTTTGTTCTTTTGGGGGAAGGGGTTGATAAAAAGTTTTTGGCTCGCCTGTTACTTTAAGTTTCCATCCAGTAATGGAGTGCATTTGTTTTTATCCGGAGATCTATGTATATAGCTTTTTATGGAGCTAATTGGTAACTCCTAGGATGGTGGTGGTAATATGAATGTTGAGGCAGAACCTTTTATTACCATCATAACCACTATGACCTGGCACGCATGTTAAATGGACTCTATTTGTGCAGGCTAGTGTTATGAGAAGTTTAATGCAGCCCCAGACAACTTTTGAGGTTATCTCAAAAGTGTTGATTGCAAGTAGGGCCACTTTGCTGTTAGAGAAAATATAAATGTTCTTGTTGGTGTTTAAGTTCTCCCTAATGCAGAGCTCTATTGCTTAAAATACAGAGTACAGGGAGGTTTTGGTAGTTTCTCCTTATATGCCAGTTCCAACTCCTTCATCTGTTTTAGATCCGTTGGTGTACCATACCAGTGAATCTTTTGTAAATAGGAGTTAATCTGTTCATAGTTCTGTCGGTCAAGGAATGTAAATTTGAAGTTGCGATTGGAGTTGCACTTTACAGACAGTTCTGTAAGAATAATATCTAATACAAGATGGCGCAAAATTAATCATTCAATTTTGTTCTCGAATTGCTTTTTTACTTTTACAATTGTTTCTGTTATGTGGAAAAAATGATATTCGTCAAGTGGCTGCCGCCAATGTTGATACACATTTGTGCCCGTTTTATCGCATTTTCCACGACTTTCCGCAAGATTTTGGATGATAACTGTTCGCATTCCTTTCGAATATTCTCCTTAAGGGCTGCGATTGTTTGAGGCTTCTTGGCATAAGCCCGCGACTTCAAGTAGCCACAAAGAAAGAAGTCAGGGATGGTTAAATCGGGCGATCTTGTTGGCCATACTATATCGCCAAAATTTAACGCGACCTGGAAACGCTTCCTTCACAATATCGATTGTGGCTCGTGCTGTGTGTGCGGTTGCACCATCTTGTTAAAACCACATGTTCACCAAGCCCCGCTCATCCAATTCCGACAGTAAGAAGTCGTTTATCATGACCCTGTAGCGTTCGCCAGTAACAGTAACTGTATCGCCGGTGGCGTCCCCAAAAAAAATACACCACACAGTGGCTTTGAGTAGATGTAATGGCTCTTCGTGCATCACACGTGGATTTTCAGTGACCCAGAAATGAAGATTTTGTTTATTGACGGAATCGCTTATATGGAAATGCGCCTCATCGCTCATGGTGATTTTCCACACAAAATCGTCCTCTTCGTTGTTGAGATTGAGTAATTCACACACGACTGACGGTCAGGAGGCATTAACTGATGCACTGTTTGCACTTTCTACGGGAACATGTGTAAGTCTTTCACTAAAATTCGCTGTAGGGCCCGTCTGGTGATGAACAATTGCATGGCTCGTCATCTGGTTGATGTTTTTTCGTTCTCAGCGACATCGGCAGCCACAACTGCGATATTCTCGGCCAAACGACCAGTCCGGTGGCGGCCACGTCCTGCATGGTCTCCTGTGGTTCCACTCTGTTCGAGTCGAGTAGCTAAGCGCCGTTATGTGTGCCCAGTTGGCGGACACGATGAGGAAATCGACGTCGAAATTCACTCTGCGCTAACACTACCGACATGGTTAAAAACATCCACACAATTATTCCACGCTCTTACGGAGTATAGCGCTCCATTGCTTATCTGTTTGTATACTGCAGCTTTCTAGTTCACAATTTTTAAATATGATTGACGTACGATGCCATTTGCAAAAATTATATCATCTTCCGATAGGGTGATTAATTTTGCGCCACCTTGTATATAGTTCATTTCTCCTGAGTTCCAGTGAAAGCGCTGGGTGAACTTTTGTATTTTTGCGTTTTTCTCATCCACAGATGAAGAGGTGGGAGGTTCAGTGCTGCGATGAGTAGGACACACACACGCGCAGGTCTTTGAAGTTTGCTTTGTTTGTTTATTTTTATCTATCTATCTAGGTAATGCACGTATGTTGCCTTCAAATTGATAAAAAGGTAGTGGATGTCGAACTAAGATCTCTTAAAAGCATAATACGAGGAATCTGAAGCCGCCTTTACATGGGACAACCATTAAGAATTTAGACGCTATTCCATGATAGATGGAGACTGAAGCTTCTCTATTTGGCACAATAAGTAGAGTTTTCCGTCTTCAAGATCAAATCTTATTTATCAATCAAAGTTTCATCTCAGCAAATGTATATACGAGGGGCGTTCAATATATCCTCGGTATCGATATGAAGGAAAATGCGAATTCAATTTAAATTGTTTTTATTTTTCAATATAATCTCCCCTAACATCAATGCAATTGTTACATCTTGAGATAAGCTTTTCGAAACCCTCAAAAAAATAAATTTCCTCTTTCTCTGCAAAATACAAATTTATTGCCGATTTGAGTTCTTCATCATCCGAAAATCTTTTTCCACGAAGACATTTTTTCAAATCCGGAAACAGGAAATAATCACTAGGGGCAAGGTCTGGACTAAAGGGTGGGTGTTGGATTTCTTCGAAACCACAATCTCGCGCAGCAGCCTTGGAAACTCGCGCCGTGTGAACAGGAGCGTTGTCATGAAGAAGCAACACACCCGCTGCGAGTTTACCCCGTCTTTTCTTTTTAATTTCCTCCCGCAAATTATGCAAAGTGGAAGCGTAGGATGTGGCGTTGATGGTTTCACCTTTTTTTTTTCTCAATGAGCAAGATTCCCTTTGAGTCCCAAAAAACTGTGGCCATGAGCTTCCCGGCAGACGGAGTGACTTTGAACTTCTTCGGGGGGTCTGTTCCTTTTTTATGCCACTGCATGGACTCTTGTTTGCTTTCAGGGTCATAGTGGTGGACCCATGTTTCGTCCCCAGTAACAATTCGATCCATAACACCGTCCGCGTTCTCACTACACATCTCCAAAAGCTCTCTACAGCATGCGATTCTCACTTTTTTCTGAGGCGCTGTGAGCATTCGTGGCACTCACCTTGCATTGACCTTTGAAAGGTTAAGTTGGTCATAAAGAATGGTGTTAATGGTACCAATTGAAAGCTTGGTGATCTCTGCCATCATTTTCTCCTTTATTCGGGCATCCTCAAGAACAAGTTTTTCGACTTCTTTGATGCTTTCTCCCGTACAAGCAGTAGCCGGGGCGCCGGAGCGGGGGTCGTCTTCAGTGCTCTCTCTGCCTCTCTTGAACTCACTTGACCACTTTTGCACAGTTGATAATGAAGGTGCGGAACCCTGGTAAACAGCCACCATCTCTTCATGAATAGTTTTTTGACTTTTTCCTTGCTTAGTGAGAAATTTAATTACAGCGCGATGCTCAATTTTCACCATCATCGTCTCAGTTGCCATTATGATTCTGTTTAACTGGAGATAAAACGCGAATTAATAATCACATTTATATGAAATTTTACATGAATGCACTAAAATAATAGTATTACTTGATAAATAAGTCAATTTATTTATACAGCCACAGCTTCACCCCGATACCGAGAATATGTTGAACGCCCTTCGTATGTGATATATGCAGGTTTGATGCTACCGTTTAACTTTTCTGTCTTTTGTCAGTCTAAGATATGATTTTGGCACAGTTTTCCAACCTTAAAGCGCTGCAATGGGGTTTTTCCCGGATCAGTCATAGTGCGAATATCTGGTCGATTGTGGATTTACCGCGGTCAATGAAACGCCCACACAAGAGAGCAGATATGTATGATCTTATATAGTATGCAATATTAAGGAGACTGATGCCTCTGTAATTGTCACTGTTAAGAGGGTATCTTTTCTTGTGGGTGGGGCAACGGTGCTAAGGTTCTATTCTTCAGTCATGTTTTCTGTCGACCATATCTTGGGAATGAGTTGGTGCAAGCCTTCTACCGTCATCTGCCGCTCGCCAGGTAGGTCGTCCTTTCTAGTGACCTAGTTGTACTTAAGCTTGTATATTGCAATCCTCACTTCATTTTATTTATTATCTCCTAACTTTCACCTTCCAAGTTGAATGATTCATTCTGTCTGAAACAGAATTTGGATTGTTTTCGCCGTTTAAAAGTCTGCAGAAGTACTTTTCCATATCCTGAGTGCCGGCTGCGACTCTACTTCTATGTTTCCTTATTCATCTGATCTGTCCCGGTCTTGTTCCTACTTTCTGTTTAGGTTTTGGTAAAACTTCCAAACATTTTTTCTGGAGCAGCACTTTTTTATTTCCTCGGTCGTGCTTTTTCTTTCTCCTCCGGGGAAGCTAATGTTCTTCTCGCTCTTCTATGTAATATCGCTTCATAGGCCAATTATTTCATTAATAACTAGGGACCTCCCGTACTCTTGTTGTTAGTATCAAATAAAATTTGTACCAGCTGGCTTGACAGAGTCAGTAGTTCAGTAGTTGTTCTGGTTGGCGATAACCAGCATTGTTTCTCAATTCAAAGCAATCTAGTGTATAGTAGAAAGTCTAGTAAGCCGAGGAGGATTTTCATTCTAAATTCTTTATCGGATAGGATCTTTACTTGCATTTCATCAGTCTCAGTCTGTTTTCGGTACGTTAAAAAAAAAGGCGATTCCCTTTAGAGCAATTAGAGCGATACACCTCGTCATTCTTCCTCTTTATATTGCCGGTTGGTGTCGTAGATAAGTGTGAACTAAGGCTGTTGTTTTCTGTCCGGACAGAGACAAACGACTAGTACTTTATACCTGTATGTTCCTTTTACAGAAATTTCTTCGACTTTCAAAGAAAGATGAGTAAGAGCTTCAGTGATAAAATGCCTACAGTACTAGCAACCACTACGTTAGTAGCAAGAGATATTTGTAGAACTAGTGCACTGTAGTGTCATCATCACTTTCACAGAAAGCATCGCAGGATGTTGTGTCACTTATGCTAGCACACTTAAGTGCTAAGCAAATCGTAGTACTCCGTCACGACGGCAGCAATCAGCCTTTAGACTCTTACGTCTTAGACCCTTAGATATTCGGTTGGTAAGCCGTTACCCTGGGTTGACTCAGATTCTGACAGGAATCATTCCTGGGCACCGCAAAGGTCGATTTCGTATCTTTCCCACAGCAGAAGTTCTGGTGGGATTGCATCAGATGACATGTCTATAAGACCAGATCTGAAGACTGTTGACGGGCAAGGTCATCAAAGCTCCAGGCCACCTCTTTTTGAATCGAAGATGGCTTTAAGAGGTGTCCTATGATGAGAATATCAAGGGGACGAAGATTTATCAATGCGTCTCTATTGTTCATTCAAATGGCAACAGGATGATACCCAAATACTATCCTTCTTTGGAGAAACGATGAGAAAAGATGAGTCAGACCAGTATCCTATTCACCTGCCTTTCTATTATTCCCAAAACTAGTGATTTGTCCATGCTGTGTTGTCTGGCCAACACATGCCGTTATGAGTTACGTTGTCGGAAGCATCCTCAATGTCAAGGAAACCTCTGGCGGGTATCGTGTCGGATGCTCCTTAATTTCTGCCTACAAGATTTTGAAGCGCAGTCTCGTAGGATCTTTGGTGTCAGTAAGCATTTTGCATCTTAGAACATGCATTCGCAAAGCAGTTTTGCGCACATGGAGCTCGCTTGTTTTTTCCGTGTTTTTCAACATGAAGGAAGTCAAACGTCAGAAGGTCTTGGCGTTCGTGTGGTTAACTTTTCTAATTCCTGATGTAAAGGCTACTCTCACTGTTTGCCAGGATTTCGGTATGTATGCCAGCGTCAGGCTAGCAGTGAAGATTCTCTTCAGATATACCAGAAGTTAGTCTACACCATTTTGTAGCGTAACTGGGTATATGCTATTGGTGAGTCCTTCGCGTTTTTTGGCAAACCTACACCCACCGGAAAATGCTACTTCTACAAAGCCTAAAACTGGTCTTAACCATCTGTAGATGGTAAATTGATCTGTAGATTTGGTAAATTGAATTTTAGAAATAAAGAAAGCTCTGATCACTTTCACTTTCACTTTCGATTTGATGCTTTTTACACTTACAAGATAGTCAGAGTCTCGATTTGCACTGTCAAAATATCATATGATATGATCATCATATCATAGGAAAGCCTGTGCAACGTCAGGTCGTAGGCAGGCATTGCAACATTGTCAACATTTTCAATCACTATCTCAGTAAACCGATAAATTATCATCTCAACATTTTGGAATTCAGCTGCCAATTTGTGTATTTTTTGTTCCATGGGATTACAGATCATTGCAGTGGTTACAATAAAGACTAACCTCTACACCTACATATGCTTATGAAGAATTTACGACCCAATAGTCGTGCCTTCTTCTCTACTGAAGAACACATGTACTCCCCATTAAGCTCACCAAATAAAAACTAAGTCTCCGAGTTTCAAATTAATAAAAAGGCGTGTTAATGCTTCCTTAATCAATAAAAAACGAATGTACCTCTACGATTTATTATTATTCATCTCTCAGATGCCACCTACATTGGTGTACAAACATGTATTTCAAAAGAATTCGTACAAAATGTTACATCTGTATTAGATGCGTAGATACTCATGCGGAGACCTAAGACCGAAGATCAGTGACGATCGTAGAGCTTAGACCATGTGTTCGTATTATCTGTAGTTCATACTAATGTGGGCAGTTTATTGCCCTACAAACCAGTCACCTGAGTAGTGCATTATTATTCAAAAAGATTCGACGAAAAAAAAAAAAAAAAAAAAAAATTATAGAGTGACTTTCTAAAAAAGAGGAAGAATACCCAGGTCGAGATGCTCGAAAACGAAATACATCTAGTGCAGATCAGACAATGTGAACTTTCATATATCACTATCCAACGCTCCACGGGATACCGATGCATCCGACGGCGACGACCAACGAGGAGACGATCTCTCGATCTGATGTTGCTTTTGTTGCTGTTGTTGGTGCTCTGGCGCATGCTGGAGAAATCGTTGCAGTTGATATACGAGCATACGAATGAAGAAGGGCTGTTAGGTGGGGGATTCATGGCATGATGCCATAATCATTGTCTTCAGATGCAGCAGAACAATGCACGTAGGTGTCAAATGGATTTTCTGCTTTTTAAACTGAAATTGAATATTTTAACTTGGATGTTACAGAAAAAAAGGTGAGCTGTTCTTTTTGTATTCCACATAGAAAGATCGACATTTTAGAGCGGAAATGAAGATTCACTTTGCGTAGTTTCTATAGAAAAATGCAAAATGGGAGATAGGCACTTACTATTTGAAGTTTCTCTTCAGTGTCTCATGCAAATATAGAATTTCTAAGGCGCAAATGGGTAACAGTATCTTCCAACTTGAAGTAGTCAGTTTCTTCATTTCGAAGAAGAACTTTAACACTTTGGGTAGTAATTGTAATTTTTACCAAGAGCTTAGGACTCCTTAAGAGAGGGAACCTTTTGAGTTATCAAACGGATGTCAGCGTCTAAGTGTCTTACAAAATAAATCCATCTAATGTTTTGTAGACTCCACTTTGTCAGGTGAAGTAAGTTAATCCAAGGGATATTAATGCCTCTTTTAACGGGGATGTCTCAGATTTAAGGCAAGTCATTGACGAGAGCAAGATCATTTTGAAATTAACGACAGCACATTACAAACCTCGATTCACAAAACCGCGTCTTTCTTAGAAAAAAAGGAGATCCAGGCTGTAGCTTCTCGAATAGCCAAAGTTTCTGCTAAAAAGAAGGCCCTATCACGCCTTTTAATGTACAAGTAACAATTTTGAAAGCGCCTTCTAAATGCAAACATTGTGCACAGTAGATTTCTCGTTAAGCTTACTTTACTTATGTCCTGTATCCCCTTATGAATCATATGGCTTCCATTATAGTTATTTGTTATAGCTTCAGCTCTCTCCACTCAAAGAGTTTTTCCTTTGACTGTCCATCCGGTTTACTCATTCTTCCTCCATTCTGGGTTAATGGATTCGATTGCATTACATGACAAGCAACAAATAAGTGTCGTCTTTTCGAGGAGCATGTCCAATTCGCTTCCATCTTCATATTTGTGTTGTAATGTCTATAGAACTCTGATTGTCGCTTTTCTCAAAGCAATGCAGATAAATCCTTTGTAGAGCATAGTGTCCAATTATGATCCACAGGGTGCTAATGTGGTTGTCACAGAATGATTTCGTCTGAAAACCTGCTTGTTCGGCGTCCTTCGTTTCTACCTCTGTTTTTGCACTTCATAAGCCTCCTCTGTTTCCGCGCTGTATAAGGCTTACTTTCTTCTGAAACTTAATAACGATTCCACTGGTCCACTCTTGGGGAACAGATTTTGTTTCCCAGGCTCTCTTTACCTGGAGCTATGAAGATCCCCTGGAATACCATCGCGTCCTACCGCCTAGTGCTTTTCTCGTGATATCGTCTTTTGTAAAAGCCAGAGGAAAAAGATCCGTTCACGTCGGATGACAAAAAACAATTGAAGAATTTTATTTACTTTGATACACTGGTACATTAGATACGTAAACACATGTGAGTGTTAACAGTGTAATTCACTATGTACACACATAGCAAATGTGATATACACGTATAGTGGACTTCAAAATTTTTCGACTTAATAATATAGGGTTTTCCAATAAGGACTTGACATCTTTTTTTTTTTTAATAAAACGCAAACCATTTGAGATATTTCAAAAATTTTATTATCGGCTTGAAGTACAATCAAAACATTTATGAATGGAACTCGACTTCGTTCATATGGCCACCGCGGGCAAGTTTGCAGCGGTCGATTCGTAGGACATGTGGCTTCAACAGGATGGTGCCACAAACCACACAGCACACGCTACAATCGATTTATTGAAGAGTAAGTATGGTAAGCGTGTTATCTCAAGACATGGTCGCCAGTCGATTGGCCGCTTCGTTCGTGTGATTTAACGCCGCTTGACTATTTTCTGTCGGTCTACGTTAAGTCATTGGTTTATGCCAACACGCTGACGACGTTGGAAGAGCTCAGAGCCAACATTAAACGCGAAATAGCGACCGTTTCGGCCGAAATGTGTGGCCGACTCGATGAAAATTGGGTCCAACGGATCGACCGCTGCAAACGTGCCCGCGGTGGCCATATGAACGAAGTCGAGTTCCATTCATAAATGTTTTGATTGCACTTCAAGCTAATAATAAAGTTTTTGAAATATTTCAAATGGTTTGCGTTTTATTTAAAAAAAAATTGTCAAGTCCTTATCGGAAAACCCGATATTAGTCATTCATGCGCCTAAAATTGGAGTACAATGCCCACATCAGGTCAGGTGCTCCCAAAACATCTCTGCAACTGTTAGATAGGATTGAAAAACATGCGGTAAAATTTATAGATGATACTAATATCAGTCAATCTATTGACATCTCCGAACACCGACGTAATGTCTCCTGTTGCACTTTGTTTTATCACTATTTCCACGACCAGTACTCCGCTGAAATCGCTAGTAGCATTCCGCCCATTCAAACTTTCAACCGTAACACCCGTCTCGCTATGAATGCTCATCAGTATACACTCAAGCTCACTTTCGGACGTACTCTGAAATATCGCGATTCGTTCCTAAGCCGTATAACTCGCTTATGGAATGCCCTCCCAACATCTGTATTTCCTGGTCGTTATAAACATTTATAAACAATGTACATCGATATCTCTCTTTTCTTCCTCTCTAAATTTCCTTTGCCCGCGCTGTGTACAAACATTTTAAGGGTACACAAACCCTTTGAGCTCGCGCTCATTATAAAAAAAAATAAATAAACGGTCAAATAATTTGCGGAGTATTGAAGTTTTCAAATATTGAAGACTTTCCAGTTGTGTGTCGGAAACGAGGGGTTACTAAGTTTGATCACTTTGAGTATTCCATCCATTGAAGAACCTTTGGCTGTGATCAAGGTACAAGTTCTTGGTGTGGGAATTTTGGGATAACTTCCGTATTAACCGTCAAAACCTTTTCTGGCCTGCTTATGGCTAACATATCTTGTAAACATTCCTCTGATCGTCATAAGCGTGATATCGATGGCAAAGCGGTTGGAGTTGGTTCAGGGTTATATGATAGTTTCTGCTTGATCATAGGTCACTATTCCGCTTCTGATCTTTACTAAGTGCACTAAGCCAACATGACTGACCTATGAGTTTACTCTTGTTCTCCCAGTGATATTTCACATGATCTAGATTTAGTTTAGATTTGCCTTTTTTAGTATAAACTAATTAGCTTTTAGATATGCTAACATTCACACATTTGTTTACAGGTTACCGAAGATTAATCCGAAGCAACAACCCGAGGTTACAAGATTTCGACTTTGGATTAAGACCTAATCCAATTTTGAACAAAACACTATTTATTGTAGTTACCCAAGTAGCTCACCTCCAAAACTGACTTCTTCCGATTTCCCACCAACTTAACCTTCACCTTAATACTTTCTTTACTTCGACTCTTATTGACACCAAGGCTTACTCGTATACCAGCACTGTTTATGCTGGAGATTAACATCTCATCCACTTGACTCTTGTGGTCAAGTAAAAGTTCAGTAACCACACTTGCTACTGTTGAGATATCATACGTACATAACATACGTATGTACACATTCGGTCTAGATACCACTTCAATTCTCATCTCCAATCTTTGTGCGGGAATCCGCGCATTTTGTGTGTGTTTGATCTTTGTGGTCTTCATGACCTGCATGCTAATTGACGAAGTACATAAATTCAGACTATTTGTCCAAATCATCCGAGATAGATCTTGTTATTAGCTTGCGGTTACAAGTTCTTTCCGTCCCACTGAGAATCGTATCTCCAGCTTAAGGTCCGTCCATCTGATAACATCTGACAAAAAAAACACCACTTTACCAGCTCAAAGAATGTATATAGTACCTGTCAGGCATAGTGATTTGGTTAGTTTATCTAGATGGAGTCATCGATCGGACATTGGTAAGTGATTCATTATGAATTTATTTGTCACTGTGGTCAATGGCGTCGGCGGCATATCCAGAAATGGAGCGTATGGAATTAAAGTGTGTTGCATGCGTCTATTCTATACGATGACCTTTTTTGTGCGTAATCAATACGATCACGACGACGCCACCGCCGCCGGGGCGGAAATTGAACTCAGCCCCGATCAATAAAGCGTGACATTAATATGCCCAACGAAATACAGACAATGAGCCTAGATTTGTCAAGTCTTAAGCATGTTGGCGTTGCGTTGCGGCATCACAAATAATTACACCGTCACCATGTGGAATTATGGACATGGTTTATGGGGTATAAATTCGTTTAGAGTCAACGCCTTCCGGTTCCTATTGACACAATTTATTGGAATGTTTACGGATATTTATGCCTTTCAAGAATTGAGATGACTAAAAATAGAAAAACTGCAGCAAACAAAACCTAAAGCAATAGATTCTGTAGTACAGTGCTAACTTTACTTTACTTAACTGGCTTGTGCAGATCCGTGAAGAGTTTCTGCTTGAGACACGTCAGCAATTCATGCTCTGGGAATTGTTTTCAGTTTTGTTGAAAAGCTCTGACAAACGCTATCACTTGGTTCTTGAAAGTTAGGTTCCTAGGAACCAGTCATTCGTGTAGTTTATGCTAGGTATCTAAATACCTTAACTACTTCGAGGTCACTACTGTCAACGATAACGTTACATCCTAGATGGTTGGAAAATGTTTATTGGTTTAATGATACTCGTAACATGTATTTGATATCGCCCTCATTTCATATGAGATCAACTCGTTTCGCCTTGTTCTTTAATTGCCGTAAAAGCTTCTATGACACCTCATTAATGTCGATGCGTAGGGGAAAGTAGGCACATTTTAACACGGAGTACATTTGAAAACTGTTTATAAAATTGTATTTTATTACTCTTTTTTAAAAGTGATTTAATATTTTAACCTGACAAGTGCGTAAAAAAATTTAGTGTGCGATTTTAAAACGGAAGAAAATTTTTTGTAAAGAGCAAATAAATTTGGAGTTATGTAAATCACGGTAAATTCTTGAATGAATATACAATATAAAAGTTTAATATTTGTGCAAAATTTTATGTCACTGGAACAGTTGGGGCAGATTTGAATAAGTATGTTGGGGCACGTTTGAACATGTTCAAAACTGCCGCGATTATGTTTCATTCAATAAATCGGTTAGTCATTATTTTATTTTGTTTGTAAGTGAATAATGGTGCGAACTTACAAGAGAAAAAAATCTACTGTAGTCAATGAGGATGACGTTAAAAGTGCCATAACAGCAGTTTTTGATAAAACAATGACGTTAAGAAGGGCTGCCGCTACCTTCGCAATATTGCCAACGACATTGCATTAACGAATTAAAAACTACAAAAGTAATAAGGAGCTGCAAAATTTTAAATTTTCAAGCAAATATATAAGTTTTTACCACTAATGAGATAATAAAGCTTGAAGAATATTTTATCCAAAGCTCCATGATAAATTGCGGATTGGCCAGAATTCAAGCTCAAGTATTAGCATTTGAGTATGCCTAATTGCTAAAGAAATGCCCCGAATCGTGGGGTGAAAATAAAATGGCGGAAATTGAATGGACATTGCTTTATGAAGCGACACTCAAGGCTTTCAATACGAAAACCGGAGAATACAAGTTTGTCAAGGGCGACTAGTTTTAACAAGAATTTCATTTAAATTATCAGAGAGCTGATCGGTTTTTCAATTTGGATGAAACAGGTGTTACCACAGTAGTCCAAGTGATTGCACAAAAAGGACTAAAACAGGTTGGACAATCTGTTTCTGCTGAGAGAGACCAGTAAATTTCTATGTGTGCTATTGTGAATGCAATTGGAAATACTATACTTCCCGTGTTCATATTTGCGTGCTCTAGATTTTTATGCTTTATGGTGCACCGGCTGGTAGCGTAGGTTATACTAACATCCCAATGAGTAGTTGGATGACTGAAGCCCTTTTTATTAAAGGTCTTGAGCGTATTCAGGAATCCACGAGGTGCACTAAAACTGACATGATATTACTTTTATTGGACAGTCACGAAAGCCATTGCTCAATTGAGACCATACACTTTTGCCGTGAACATGGTATCGTCCTTGTTATTTTTCCTCCCCAACCGAACATTAACTGAGTCTGGTGAAGTGACTAATGAAAATGTCGATCTACTAGCTGATGCAGCTGATCTGCCAGCCGATGAATTTATTATAACGCCAACTGACATCGTTTCATCTGAAATTGCAAGGCCTTATACGAAAGCTGCCCCAAGGAAAACAAACACTGGAGGGCGAAAGAAAGGAAAGACGCGGATACTTACCGAAACCCCTGAAAAAAATTAAATTAAAGATGCATATTTAAAACGTCAAAAGCATCTGAAGCAAACACCAATACCGCCCTTAATAAATATACGTCGTAAAGATAAAAACTCCAAATGGAATATAGCTCGGGTTCAGATGAAAGTTTCTCGGTTAATGAAGACACCGATCTCGATTTTGATTTTGCTAACGATTCTTCCTTTGAAGAAGGGCAAGTTACGGAAGACGAGGAAACATTTGACTTGAGTTATGACAACTTAAATCAAGGCGACTTCATTCTGGCAGAATGTTCTAATAAAAATAATAATAAAAAGCTGGCTTTTGTGGGCAAAATTAAAAAAAAAATGTACAACATAAACTTTTTAAAAAAGATGCCTGAATCCTTCAGGTTCTACTTTCCAGATCTCGAAGATAACTCGTTTATAAGCGGCATAGAAATTCAAGCCAAGCTGCCTAACTTATAACTTTTGCTTGTGATTTTTCCAAATATCAGTTGGGTTGAACAAAAAATAAATATTTTCCTACTTTACTTTAAGAAGCTAAAATGGTATGAATTCTATGTCTTCTATGCCTTCTATGTTATGTTTTTTTTATGAATCTTTGGGTTTTTTTTTATCAAGTATCAATTTAGAGTTTGATGTGATTGATAACATTTTTCAATGTTCTTATTAACAAATTAATAAAAAAGAATAAAATTTAAGTGTTTTTTATTCACAAAAAAAAATTAAGATTGCTGTTCAAAAGTGCCCCTTCCAAGTTCAAAACTGCCCCATACAGGTGCCACTTTTGAACATAAGTACCGATATTGATTGAAAATACAAATTTAATGTAAATAAAGGGTTTTCCAATAGGGACTTGATAACTTTGAATTTAATTTGTGAACGCACTCTTTCACTAATCATCAAACTGTCACTGTCAATTTATTCAGTAAACTCAACATTTTCATCATGGTAAAGTACACGAACGAGCAACGTCTGCAAATTATAAAAATTTTCTACCGAAATTCGGAGTCGGTGACTGCAACATTAAGAGCGTTAACTCCAATTTTCGGTCGTAATTCTCGCCCTAGTAGACAGGCAATAACAAGTTTAGTGCAAAAATTTGAGTCTACATATTCGTTGTGTGATGTTGCCGTGTCAGTGAGACAACAGGTGGGTCGAAGTGTCGAAAATATCGCTGCCGTTCAGGCGTCCGTAGCAAACAATCCAAAACAGTCAATTCCACGGCGTTCTCAAGAATTGGCCATCGCTCACACCACATTATGGCATATTTTGGGTAAGGATCTTGGTTTACACCCATACAAGATCAAGCTGACTCAAGAATTGAACCGATGGACCATTTAAATCGACGTACGTTCTCCGATTGCGTTCTGGAGAAGATGCGCCAAGATAATGAATTTCATCGCAAAATCATCTTCAGTGACGAAGCTCACTTTTGGCTCAATTGGTTCGTCAATAAGCAAAATATGCGTTATTGGCCGGGTGAAAATCCACATGTGCTTCATGAATCACCACCTCATCCACAAAAAATAACTGTTTGGTGCGGTTTGCATGCCGGCGGCGTTATTGGGCAATATTTTTTCGTCGACGATAACGATCGTCAAGTTACTGTGAATGGTCAGCGTTATCGCGCCATGATCACCGATTATTTTTGGCCCGAATTGGAAGATATGGACTTGGACGACATGTGGTTTCAACAGAATGATGCCATAAGCCACACAGTACACGCCACAATCGATTTATTGAAGAGTAAGTATGGTGAGCGTGTTATCTCAAGCAATGGGCCAGTCGATTGACTGCCTCGTTCGTGCGATTTAACGCCGCTTGACTATTTTCTGTGGGGCTGCGTTAAGTCATTGGTTTATGCCAACACGCCGACGACGTTGGAAGAGCTCAGAGCTAACATTGAACGCGAAATAGTGGCTGAGTCGTTGAAAATTGGGTCCAACGAATCGAACGCTGCAAACGTGCCCGCGGTGGCTATATGAACGAAGTCGAGTTCCATTCATAAATGTTTTGATTGTACTTCAAGCCGATAATTTGAAATATCTCAAATGGTTTGCGTTTTATTTAAAAAAAAAAGTTGTCAAGTCCTTATTGGAAAACCCTATATTTCGTTAAATTAACCAAATATTATTTGAAATCGAAGTTCAATACCACTTTTCAGTGTGAGTAAAATTTACAGGCCAATAAATCGAATATATAAGGTTTTATCAGTTTCGAAAGCAAAAAGTGTTCAAATGTGCCACACTCTCCCCTACTAACCCTTCGTATTATCTGTTTCAGTACTATCATAGATAGAATAAGCCGAATGACATGATAGCGTCTTATCGAAATCCGGAAAACCTTTGAAATAGTTTGAAGGCCTTTTTTGCAAAATGAACAGTACAATGCACTATTTTCTGGCGTTGTACGATAGAGCTGGATTAGTGGATTCCCAAGATGGCAATCTGTCCATCATCCTATTTATGCGACTTTAAAATTGATAGATAGATGGCAAGTTTTGATTTGAAATTCTTTGGCCTCTTCCAGGATTTGTCTCAGTGTGTGAATTTGTACTTGCAACTAGCGTGCTATAGAAAGGCTGCAGACGTTTATACATATATTACGTTGGATAGGTTCTTGTATACGATATTTAGCGGGGGTATACCTCTGCAGACTTTTTGCAAGACATAAGATCGCCTTAATTAATAGAGACTGCAACTACTCGTATTTATGCAGTCATTGGGCATATTTTCGTCCATCTATACTTTATTAATGATTTGGTGCATACTCGTATACCAGACTATCACCTCCGAATTTATAAAACTCTGTTAGTGAATTTAGTGTTATTGCTTTCTACCATATTTTTATTTTATTGTATTTCGATGTCCAGTGTATACTGCTGATTGCATGGAAATTATGTTGTTCACAACATGCTGGGGCCACGACTTGTTGCTTACACATTTTCTTAAGTGGAATCCGCCACTGTCCAGTAATTGAATTAACTCACGTTGCATCTACTTGCACTCATTTAACGCGCCTCCTCCACTCATTAGATCGTCTAAATAGAAATCGTTCCTCACAAGTTTAGAAGCGGCTGGATAATTTTGCTGTTCATCTATTGCCAACTAGTGTAGCTGTACCATACGAGTAAGTACCTGTCGTTAGCTTGTAATCTCTTATTGTTTTTTTTTATTGAACTCCTTCACACTATACGTTGATAATATTGGTGATGGGTGTTAATTTCTACTTGGTGATACATCTTTTCGATGTCCGCTGTAAATACTCGTATATAGCGGTGTCTTCGCCTCCGCATAATTATTGTCGTTAAGTCTTCTTGTAATCTTGGACCAACATGCATCAATTGGTTGAGACTGACACCTGTTGACGATTTTGATGATGCGTCTAACACTACGCATAACTTAGTAGTAGTACCGTCTGATTTTAGAACTGCATGATGCGGCATATAATATGTGTTTTTGTCTAGGGATTTTGTTTTAGTAATCTCAACCATATGACCCAATTATGTGAATTCGTCTATGAATTTTATATATTCCAATCTCAACTGTGGGTCAGCGATGAATCTTTTTTTGTAATTGCAGAAACCTAGTTACAGCTCTACCTCTTGATGCACCCAAACTGTGTTTTTGGATTACTTCCTGATTGAAGGGGATGCTACCGTTGGTCTCTCGATGGTTGGTTTTTTGATAATACCGTTCGCAATCTAACTCCAGTTGTGTCAAATAACTCTCTTCAGGTATTTCTTCGAGTTCCCAGAATAGCTTAAGTTGGTTTTCTATTGTTGTTTGAGCGACCATCCTTACGACTTTCACATTTTTGCCGTTTAATGATGTACGGCCTTTAATGAACCATCCTAAATGCGATTTCTGAGCCACCGGGAACCTTTTAAACCCTTTTTACTGCCATTGAGAATGATGATACACATCAGCTCCTAATATCATATCAATGGGTCCAGGATTGAGAAATTTCGGATCAGTTAATTTAAGATTTTTGAGTTGATCTTGTCGATGTTGTTTCTATCCGTCATAAGGTTGATATGGTTTGGTAACACAAGCGCTGAGACTAAGAGTTGAAATGTTGAAATTTGATGTGAATCTTGTTTCGATTGAGAATTCCACCTCACTGCGGGGTATGCCAGCATCCGTTGCTCCTAACCTAACGACTGGACACCTTGCTCTGTAATAAGTGTCGCTTGGGGTCCTGGATCTATCAGAGCCCTCAATTCCCTACAGTGTCTATCGATGTTAGTACCAATAACCATGGCTGTGGCCAGTAGCATAATTTGGCTTTGATGACCATAATGAGTTTGAACTGATTGCAATTGAATTGGGACGGAATGGGTTGAATAATTCTGTCGTCTTCCAGCGTAATTATTTTCGTGAAGCAGTAAATGGTGCTTTTTATTACATTGCTTACATGTTCGCAGACTTGAGCACTTGATTTTCTCGTCATGTCTCAGACAGTTAATACATACCTTGGCTTGTTTGATTCGATCATATATTTCCCTTGACGTCCAGTTCGTAAACTTGTTACAAGAGTAGATGTTGTGATCACTCTTGCTAAATATGGAACTGGACTTTGCTGCTTATTTTCGTCCTTATGCGATCGCCGAGATGATCCCAATACCTCTAATGCTTGGTATTTTCTTGTGAGAAACTCGGAAAGTTCTTCTTTCGTTGCCACCTTATTTGGCCTCTTTATGCCTTGCTCAAACAGATGTCTGCTCTCTGGATCCAATGCCTTAACAACTAAGTGAATTATGAACTTCTTGGAGACCAAGAAAAAGTCTCAAATTCCATGTTTTTGAGAGCCGCAAGACCTTCTTTGATTGAATCTATGTAGCACGGCCTTTAAATGACTTACTGGAGTTTATTTTGAACAATTTTCCTTTCGTTGTTGTAACATTTTTTAAGATTTGCTCAAGCGCTCTGGTAATTTTCACTAGATATTGTGAAGTGTTGGGTTAGCTGGAGTGGTTCGCCGTGTTTTCAAGTACTCCATCTTCTCAGTGATACCAAGCATGACTTTGTCGTGTATTATTGTTGTGAAAATGTCAAAAATGACTGCCATTCCAAATAGTTGCCTTTGAATATGGGGATTTTGAGTTGAGGAAGGCGAATTCTAGATTAGATGACGAATCCTTAGCCACTGTTATTTCCGACTTCTTTGATACCTTTAGAAATAGACAATTGTTTATGTCTTCCTCCACCCCTTTATATATGTGTTTAGTTAGATACGAAGTCTTGTAATCTTCAGTTGTTGCATTAGAGCAACAATGATAAAATGTTGCAATGATAAAACTGACCATTGCTAAGCAGTATTTTTTGCTGATACAAATGAACTTCTTTGGAGTAGTTCTTGAATGTTTGTTCGAAAGTGAATTCTATGAGATGTGGTCCTTACCTCTGGTGGGGGATCTCACAATAAACAAACACCTTGTACTATGTTTTATCAACGAATCGACCATTACTTTATTTCTACACTATTTATATACAAATTTTACAAAAATGAAAAGCATAAAGTGGACACCTTCACTGTCCGATCAAACAGGTATGCCATCACTCAAACGGTGATACGACACCTTGATGTCCAGTGTATCTGCTGATTGAATGGAAATTATGTTATTCACAACATTCGTTGACTTTTCATCCGAAATTTCTCCCGCAGCATTATGGCTAGTATGGTAACTGGTGATGACGCTGTTTATAAACATAACATACATTAACAATTCTGTGCGTTTCGATGACAAGGTTTCATTCACCGTTTTGAAAGCGTTCATTCTGATCTTGAAACATGTTGGGCTTTCATTTAAAACTGACGGATGTTGTTTACATCTCGTGTGTCTTCGGCTTTCTCAAGCTGTTTCATACGCTGCTCCTATCGTACGCTTTAAGTACATATTTCGTAAAATCTCTTAAGACCGTTGTTTAAACACATTTGGGTCAAAATAAGAACCATGAGTTTTTAAAATTTTTCTTATTTGTTAAACTTTATGAAAAAAGTAGGTGCATATGTGTGTACTTTGGTTTTCAATAAGGACCAAACTTCTTATAGGCATGGTAATTTTCAAAACAATTATTGAATACAACACATAGATATAAATTACATTATAGTTCGGCAGCGTGAGAAACACGTTGGATGCCGACATTTGGACGCGTTCTTTGAGTCAACAAAACGTGGCAAGTGACCCACATTATCAAGTCTGATTTCAGCCTATGTTTCTTCGTCGGAGGTTCGTTATCGCTTTCTCGCTGACTTGTTGTTGAGCTAGGACTGGATGTAGTATTGGATCTTGAACTGGAGCCAGGTCGGTTTGCCCACAATCATACTTCATCATAGCATTCGCTATATTTATTCTGAATTGCAGTAGAGAGAACCTACTTTTTCGTTCAATCTTTTCTTCTGTACAACAGTGGATGTACATAATCCAACAATTAACTACGGCTAGGTCAACAAACTGGCAAAAACTTCTCAGTGTCCATTTGGCTCTTCGATAATATGCAATTAATCTCACACACAAATCTATCCCGCCCATGCAAGTATTATAATTTTTGACAATTACTGGCTAGGCCACGTCAATTTTTCTTTTTTGAGCATTGCACCATCGCTAGCAGGTGTCAGCAGGATCACCTCCTGTACATGTCGAAAGCATTGTGACAGCCTTCGTATCCTTCCACTTTACAATACATACTTTCTCATCGCTCCTTACTCTTTCATCCCACTGCCCCCTTAGCAATTGTTTGTCTGTTTTTAACTTGCTGGATACTGGTCTTATCCTATTTGTCATTATGGTCCCAGTTAGAAATATCTCCTTTTCAGGGTGGTGAAGAACCTATCAGTGTACAAAACACAACTGCTGTCAATTGTACGGCAAAGAACTTGTACAATACCGGTTCCAAGTCCTAGATATATCATTACTTGTTGAGGAATTGTGTTTTTCCCAACATATATCTCAAAATAAAAGACTAGCCTATCTCGGCCAGCTAGAACAAAGTTTTTTAGGCCAAGTGGGTTCGGTTTTGATGGTATATACTGGCGGTATTCACATCGACCTGAGAACGCGAGGGACACACCGATCTCTGTTCCAGTAAAGGTTTCCTTGTGGATATTTTAGGGTACCCATCATAAGCTGTACACATACAAAGCGTATCATTTCAATGCGATTGGTATTAACTGATTTTAAATTACGCTTTTCTGCCGAATACAAGTTGGTTTGCTCCGCTACGGTATATTCGATGACTTGCCGAGTCATCTCTTTTGTACGCCAAAACAATCGCGGGGCTTCCACATGTTCCTACTCGGTACCTTCTTCAACTTCATCATTCTCTCTCACTTCTTCAATATCATCAGACTCACGACGGCAAAATTTACGAATCTTCTAAATGCAAATGTGGAGGCTTTGAGAAAATAATTGCAACTGTCAATTTTGAATATTTTTTCAAAGTCAACTATTTGCGTTACCTCCACCAACAGTATTTTATTTGCAGCTTTGTTGTATTTACTAATTTATCTTTGCATTGCTATTCGTCACAAGATCGCGCTACAAGCAATATAAGGAAAAAACTGAAGTACACACATGTGTACCGGTTACGGTCTTAAGAGGTTATGTTATTTGCAGGCATCATCATGGGTTGTCGGTAACCTAAAGTAGATTCGGCTACCCCTTTTATTCTTTTATGATGCTGCGATACTGACTCCATTGCGTGTTGCCGTCAATTAAGGTGAGAACACAGCGGATAATCTCTCACTAATCTGTTCGTGCACCCAATGTTAGGTCTTTTGTTTTGGACCATTCGCAGCGCACTTTCGTTGGCTTCTAAATTTGGTTGCAACGAGATCTGACCATTATCGTTGCACTGAAAGTGTAATAAATTAAGAACACCAGACATGCACCTTGTATCTACAATACTTTGTGAATTCTGTAGTTTCAGGAACCTAGTGGCATGATACTTTTCACTGTATTACTTTCCCCTGTAAAATCAAGGCAACAGCTACCTTTAATCGTTTCGTAGAGGTTGTGCTTTTCAACTAAATCGTCGAAGAGCTTTTTCTTTTAAACATTTAAGTTCCCAAGTACTATATTGACAACATGGTTAAGTTAGGTTTAGATGAGAAGATCCGGACACAACACTATGCGCTGAAAACGACCCAATAAGAAGATACTTCACAGTTTCGCATGCTAAAAAAAATAATTTTTCTGTAGAATCCATGGGACCCGCTGTAGTCAATGCAGTCTATTACCTCAAAATATTCAAAGAAATTTTCTGCAGTTTCGCGATATACCTTGACATTCACACAGAATATGCGCTTGTCCACTTTGAGTTACAAAATTTGCAAGTGTCATTTTCTCCTAGTAACAGTGTCTTGATAAGATCCCTACCAATGTCCAGAATTGCCAGTTGCTGCTAGTAAGTTTGGGAATTTTTCAAAATATCTTTTAAAATGGAAATGACCAGAAGGCTTTCGATACGCTACGCTGCCTATCTGAATTTGACCATTTGCGATCGGACTCTTGTAATTTTTGTTATAATAGCTCATAACGCTTAGGAGCTTAGAAGAGGTTTAATATCCACTTCCTCACACTTTTCTAGCTATTCACCTCAATATATGTGGCTCTGCTTTCTTTGTGCACTGTGCGACACCTTGTCGCTACTACGGAATTGATGGTTTAGATTCCAGGTTTGATTTTAGCTTGATTCCCTTTTTAGACGACTATATCCTTATTTTATGTCGATCCTATGACATTAGCTCTACTGCCGCGATACAAGGTGCATGCAGCCCATGCTTTCTGTTTTGACATCATACTGTGGGCTTCGTATGCTCTATCCAAAAACTCATACAATTTCTTCTTGATAATTTCTTTCGTCTCATCTGTAAGAGTGTGTGTACATTTAAAGCTTATCCGCTTGCAGCGGTTTACAGGGAGGTCATCAGTTATCGACTTGAAGTCAAAAACTTAAGATCTAAGTCAATTTCCCGTTAAGAAACCGCATTCTTACATGCCCATCATCTTTCGTGCAATTTTTTATTTTCTCCAAATTTGATCCTACCCTTCGTATATTTTCTGGATCATGGTAAAGTTGTTGAATAGGAAGTGGGATATAGAACATGCATACGTTCCAAGTGCCTACTGGTTCTTAATCATATAAAAGTTGATCTGGTCGTATTCGACACTAGCAGAAGAACCAATTTCTTTGTAAAAAAGCACGTAAGACGAGAAGTCAGCTAGATTAAAGCCAATACCAACAACGAACTGTGTGGAGACTGGAGAATTTCAAAGTGATTCTCTCTAGATACTCGTACTTTTAGAGGCAATCCTGCTTTGCGGTATTAATGTGAATTGATTGAAATTGAATTGAAATTTTCCAAGTACCCATACAGATTCAATATTAGCTGCTCCTTTATATCTTGCACAACATACTAAACTTTGTATTGTTAACAGTTTTAGTTATATATATATAGTTGGTATCTGGTTCAGTTTTGAATTCAATTGAGACAAGAACAATAAATAAATTATTGGCACTATAGCCCGAGGTGGATCAAGCCATATCTCGTCCACTTAGTGTGTTGTTGGCTTTTAGCAGTTTACCATTGTCCGTCGAAAGGGTGGTGACGATAAATAATCGCTGTTGGCCCAGATTTAAACTCAGACCCTCTTGGTTCGTAGTTACCAATACGTCACGCTCCATAAATCAAGACGACTGTTGTTTCCAAATTATTGGAAATACTGCAGAGCAACTGGCTTGCAATGTTAAAAGGATGCGGTGGTCCAAGACTGATAAATTTTGTATTGCTGTGTTTATCTCTACTCCGATGACATTTTTAAGTTTTTCTTTCCACATAAGCATTCGTTTGGTAGAGCTTAGTTAAGTCTATATAAGCGGCCATCAGTGCAGTACAGGTGGATGAATTTGTTTGTAAGAATAAGTCAAACTCCTCCAATTACCGTTTATATAACAGAGTGACGGAGCACACTTCTTAGCAATAAGAACATTATTAGTGAAAGATTCATCCTGTTCACGGTTCACATATTCACTTTAATATGTATTTTTCTGAGCAGAATATTGCAACGGTCGGTACAGAAGGGTTCGGAGTAGAAAGCTCTCTATGGTTTCCCTTCTTATGGTGCTTAACGATTATTACTTTATTCCCCTCTTTACGAACCAAATTCAGATTTCAAGAAGAGATTCAGATTTCAAGATGCAGGAGTTCTAAAAAATGTTGTTGATTGCTTTTTCTTTTTTAGATATATTTTCTACAGTAATAGACAATTGGCTAAACGATTTTCTTTGATGGTTCCTGTGCTATAAAATCCTCTAGTCTTGAGTTCATGTAGAAGGGAAAATAACGTAAGCAAGTTATCAAAATATAGGGATGTGTATTCCCGAGTTTGCTAAGACGTCAGAGTATGTCATCATAACACTGGCTCCAAGACTCGGTATTTGTTATCGGCAAATGCAGGAACCTTGGTATGGTTGCAACCAAACTATATATCCTTTGTAAGTTGCGCCAACGCAAGATTTGTAACCGTATCTTATTGGCTTGCCATGAATGTATTGCTTGCATTCATGTCGACCGAACCATATGGGACCATTTGCTAGTAAATACTGTGGGATTGGCAATGCGGAGCGTTCTTTACAAATTTGCCATTCAGATAGTCGAGCACAGGACGAACTTTACTAAATTTGTCAGCTTTCACTAAATTACAGTTATCTGCGAAATGGATATGGCCCAAAATATGTTCAATATGTACATCACCAGATTTTTCCCAGTACATCCTGCGTTGGTTTACTTTACTATAGCCAATCAAAAGGAGAATACCAAAAAAACTTTTTATTTCTTCAGCACTTATTGCTGAATTGGAATTTTTTCCAGCGACGTAGGAGTTGGTGTTGTTCGCAATTAGTTCCGCAAGATCATCTCCAAAAAAACGTTCGAAAATATCAATGGGGGCTGATTTTGATTTTGCTGAGATCCATCCATAGTTCTTAAAACTTTTAAAGTTTCCAGGTCGACTCTTGTCCATGTGCGCGTTTTTTTAAACTGTTTAAAACGAAGCAAAAGCGAAAAGTACATACCTCAATAGCGGCAAATATTTTTTCAATAAAAACTCGCCTACTCTTATTGAAATTTCAAATTTTAACGGTATAATCCAAGTGTCTGGAGTCTGGACACTGGGCGTATCTGTGTTAAGCTCAATTGTTTTCACTGAACTGCTCTAAAACTCCTGTTCTAATGAGGACATTTGAAGCAATTGGAGACTTTTTTGATAGCATTAAGCTTCGCTCCATATTCATTATTTTCTGTAACGCTAAAACAGTAACAGTAACATATCTTGAAACGCAAATTTGTTTGCATTCAACCGCATGGTCCATAAATTATTCTTCTCATTTTTTATTTTAGAATATTAATTATATTAATATTTAGAATATTAAGGTAAGCGATGGCAACAGTGGCTCTCTCTGGGTCAAGAAGGGCGCTGACCTTCGTCCGGACACAATTGCCCAAAGTCATCATTGTTAAATTATGCGAAAATTTTGTTAGAAATAAGCCTGTGAGCATAGTAAAGCATCGCCATCTATTGACAAACTTCGTAAGCGCAGAGTAAGCCCTACGATAGTAGGGCAAAGGTTCTTGTGCACTGTGACCAGATTGATATATCGTGCCCCTTTCATCCATTAGTTGTTTAATATATTCAAGAAATGGAACAGCTCTTTCTGCGTGATATGCCCACGCGCCAGTGTGGGATAGATGGTGATTAAATGTTCCACATGATTTTACATGATTTGTACAGATGACTCCCAATCTATAAATATGTTTATTACAAGGAAAGTTCCGCACAGTGCTCTTATGTTTTTCCTATCAAGAATAATGGCGCCCTTTTTTAGGAATTTCACTGATTATTAAACATATTTGACTATGCACATTGCACAGTCTTGCTCAGTGTCTTATTTCCTATTATAAATCATTATGACTAAAGCCTAATCTCTGGCAAAGTTCAATAAATGGATTTTCTCCATCTTTTTCGCTTGGTAGTCCTCAAGACACCCTCCCTGGGTTCGAGATCCTGACACTCCGGCTCCTTGAGACGATTTCGAACCATCAGTATACCACTTTTGGGAATCGTCGTTCAGCCAAATGGGATTGATGTTCCATTCCTCCCTTGTTGGAAAGTAGAACCTATACCTCCTTGAAAAGCTAATGTTGATGTCCATTTGGTCTAGGGATTTGACAAAGGTGCCTTCTGTTTTCAGTAATAGACAATGAAGCTACCTTGGTTACCTTGCAGTTTGCTGAAAATAAGCCATGAAGCAACTTAAATTATTTTGTTATCTATTATAAAGTAAAGTTTAAATAAACACTCACCTTCACTTATGGGCATTGAAAAATATCTTAAATTTCAGTAATACTCATGCCTCTTCAATAGATAAAATCTCATCAAAATCAGGTTTGTTGTTTTTATGTTATACGCCAACAAACTAACAGACGAACACACAAAGTTTAACAAAAAATCTTTTGCATTCGGCGAAGCTCAAACAGTTTGATTTAGTTTTTTTTTTGTTTTTGTTAATAGATTATAGTCTTGGTCAGTAGAATGAAGAGGAGAAACATCTTTTTATCAACAAATCCCAACATAGATAACCAATCTATCGACGGTAAATCGAATATTTGATATACTTTGTCGTCGTCCGCCCAAACACAAAAGAAATTGCTCAACATCGTAAACCTTGTTACACAATGAAAGCACGTGGGCGAAGCATTCGTAGATGCGTGGAGGCCGCTGGCTTTTTTCATGGTTCGAAACACAAATACAAAAACCGATTTCAACAACTTTTGGCATCGCAGTTGTGATCAATTCTGATTTCCATTGAAACTTTGACAGTTTGGCGGGCGAATGCCTAATGTGATCCAAATCTCCTTCTGATTGGGACACCCTTCACAATGATCTTTGTATTCTCTCTTTTAAGAGCACTTCACTTAGTGATCAAGATCGGATGAGGACCGTGAACTGGTAGCCTGAAAAATAGGCAAGCATTAGGCTTCTGTATGTCGGTCTGTTGCTGTTGGTATCCGTACCTGCGCGGGTGTCACTATACAAGTCAACCTGTCTGATTTCAATCGGTTCTGACACTTTTCCCAATAAATATCCAACTACTCGTGTGCATGGTTACACATACCATATGCACGTATATCTGTTTATTTTTGGGTACCTAAAGTAGGGTGGTGGTTTTGAATTCCCCCAAATCGAATTATGTACCAAATTGGCGGCGCGATCAAAGATACATAGTACCGATCATGCAGGGGACTCCAGTCGTATTTGCTAAGTGCAAGAGAGTATAGTGGATGTCTGTTGTTAGTTAAGTCTTAATTAGCATCATTTACTGAGTTTACTAGCCGTGTTTGTTTCTGTAGACACACTCAATAGATAGCAGCAGCTTATAACAGTCTCCACACGACTTTAATTTGTGTTAATGGTGTTTTCTCAACATTTGACAACCAAGCAAATCACACAATTATCAGGTTTCTAGTTGTTAGATACATACTAGCATTCGTACACCCTCCGCCCGACTACGGGTACATTGATGACTTGCGTGCTGCTGAATGAATTCATTCGGCGTGGTTTTACGCTGTGATTGGGTCGTGTATGTTTGGTGAAGTCTAGTGGAAACGAAACGACATGTGGGAAATATGAGTCAAGAGACTTTGAACATACTTTCAATTGCTAACGATGACGTTATGGGACACCTTAAAAGGGTTTGTTCAAAGAGTTCAAATTATGAAGTGACTGCACTACTTTGACATTTAGTGAAAGCATGACTTCAGGCTTTTATTAAAGATGTTACTGCTTTTTTGTTTGCACTTAAAGTTATTAAATGCCAAATTTAGAAGGCGTCACATTTACTAAACGTCATAGATACGAGTGTCACATTTGACGTTTGCCTTACAATAAAATACCTCTGGTGAAGATTCAATTACAGAACTTACGCTTGTGTTCGTATGTAATTTAATTTACTTTGATTTTTAAATTTATTCGGATTTACATTGAATGAAATCGTATGGAACAAAGACACAAGATAAACCTCAAATTTCTTTTTCTGAATGAACAATGGCATCAAGAGGCAACATGATAGCTGAGGTCAATAATGATCTGTCAGGACTAGTCAGGGTGCTGAAAGATGATTGGGGGATGAACACTTAACAGGTCAACGGTAGCTCTTCTATATCTGAAGCGGGTTAGTGACTCCGAAATGTTTTAAGATGCATTTTAAGAGTGGTCAAACCTTCTTGAGCGTTAAGTTCTTTAAAAAAAAGCAGATATCTCCGCCAGGGAGTGCATTGGTATGGGCCAGACAAAAGGAGTAGCGATTTGTCATAAGCGGGATACTTGAGTTTTCGGAACGTGAGCGAAGGCATTATTACAATCCATAGCAAGGTTGATGTCGTAAGAAATGTTGGTTTCCTACCAGCTTACTTCCCTTTTCGTGAGCTTCCCGTCAAAACCTACAGCCAATGCCATAGTATGACTTTAAAATAGTTTCCGGTTTTAGTTAGTGCAATCTTAATCCCAACAAACGGCTAGAAATGTTGCTGCCTATCTCTCAACTTTTCATCAATGCCTTTACAACCTGTATCATATACAGTGGCATCAATGGCAAGAGCGCAGCAACTAATGTGCTGAATTTTACCTGAAAACCCTTACGAATACAAAAACGCAGCGCTGAATAGAACAACGATAGCGGCTTGTGTGCTCTAGAAACTATTGATGATGGAAGTGCATCGAGTGCATCGGTGTCTCCGGAGAAAAAAAAAGAGAACTGTTACTCCAGGAACAATTTTCTGAAGTTTTACCCAAAAGTAAAAAGAACATGTCAAGTTAGATACGCACGGTAACCTGTAGTGATTGTAAACTCACTGTCGGTGCTGAGGATGTGGATATCTAATCGAGACCTTTGATAGTAAAATTGGGCCAAGGCAAGGTGATGCGCTGCCATGCGACTTCTTCAATGTCATGCTTGAGAAAATTGTGCCGGACTCGCAAGCCAACACCAGATGAACTACATGACTACATGACTACTTGCATGCGGTGATTACATTGATATCATTGGCAGTATTGGAACAGAAGCAACAAAATTTGGTTAAGCTGTGAGTGTGGGAAAACTAATTGTACGCTGTCTACAAAAATGAAGGCACAACACCGATGCATCAGACAGAATGTCGCAATAGATAACTATAACTTTGTCCACCTCGTCTCCGCTATCAACTGTGATAAGGGAGTTTCATCAGAAATCAAACGAAGACATAAACTTGCCAATTACTGTTTCATTAGCTTAAGAAGACAATTGAGTAATTAGTTCTTGTCGAGAATCATTGAAGAGACTCTATATACGAGGGCGGGTCAATAAGTCCGTGAATTTTTGAATTTCTGACCTCTTTACGGAAACAGCAACACTGCTCTTGTCAACAGGCATCTGTCAGTTGACTCCTGTCAAAATTTAAACTTGCTGCGTCAGTTAGTTTGTGTTTGACAGCTATTTTTATCAGACTACTCACTAATTTCTTGCGAAAAAAAACCAAAAAACCAAGACAATGCAAGGGTGCACACATGTGCAGTTGCCATGGCAAAAATCCATGAATTGGGCTATGAATTGCTCCCTCATCCACCCTATTCTCCAGATTTGGCTCCGAGCGACTACTTCTTGTTCCCAAACCTGTGGAAATGGCCTATTTTGAGGACCTCGACAAATCATTTTTTTTGGAAGGGATAAAAAAATTGGAGAAGCGTTGGACAAAGTGTATAGAGCTCAAGGGAGACTACGTTGAAAAATAAAATAATTTTTTTATTAAAAAATCGGTGTTTTATTCCAAAAGTCACGGACTTATTGACCCGCCCTCGTATGTAAGTCCCTTATCGTACCTGTCCTGTTCTATGGTGCAGAAGTACAGTCGCCAGCCAAGGCGGATGTTGATTTACTTGATCGTTTACGTTGATGGGCTTAAAATTAGAGGATATACTAGCGAACTATACAGACATTGATCTAATGGGTTGTGGTTTAGGTGGAGCGCAAATTACGGGACCCCTCAAGTACACAGCAGGAAGCATTTGAGCTAAGGCCCCGTGCTCACTGCAAAGGTTTATTAGTTGAGGTCCAGGCCCAATTCGGACTGTATGAATGTAAGTAGGTCTAGACCAGCTGCTGGTAATACTGAAGAAAATTCTTACTGCTAGCCTATACTGGCATATATACAGAATCTCTGGTGTAGAGTGAGAGTAACCTTTATCCTTAATATCGTAAGAGATAACTACACACACGGTAAGAGATTCTGACCTATTGTGTGACTTCCTTCTAGTTGAAGAGCTTGAAGAAAATGGTTGAATGGTTCCATGAACGCAAAACTGCTTTGGAAAAACATCCTCTGTTTAAGATGCAACATGTCTACCAACGTGGAAGATCCTGGGAGAGTAGATCTAAAAACCCTGTGTACAGAATTGAAGGCACACTTTACAACAATTAATACGCACTGAGCATTTTCATCGACATTGAGTGTGTTTCCGACAACGCAACATTCTGAAAGTATAAAGGAGCTTTCGGCAAGACGTGTCGACTATCTGGTGGAAAAAGCTTTTAGGAAAATACGTCATTGCTGCTTTTACTAGACTTCAACGAACAGTCTTTCACGAGTACATTGCACCGATGAATCTCCCTTCATTTTATTCAAATTTCAATGACATCTTCCATTTAACGAGAAATGGTCTTTGGTACAACACGCGGCTGTATGATGTTTTGATGATCTTGAGCGCCGACTGTCTTATGGACATACCGTCTCTGCAGCACTATCTATGTGAGGGTCCGACTTAGGCTCGCATTAGGCTGCAGGTACTCGACTCTGATGGTAATTGCTTGTACTATAGGAACTACGAAAGACGAAATACTGAGGAATTGTAGTAATAGAAACATATGTACAAGGAGTACAATGGAATTGTTTTTAATGTGTGCTCTATTCTGACATAAAAAAAGTAAGCATTCGTGTTTGGAAAGGACTTTTATGTTTATGTTTAGGCTAATCCGCTGACCCACAACTAATTGTTGATATGTTTCCAGGAAATCCAATTTCATGAAAACTCCTCAGGTGATATTGCAACTAACACTTAAAGTTTTGCCCGCGTATTGGATTCTGTGACCGAATTATCAGTGCTGCGATAGCCTTTGAAGATTCTCATAGTACGAGAACGCTTTCAACTAAGTACTAACTACTGGAGAGTTGGATTGAAATCCTCCCACTGTGCAGCTTCTCGACTTGCTCGAAATTACCCTGGATTGCAAAGAGAACTTGAATGAAAGACATCAGACATGCTTTTCCAATATTACCATTACTTAATTCTACTTAAGGTGGCACTATAGTCCGCGGTGGGTCTGGACCCCAACCAACGCTATCTGCCTCCTATTTGGCACGCTAAGTTGGTTGCGGTCCTCTTCCACTTGAGTGTGCGGTCTTCCACTACTGCGCTGTCGTTCGGGGGCGTATTCGAAGATTTTTCGGACGAGGGCATTGGTGTTCTTCCGCTCTATGTCACCCCTCAGCTACTTCAGTCGTTGTCGCTATTGCTGTACATTCCATACAGTTTGTCCTTGTATCTCCTTATTCACTCACCGTCCTTTCAGACGGGATCGAAAATCTTTTCTTCTTATAAAAATAAATAAAATAAATCAGCCAGGAGCACCCTCATCCATTTTTGACAGAGTCCATGCCTCTGCACCACATGACAGAACTGGAATTATTAGGGTTTTATATATGATCACTTTTGTTATTCGAGAGAAGGCTTTGCTTAGCCTAAAGAAGCAGCGATTCGCAAGAGGTATTCTTCGTTTTATTTCAGCGCTGCTGTCCTTGTCTGAATTGATAGCGGAGTCTAGGTGACGAGATTGACGTTCTGTCAGAGACGTCGGTTTTGGGTGTCCTTTTTTGTTGACAACATATACTTGGTCTTGCCGTCATTGGCCATAAAACCCATCTTCGCCGCTTCCATCTCAATACTCGCTAAAACGCCACTGACATTATGTCAATATCATCGGCGTATGCGAGTAATTGGACAGACTTTTGAAAGATAATGGCTCTTGTGTTGGCGCGTTGAGTTTTGCACTATTCTTTCGAAAATTATGTTGCAGAAATCGCATGACAGCGCATCACCTTATCTAAATTCTTTTTGACATCAAAGGTCTCTGTGAGTTCTTTCCGTTTTTACGTAATTGTTAGCCTACATCGTTCAGGTGGAAATATTCATTTTGCCTGTCAGCGATATTTGGTTTGTCATCGCCGTTATCCAGTCTTCAGAAATGCTCTTTCCAAATCCTTTGCATAGACTGTGATTCTACTATTATGTTCCCTTGTTCGGCTTTACAGGCATCGGTTCGGAATTTGTGTCCGTTGTATAATTTCTTTACCTTTTGGTCTAACTTCCGAAACTCATTCCTGGAGTAGTATCTCTCAATTTCATTGGCTGCGTGCTTCTCATGCTGCTGAGAAGCCGGTGTTCGACTTTCATCTTCTGCTCGTAGAGCTCGTAAGCAGCTCTAGTCTTTCTATGCAACGCCGCTTTGTATGCCTCTTGCTTAGATGCATTTGATTGCTGGCACTCGTCGTCAAACCAGGGGTTTCGTTGTGGTGGTCGGGTGAAACCCAACACATCAGAGGAGGCATCCCTGATCACTTTTTGGCAGTGTTGTACTGGTCTTCTATACTTGTGCTCTCTTGCGATTATAGCGTCCGACATCAAATTTCTTCGAAGTATTAGCTTGCCGTTGCGATGTTCGGAATATCCGCAATCATTCCTTGGCTACAACAGGGTACAACCCCTTGGAAGGTTCAAACATCCATGTCCAATCTGGCTGACGGCTGATTGATCAGGAGATCTTCAAGTCGCTTTGTGAATATCGAGATGAGGGAATCGCGTGCTAGCTACGGCAATGTTCGCCCAGCTCAAAGTCGATTAGCCTGAATCCGTTATCGGAGGTGGTGCCGTGCAGGCTATACTTTCCGACAGTGCTGCCAAAGATGCCCTCTCTTCCTAGCTTTGCATTAATATCGAAGACAATTTTTATATCATAGCTGGGGCACTGCCCGTTGGTCATGTCCAAAGGTGGCTTTGGGGACGTCATGCGCGTGAGCGCATATAAGGCCAAAATTGGAAAATTGAGAGAGACTGCTTGCCTAAGTCTGCCTCTGACAACAAATCCGCATACAAATTAGCGCTACTATTACCGCCGATAACAATCGCCGAAGTAGATTTTCAGATTCGCAGTTTTTCATCCTCTTTTTCTTCGGCCTATCCTATCGCTTTTCTTGGATGGCGGTATCATCTGATTTGAAGCAGTACAGGGCCTCTGCTACTAGTCTCAGAAATTCTTACCGAACTGAGCACCAAATATTAACGAGTAGCCCGGATAAAGTCGTATTTGTTTGATTTTACTTCACCGTTGATTCCATCATCTGCTGTCGCGTTTATGTCGCTTTGACCCGATGGTTACCATTTGTAGGTTAAACAGGGGTGTGAAGGATATGCCAACACACAGACACTAGGCACCAAAACGGGCCCATCGCGGTCCTTGTGAAACCAATTGAAATTGTCTTCAAATGGCAAAAACCTAAACAATCGCCTTGGTGAAACACACAAATTTCTGGCAAAAGCCAAGAAGGCCTTTGAAGTTTGTGCGTTCTATTTCCTCTAGGTTTTCGAAAAGTATTTCCCTGAAAATTTTCTTCAACTCCGCGATATTGCCTCGCATTCACACAGTATGTGTCTTATGTCCTCAACAGCTGCAGATCACCACAGAATCTGCAGATATCCATATCTGACATTTTGAGTCTCTTTGCGTGATGCCGCAGGAGATAGTGTCCTGTCAGGATTCCTATTACTGTCCTAAGCTTATCCCTGTTTAGTTTTATAAACTACCTAGATCTTGTTCATTTCCGCTTTTTCTTTTCCTTTAATACAGCAGTGTCCTGGCACCCGGCACAGTATTACCCGGTTCTGACTGCATAGTGCCTTGAGCACTGTGCGACAGCCCCTGACTGTCTCAGAGTTGACGTTGGTTGATTCCATTGCCTTGAGTGCGGCCTGGCTATCGATGTAGATAGCGATATCTCTTTCGGATACCGATCTCATCAGCATTAGCTCAGTCACCCTAAGAACAACCAGAATCTCTGATTGGAAGACACTGCTTGCGCGCGGTAGTCTTATAGACACTCTTAGTTCTGGGTCTTTTGAGAAGATACCAAAACCCGTTCCTTCCTCTGTTTTTCAGTCATCTGTGAAAATTGCAATTTCATTTGACCGGATTATTGCATTTTTTCCCAGTCCTCCCTCTTCGGATAAATTATACGGAATGTCGAAGACGACCAGGGAAGAAATTTCATCCGTTAGAATTCGATTGCTTGGCAGTAACTCCGTTAGTACCGTGCCGTGTCCGAAACTACTGCTCTTGAAGTAACCCAGATTAGTGAGTCGTATCGCACTGTTACCAACCAAGTTTTTGGTCTGTAAATCAAGCGGTGTTAGGTGCAAAAAGTTGTCTAATGCTGCCGTATGGGTGGTACGGAGCGCACCTGTAATGGCTATGGAAGCCGTTCTTTGAACCGCCGGTAATTTTCCGTAAATCGTTTCCTTGTTTGTTGCTTTCCACCAAATAGTGCGCCGTATGTAAGTATGGTAAGTATTGCCACCACCGACCGTATACAGCCAATACACCATAGCAGGTTTTAAGCCCCAAATTTTTCCTACTGTTCCATTTGGAGATAAAATAAGCACAATTAATGTGTAGAAACAGTTACAACACTGGGTATCGCCAAGTTGACACCTCTCAGTGCCTACCCTATTTCTACAGCACCCAACCATCACGAGGAATTAACCATACATGTATCTCTTTACTGACAAACTGACTATTGACTTTTATTTTTCCCTGTTATCTTTCAGTTGTTACTGATATTCTTTAGTACAGAACTAAGTAACAAATCTCAACGGTCTTGCGAGATTAACTAAGAGCTCGTATTAATTATTTTGTATATGGATATTTAGTTTCTTACGATATTATGACACACCATTTTCATTACATTTGTTTTAAAAGCATTTTTTTTTTGTTTTTTCAGGTAACTAATCTACATATTATATACGAGTACACTACATAAATCGCATGTAAGTTTTTGGTAAGGTTTTAAGGACATGTTTCATAAGATTGATCCCTTTTTACAAATTTAAATACCTTGCTTGAAGGATCTGCCTTATAGCAGTTTAGGATCTCCACGAATTTTTTGGCTGAGTGGTCTGCTAACTGATCTAAGATTCCACATATAATATATTTGGACATAAATGCCAGTGTCAGTAGCGCCATACGAAGTTATTGTATGATTGCTGCGGTTGGGCCAATCTGAGTTCTTCCTCTACCATCACTACTCCAAAAACCGTGGTATCTGGTTCTGAGGTCCCTTTCAGCCTTGGTCTTTGACTATGTCAAAGTAACCCTGAAAGAGGAACACTAGGCCAAGGGATAAATGCAGGCAACACTGTTGATTCCATCTAGGGAGCTCCTGTGCTGTTTCTTCATCGAAAATTAAGGCCTGGCTAGTAATTTTAGCTTGCATAAGTAAGGTTTCATATGACACTTGCAGTTTCCAGGGGCCACTACAAGAAGGTAAAGCTACTATCACTTAGCCTTATCCACATTTTAGGGGGTCAGTGGTATATTATTTTTGAAAAAATAGGGGCCGATGGTACCACCAGCATGAAGACCACACCAAACTGTGCTTTTGTAAGTGTAATTAAGTCTCATTAGTCTCTTCTGGACTTGCCTCAGAGAAATGACAGTTTTGCTTGTTCACAAACCCATTGCTTCTCAGTCAGCGTATATTCGTCGTTAGCATTGGTCTCATGATCATTGGATGGCTGGATTTTATACCGATATATACCACGATCTTTTCGTCGACATAATGGATGGCCAAAAGCCAAGCTGACAAATGCCGAATTGACAATTCCCGATTTTCCACTTTCACCCACAGCGACTATAGCCTCTTCGCTACCCATATAATATTACGGGATGTTATCGCCTATGTGTTTCACGAATTCAAGGCCGATTTTCAAAATAAGTTCGAACTTGTCCATGCTTCGGTGCCATAAAGTAGGATTTTGATGTCCAAGGTCCATAGTTGTTCGGCATAGAGCCTTGTTCGGATGTTCGTCGCCGTTATACAGTCTACAGAGGAAATTTTTCCATATTCTCAGCACCGACTGTGACTCTAATAGAAGGTTTCCTTCTTCATCTCTACAGATTTCTGTACGGATCTTGTTGCGTTGACACATTCTTTTTACCTGTTGATGAAACTTCCATACGTTGTTTCTGGAGCATAAGCTCTCCAAGTCTTTGATCGCGCGCTTCTTGTGCTCTCTTTTCTTCTTCTGAATAAGCACATGTTCTTCACATCTCTTCTGCTCGTAAGGCTTAAAAACGGCTTTCGTCCTTCGTCGCAGCTCCGCTTTTTAGGATCTCTTTTTGGCTCCGTGAGCTTGCTGGCATTCTTCATCCAACCACGGATTTCTTGGTGGCGGTTGGGTGAAACCCAGCACATCATTTGCGGCGTCTTTGATGGCGCGTTAGCAGTCTTCGGTACTTGATGCTGGCGGCATAGGAGTTGTTGAGATACTTCGAGATACGCGTTCGGCGAGGATACTGGCGGTCTCTTGCGATTGCAGCTTTTCTACGTTATATCTTCTCAGAGTAGTTCTTCCTTGTTATGGCGCTTGGAAAATCCGCATTCATAGCTTGGCTATCCGGAAGGTTCGAAAGTCCAGAATACTGGAGGCATGCTGATCGCAAAATTATCAAGTTGGTTTAGCATTTTATGATACATAGACTGCCGTTCCCCTTTTGTCTATTGAGATGGGAGAACCAAGTGTGATTGCTTGCCAAAGAACATCGAACATAAATACCAAATAACGTCAAAAATTGCTACACCCTTTGAAAGTTATCCCTATTTAAAGATACAATACATAGGTGCTCTCGTTGACCGCTAAGGAAATCGTGATGACGATGTTGCGCATGGAGTTAGAGTCAGATGGCTTAAGTGGTGCGAAAACTGTTTTTCGAACTTAAATGAAGGACTAGAAGGCCTTTTGTCGCCAATTGGCAACATTTTTGTAAGGTCAGGCTCTAAGTCGAAAACCTTTTATAAAACAGCTATTATTGACTACGAAGGCATTCATGGAAGGGAATTGATGTTATGGAAAAAATTGAGAACCGAATCTTCTGCAGTTTTTCACAATCAATCACCGTCTATGACCAAATGCTAAGTCAACCTTGTCAAGTGACCTTTATCTGATTTAGCGCCACTTTGGCAACTTTTAAATTTACGAAATAGGTTTTTAAAGTTGAATGAACCTATATAAATATAACTTTATTTTCGTGGACATCACAATTTCAATACTGCATTGCATGCATAGTTATCATTATAGTAGAATGATATACAATTCCTACACCAAAAATTTTTAAATAAATATTATATTCAATTGGAAGTTTTCTCCTGCATCTTAAACCATTTCATCGATAATTATTTCGGCACAGGATTTGTAAATTGACCAAATTAGTTTGTTCTCTACAAGTTTGATTCCATTTGCCCCAATGTTTGAAACCATCTCGAGCAAAGACTTTTTTCACACAAGTCACATCGTCGGCGATATTATCATCAACAAAATCTGTAAAAAAAAATTGCATTAGTCAGGCCAGTGTTAGCTATACGATTACATGTTGGATATTGACATACTGTCACAGTCAACGTTGCAAATGCCACCTTTTCGTCCTTCCTTACACCATTCTTTGCTGCTTATCTGGAAGGAGAATTTAAGAAAAGTAATTTAGTTAGAGGAAGCTTTTCTCGGTATTTGATTTGCGATAGTAGTACCTGAAAAAGGCCAAAACGCGCGCTACCATTCGGCATCCTTGTGACTTTTGATGTATCTCTGGCGCTTTCGTGCTCAATCATGCAAACCCCTGTAACAAAATCAATTTGGAAAGGAATTTTTGCAGAAGGTCTTCATTTTTGACTTACAATTGGAAAGAAGAGTTCTGTCGAATTTGTATTTTTGAGCTAATTCCTTCACCATCTCACACCGCATGTATTGCTTGGCCTCCGAAACTAAGGCAAACAGAGAGACAAGTGTGATTACTGTGAGTGTAAAGGTTTTCATGTTTCTGGAAAAGATAAGCAAATTCGTTAAATGTCTGCACACACGAATAAATTCTTAGCATATAAACGATTCAGAGGATTAACCAAAATAGTAAAAGTTTACCTCTTACCTTAGCTTTAGCTGATACCCGAAAAACCAGAATCTGAAAACAATACTAATACCTACATATGTTATAAAAGAACCTCTGCGCCGTTCTCTATTAAATTATCAGTGAAGATAGCTATTCTATTCATCCCTTCAATGTACCATCTGGTGGCCATCTAAGGCGCTATCTGAATTCGACGAATATTGTGATTCCTTAAGGTTAAAATGAAGGAATTAAGCAACTTTGAAAGAAAAAGGACTGTTCGCATGGTCGGGGCCGCTATCTGCATAGTGTTCGACTCTTTATTTGACTATCATTTCAACATATGATACATGGACGAATATTAGTCCTTCCTGAGAATTTTTTCGAGATGAAACTAATTGGTCTGACTCAGCTCGTTGCGCGTGGACTATACATGCAATTGTCATCAATGCACATAGTTTATAAGGCGTAATGGTCCTTATAAGGCATCAGATTTAGAGTTTGTGTTTCGAAAATTTTGCAACTAACTTTCGATGACCTCAGACTCATGTCTTACTGAGAGAAATAGCCTCGATTGGAGTCGATATTGTGGAATCTTGACGGCTTTATAACTAGTACATAACTAGACAGCATTAGACTTCATACCTATAACTGCGTTCAGGACCTCTATCAACTGGGAATGCAAGATGGTAGTTCAGTCGACAAATATAGCATTCACGACACCATGCTTGAAAATGATTTTAGGCTATAACACTTAAGAAAGCCCACGGTTTCTCGAACATGATGCTCACCCACTTACTGAATTGCCAATCAAATTATAATGATACGATGAACGAAAGGCATTTCTCTGGTCGTTATTTAATCGTATCATTACCTATTCGTAGTAGGAGGGGAAGGAATTTACCTACCCGATTTCTGGCAGCAATAGAGAGATTTTTTGAGGAACGCTAACGCTTAAAAAGTGAACTTGCAACAAAACTTCAAAACTGTTGCCGATCACAAGCCCATCAACTTCTCGAAAGCCATAAGAACAATCTACACAGCGTCGAAGGCCAGCCTTATCAACACGAATAAGCGGTCAGAAATACCACAACTTATGTGCTGGGTTTTACCCGACCACACGCACAAAATTCCTGGTTTGATTAGAAGTACAAGCAAGCATATGTAGCAAAACAACTCTTATTTGAAACGGCATTGCATAAAAGAACGAGAACGGCGAACATCGGGTTCTCCAACGAAAAAAAGGATGACCATGAGAAGCACACAAGTGATGGGAGATGTTACTCCAGAAAAAAAAATTCTTTGAGTGATTCTCAGTCCCGTTTAAGTTGAGGAACTTTGACTGTTGGCAGATAATAACGAACTCTACAAACTGTACAGCGATGTCAACCTGGTCAAAATTCTCCAAAGCCATTGTTAAGAACCTGATTAGCTCATATCGGTGTGATACGATACTTTACAAAGGACCGGGAATTTTAAGAGATGATTCCACCAACTAAGGATTTTATGACTGCGTATAACATTATCCACAGAGATGAGATGTCACCTATATACGAGTACTCGTATATTGGCATGTGGCGTCTCTCATCCGTTAAACGGCATCAGAGCGAAACTTTACCTGCTGTTTCTCTGGTAAGAGAAGCCAATTAATTTGGCGCCATTTTTCTGGTGTGCTTTAACTGTCAAATTAATATAACAGTTCGATGACTGGTAGGTATTCAACGCATAGATTTCTTATAGTCAAAAAATATTTTCAAAGAGTTCGAATGTCGCGATTCGCAAATGGTGTCCAAGTTGTGGAAATCAAAATGTGATGTCAAACTTTCGACACATGTATATCGAGGTCCTTCAGTCGAAAACTTGAGAGATGGCCGCGTAGGTGTAGCTGAGAATTGAACAGACAATGCAGCGCATTTTCTTGTAAGATTTGACTCTTGATGCCTACAAAATCCAACTGACTCAAAAACTCAAGCCTACAGCAACAAGTGAACTGTGAATTGTCCAACAAAATCATCTTCAGCAATGAAGACCGTTTTCATGCAAAGCTATCACATTTTGGGTAACCAAAATTCACATGTATTTCGTGAGAAGGATATGCATACGACAAGTGTTACTGTTTGGCGTATATATGCAATTTTTACTCGTTAATGCCCAGCAAGTTCAGCGAAGCGGTAAACCTAGTTTTTCGTGCTTCAAATGGATGATATGAAAAAGATACCCATGTGCGTTGGTCTTAAATGTTTGTTAGGTTATATTTCCTAGGAAGGAAAGAGTTCCATAAGCGAGTTGAACGACGACATATCAGAACACGCAATAAGCTGAGTAAACCGATGAGAATTCATAGCGAGACGATTTTTTCGGTTAAAAGCTCGTAGGGATAATTTCGTCAGAGCACTGATGTTAAAAATGGCATAGAACGAGGTGATTCAAGAGACTTGGATATCAATGTTGGAGGACTGGCTTATTGGCGTCACCTTTATTTTATCGCATAGTTCTAAATCCTATTGGCTGGGTATTTTTGTATTTGCTGTAGCGAAGTGCATAGTGTACTGTCTTGACAAGAGATCATAAAAATTAAAAAAAAAGAGTTTGAGATAGAACTAGAAGGCAGCATTTATTTTATGGGCTCCAAACTTGAAATTGTCAAAGGTAATTTAAATTTAACATTCCGAAATGTAATTTCAGAGAGATTCGTCGATCTCTTGCATGCGTTCTCGACAAAGGAACCTGATGCTAAACTCTGCCAAATACCTTAGAAATATAAAGTGCAACTATCTTGCTTTCTTCAGATTGATGTATGCTTCGGTTCCATTTTTCGGTGAGACATGTCATCAAATCAAATGTGCTGCCGGTTACTAACAAATTTTCGTGTCCCGAGATATTTCATGAGTTCACGTTTTATCAGCGTTTCCATAATCTTGGAAGGAAAAGAAAAAGATAAAGAAAAGAGAAAAGAAAATTCGCCGTTTTTTGAGACGGACAAATGCTGCTTTCCATCTACTCGGAAGGGCTTCTAAAGAGTAGAATTTATGAAAAAACTTAGGTGAGATATATTGTACCATCTAGATCAGTGGATTTCCTTATATTGAACCCTGCGAAAGCTGATTCATCCCATAGAAAGTTCGACGCGGTCTAGTAAATTGAGACGTGATACAATCTAGAAGCGTTGGGCTGGCTGTGATATGCACAACAGGCAAATTGGACTTGTCCAAAAAGCTGACAGGTTCAATGTTATAAGTGAGCGATGGGATGGACGATGAGGTGTAGTTTCTAATGCTTTTAACGAAAGACATACAATTTTTATTAACTTTTGAAGCATTTGTAACTCGGCCAGAATATATGGGTCGTCAATTGACTCCCACCACTTGTCATGTCATTTTGTTTTGAACTGGCCATTTGGATTAACTAACTCGCCCCGAACAGTCATCGTTGCAACTTTTTTAATATAAAATAAAATAAAATTTGGTTAGAATTAATATAAAATAAAATAACACAGAGTTTCTTTTCAAACGTCATCTCTAGACTTGATTGATAATTAGTTCTTTAGAAATTGGCTTTCGTCAATCCTCTCAAAACTGTGGTTATTCTCTTTGCGAGAAGGTGAAAGCTGGCTGGTCTGACTCATCTAGTGTTTAAGAGTATCACCAACGGTTTCTCCAATGAAACTAAGTATTTAAGTGTTATTGTGTATAACAAACATCTTTGGACCAGACATGTCACGACGAAAACCTCAGAGGTGCTCTCGGCCTTCTTGCAGTCTAAAATAGCTTTTGGCAAGACATGGAGCTTGCTAGCGAGAAGGGTCCTCTGGATCTACACAGCTGTGAAAGGCCAATTATATCCTATGCATATGTTGGTTTGTTGAACAAGCTCGCACGATTTTACTAGAGTCCGAATTGATATTCATATCTTGAGCTGCATTCTCTGAGTTATCTTCAGTCTAAAGTTAAGTGGTTTTTGGTGGAACTTTGATGACCTTGCCCGAAGGCTGTCTTACGACTTTTGCCTTATGAACATGCTGTCTAATGTAATGACAGGAGTTCTAGCCCTGTTTCTGAAAAAATACAAAATCAGCTTTCGCTGTACCCAGGAATGGCTGCGGTCAGAATTTGAGCCAGGAAAGAAATGCAGTCGAGTCTTCGTGGATTGCTCCAACACCGATTAAGGATGCAGTACTGGTTTCTTTCTGCAGTAGGACAATCTCAGATTTCACTCTTTATTTGCAACACTTGCATCTGTCTTCCAAGCAGAGATATACACAATCCTGATGGCAAAGAACTATATTGTGAAGAATCGGCGGAGGGAGCAAACTTAAAGCCTTGATAAATTCTCTCACGACTTCTAAGCTAGTTTGAGAATGAAAGATTTCACTGAATGCAGTCAGAAGACTGAATTCGCTGAGTTTTGCTAGGGCCCCAGGTCACAATGGGATCACGGGAAATGAAATTATCGATGAGCCTGCAAGGCAAGGTTCAGAGGAGAATTTTTCAGGACACGAACCTACGTTAGGTCTACCTGCGTCATATGAGTATAAATTCATATCACATGAGTCTTCAGGTTACCGGCAGACCAACCGAATCCATCTGGTCAGCGTATTTCCTGCTGTCCTTCAGTAGGAACAACTTGAAGTTGCTTACTGGCGTCGTGGCAGTATGCTTTTGCTAAACACCTATGTGCGCTGAGTAAAGTGAAGCAACATCCTACGATGCTTGTTGTACAATCGGCTCTAATAGTGGATGCTGGTACTTTAAGCACTTTACCACTAAAGCGAATAACTTATCTTACTGCGAAATACTGAGAAATTCAGAACATACAAGGAGTACAGTGGATTAGCTCTTTATCTGAGTCCTCAGTTCCGACAGAATATTCAGTATATTTGTTGCCCCAGTTTTTTGTCAGATTGAAACTCGACATCTTTAATAAAGGCATATCAGTTTGGTATTGTAAGACCGAAAAGACAACTCCCCAACCCTGATAGCTTCTTAGCTCGAGTCGTACCACAGCCATTCTTCTAGTTTGATACTCGTATGAGGGATAAAGGATTCCATTTCAAAGAGAAAAGTGTTTGTCATCATATTATGAGCGGCATCCACGTTGTTATCGTAGAAACACAACGACCAGTTGGAATTGTTTAAGAAGCTGTTAAGCCCGCTCCAATTGCTTTTCTCCTATTACCATGGGCTCTTTCATGAATCTTTTCTGCAACTGTGTTGTCAAAGTACGATAAATGAGCTGATATAACACAGTGATACGGAGAGCCTAAACGAAATGGCACCGTTTACAGTGTCCTAAACAAGAGCGCGTGTAGTTCATTTTCAAGCTGGATTAAGTTGCTTTCCACGCCGAAGTTCCAACACACCATCTTTCAGGTACTTTTCTTTCCGTCATAATGTCGAACCCACCTAGAATTGTGTATATAGAAATCGCCTCCATTAACGATTTCAGTATGAGGATACAGCTTCAATACGTAAAGGGATTAATGGATAGTTTGCTTACGAGGGTAGAATTGTAGCCATACTGAGTTGAATACCAGATTAGAACAGAGACCACAGAGCCATTTAAAAGGCAAACACAAACACCGACGATGTTACCAATATCAAAGCAGAGCTTATAGTTCTATAGCAAGGAGGCAGTTTGGCGAAAAGAACATCTTTGACGAATTGGATCAACCTCAAAACAAATCAACTCTTATTTACTAGGATAATCAAAACTATTTAAAATGTATGTATTAAGAAAAAGAAGGAAAACCTTCGTCAAGGATAATGTGATCACAACTTTGTGGAATTTGCCCAAGAAACGATATGTAAACAGATATGTTGACCAAGTCACAGGCAGCTATTCGGGTTCAAAAATTAAGAGAACTGAAAGAAGCTCTAAGCGAGTGAGAAGCAGTATTCGAAACATCATTCGTTGTCATTGTATTCATTTCAGTGAATGCACCAATCTCTAGGTTGCCATCAACATTCTCAAAATTTCGTATATTTTGGAGAGATTTGTATACATTGCAGCAGGCTATTGTGATATGCAACCAATAATGGTGCTTAAAAGATAGAAGCTTCGAACATGTTGGGTTGAATACGTATTACGATACAACACAACATATGAGCCAAACACATATGCTTGCAGCTCACCCTTTATAAGGTTTCTTGACCTGCAAATAAAGAGTATGTGACTCAATAGAACCACCTTTTGATCAAGCTACGTTTATGTTGGCGATGCATTTATTTCTCATTTAATTTGTTAATTAATTGAAAGCACATTCCACTACAATGCCAACCGCAAGTATGAACGTCACTTCAACTGTGTGTACACATCTGCTAATTGTTTTGTAAATATTTTGTTCCTCTTCATCAAGAGTCTTATCTAAGATAAGTGAGTTTACGGCAATTTAGACTAAATTCAGTCACTATAAGAAGCCAGGAAATGAGTAATATCTAAAAAATTTGTTCACAATAACTATAGATACGTACTAACACCATCACTTTTCGCTTCCTACGTGAATAGTTAATGTAATATATTACCCATCACCCGGTCAACTCCCATGCAAACAACATACATAAACCCCAAGCTCACAGCGATTTCAACAACAATCTTCAAGGTCAACACAGTTACCCCTCCCCATCCCTCCACACAGCACACCAACCAAATTTCAGCAAAAATTGTGAGAAAAACCTCTACGAGTATGACCAAAACCCCCAACAACTTACCAAAAACAAACAAGAGAAAATGTATCTGCACTGGGTATACTCTGCGGTCTGGTGAACTCCAACTACTGCCAGATATGATCGATATTCGTACGAACACCAATCCTTATTGGGGTTTTAAACTGTTTTTCTGTTTTTATTTATTGGCGCCAAATGGTCAGAACTGCCAACCAAAAGTCAAAACTGCACAAGTATCTAATTTGATGCTAAGTCGTCCTATACTGGTGCTGACTAGTGTCGATCATTTGGGGCGATCTTGTCAACAAGATACGGCGAGTACGAGTAGTGCGCGAATTAAGTTACGGTTGGTAGCGTAGTGCACGCTTTTAGACACCGACACTCCGATTACTAAATCCAAATGGGGACTGTTTTAAGCTTTTATTTATTAAAAACAATGTTTACTCATTTACTCTATTGGTGGGTGCTTTTTCTTTCTTTTCTTTTTTTCATGACTGTTTTGTTGGCTGTCTTAAGCGCGGGGTGATTGCGGATTTTTTGAATAATGAACAATAATGAACAAAATGCGAGAATAGAATAAGACAGCGAAGTTAACGAGTTTCTATTACCCGTAGCTGTTGAAATGTTGAGTTAAGAGTGTCAGACTGTCGGTCTATTAATAATCTTTTTTCTAAAGTCTAATATTACGACAGAAACTAAACTCTCTTACGTTCGAGATGAATTGTGTATCAGTTTCGAGTAAAAATAAATGCTACCAACTGATAAGGGGTCGTACTACGTAGCAAATTGTGGGAAATTCCTGGAATATTGAAAGTATTCATACTTCTAGTTATATGAAGACTCTTTAATTGGTTGATTGGTGTGCAACAACCGACTGAGGAATCAATTGTAGCGTTGACTGTTTCATATTTGATGATAGAATTTTAATGATGGAATTCAAAGTAAATTAGGGAATCCCCTAACATTCCCTGTAGATCTTCTGCTATAGGGCTTGGAAAGACTACATGGCCTTGAAGTCCGTCTAAATTTGTTCAGTCTGAACAGAACACTTACTTTAATTTTTACTTCTACTGGAATTCTTAGCTTTTCATGAAAAGTGGCCACATAGCCAGCACCCACCATATCAGAGCCGAGTACATGCAGCCTGATGCGAGAGTAGGTCGGTCATATATAAACCAAGAGCTTCGCGGTATCATCATTATTCTAAAAGCAAGCATTGCAGGGCAATGTGCTAATTATCCCTGCCACACTTCGGAACACATCAAAGGTTTAGTGTCTCTATGGTCGTTTTATCTGCCAGCAAACTTGCAAATTCGTACCATTTGCGGCTGTGCTCATATGATATAAATGTGTCAATGGTAGCCTTAACCAAAGACCTAGGCAGACTTGACGTAGGTTCGGGTCCTGAAAAACTCTACTCTGAGGCTTGTTTAGGAAGTTCATTGGTAATGTCATATCTCGTGATGCCATGATAACTCAAGACCCAAACAAGACTCAGAGTCTTCAGCTTTCCGACTGCGCCCAGAGAAGCTTTTTCAAGTAGCGCCTGTGCTGGCTCTGATTCTGGTCGAAACCATTCTTGGTATTTCGCAGCAGTAGACCATACTTAATTTAAGGATGCTTTGAAAGTGCAGCCCATCATATGAATATCAAGCGGCGGGAGATTCACCTGTGCAACTGAATCGTTCTCTTAAGCCTGGTAAAATTAGAAGCAAAAAGTATTTTTGTAGAAGCTCCTGCCACCAGGCAAATGATGAGTAGTCCGATGTCTCGCCGAAAGCTCCTATACAATGCCAGAAAGCTGGAGGTTTTTGACGTGACAAAGAAATTTCTTAAAAACGATGGCACTCAAATCCTTGACTTCATTGGAGAAACGGATGGTGATGCCTTAGGACTAGATGAATCAGACAACTCAACTTCATCCTTCTCGTGAGGAGAAAATCCTCAGTTTTGAGAGAATTCGTTAAAGGTCCAATTCTACTGCACCAGTCGTCAATTACATCTAGGACTGCCTGTGCTTTAGAGAAGACACTCGCAAATCAATAGGCAACACTACACCTACATTATGTGCATACTCTTATATCCCCAATATCATGCCAAACTCGTACTCCTTCTTATAGAGTGCGTTTTCAAATCTGCACACTATATTCCGCTTTTGGAAAGGGGATGCATGCTCTTCAACATAAATGAAGCCGGAGTCATTGGGCTGAAGTTCATGGCCAGACCTATTTTCCGATTTGCATAATCGGGGCTACCTTTACTGTTCGCTATGGCTTCGGTATGTATGCAAGTGCAAGTAAAAGCAGCTTGACTGGAAACATGTCATATCAGGCGCCATCAAAGGAAACAACAACATATTTGATTTGATGGCATCACCAGAACAAATGGCAGCTATAGTGGGTTGTGTTACTCAGCTGATTTATTGATGAGACAGGAACTAGTTTTGAGCCGCTGATTACCTTGGAAGTGATTCCCAAACATCATACAGAGAGTTCCTGCTTTCGACTTAGTGTAGGTTTCACTCTATGTTCTGGTGCTCGATTTGTCCCTTTGAGGAACAGTCGGCTTCGCAGAGTGTTTCGATTTGTTCACAAAAGTCTTATTAGGAGGAACTTTTCCTCCAGAATAGTCCGAACTGACATGTTTAGGATATCCCTGCTTAGTTGCTGTCAATCGTTGCTAATGGAGAAATTATTTTATGGTAACCGTCATCTAACTTCTGTCGTCTCGTTCAGTGTTTATGTAGGGTTCACCATAACCAGTATATAGAATTGGCAATCATCTTCGTCGTCGTGTCTACTTTCTTCGGAGTGCTTCCAAGTCTCAACAGCTCTCTAACTCTTCTCGACGGTATGATGGATCCTTCACTTACCCCTACTCACTTTAACTTACAATGGCACCATTGTATTCATATGACGCTCGGTGTGATTGCTCCTGGAACGAACTCGAGAAATTTCTTAAGCTTGTAGCATTGATGCCTACGGTGGGGGCGGGGCTTTCTGATTATACCAGAGACTACACGGGTATTAAAGCGGCCAAATCAAACTAGAGACCGTGATATTTTTTCACTGTATGTCAATAAAAAGTTCCTAACTAGCTTGCACTTGCTCCGCCGGTGGCCTCATCCTCTTCAGCTTGATCATTGCCTGGAATGTTATTATTAACTAGTAATGGCACTCATTCATTCAGAATTTCCTGCAGATTCCTATAATCATTGGTCTGGTTATAGCGGATTCCAAAATAGTTTTTTTTTAAACAGCGATGATATAATTTTCAATAATAATTTTTGCGACCTGGGTAAAGACAGATTTTTCGACTTGGAACTGAAACCACATATAGTCTGAAGGAGCGGTTAAGTCTTAAATTTTTGAACCAGCAATGTTCATTTAGGAACCATCGGTATAGAAAGCCATGTTCTCAATTTATTTATTCTTTTATTCATTCAATTCTGGAACTCTGATAAAGAATATCGTGTCAAAGAGCAGCTTTATAATCAGGTGAGGAATTTTTTATAATTTTACAGTATCAGACAACGATAGAGTTTGAAAGCCTTAAGTTGTGAACGACGATAGGTATACCTCTCATCGCCAATAGCTCATTTGGCTAACGAACCGCTGTAATATAAATCCAACGCAATGAATCTGAGCAGGGTTTCCAATCTCGCTATGTGCCTTATCTTTATTTCGCTTCCTATGGTGCTTATCCAGTAATTGATTGCCTCGATTGATTGCGAATTCGGGACCATCGCTCAGCAGTCTATGCAGTTTAACAGCATCGTGAAATGATTCCGCATCTTCTGAGCTTTTCCTCCCATCCTATATTTGCAGAAAATAACACTGGCTTCCATGGGATTTGTGATATTTTATTTTTTCGACGGTGCTAGGCTTTTAGCTAAGATCTCTCTAGTTCTGGGCTTTCTGATATTAGAGCTTTCAATGAAATTTATTTCCCGAAACAATCCCGATGTAACAGACACACCTCTGCCCTCCAGTTGTGAAACCATTTTTAACAAATCTCCACCAGCTGTCCACAGTTGGGTGCTCAAATCTGCTAATTGTTTCAGCTTCTAGTTCAGGATGGTTCTTAATTTTTGCAGTATTATGAAGCCTCAAAGTATGGTATGTGGATATTTTATTTGGAACGAATATCTCTGAGGACATGTCTACGTGCTGTATTGTTACATCCCACTTTCCCGTTGAAATCTCCATCATAATAATAGTGTCACCATTGGGAATTTAGTTGCAAGCAGCATCCGGTTAACGATGATAATTCCCATTCTGATCATCAGTCCAAATTTCCGTCGAACACTGCAGAATGATGTTTTTTCTACTCTACTCTAAAATTTTGCCGTCAATATCCACGGTTTCTACGATGTCGATCACCAGCATTCCACCATATTATATCGATAAGTCCCAATCTTGTGCTGCATGAACGTTTCTTAAATTAAAGAAATCTGGTATTCTGACGACTTCTTTTGGTGAGTCACGCTACCGATTGTTGTCGTAAATCTGTACTTAAGGTATTTTGTTGCGTTTTGCGAAAATCAATTTACCAAAACCAATCCATTTACCGTACTTAGTTTTCTTATATAAAATAATATACAAATATACAGCTCATCATGCATAGCAGAAGTAAAAATACGTATGTATTTCGTGTCTCTAAAAATTATTTCATATCATTTATTCCACAAATAACAACTAAATTAGGTAAATTCTCTGGTTTTCGGCAACTTCGTTCCCAGCCTTTCCAGTGTCGGAAACCTTCCCTTGAATGTATCTTCCTAGCACACGCCACAGAATCTGCAATGTTGTCACTTAGAAGATCTATTGAAATGCAAATACAATTGACAGAATATCATATATATATATGAGTATAGGAAAAGAATACCTTCGCACTTGACATTGCAAATACCTCCTTTCCGGCCTACGGTGCACCAATCTTTGCTACTGATCTAAAAAAACAGTATGAAGACAAACATTTGGGCTTGTATTCTTCGAAAAGAACTTTCTAAAAAAAATACCTGAAATATTCCATAGTTAGAACTGTTATTGGGTTTTCGGGTAACCTTTGATGTATCTCTTCCACTTTCATGTTCGATCATACAGATCCCTTAGAACAAAAATTGATTTTTAAAAATGTAGTGTTGAAAAATGTGTTTTTCGTAACATACAACTGGATAGAAGGGTTTTGTTGAAATTATATTTCTGGATCAGCTCCTTGCATAACTCGCATCGCATGAATTCTTTCGCATTTAAAATTGCCAACCAATTGGTCGACAAAATGATGAGGGTGATCGTGAGGGCTTTCATCTTTTTATCCTCAAAATGAAGTTTTGAAAATATAACCTATAATACGAGTGTTATAGACATATGAACATTCAAAATTGTTGTCCAAAATATAACGGACTACTGATAAAAATATAATGCCTTATGACCGTAAAAAACTTGGTAGAACAGTCGACCAGAATTGGAATATACGAGAATAATACGAGAATCACAGTATTATTGTGCTCAGCGTGCCCTTATAATCAGTTAATACTTTTAACATGGTGAATAATGCATATTGTCTGACACATTAAATAGCAGTGGTAGACCCTGTTCCTGTTAGACTATACCATTTAGGCACTGACCCTGCTACTTTTTAATATTAGAAAACAATTCGAAAAGCAGTCAATAGGGATATGTGTTAAAGCGAGCTCGGGACTATAATAAAGGGTCTTTCAAAAGTCGCGCCTAGATGTTTTTGTTCTGGTGTTTTAAACTTTTATAAAATTATGACTCTTAACAATTATGTGTGGAAAGTAACATCCACCACGAGCACGTCTACAGGCTCTCATATGAACATCAAAATTTTCAAGGACTCGCTCACACATTATCGCATTAAGTTCATCAATTTCGGTCCGAATGTTGTTTTTCAGCTGTGCAATTGTTGTTGCCTTCTCCACATGGACTTTGTTTTCAAAAAATCCCCAACAAAATAATCTGATGGTGTTAAATCGCATGATTTAGGTGGCCAGTTTATGTTACTAGTCAATGTTTGTGTGACTGGTAGTTCCATCCTGTTGTAAACAAAGATCTTCTGTGTCTATTTCTTCAATTTGAGGATAGATGTTGAAAGTTCTTCAGCGGCACTTTGTGTTACAGCAGCAATGTTCTCAATGTTTTTCAATCCTCGACAGAACCAGTTCTTTACATTACGATACGTACTCGTATTTTTGTTTGAATAACTTTAATGCGTTGTTCTAGCGTGTAACTATCCATAGTTAAATTTATACATTTGTACAATTGACTTTTGGAAGACAGTTTGGTTTAAGAGCGAATCATGATACTATTCATTATATTGTACGTCGACATTGATTTCTGGCATTCTTAACTACTTATTTAAGTCGCGCTACAGGTGGAGATGGGCCTCAAACAATAAATCTGGTTGAGGTTACTTGAATGTGCCATCTAAAGTGCGGTCTGTTCGGGCCGTAGTGTTAATATTCATTCGCTCCTAGCCATCTCAGTTAGCCGATACGCATTTTTCTGGTCGATGAATGTGTACAGCTCATGAATTTCGCTGTTATATATCGAAATCGAATTGAAAATCGCTTGATCGAACTCAATCATTCGACCTCAATCGAAACATCGATGGACAAGTGTAACTGAACGTTTGATTTCTGTAAGGTGTTGTGGTAAACAAAATTCCTAACCAGCTCTGAGTTATATAATACTCTGGGGATCTATCAGATTCGACGATGTTGTGCTACCCTTTTTCCTTTTTGCTAACTGCGTATATTTGGGTTGCCCATAGTCACAATTTTTTGCAAACGCATCAGCGAAAGCGTTCTGTTTTCTTCCAATGATATCAATTTCATCTGGGAATGCAATTATGACAGATGCACGGCTTGTGAGTCACTTGACACCGCAAAATTACAACATGACACCTTGTCTAAACTAAACCTGTTTTTGACATTAAACGTCTTAATGATATTGCATCCGAAGTTAACTGAGCAGTTAGCGTTCTGCATCATTATTTTTCACAATCGATTGAGTTTAACAGATATGCCAAATTGGTCTACGTCTGCTTAGCTTATCTCTGCAGATGCTGTCGTATGCGGCCTTGAAATTGACAAAAAGGTGGTGAGTATCAATTTGAACTTCTTGGATTTACTCTATGATTTGCCATCGTCTGCGCACTAACCCGGCAAGCCACTCAGATCGCTGTCATATGTATTCAGGCGTACACACAACGCGGCACATAAGATCTTGTAAATGATACTGATGCCTCTTTAATGGACGCGGTTTAAAGAGTCTCCTATTTTGTGGATCCTTCAAACAATGATAAATTTGACATGCACAATTTCCTTCAACTAAATGCCATAAATAGGTCTTCTGCTCCAGGAGCTTTTAGTCAATTGATATAAATCTATAAATATAGCTCCCTAGTCAATTGATATAAATCTTGGCTTTCGTCACCCAAGCTGAGCGCTTTATTCTGCCTAACACAGAATTTTGGATCATCCTTGTGGTTTAACAATCTTCAGTAGTATCATACATAGTCCTTCCATATCCTCAACACCGATTTTGAATCTAACACTAAATTTCGGATCTCTTTGGCTTGACATGTTTTTTCTACATTTTGGTAAAACTTCCAAACATACAACGGATCAAAAGAACAAATGTACAAATGCTTTGCTGGATGACTTGTGGAGACTGGCAACACCGTATGCTCTTCAATAAGCTGAACATGATGAACATGCTGAAACCTCTGCTATACATGATTTACAATAAGGTTCCCAAAAGTAACTAGAAGTTCGGTGATAAATGTGACAACGGAATTTCCAGCAAAGCCTTTGACATTAAAAATGACCTACCACAGGGGGCGGTAATTTATCCGGTACTGTTTAACACTTACACGAGTAGTCTATTAGGTTCCTTTAATCACACTATAGTGTACGCAGATGGTTTAGTGGCGTAGAGATTAGCTCCAAAAATCTTTCTTTTACAGTGAGACTTTGAAGTTATTAAAAAAACTTATTAATAACTCTTTTTAGAAGCCCTTCGGAGCATACCAGAACTAACTGGCAAAAATATGCATATACAGAACAGACTATCATTGGCGGTGAAAAGTTTACTCGTATCTTGTTGTGGCCAAGCAGGCCTGAGTCCTGATAAGACAACTTTTCACAGTAGTCAACTTTAATCAAGGTAATGGTAACAGGTTTCAGGTTGCCCTGTGTGGTTCAATGTAGCGCGCGTCGTATTCTTATTCGTATATTCGTAGATTCTGAATAAATTTCCAAAAAGGCTTTAGTCGTAAATAGACGCATTGATTAATTTCTTTTCTGTGGATATTCAAGGCTGCACTTTAAAAGTAATCTTTCGTTTACAAAGAAATTCTCACTGACGTCTTTTGACTGTCTTATGGACATAACGTCTGATGGGATAACACCAGAACGCCTGTTGTTGCAAAATAAGTAATCGTTTCGATAAGAACCTAAAGCAGGTGTCAGGAAAGAGTTTCTCAGGACCAGAATCTGAGTTAGATGTGCATGCATCATTGGTTGAGTGTAATACTCCAGATGGCACAACTCTCCAGGATGCCGGCAGATCAAATGAATGCCTTTCAAAGTCTATTAGAGGTCAGCGACTTTCCTACTGTCCCTTTATGCTCCTGCTAAATAACTAAGTGTGCTAGGCATTTCACAACATCCTTCGAAGCTTACTGTGAGAATGATGACGACACCATAGAGCATTTACTCTGTGCTGATGCGGTTGTTTTGGATGTTGGTGCGGTAGGAACTCTTTCATTGAAGCGTTTACTCATTTTAGATTTGGTCATAGATGGCGTTGAATACAATTAACTCAAAAACAGCCGGTGGCATTGGCAATTGCGAAAGCTCGTTTGAAATGTGACAGTTTAAACTTGAATTTGTGTGTGTACACGTGAGTTTTTTTTAAAGTGGTTGTACAGTTATTGGCATTCAAAAGTAAAAATAAATAATAAGAAATATCGCTAAATTTTGCAATACTACTACGACGACCGAGAGAACTTTATCAGAATCCGCGGCGCGGAAATGGTTCACTCTCTTTCGTTTTGGCAGTTTTGATGTCAAAGGTAAGCCGTCATCTGTTAAAGTTCTTACAAAAGTCGATGATGACAGCCATATCAGCACTATGGAACATGACATTGACTACAATAGGAAGCTCGATGAAGCCAGGATAGATAGCCTAGAAGGTGATGCTGTGTGCGTGGTGGGCCTAATCGACCTATAAGAAAAGTGATGTTTTGCATTACGACAACGCCCGCCAAACAGAAGATTTTGATTAATCATCAGAAACTCAGAAATTGCAAAAGCTTGCTTGGGCATTTTGAAGCAGCTACCGAATAGTCCGGACATAGCACCTTCTGCCTGTCACTATTATGGGCATGAGCATCGCTTTTCTATTTCGTTTAATATTTAACATGAAACCTTAAGTTTGCCTCTAACTATTCTCTCAGCTGTAAGACAAGAATTGTAAAAACATTATCAATAAGGTTTTGAGAATAAATAATAAAATAAAAAGTTATCAGGTCATTTAGAAGAATTAGAAGAATAAGTCCTTCGTTGGAGCTCCTAAAAAAGCAGAGTCTGAAAATTTTTTCACCAAATATAATAATTAACCCTTGACTTATGTTAAAAACATATTTCTTGATTCCATTGCTAGTTTTCCTTAGAAAGAAGGAGTCTCTAGAACTGAACTGACGTCTACTAAATCTAGAATCATACAGAGGTAGTACAGATGAGTCGATATATCTCATTTTTTAACGCATTCGACTGTCCTCGAGAAGATCTTTTCTATTACGAAAACTCTATTCCGTATTATAGACAAATAAAAAAAATAAAAATTAGGAATTGACTGTCAGACAGTGGTGCGACAATTCTGTTTCCTTAATTATAGTGCAATCTTTATTTACTACACACAGCAACTCGAATAATTAATCGCACACGAATAGCAGCGATAAGCAACGTAAACACTGATTATGTACGACTATGTATATTTAGGAAAAAAAAAGAAACGCTAATGCAAATTTAAACGATTAAAATCAAATACGTGATTCACCATGTATTGAAACCGGTAGTGAACCACTCGAGAGTAATTTTTTTAAATGATTTTAACATTACTTAACAACTAACTGAAAATATAAACTACATATACTCGTAAGTTAACCACATATTTACTCATGTAAATCTAAGCCCACCACTGAGATACTCGTACTCACAATTTTTTTTTTTTTTTTCTATTTTCACTTGTGGGCGTCTAAATATTTGCTCCAGTTTTGCTATGACAACAGTAAGCGAAAACCCTTTCCTACAGGACACGAACACCTGTTTTGGGTAATAAAATTGTAAGTCGAAGCAATTAGCAGCGATTTGGAGGAAACACTTTAAAGTCTATTAAGTAGGTTTGCGCAACATCGCCACCGGGGAATATGAGTATCTCTCGGGCACAGTCTAATTCTAGAGCTATAGCGGAGGCGAACTCTCTAGAGGGAACACGTTTTGCGAGATTAGCGTACGGAAAACTAACTGCAAGTGGGAAGTAGCTTAAGGTTTTATTTACAGAGTTTCTGAAGGCAATAAGCCTCAGTTTTTTTTATTTTTTACTTTTTCTGCAACTTAAGCGCTTGTTGGATGAAGTGTCTATTAATCGATTCGAGAAATATGTTGTTGTTCTTGTTCACAGAAAATATCTCACGATTATGAGTCTGTCTGTATTCCTCGTAATCGTTTCAAGTTCAAGTGTTGCTTTTTGTTTCTGATAAGCTCAGTTTGGTTTAGCTTCGTTCTAAGCGGTGGGGGGATTTCAATTCTATTTCACAGTTCAAATGTTTACCCATTACAGTAATTATTTCTGCTCTGGGAGAAACGAACGAAAAAGTTATTTGCGATGTTTCGAAATGAATTCCTCTTATAACCTGCTATGTTTGGAGTAGTATCTTATTCTATACATTTGTAGAAAATCATATTTGGCAACCATGCAATTGACTAAAATCTATTTCAAAAACTTTTGAAGTGCTGTAGCATTCAACCATTTACTCATGCCATTTATTATTAAACAACTTTGTGCATCCAAGGCCTTCCATTAGACCTATCCATATTCATATGCCGCTTCTGGTAATATCTTTCCGTAGTGTCTTGCTTTTTTCAAAAGTTATTCTCAAGACCTTGCCCAGCAAATTCACAGATGATCTCATTTTCGCCTCTTCTATTGTTCAACATTTCAAGAACAATTTTGAAAACCAATCTTGGAGCTCCAATGCGATACTACCACGATATTGCACGCCGAAGGACAAAATCTAACCAGTTTTTAATTGCCTGTTTTTACTTCGAACTTCAAGTTCTGAACAATTTGTATGAACAAAATGTATTATAAAACCGAAGTCAATTCTTGGGATCGTATGTGTTGTATTGTGTGTACAGCCGACGAGCATGCATGCGCCGCGCCGTGCAGATGTGTCTGTGGTTTCTGTTTTCAACCCTTATCTTCATACATAAAACAACCATAGTTCACGGAGCTGACTGTTACCCAGTTTATCCGACAGCTCAATTTGCGTTGAAGCTATTCGCATTGGTTCAGTACCCGTAGAAATGCTGGTGTTTATATGAAATTATCCAAAATGAGCGAGAGAAAATTGAGAGAAGTTTAACAAACAGCTGGTTGAACTGACACTTCACACTATTCACTATTTACACTTCTTATTTTTTTCTCTTTCCAAATAGTTCGTTTGCAATCCCACATTTTAAATACACAACTGATTACCTGCCCGATAATGGAAGAATACATTCTTTTTATTTCTTTGCCTATCAATATTTCATTTGCAACACCTTTGCAACTAATACCTGCACAATGATAAAAGAATGATGAGAGCGCGAAAGAGTAAAATGTTTCAATGCGATTTTAAAAGGTTTATACGATATTTCAAAGCGGTTACATATTTTCAATGCGTTTTATAAGCAGGAATGAACGTATGCGTGTTGAATATTTCAATGCGGTTTGAAATGACATTTATTCGAGCGTATTAAACCAATGCGAATTGCTTCAACGCAAATTGAGCTGTCGGATAAACTGGGTATGTGTAGTGTGTAGTTGCTTTACCTCATTCGCCGTCGACTATCGACCGATTTGGATGTTTATTTACGTGACTGAACAATTTTTCTTAGTAAATTTTGTCAGAGGTACATTTTCAGCGATATAATATTTTGCAGTTAATTTTTCGATAGTAATGGGTGACAAGAGATTATCTGGAGTTTCTTGTTCTGTTTGTAGGAAAACTAAAAGGAATTACCCTGACTTGAAAATTTTTAAATGTCCTTCTAGGGAAAAAAATGAAATTTTAACTAATTTGTGGATGAAGACATGTGGTTTTAAAAATGAAGGCAAATACTTTGAAGATCATTTTCGTCCCGAGTTTGTAGAAAAAAAATATCTTAAGGCGGACTTGAGTTGAAACAATTTTTGTCTTACTTAAAAGATATACAAAAATCAGTTAACCTCCCATGAAACTTTTGTTTAAAAGGAATGGAACAAACTATAAACGGGGTCTTATTACTTTATCATGATATAAGCAATGGCCTATATGAGAACGTGGATTATTTACTAACAATAGAATTCATTAACACGTATTGGAAAATTTATTTTCTATTATTCGCATCAAAGGTGGTTACAACAAAAATCCGTCTGTTTACGAATTTAATATTTTGATGTCGAAAATTCTCTCGTCAAATCTTATTAATTTTTCTCCTTTCAGTAACTGCGATGATGATGATGTAGAATTTTTAAACGTACGCTTATCCCCAACTCAAACTACTATTCCAAAAACTTCTTCATTGCTTAAGGATCGTAAGAAAATCGTATGCGATGAAACTCTGTACGAAAAAGTCATTTCTGATATGGAAATCGAAATTAAAATCACATTAGAAACAACAGCAATACGATTTTTTACTGAATATCTTGCTTTTAAAATGCTTTTAAGGAACAAATGTTTAAATTGTTCCAAACTATTTTTAAAAACTGATGAAAAAATAGCATGTCCTCCGGAATTTTTCATCTTTGCAAAAAATTATTCTCAAAGAAGTGACTTTGGAAGTCTGAAGGCACCAACTAATGAATTTTTTAACGTTTGTAAAGGTCACTTCAAAGTATATAATAGAAATATCAGAGAACGTCCACAAGAAAGAAATATAAGAGACACAATGGCCTTGGAATGCATAAGGATAACAAATATCAGAGATCCGAAATGGTTTAATGAAAAAAGTCCTTGATATGAGCATCGCAAGGACCTTCTATACTTTGCTCTCCTCGTTCTATTACGGAAGCATTGTTCGTGGAAGATAAAAAATAACATAGCATCCGAAAATCAAAAAATTCAAATTTTATCTGGAAAAAAAACGTAAAATAACTATTCAATAAACACAACATTAAAGAGAGCGCATTCTGCTTTGACCTTCCTACGGTTCTCAAATATAATCTTGTCAAATTTGATTTAAAATAACTACGATGCGAAAAACGGAAAACTTCTATCCAACAAACAGAACACGCAACTTGATAATAAAAAACAGTTAAAAGTAACATCATGTCTGAGTATGATTCACTCTACGAGTAGTTCGATTGAACTGGGACGTTCGATAGAAAAATGAATGGAACATTGAATGGAAAAATGGTTAGATTTTTTCATTTCATTTTAATTTCATTTCATACCTGTGATACTACCATGATACGTTTTCATCGATTTTAATGAAGAGTTTCTCAGCAATCATGGAAAAGTGGCACAAATACAAAGTTATAGATAAGCCTTGCCTCGGTAACCTTACTAAGCTCGACTCTAAAGTAGAATAGCATGAACTCATAAGTTGAACAAATTCCAATAGTGTGGCCAACAAAATCTTCGAATTGATTCCGGAGAGACACCACAACAAGGGAGGTACCGATGTGCGTTGGTCTTAAATATTTGTAAGTTATAATGACCAGGAAATAAAAATTTCAGCAGGACATTTAATAAGCAAGTTGCACGGCTTAGGAAGGAAACACGATATTTCAAATTATGTCCGGAAGTGGGCTTGAGGGTATACTGATGAACATACGAGTACATAGGACGGAATGTTATTGAGAATTTCATTAGAGCATTGGTGGTGAAAATAACGATGGAACAAGGTGCGACAGGATACATTGCGTTGTTGCTCGATCAATTGACTCACCTATCAGTTTCTATCGCACGGTTTTGAATCTGAACTAGCAAGTGCAACGATTTTTTGGGGCACCTGACCATATATGGGCATTGTACTCCATTTTTGAGCAGATAAATGCCTTTTAAAGATCAGAATGGGTGAAGTGTTTCTTACATGGCATGATGTTTGACAACATCGAATATGTGGTTGCTCCAACGTTTTTCGATTTCGACTACTTGTGGATAATGGCTGGGTCCTTAAATTTCGCTTTAACAACAGCAGGCAGCATTGTGCTTTGAGAGCATTAAATTCCACTCAGTTCAGCACTTATATATGCTGGTAATATCGAAGTTTAATGAGCTTAACATACACTGCCGTTTCCATTCTACAACCGAAGAGCAGGGGCGTAAGTCCCGGGACGAATATAAAAAGCAGAGAGTACTATCGCCAGCAAAGTAGTTTATTGGCTTAGAAGTAGCAAACAATAGATCATTATTTATGAAAATAGGGAAATGTGTCGGAAACAGAAGGGAGCCCTGTGGCACACCAGTGTTTATTTCGTAGATATCACGCTTGAAACCGTCCAAGACAATTTGAATTTAACTTTCTGAAGAATTTTACTATGGATAATTCGAAATAGTCCTTATGCGACTTAATGCTTTCACTTAGTATATAAATACGTTTCACTTAAGTACCAAAAACATGTTTCTTCCCTAAATATCCTGGGCTTAAGTATGTTTTATATGATAACATTTTTCCCTGCTGTTTTCTTGGCTATTATCATATCAGGTTCGGTGATAAAGCTCTAGAGCTGATGAAATGAGTGCTGTTAACGTTAAATTCTCAACGTTACGTCTCAACGCTTCTTTTCACAAATGTACTATCGTTAGGAAGTAAACACTTCACTGCGCATGTCCACATCTATAGATATAAGCCACCTAACCCGGGTCAGACGTCTCAGATCACTCGGATTTGCGACTGCCAAGATACGGACTAGTGCCGTTATTCTATTCTCACCGCGGTATCACATAAATGACGTTATGTGGTTAGCTGCTCTACCACAATCTGATCGCTATTCAACTTTATATCCGTAACCAGATTGTTTACTGGTGGTTAATTTACAGAAACCCCAGCAATTCAACTTTCTACGACTTTGATACGGCGTCTGACTACATTCAAAATATTCGTACGCATTAAAGTCATTATTGCACTATTCCGAGTGGCTTCGAAACTTCATATAGACAATACCCGCAGGACGGAGTTTTTAAATCTTCAGTATGGGAAACAACCTAAGCCAGCTAGTAAATGAGCCTATATACCATCTCATTTAGGCTCTTTGCCACAAACTACATATTTAGAGAAAAAATATATAAAAATCGGTACGGCAACGGAATATTTGTTGGGCGTTGTGATTTCACCACAAACACTCTCATCAAATGAAAATTGCTCAAAAAGACTCGACCTGTTAGGGTTACAGAATTGTCTATTCGTTTTTACAATACCAATCGAACCGAAAATATTCGAAAAGAGTTCAAACGAGGCAAGAATTACTGCAATATTAGACGTCAAGTCTGATGTATATGAAACAAATGCTGGTGTGCCCCAGGGCCCCCTTCTGTGTTTAACACTTTTTTTAATTTTGTCTGCCCCTGATATTCTAACCTATTTCTTGACTGACGATAGTACGTGCACGTGAATGTATGTTGTTATTTAGAGACTGCTAAAAAACCCACCCATTATCAATGAATTACACTTGCATTGCGTTTCATTCTCGGTATGTGTCAATGACAACCTACGTGCGAATTTCCACATATTCGATGTCGCTAAAAATGCTGCTTACATCTAACGATGTAACAAATTATTTTCTCGTCTGATGCGACCTTAATATGTACGAGTACACTGTATTGGGCATTTATCTGCTCAAAAATAGGAGTACAATGTTTCAAAGTACTCACCACTAGATAGGTTTTAAGACCTTGAGTTAATGTATGCCAACATTTGTTAATAGATCTTAGATTGCCGCACATAAGCTCTTGGCTGAAATGTGCAGTGGTGAGGTTTCTTGAATACTAATCTGATAGATCTGGGTTCAAATTGCGCCTCATACACTGAGAAACAGAAAATCAAATTTTCTGGCTCTTTGTTAGTCGGTGGTAGATTTACGGAAGCAGAAAGTTCTGCCTATGAAAAAGTCTTCTATTTCCGTTTTAAGCCGGCAAAAGTCGTGAGACTTGTAACTGCACTGCCTTGCAAAGTTGAAAGGAAGTTTTATATGAAATACAAGAGTTTTTCGGTGGTCTTGCAAGACGACAAGCAGTTGACCGGGACATGTTAAGCGAAAAACCTTTCACCATCATTAAAGCCATCTTCGCCGCATCCGCTTTTTTTCTAATAATGCAAATGTCGTCGGCATATATTGATTTTTGAAATTTTGTGTCTCTGACATGTGTCTCTACATGACAGCGCATCACCTTATTGAAATCATTTTTGGTCATCAAATGCCTCGATAGATGATGTCAGTGCCGACTTTTATGGAGCGAGTGTTATTCACTGTTATCCTGGGCAAACAGTTTGGCAGGACTGCCAAAACTTGAATCGGCTCTAGGCAAGTTCTTTTCAGGTTTCCAACATCAATTTTGGAATATTATTCTACACAAGCACTCCTTTATGGCCTCGACTGAGCACTTTCCCTCTGCGAAAGCGATGTTCGATTGTAGACTTCGTACTCTTTCCAGCGCCAAGGGTTTCAATATGATGTCTGTGAAATCTACCATATCAGTTACCACATACCTAATGGCTTGCTGAAAATGTTACTTTTGCTCTTTAGCGCTTGATTTTTGTAGCACAGAACCTCTCGAAAGGCTTCCGGATGTTCTAGCAGCTACCGTTTGACGTTAGTTTTCTTCTTAGCACTACTCCGGTATTAGTTTTTCACATTGCCTACGAGAAGATAGTTTGAGTTGAAATGTATGGTATCTAGAATATTAGAGCTGCGTCCTGCAGTTTCCTTTTTGGATTTTAAGTTGTTGGAAAATGTGTTCTAGCTATAATGATATTTTGCCTCGCCGCGCCGCCGCGAGCTCGACTTGTTTGAGTCCATTTTCAGAGCTGATGTCGTGAGGGTTATGTTTTTCAACTGCCCAGCGAAGAATGCTTTCATTTCCTAACATGGCACTAGAGTCAAGACTAATTTCACAGCAGCAATATGCCAGCAGCTATAGAAATATAGACGAACTATACACAGCCATGTTTTGTGTTAGTATCCCTACCAAGCTTATACGTCTGTGCAAGATGACGAATGAGAAAGGCAAGGTGTCATGTCAATGGAGAGTTTGCGACTATCATGAAAAACAGCAAGATTTTTGAGGTAGTAAGGGGCTTTAGTTGAGGTACAACCCCGCTATCAACTCAAACAAAGAAACCAGGCGCAGAGATCACGCGAAGAATCAGTCTTGTTAATCGCTGCTTCTTTGGGTTATGAAAGCAATTGAATAGTGAGTAGGTAGTAAAGGCCTCTCTTGAGTAATCAAGAGGACTGAATATAGGACCCTCATATTCATCCCAGCCCTGCTTTATGGCGCATAAGATTTGACACTGATAAGAATGCTCTTGGGCGCTTTGAGAGAAAAGTTATTCAGGTACTTTTCGGTCCCGTTTGCATTAATGGAGAATAAAGGACACGTTTCATCAGTCAAATGTACGGGCTGTAGAGCGATGCCGACCTCGTCAGAAACGATCGGATAACCCGGCTTAAGTGACTAGGCTATCTTGAACACATAGACATGGCCGTGGCTCAAGTGGTAGTGTGTTGGCTTCCAAATCGGAAGGTTCGGTGTTCGAATCCGAGTCCAATTACACTAATAATTTAGTCTCCCCATTAAATGTTGGATGCCACCCATGGAGCGAAATAACCACTGAACCCAAAAATCTTTCTTTCTCTCTCTGTCCCATTTTCCTAAGAACTTAACACGTGCTCAGGCATTTTAAGTGTATTAATACCCACTTGAGTGTTAAGTTCTTTAAAAAAAAAAAAAAAAAACAACAGTGCCTTAGTCAAGAAAGTTTTCGTCTCTAACCTAGAGTAACAACGCATTAGAGAACTACTTCCTCTTGGGTGCCGCACACCCTGGTATAATAGAAGGGGACCTCAGCCAACTTCGTGTGTGTAACTGTAGGTAGCTGGCAAAAGACAACTCTAGCATGATACCTGATACATTGATCCACCCCAGACTATAACACCATCTAAGTAAGTAAGTAAGGTGACTGTTAAAGGCTCAAACATTCCCGTGCCTAGCCGCAAGTCATTGTCCATTTTTCGGTTGTTGGGGTCCATCTATATCCGAGGCTATGTGCAGCTTCACAACATACAGTGTTTGACATGTTCGGGCAGTTTACTCGACGACGTTACCCACCTGGAAGGCCAGAGCCTTTAGAACATACCGGTCTTAACCGGTAGTGAGTAACCAGTAATACTTCGTAAATCGGAGATACAAGGAGGCGCAAAATTAATCACTCTATCGGAAGATGGTATAATTTTTGCAAATGGCGTCGAACGTCAATCATATTTGACATTTGTGAACATACAATCATATTGGAGCGCTGCAGTATACAAACAGATAAGCAATGGAGTGCTATACTCCGCAAGAGCGTAGAATAATTGTGTCGATGTTTTTGACCATGTCGGGGGTGCAAGCGCAGAGTGAATTTCGACGTCGATTTCCTAATCGTGTCGCGCCAACTGGGCAAACATCCCGGCGCTTAGCTACTCGACTCGAACAGAGTGGATCCACAGGAGACCATGCAGGGCGTAGCCGCCACCGGACTGGTCGTTCGGCCGAGAATATCGCGGCTGTGGCTGCCGATGTCGGACGATGAAACATCAACCAGACTAAGGCCCAGGCAATTGGGCATCACCAGACGGACCCTACAGCGAATTTTAGTGAATGACTTACACATGTTTCCGTACAAAGTGCAAACAGTGCATCAGTTAATGCCTCCTGACCGTCAATCGCGTGTGAATTACTGTAAAGCCATCCTCAATCTCAACAACGAGCCACGTGGCGCGTCTGCACTTACGCGGTTACGTCAATAAGCAAAATCTTCGTTTCTGGGGCACTGAAAATCCACGTGTGATGCACGAAGAGCCATTACATCCACTCAAAGCCGCTGTGTGGTGCGGCGTTCACGCGGGAGGAGTGTTTGGGCCGTCTTTTTTTGAGGAAGCCATCGGCAATACGGTCCTTGTTACTGGCGAACGCTACAGGGCCATGATAAAAGACTTCTTACTGCCGGAATTGAATGAGCTGGGCTTGGTGAACATGTGGTTTCAACAAGACGGTGCAACCGCACACACAACACGAGCCACAATGGATATTGTGAAAGAAGCGATTCCTGGTCGCTTAATCTCCCGTTTTGGCCATTTGGCATGGCCAGCAATATCAAACGGGCACAAATGTGTATCAACACTGACGGCAGCCACTTGGCGGATATCATCTTTTCCACTTAACATAAATAATTAGATTACAACAACAAATAAATAGATCAGTGCTACTAATGGAATTGGATTGGAATTTCAAATATAATGTCTTACCGTGCTGAAACAGTCAGTGTCAGGCAGTCACATTAAATTGGCTCACTCCCTGTCAGATGGCAGACCGGCATATTTGGTGGCATGTTGGTGGATGTGGTACTCGTATAATAACAGGTAAAAAGACAAAATCACCATCCCGCAGCACATTCTTAAGCGATTCTCTACTGATGGCGTAGCTCGGAGTTTTCAATTTTCACTTTGCCTTGAAGATTTAAAGAATCACTTTGATACATATCGTTTTTGCCTTTAGGAAGTGTCGGAAAATTAACATATCCGACATCCTAGTACTTATAGGATCACTATGTTCCTAACTTAAGACACCAGCTGGTGAATAAACCAGTTTAAGTGTCAGAAAACCCGTTAAAAAGATTTCAATTTTTATTTATTCCATAAGTGCATCATTGTAAACATGTTCCTTAATAATTCTTGCAATAAATCTTACATCTAAAAAAAAGCAAAGAAAGAGAAGGAAATAATTAATAATTTACGTAAGATGTCTATCTCAATACGAATATGCGTATATAGGTATTTTTGGTATATTATACAGTAGCACTAGACCTAAACACACACATGAGTAGGTACTATCTTATCACGATTGCATTTCGCCAACTTAATTAACAATCTCAGTTACATAAAAATTATTTTAAAAAAAAATATACATATACATATATTAAAAAATAAAAATTATAACAATTTGCGTTTCCTTATAGTAAATTTTGTAAATTTCCAATTTAGTCTCATGAATTTCATTGTCCCTAATTACTTTGTTGATTTGTATCTTTGTTTTCACCCTAAACTCTGTCTAAATACTAAATTTGGTTCCGATAATCATCACTCATGTCATAGGCGAGGTTATGGAAATATCTTTTGTTGTTGATTTTCGTTTTGATGCTCTTCTTTTTTGGTTTTTTTCTTTTGAATGGTGTTCCTATGTGGTTTTCTATTTAACATCTTGAGATGTCGGGAAGACTTCGCCCACGACATTTGCTCACCCAACCGGGCCAAGCCTGAAAGCCATGTCGATTGAAGATCTGTTTAGCACATCTAGAGTCATCCAGAATGTCATCGTTGAGAAAATCTTAAATGTAAAATTGAAAAAAAAAATAAAAAAAATCGTTAGATTGTGGGTTGAAGCAGAATTTGATTTCAAATCAGTGGGTCGCCCACTTCTACTTTTTTTTTTCTGTTTTTGTTTTTTTGAATTTGATTGACGCCACCTACCTTCACATTTCATGTTGCAAATGCCACCTTTACGACCCTTTCGGCACCAGTTTTTGCTATTAACCTGGAATGAAGTAGACAGATAGTCAGATATTTACAATACATACAATAAAAAAAAATAACAGCCTTCATTGATCAATTACCTGAAAGAGTCCATAACTAACGCTGGTGTTGGGTTGCTGCATGACTTTTGAAGTACTACGACCGCTTTCATGCTCAATCAGGCAGACCCCTTAATTTAGAATACAATATTGATAGCTTATGACTTATTGATAAACATATATTGTAGAAGTGGAATGCACTTACAATTTGATAGGTAACTACGCGGAAAGTCATGTCGGACCAGTTCCTTAGCCAACTGACATCTTGTAAAAATACGTCCGTCCACTTGCCAACTGCCTAGATATACCAGGAAGACTATTGCAGAAATGGCGATGATTTGTTTTGAACACGACATTGAAAGTTGAGTTAGCTCTGTTGGTGGTATCTTTAATTGAAACATTTACATAATGATTTAATCTGTTTAATTGAATGATACGATTGATTTTTTAGTTAACTAAATCTTAAACTAACTAATTTAGTTGTTTAATTTTTTTTTAAATTCAATTGTCAATTTTTCAGAAGCAATAACACTGTGTGACTTATTTGTGCAACTTTATTTACCTTTATTGAATGATTGACGATTGAAAACGAAAGGAAGGGTAGCAACTATGTTGAATCGTAGTTAATGATTAGTTGTTAATCTACAAGCACAATTATGCATAAAACAAACGAAAGACAATAATATTTTTGAAGTTCTTAAGTGATTGGTCTCACTTTGAATTAAAACTAATTCAATTACAAGTTATTTGCGTTAGATGGTTACTAAGTTCTTAGTTGTGATTGCAACTAACGTTCTACTGATGCAATTAGGCAATTGTTATTAGGAAGCCATTGCCTAGGATATAGACGTTAGAAGAGTTAAGCCCAATTTATACATCAAGTTTCCGCTCCTCACAGATTAAGCAAGCCGGCTTTCATAAAGTTTGTCCTAGTATTTTCAGAGGTAAAAGATGCAGTTTCCTAAAAGAAAGCGTTTTATCGTCTTTTTTGATGAAACTAACAATTTGTGTTTCATCCCGGATAATGAACTTCACTGCACTGAACATGTCACGTCAAAAAATTCCAAAGGCACTGTCGGCTAAAGAGAGAACTTTCTACATCACCAAGATACTTGTGTTTCTTGGATCTACACGGCTGTGATAAGACTGCTCCGAAATTATGTTAGGCAAAATCAGAACAAGGAAGGGAACGTAGACGGTTTCAAAACCGATTTAGGATGCTGCGCAGCAGGACGACAACATTCAACTTCATTTTTGTTAGGAAGGCTTGGGTCCGTCTTCCATGCGTGGAAGGTGTGAAATATGTTAGGCAAGTCTCAGAGAAAGTTTATTGACTGCCGTCTCGGGATATTTGGGTTTCTTGAAAGCATTCCAGCAGATGGCGTATGCTTCTCAACAGCTCTAAGAGGTCGGCTATATACTGTTTTCTGGCGTCATCATAAGCTAACGACTTTTCAGCTTAGTGGTATATTGGTATATCTGAAACCCAAACCAAAATCAAAGTGAAATATCGGCCAGCCCTTCTTAGCTAGGCCGCTTATAAATTGCATGTATTACTTAGTTACTTAAGGTGGTCACTCAACCACCTTAGTCATTGGACCTTCACTCTTCTGTCTAAGTCGTTGTCTCTGTACGTAGAGTTCGTCGTTGTATCTACTCCTCCACTCATCGTCTACGCAGACAGGACCGAAAATCACCCGAAGAATTAAAAACATCTAAGAGTACCCTCTTCCATTTTTCATAAATACAATACCTCTGCACCATAGAGCATAACTGGTACTATTAAAGTCTTACATAGGTTCACTTTTGTTGTTCGATAGAGGGCCTTGCTAGTCAATTGCCGTGTTAGCCCAAAGAAGCAGCGATTGGCAGCAGTGTTATTCGTCGTTTGATCTCAGCGCTGGGGTCTTTGTGTGGATTAATAGCGGAGCCTAGATAGACAAAGTTCTTAACTACCTCACTGTTATATCTGTCGAGGGTGACATTCTGTCCGAGACGTCGATGCCCTTGTCCTTTCTTGTTGACAGGAGGTACTTGGTCTTGCACTGACCGTTAAACCCATATTTGTTGCTTCGGTCTCAATACTCGCTTTCTTCTGATTATGTCAATATCATCGGTGTATGCGAGTGATTGGACGTACTTTTGAAAGACTGTTGGCGCGTGAGTTTTGCACTATTCCTTCAAAAATGATGTTACATAATTCGCATGACAGCTCATCGCCTTGTCTAAATCCTTATTTGATATCAAAGGTCTCGGTGAGTTCTTGACCGACTTTGATCGAGCAGCGTGCATTCTCCATCGTCATCCTGCGCAAACGGACGAGTTTGGCAGAGACAAAAAAACTAGACATTGCTCTGTATAGCTCGTCTGTTGGAATTGTTGGTCTACATCGCCCATCGACGATGAAAAGTTCGTTCTACATAATAGCGGTATTTATTTCGTCATCGCCGTTATATAGTCTACAGAAATTCTCTTTCCAAATCCTCAGCATCGACTGCGATTCTACTACGATGTTCCCTTATTCGTCTCTACTGGCTACGGTTCTGTGTTTATATCCGTGGTACGTGTTTTTACCTTGTAGTAAGACTTCTTCGGAATCTCTGGAGTAACATCTCTCAATTTCCTCGACTGCGCACTTCTTATGCTCCTTCTTTATCCTCCTGAAAAGTCGGTGTCCGCCTTTCCTCTTCTGCTCGTAGAGCTCGTGAGCAGCTCTAGTCCTTCTATGCAGCGCCGCTTTGTATGCATCTGCATGTGGTTGCCAGCACTCATCGTTAAATCATCTCTGCTGGCCATTTGGCAATGTTATCACTTGTCTTCGATACTTAATGCCAGCGACATAGGACCTCTTAAGAGATTAAGGTAGACTCCATCGGAAAAGAATTTGACGATCTCTTGCGATTTTAGCCATCCGACGTAGAATTTTCTCACAGTATTAGCTCGCCTTTGCGATGTTCTCAATCGCACCTTGGCTACAACAAGGTACTGGTCCGAATCGATGTTGGCCCCTTGGAAGATTCCGGCATTCATAATACTGGAGGAGTGCCTTGCGTGGATCGCAATGTTGTCAATGTGATTGGCGGTTGATTGGTCAGTAGTTCTCCAAGTCCCCTTGTGAATATCGGGAAGTAGGAATCGCGTGCTAGCTACGACAATTTTTCGCGCAACCGCAAAGTCGATTAGCCTGAATCCGTTATCGGAGGTGGTGCCGTGCAGACTATATAGATGCCCTTCTTCCTAGCTTTGCATTAAAATCGAAGACAATTTGAATGTCATAGCTGGAGCACTGCTCGTAGATCTTGTCCAAGAGCTTGTTGAAGCTATCTTTGGTGTCGTCATATTTCTCCTCTGTGAGGACATGCGAACATATAAGGCAAATTGGCAAAATTTAACCTTCATGTGGATTATTACGAGACGCTCGTTAATATGTCGGATACTCAAGACTTCTTGCCTAAGTCTGTCTCTAACAACAAAGCCGCATTTAAATAGGGGCTACTTTTACCCTCGATAGCAATCGCCGTAGTAGATGTCGCAGTTTTTCATCCTCTTTTTGTACGACCTATCCCATGGATAGGTTGGATGGTGGTAATATCTGCTTTGCAGTAGTCCATGGCCTCCGTTAGTTGTTTGGCTGCACGTGGCATATTAAGGGAGATAACATTCCACATGCAGATCCGAAGTTTGCAGGTGTTTCCAGCACGTGTCATTAATGATCAACTTATAACTATGACGTCTTGCGCGTACATATGTACTCGTAAGTGTATTTGAAACTAAAGTTGCGGGATTCAAAACTGCAGGTGCTTTTGAATATCTTTTTTTAGATGTGTTGATGTGTTCACAGTGTTGTTCATTGTTTGTTCACTTCAATTCTCGAACCAACTTCACTTTTGCCCGCATATAGATCAACGTTTTTGTGAACAATACGATAAAGGTTAGCTTTATTTATATACTAATATAAATACACGCAGTTGATGGAACCGCTCTGAAAAGAACATGTTCTAGTTTTCTACAATGTTTTGATCACGTCAACAATTTTCAGATGAAATGGTTTCATGTTATTAAGACTACAGTCCTGTCTCATCCACCCAATCAATTGACTTAGATTAGGTTAACGGTTGCTATACTATAGAAACAACTTTCGAACATTCAGGAGACTAGACCTGTCAACAAAGATAGTGATCAATGGGCCAGGAATCTTTTCCTCTTTTTTCCAACTGTTGTAAATGATGGTGCAGAGTTCCCATACTCAGAGTCCAACTCATTTTTGATTTGCGTAAGCGAATTGCCTTTCAAAAACAAGAATTTAATAACCGCTGGATAGTCAATTTTTTCCATTTTCACAAAAAACACTCACATCGACTCACTCAAACGACTGTCAACTAAAAACTGCGCTTCCAAAATGACTGAAACTTCGGTAAGTAACTATCAAAAGATGCACAACTAGCATTCACTAGCTTTTATTGACGAGTGCCGCCATCTATACGTTGCGGTCGGAAACTTTTCAGACAACCTTCGTATGATAGTATCAACAGCAAAAAGTTAGCTGCCGCTCTTTTTATTGATTTAGCTAAAGCTTTTGATGCTGTCGATCATACCATCTTGACAAATAAATTAAACAAAGCTGGATTCAGAGGGTTTATACTTAGTTGGTTTGAATCCTATCTCATGAATAGGAAATAAATAGTTCGAATAGAAGACAAATTTAGTGAGTACTATGAAACAGCAATTGGTGCTCCACAGGGATCAGTTTTGGGACCAATATATTCTAGCAACTCTCTCCTAAATCTGACAGCTGAGATCAGCCATGACCTAGACACTAGTTCCGCTTGCATAAACTAGTTATACGTGAAAATACAAAAATCATGTTTTTTAATATGCCTGCTTTGAACTTACAACTTCCGGTTTTCACTTTGTAAGTTCTGACACCTGCTGTGAATCTCATTCTAAAACTACATTTAATAGTACTAAAAGTTGCTCAACAAATTGTTTTGTAATAGGTAATTAACAGGTATTTAAGTACCTGGGAGTTGAAATCGACAGTAAACTCAACAACCAAAATTCTTTACCATTTGAGAATATTTTGCACGAGAAAACTTTTAGTAACGAGATATTACGGCCTGGTCCAATCCAAATTGCAGTATGGGTTAACTTGTTGGGGCGGAACACACAAAAACAAAACACAACCTTTGCTGATACTTCAAAAACATTTGCTTAGAATCATCTTTAAAAAAAAGGCGATATGAACACAGTTTTCCATTCTTTTTTAATTCCTTTATACTACCTCTAAAGCATCTTTACTTATATAAAGTTTTAAAAATATTTTTCTTAAGAAGTGGATACTCATTAAATCATGATCCGAACCCTTATGATCTTCGTAGCTCGGCTATGAATCTTGCTTCTATCCCTCCCCACAATACGCGTCTCTTCTTAAGTTTTTACTCTTCTGTTGCTCATCGTATTTTCCATAAACTACCAATATCTTTTCATTTACCAAAAGGGTCAAAAAGTGGCTGTTTCATTATGACTATACTGTGACAGATATTCTATTTAAGTTAATTATTTAGTGGCAGATATTTATCATTAAACCTTTAACATGAATTGAATCTCACCGCACAACTGTATTTTAATTTAATTAAAAACTAATTATGATTTTTCCTTTTTTTTTTATTTTAACTAACTCGATACATTTGACACTAGTTCCATTAACTATAGAATGTATCTAACCGTTCATTCTCTGATGAAAAACATTTAAAAATTGAATTGCAGTATTTCTAGTTGACTTTTAATTCTTTTAATGTTACTTCTTGCTTGATTTCGCATATTGAAATTTTGTTACATAGTACTACTTATTAAAATTAAGAAAATTATAATCAATGGTGTATTAACTCCCATTGTTATTGAATGAATGATAATAAAAAAAAGAGTTAAGGAAATGTTTCTTAACTTTAAAAACGTTGACTGTAATATGAGCATAACAGTACAGCACCTCCATAGTCATATGTTATAGATCAGTTTCGGCATAACCTAGGAGATCTTAGAGAAGGAAAACGCTTCCATCAAGATATAAAAACAATGGAGAACAGGTATCAAGGAATATGGGACGTTCATATGATGGCAGACTATTTCTGGGGAATTATGCAGGATTGCCCCAGACAACTTCACTCTAGAAAATCCCTTAAAAAAACTATTTCTTCATGTATAATATTAAAAGCCGTATTTTTTAAAAATCTAAAAATCTCATAAATTAGAGCTGATAGAAAAAAACACCTTATTAGATATACTTAAAAACAGGTATTAAATCCTAGGCACCAAAATGTGTAGGGCACTGTAATCTTTTCTTAATTATACGAGTACCAATGTAGTCCAAAATGAACTCGAAATGTGCAGCTAGACATTTTAGTGTGGCTAACTGGTTGAAACTTTCATATACAAGAAGTAGTTAGGTGTCCTTCGTACAATGCTTTTATATAGGATACTGAGCAGTTATACTAAATGCACCCTTTGAACGTCATTAAATGATTTGCGTAGGAATATTGTTTCTTGGTAACACGTCCAATTCGCCATTCCATTAGATGATTTCTATAATAAATTGGTATAAGAACTGTCGAACAATAAGACAAGAAGAATGTATCTTTGCCCCAGATATGATTTGATTTGTTTCTTCAAAAAAATTGTTGTTCTCGTATCAATATTTGATGAAAGGATAGATCAACAAATCTAAAAAAAGTTTATAAACATTTGTAGCTCATAAACCGTTTTTTTTTTCCTTTTAATCGAACCGATCCATTCGACGGTGTTTTCGTTTCTATTGTCACGTCAATAAAGCATGCTTTTGAAATACTAATTAGTCAAGACTATTAAGCTATAAATAGCAAGTGCAACTCTTTTGTATGCTAGACATGGTGTCAATTTGACAAATGAATACTACTGCAGCATTAATTATTGTTAAGCCATTTATGATTTTTTTTTTAACAAAAAACTAACCGTTCGACTACATTATAAGAATTCAAAAATTACTTTTACAACCCTAGTGGATGCAACCACATTTGCTTAAGTTTAAATAAATTCTTTATGAAATGAAAGGAATTTTATCTAAATAAACAAAATTATTGTATATTACCTCGACTGATAATTAACTTTGCAGACAAAATTACGAATAGAGCGCCACTAAATTGTCACTTCAAATCAACAAAAAAATCACACATTTGCTTATTAAGACTGATCACTGAGACTGACTGGCAAAAGATTATCTTGGGAACAATTCACTGAGATGTATGTGATCTGAGCGACTTCTTTGCGGCAAGATACTTTGCAATAGACTAATTGCAAAAAATAGCAACGCGGGCCTTTTAAAGACTCGGCTCGATGCCTTGTTTAGACACAACGTCTATAGTTATAGTGTTACAGAATTTTTTTTTATCATCTCAGATGTATCGGTGCCCAGTATGTGGATATGTAGTACCATCATCGCATGTCTCGTCCCTCAATCCGCATGGTTTTGTTCAATTATCTTAAGATGTATTCAGGATTAGAAGCTTAACGATGTCAAGAAACATATATTTTTGGCACTTTGACCCTCAGACGTGGTAAAGATTCATCCAGCTAGAGAAGTATTTCGGTAGTGGAATAGTAAAGTGGCACTTAAAATATTAAGATAGATTGGATGTGGCTTTTCTTTTGTGAACTGCACTTTTCAACCTTGGGCGGGTTGATTTACGTCTGCAAGGTCATATCTTATTGATTGCTGCAATCAACATTCGAATTAATAATGCTGACTGGCAAGGAATAGTGCGATATCCATCTTTTTTAGTTCATGCATAATATGTACAATATGTATCGACTGGGAAAATCCAGGTACAGATAGATTCAATCTTTGCTTCCACCTATTAAAATCGAAGGCTGCTCAACTTCAAATCATCGGTTTTGCTGTTTTAAGGAGTCAACTGAAATATCGATTTAATAAACCTTCCTCTTCGTCGTGGTCTGTTTTTCATCTGTGTTTTCAAAAAAAAAAAAAAACAAAGTGTATCCTAGGCGATCCTCCCATTTAATTACGATGACATTGGACCTTTTGCGTTTCATTCGGGTATTGCTGTCCACCTTTCTTTTGTTTGATTTTGTTGCTTTTATTTTCGATATGCTGGCCATTTAGGATAACTCAGATTTCTCGCTATTCCTATTTCGGTGTGCTCTTTTTACGGAGTGGGCTTTAGTTGAAGGCCTGACCTCTGTATATCGGTCGTGTGCTTCGGTTTCCTCTTGAGGTTTTGAGCGCTTTTAGCCACGAATATTTTTGAGAGGTATCAATTTTTTCTATGATCTCCTTTAGACTAAACCAAATATCATCTCGACTGTTGGCGATCCCATGACTCATTTAGATGGCAATTTTTCTCGCTATTTCTTTTATTCATGAGTGCCATGTATGTTGTTGGCGTCGTAATATCTTTTGAACCACCAAAAAAGGGGAGTTTCTCCTGATTAGTAGCGGCGAAATATTTTAGCGAACAGCAGGTGGTTGCAGCTAGAATGCTATTTAGTAGGATTTTATTCCTGCCTATATAGGTAATAAGCTGCTATAACCTCCAGCGCTTTTAGAAATCTGTTAACATCAATATTTGTTGCGGTTTCATGTTTGAATTGTTATATGTGTACCTAAGAGTATGTATGTAGCCGCAGCTAGAAACAGAATCATCGAGATCAAGGTCTTCAAAGGCGCAAATGAGTCAGACTGAAAACATATAGACGATCTGATGTCAAAATCAGAGGTTGCTGGTTTGGAGCTCAGATCCCACGTAACCTGATCAGAAATACTTAGCTCACAATCAGCTCTTATCACTGAACTTTCAAGTGAGGTGAGTAACAAAGCACGCCGTAGCTAGTATACTCGTATGTTATCGGTTATGGCGACGGATGAGCCCATCAACCACACTGTTGTGCTTCCTTTGGTGGCTTTAAGCCACTTGGTACCGATGGCATATATCCAGCTATGCTATAAAAACGTATGGCAACTCTTAAGAGTATCCTCACCACTACCTTGGCACTGGCATGCTAAACGAACTCCTGGCGAACAGTAAGAGTAGTCTTTATATTGAAAATCGGAAAATTTGACTACACGTTTGCCAAGGGCTTCAGGCCAATTCGTCTGAATTCTATTAGATCGAAGATGGTCGACCTTCATGTGGGCAAAATTCTTTCGCGAATGCCTGCTCTGTCCAAGATGCCATATGCCTACCTACAAACACGGAATATCCTGCGAATTTGTTTATTAAAATCTGATGGCCATAATGAAGGGCTACTCTATAAGAAGGAAATGTGCTACTCTATAAGAAGGGCATTTTTATCGACATTGAGGGTGCTTTCCGCTGCAAAACTTTTAACGGCATATATAACACGACATAGACAAATCAGTCACTTTATGGATAAGAGCAGTTCTAGTGAATAGGACCCTGATTACTGATTTTGATGCTGACTGCGTGATACCGGGGGTAAACAGGTATTACGTGCAAGGCGGCATACTCCCTTCAATGTTTCCAATATCATCGCTCAAGCACATGTACATTATATAGCTGCACTGTCTGTCAGATTATGCAAGGCGACTGTCTGCTCTAAAGCTCAGGCATCTATCATAGAAAGAGGAGTAAGCGTTTCATTGATAAATTACCTCCAGTACCAATACCCACCAGCGCCGAGTACTTAAAGCTTAATAGTGAGAAAGTTCGCCGCTTCATCAATCTCACTGTTAGCGTTGTTATATGTTGTGCCGCTTAGTGCCAGTATTTCGTTACAACGCGAGTATGTAGGCTGCAGTCTTTCTTACGAGTATAAAAGTCCTTGATCTCTTAGATATATTCGTATTTGTATTCGTTTGGTCTACGGGCGTCCTGGGGAGCCATGCCGTCTGCAGTTATGACCACATGCTGTGAATAGAAGCCTTCCAATTTAGTGGGGCCTAACTCCCCCATTTATTTGGCTTAATCTAACTTAAAAAAAAAAACTAACAAAAATTAAGGGCTAGGAACTCAGCGAATGGAACGACAAGTGCTCAAGTTAAAATCAAAAACGGGGAAGTTTGAGTTGACCTTACGGATCATGCGAGAGATTGATCCGTTGGAACCATAAAAGGTCCGATGGGGTGGAATATAGAAGAGACGAGGACATCGTGAATTATGCGAGTTAGTATTGAAGTAAATATAATTGTAAAGAGAGGCGATGACGCAGAAAGGCCTAATGAAAGTTCGGAAACTTTAACCTCCACTCTGGGCCTTGCCTTGCAAGGTTATTGGCTATCTTGTTTTCCATGATCCTATTGTAACCTGCGATCCAAACAATCCTCTTGAAACTGTATCTGTTTTCCTTACGAGAATGTAACATCTAGTGCTAAAAGGCATCACTATCCGCTTTTCTATCGAAGAAAAGTATTTGGGCGTTTTCCGAAAAAACAAACAGCGCTGTCGGCATTCTAGCAGTGTAAAAAAGCTTTCGGCAAGACAGTGGTTTTTATTTAAAGGACTTTTAGGCCTATATTGGTATGACAAGATCAGTTTTAACCTATGCGCCGTTTGCCTGGTGTAACAAGCTTTCACGAAAATATGTCACTACTGCTTCTACCAGACTACACAAATCGGTCTGTCTGTCGGTCAGAAAGTTAAAGTCATTCGGTCCTGTTTGAGTCTCAGGCAACTGTGAAATGACGGTAAATAGGATCACCGATAGACTTAGTATGCAGGGTTCAGAGTCCAAATATTTGTATTTCCGCCCCCGTAATATTTTCTTTGCATTTCTCGTACATCCTTCAGTACTGCGCTGAGTAAGTTTCGAAGCACTATCGTATACACCAAACCCCTAAGTTGAAGCGGCGTTTTTCCGTCACAAAATACAAAGAGGTTTTCATGCCATTTAAGCCACGCCACGCTTACTATGCTACATAGTCATCGCAATTTTTACGGTGGTTAACCACGAGGCCTAAGCATCTTATGATACAACCATTATCTGCAATAAGAAGGAAACCCGTTATGGACTAACTAATGTGCTGCTGTAGTAGAAAACGGTACACACTATGTACACATCATTGGTGTACTTTTTACTTTAACTTGCAGCACAAAGCCTAGTATGCGGCATTAATTTCACCATTCGGTAGTTGTGACAATTTCTCGTGTCGCCTTTGCTTCTATGTATATAGCGGAACGAGAAACTTTTCTCTTTTATATAATAAGATCCTGATCAATTTTAATTCAAGATTTCCGATTGTATGCCATTCGCTCTTCGTGCGCGACAGCGGGTGGAATGTCACTTGAAGGGAATTCATCGTCAATCGCTGGTCAAAGGAATTTTCCGACCCATGTGTTACAAGATCCTTTTATGTAACCTTTGTGCGGGCTCTCCTTTAATACACTACTCAAGTCTAGTGACCCTATTACACCACCCACATATAGCTCGTAGAAGCTGTACAGCGAGGTTATATCCGTTTCGTGTGATAATTTCCATCTACCATCCTATTTCGATCGCCTAATATTTATACAGCTAAAAACCCTCACAATAAGTAAAAAAGTTTGTGACACGTCTCTTTATTCAGCAGTTTTCAATTACTGATGTTTATTCTCCTGCTCCATGCAACTCATCTCGTTGAACATAACAATTCTATTCAACCCTCTGCTCTTCTAAAGCCTTTTGTGTTTTGTTCTTGTTTGTATCCCGAATAATACGCATTCCGGGACTAACCCTATCCTCAAACGACCTAGACTTTGCCAGCCAAAACTTCGGCTGAAGATGTCGTAAAAAGCCATAGTTCAACTTGTTCTTAGTTGTCTCAATGAAAAGACTAAGTCGCGCAAAGTACCCGTTAAAAGTGTAAGCTTAACTCAATAAATGGCGCCAATTTCATGTTGCACCTCATTAGAAAGCAAAGGGAAATCTAATGATTCAGATACGTCTTAAATCTAATTTTAGAGCTCCCCTTGAAAATAAATTTATCGACTTGCTTTGTGCGATGAATCAAATGGCTAACATTTCAGTCACGTAGTCGCCTCCACGCCCTACTAAATCTATTTTTTTTATTTTTATTTTATTTTTTATTTTGCACAGATAAATTAAAGAAGAGCTCAATTCTTTTATTTACCCATCTTCAATCTAAACCGTAGTTTCCATCCTCCACACCACCATCAGATGATCCAAAATAATAGGTCAAATGTCGGCAATCACCTAAATAGGTTCGCGCCAAATTGCGTTTAAGTCGCCACTTCTGTCACTCGAGATCTTTACATGCTCCAGTATGTATCTATTAAGATTCACGCAACAGATTGTGGATTCTAAATTACAAAGTCTAACAAGGGGCGCCAGGGGATGGTAAAGATATAAATCATTTGTTTGATTAGAGCGTATACTCTAACTGGCAAATTGTCGGACAATTTAGCAATTGCATTTCGAGGCGTGCATTCGGTACGCTGTGCTAATCAAATAATGCGTAACGCATTCATCCAACCAAACGGCGGATACTAATCTCATCGGATGCATTCAGGGCATCCACTACTTGACCCAAAAAAATAAAAAAACCCATACTTAAGCTCTATTAACGGTATTTTGTTTTCTTTGTTACAGAAATCTGACAGCGTTAATGACATGCGGGACGGTTTTATGTCTATTGGTGATCACCGTTTATGGTAGTGAAGCTGTCATTGATAATAGTCCAGTGGTAACCTTAGATCCATTGGATGTAATTGAAAGTGAAGGTACATCAGAGACGACTACAGTATCTACAACGACAACGATCCCAGTATCTGTGACACCAAAGAATTCGGTGAAATATTTCAATAAAAGCTCACCGAAAAAGCGAAAAGTCGAAGCAGTCTCGTTGCCAATTGGACAGGACTCAGTCGAATGGAAGTGTCCCAATATTACGAGTTCCAGGAGTTTGGAGTGTGGATGTGATTTACCGCATACTTTGAGGTGTAATGGTGATGTACATGGACTTGCGGTAAGTATTAATAAATCACCACAGCTAACAGCTTTTTACAAAAAAAAAAAAAAAACTATTACAGGTCCTAGCACAGAGCCTTAGGGCATCCCCCTATCCCATTTCACTTTTGGACTGTTCACTACGGAATGTGACATTCCTAAGTGATGCGAAGATTTTCGAAAATGTATCCCTTCATGGATTGGTGATATCATCAGGCGAAATCAAGCGAGTTCACAAGTCGGCGTTTCTCGGTCTGAAGACACCTCTCCAGGCTTTAGGTATATTTTTTCTCTCAAACAAATCTTTATTTATAAACATTTTCTTGATAGGACTTCCAAGTAATGCCCTACTTAGTGTTCCATGGAACTCCATTACTCCGCTAACGTCACTAGAACGTCTTGATTTGTCAAACAACAAAATAAAGGCTCTCGGTACCGCTGACTTTGCTGGCTTACAAAATCTGGTTTTCTTGGATTTAAGTAATAATCAAATATCCAGCATCTCGTTGAGATCTTTTATCAAGTCAAAGAAGCTTGAAGTGCTAAAATTGGGTGGAAATCGTTTGGGAGACTATCCATCAAGTCTGCGATCTCTCAGTCAATGTTTCAACCTTCGGTAGGATTAAATCTTTCACTCACACTTCACTAAACTTATTTGATTATATTTTCCAGGCAACTCGATCTGAGTTCAAACTCCATAAATGGACCATTGTCAGCTTCAACTTTACCAGCACTCCGCAATCTTGAGTCCCTCAATTTGGACAAGAACCTTATCAAGAGCATACAAAACAAAGCTCTGCAAAACTTCACCCGGCTGACTAGTCTTTCGCTTCGTCACAATCAGATCGATGTTCTACAAGACCATGCATTCTATGGTCTTGGAGCGTTGGAAATTCTGGACTTGAGTTACAACGGCATTGTAGCTATATCATCTTCGTCACTACAGCACCTCTCCCGCCTTAGAGTTTTGGACATAACACACAATTTCCTTAGAGCCCTGACCTCAGATTTGATCTCTCCGTTACCGTCATTGAACGAACTCCGACTAGCTGGAAATGACATATCGATTATAGCTAAGAACGCTCTAGATGGTGCCAAGGAGTTGAAAAGTCTTTCACTGCAAGAAAATCCTCTCTCCTGTGATTGCACAATACGGTCGTTCGCTGAATGGCTTCAAGTTGCAAAGCTGCCGTCTCAAGATCTGATTAGTCCTACCTGTGTGACCCCGCCACGATTAGAAGGAGCTCCGCTTATACAGGTTCCAGTTGAGTCACTGCATTGTGACATGGACAACTTTGAGAAGGACAATGCAATCATTTTGGAGCAGCTCGAAGCATTCTCAAGGCAAAATGACTCTACGAATATTAGGGATCTTAGTGAAAAGGTAAGTTTGTTTGGTGTAGTCTTGAAGTAGGTCTATGTGACATTTCATTTATTCTAGATTTCTCTGTTGGAATTACACTACTCGGCTGACTATGGGCTAATCTTACAGTGGATCCTGAATCTAAGTCAGGACGACTACATGTGTGATGCCATTTTTGTTTACAAAGAAGAGAACATCAATGAAATCCTGATAGACAAATCACCGGTAAGTTTTGATGTTCAGTGCTCTATTATTTTCAAGCTGGAAGGCATCTTATAGATAAGGTAACTTAAGAAACCTAGCTTCATAGTATTTTCCTCTAATTCAGCATGAATTGCAATATGTGCTTACTTGCTTTGGTGGAGCTACAGTCAGGGGTGGACCTGAGGCAGAGTCAGCATGCCTCTACAGCCAGCTCTGTTGTTTGGTAGCTGATTGAAATGTAGTGCACCAATTTGGTTGAGATCCCCCTCCAGTTGCACGCGCCACCCGGGGTGGCATCTTTCACTACTGCGTTTTCCCTCAGTAATGTATTTGAAGACTTTCCGAGCTGGAACCCTGCAGCCATCCGCTCTACATGTCCCAACCATCTGAATTCTGACTCTCTAAGCTAAATTCATGTCGCTGTATAGCCAATAACGGACAGATTTCGTAGGGATTCCAATACCGGACATAGCTTCGTAGATCGTCAGCCTTATAATCGACAAAAAGGAATGAGTCGATTTGAAATTGTAGGCGACATTGATGAGACTAATAATGCCTCTGTTGGTGACGCAGACACAACGCTGTGGTTTCATTCGTCTGGCATGACTTAGTCTAACCATATTTTAGAAATGATTTGGTCATGCTTTTCACAAAGTCATTCCCCGCCGCCTTCAACTGCTAAGCACCTTTGCCGTTAATACCGCCAGCTTTGTCGGGTTTAAGTTTGAATAATGAAGTTTGAATGAATATGTAGTTACCCGCCAACATATCCAAATTCAATGTTTGTTCTGGCTGACATGGAGTGGCGTATCTGTTTGATCCATAGAATTATCCAGAATGACACCCAACTACTTAGCTTTTTTGAAGAATTGGATTATGATGCCTTCAAGCACAAGATGTGTCAGATCAGACAGCTTTCTCCTTCTCGTAAAGGGAACAACCTCAGTTTTGAGAGGATTGACTGAAAGTCCATTACTAGTGCACCAATCGTCTATGATGAGCAGACAGTCGCTAGGCACGATCCAACGTACAGTACAGCTAAATCATCCTCGTATGCTTGTGCATAGACGTCTGAACCATTGAGCGCGTTGAGCAGTGAGTCGAGCAACATCCACCATAGCAGTGGAGACAGAACGCCGCCTTGCGGGAAACCCCGTTTAACCTCCGAAACCACATATTGGCCACAGACAGCATCCGCAATCGTTGTCCTATTGACCAGCATTGCTTTTATCCACAAAACTAGTGATTTGTCTACGCCATGTTGTCTGGCCAAATTACATATGCCGTCAAAAGTTGCATTGCTGAAAGCACCCTCAACATCGATGAAAATGCCCAAGGCGTATTCCTTCTGGTCGAGTTCGCCTTCAATTCTGCCTGCCAGATTCTGAAGCGCACTCTCGCAGAATCTTCCGCATTGGTTGCATCGGAGACAGAGGATGCATTCGCAGGCCATATGTCTCGACTATTTTGTCGATGCTTTTCCACATGAAGGAAGTCAGACTTATAGGACCGAAACTCTTGGCAAGCGTGTAGTCCTCCTTTCCGATTTTCGGTATAAAGGCTACTCCCACTGTTCACCAGGGTTCCGATATAAATCCCAGTGTCAGGCTAACAGTGAAGATTCTCTTCAGAGTTACCAGCAGCTGATGTATACCTTTTAGTAACATAATTGGGTATATGCGATCGACGCTAGGTGACTTGAATCCATCAAAGGAAGCAAAAGCAAGTTTAAAAGCCTCATCCGTCAACCGATGAGATATACCAGATACTGCATGTTGTATTATTCAGCTCACTAGCAGCTTCATTATAGGAGCTGGTTGCGAAGTGGAACTCAAGCATAAGACGGAGAATCTCTGGTTTCCACTCTGTTAGATCTCTTTTGATCTAAAGTTAGACAACACGGTTGGATTGCGAGTGACTCTTTATTAAAAATTTTAGTTCCTTAAATACTACTTAACAAACAAAATGTAATTCTATGGGTGTATTCTGTTACGTCTGGGCATTGCTACCTAATACTGCATTTGATATTGCAGGTGCGAGCAAAACCCATACGTCAGCAGAATATTCGGTGGGAACAGAACTTAGACTGGTAAAATTGTTTATTTAGCAGAATAGAGTGTGGGAACGGATAATATGGATAGGAGCCATAGGAATTTACAGTATGTATGTAAAGAAAGGAAATATAGTGAGGCTTACAAGAAAAATACTTTTTAATTAAATTAAGATTTAAACATCCTCCCCGGCCTTGAGATCCTGAAGCTCAAAGACATTTTCTTGAATTAGACATCGTTGTTTCCTTATTCTTTTTTGGTGGATGACGAAGATGATGATCAGGATAAGTACGCCAAACAGTGACAGGTAGCTAATGGAATATTGGTGCACATCATGATGAGTGATAGGTTTCGATAGTATTTGTTTAGGTTTTAAGTCTGCAATTTCCCTTTGGATTGCTACCAGGTCTTCGTCTCCGCGGATAAGGAACTCATTGGTCTCAGATGTTTCATGAGATATTTCTGGCATAGAGTTCCTCAATAGCTGGGTTAAATTTAAGGCTGGCACAAAAGATGAAGTAGCATTCGTTAAGTAAAAATTATGGGCATTAATCGTCATCGTCGGTTGTTTAATGACGCAATTCGAAGCTAATTTTAGTAATCCAACTCCATTAAGTTTGGTATTCGAAATATTAGCGCCACAGACTATAGAAAGCGTTTCTTCTTCTTTAAAAGCAAAAATCCAGTAGTTTGGGTTATGTAATTGGATCCACATTTTCCCTGGTTTTGATGTTTTAAGCAGGCATCGCGCTGATAACTGTTTCTCGTGGTTAAGTAGATAGATCTCACACTGATGTTCCGTCGAGTGAGTGTTGAAGATAGGATGGCGTTGCTTACACAGGTATTTATCATCGTCGGTTTGCAAGCATTCCTTATACTCATCCTGAGATAATGGAAAATATTGGTCTCGATACGGGCTTATGGCCAGAAACGCTGTCGATGGCTGAATGAATATGAAGGAATCACTATGCTGGACCGGTAGTGGAATAAGCTTGAAGATCTGGAACCTTTGACTACTTAATAGTGGTAGTTTGACGAGAAATAGAATCGCGGATGTGGTTACTCGCGTTTTAACTCTAAGTAACTCATAAAGTTTAGGTAGATTATGCTCGTCATATCCCGGCAGAGTTAAAGTGGGTGGTATGTGCTTATGTATGTTGTCGATTTCTTTCAGTAGTTGTCTTGGTGATAGAAGAAGGGAGCTGATTCTTCCTTGATGGGTATCAGTAATGGTCTCAAGGATAGCTAGTTGAGTCCGCTGGAAACTGCCCATTATTTGAGATATATATATTGCAATGTAGTTAAACGTTTCTGCTTCGATTGTTGCGTAGTTAAGCTCGTTGACGGACTGATAGACCTTTGTTAATTGATTATTTACCAAAACGAATTGTTCCTTAATTGAGGACATTGATTTGTTAAGAACGTTAACGGTTGATTCTACTATCGATGTTTGTTTTTTGTTTAGTTGAAGTAGATATTTTTCGTTTCTGTTGACTTCTTCAATTGTGTTTTCGATGTATTGTGCGTAGTCTTGGTCGAGAATACCAAAAAGTTTGTTTGCAATTGTCCCAATGATATCAAACGGAGATCTCTTTTTTCGTATTGCGATTCCATTTCTATGCTTTAAAATTTCATTCAGCCTTTCTGTTTCCAGGAGTTGGTGTTCTAGTTGCTTCACTACTGCCTTACAAAAGTTGTTTGGGTTCTGTCTCAGCATTTCACACTTTTTTCTTAGCCCCTGAATGCCTTCCTTTAATCCTTGATACTCATTCCAATAGTTTGACATGTTGAAGTATACAAAGAGATTCCATTCGTCCGTTATTAAATTAACCTTACCCAAATCTTCAAAGTACATCCCCGGATTATTTGTGAATTTTTCAACTTCTACCAAACTTTGAGTTGCTGCTTGTCCAAATGCTGTGCCAATGATTATTAAACCGATCATAAGAGAGGAGACAGGATTAATTTTTATTTTTCGCTTCGGTTGTGGTGAGTTGAAGGACTTCCTCTTTGCTGGCCGACTTGGTAATTTTAAGGGTTCCTCAAGCCTTGAAGTCTGCTGTGTTCCGGATGGTAGTGGACATATCTTGAAGATAGATCGCCTAATCACTCCATTGGATGTCTTGATGTCCACAACTCTAGTCAGCTTGTCCTGTCCTGGTATTGTTTGCAATACCCTTCCCATTCGCCATCTGAGTGGAGGTAAGTTATCATCTTTAATCCACACTAGAGATCCTGGTTTAACATCTTCTTGAGGGTGTTTCCATTTGTAACGGTTTTGGATTTCTTGTAAGTATTCCTTGCTCCATCTGCGCCAGAATTCTCGATGTATGGATGTTACTAAATTCCATCTTGCTGCAGTTGACAGGTTTGTCGGTTTCGAATCGGGATCATTTATTGCTGTTAATGGTGCGCCGGTTAAAAAATGTCCCGGTGTAATAGCTTCTAAATCGTTGGGGTTTGATGATATCGGTGTTAGTGGTCGCGAATTAAGTACAGCCTCAATTTGAGCTAATGCAGTGGAAAGTTCTTCTTGAGTTAATGTGGTTCCCGAAAATATGCGTTTCATATGATATTTTGCGGACTTTACTGCAGCTTCCCATAGTCCTCCAAAATGAGGTGATTGTGGTGGTATGGGTTTCCATTCAATACCCTTTTCTGTACAGTGAGCGGATATAGTATTGTGACCTTCTTCATCATATATTTTCGCATGCAGTTCATTGAGTTCGTTCCGAGCTCCCATGAAGTTTGTAGCGTTGTCCGAGAAAATTTTGGCGGGTAAGCCACGGCGAGCCACGAACCTTTTTAGGGCACCAATAAACGATTGGGTTGTCAGATCTGATACTAACTCCAGATGCACAGCCTTCGTTGCAAAGCATACGAATACCGATACATAAGCCTTTGTTGGCTGTTTTCCCCTGATCCTATAGTGAATATACACTGGACCCAGGAAGTCGACTCCTACGTTGGTGAATGGTCTTGAAGGTTGTACTCGTTCTGGCGGTAGATTTCCCATAAATTGTTCAATATTCCTTGGCTTTGCCTTAAAACATCGTATGCAGTTGTGTACGATTGTTTGAGCGAGTTGTTTTCCTCTCACTATCCAATAGTCTTGCCTTGCGAAAGCTAACAATGCTTGTGGCGCTGCGTGGAGGTTTGTATGGTGCAGATGTGTCATCAATAATTTCGTAAATAAATGTGAGCTGGGCAAGATGATCTGGTGTTTTGCCTCGTATGGCAATTTAGAAGCCTCCAGTCGACCACCTACACGTACAACACCTCTATTGTCGATAAATGGAGACAATGGACTTAATCGGCTTTTCTCAGGTACTTGTCCAAATTTTTTGAGTGCTTTAATATCGTCTGAGAATGTGGTTTCCTGAATGTATTTGGCTATGATTATATTGGCTGTCTTTAATTCTGGTGCGGAGATAACCGTCCCCTTTATCCGATAGGCCTTCGCTCTTTTCAGATTGCTGATGAAACGTACGATGTATGCTGTTATTCGCCTTAGAGTGGCGAACGAGCTTCGATGATTAATCTCTTCAAGGAAGTGGGTCTTTTTGCTTGTGGCTAGTAAGACTGTTTTTATCGCTTTTACTTCTGGAAGATGTTCGCTTTTCGTTAGTGATGATTGCACTGGCCATGTTGATTGAGATCGGTAAAGGAATGTAGGTCCCTTGAACCAAGAAAGGGTCTTGAGAAATTGGTCGGGAAATACTCCCCGAGACAAAATATCAGCTGGATTTATTTCTGTATTGATGTACTTCCATTGCCCCTTTTTGGTTTCTTCGTTTATGAACGAGATACGGTTGGCGACAAAGGCTTGTAACGGTGATTGGGTGTTTATCCAAGCTAAGACGATTTGAGAGTCAGTCCAGAACGTTGTTTTGTGGATTTCGAGAGGTAGACTCGTTTTGACCACGTTGGCTAGTTGTACCATTAATTTTGCAGCACAAAGTTCTAATCGTGGGATCGTCAGTTGTTTTATTGGTGCAACTCTACATTTTGAACAGACCAGTTGTACTTTAATTTCTCCCGTCTGGTTTGATGATGTCATGTATATAGCCGCTCCATACGCCCGTTGTGAGGCATCTGAAAAACAATGAAGCTGGATATCAGTTGCGGATGGCACTACTACCTGCCTAGGTATTTTTAGGCTGTTTAGGTGTTGAAGTTCTGTCCTGAAGTGCAGCCATTTGGTGTGTATTTCCATCCCAATCCAGTTTAGATCGCCACAATTCTTGTAAAAAGATTTTTGCCAGAATGATTACCGGACTCACAAATCCTAAGGGGTCGAAGATGTGAGCGATATCCGCAAGAATTGTCCGTTTAGTGACCTTTACAGCACTTCTCCATTTAGTTTTGATTATGAATTGATCGGGTGTTGGAAGCCAGGTTAGTCCAAGAGTTTTAACTGATGCTTCGGATTGATCGGATAGTATCGTCTCAACTTCACAGTCTTCTTTAGCTAATCCTTTTAGTAGTGCTGGTGTGTTGGCGCACCATTTTCGTAACGGGAATTGCCCCTGTTTGAGCAAATTAATTAATTCGGTCTTCATTTGGCATGCTTCTTGTAAATCGTCGCTTCCCGTTAAAATGTCATCCATGTATATATCACGTCTGATAATGGTAGCTCCTAATGAATATTGACTCGTTGCAGTTAGAGCCAAATCTTGAAGACACTTGATTGCTAAGTATGGTGCCGATTTTGTACCATAAGTTACTGTGTTTAAATGATATACCCTAATAGGTTGACTGCGGGACTCCCTCCAAAGGATGAGCTGGAACTTCTTGCTGTCATTGTCAACAAGTATTTGGCGATACATCTTGGAAATATCGGCTGTGAATACGTAAGCAGGAATTCTGAAGCGTAATAGAATTGAGAACAAATCGTTTTGCAATGACGGGCCAGCGTGTAATACATCGTTTAGCGATATATTCGTAGATGTTCTTGCAGATCCATCGAAAACCACCCGCAGTTTGGTTGAACTGCTCTCCGGTCGCAAAACGCAGTGGTGTGGCAGAAAGTAATGCGGTCCGCTGATTGATTCTGCTCGGCTGTTTATTTCTGTCATATGGTTGAGGTGAATATATTCCTTCATGAACTGAATATATTGCTGCTGTAATTCTGGATTTCTGTATAATTTCCTTTCCAAGCTAAGAAATCGTTTAGTAGCAATTTCTTTTGATTCTCCCAAGCTAGCTGGATTGTTGGCGAAAGGTAGTTTTACGATATAACGACCGTTTTCTGCCCTGTTTGTTGTGCTGATGAAGATCTCTTCGCATCTTCGTTCTTGCGGGGTCAATTGTATTTCTTGAGATGATTTTGTCGATTGTACTTCCTCTATTTTCCAGAACCTTTCTACTATCTTCTCTAACGTACTTGTTTCCGAGGCAATACCGCAAAAGAGGTTTGAAGTCGATTTTTGAAGTGTAGCCTTTCCCATTACGACCCATCCAAGTAGAGTGTTTTGGAGTGCTGGCAAGTTCTGCTGAATTTTGATCTGTCCAATTGAAATAAGCTCGGGGAATAACTCTGCTCCAATTAGTAGGTCAATCTCCTGAGGTTGGTTGAATGCATTGTCTGCGAGCTGGATATTCTTTGGTAAATTCCATCTGCTCGTATTAATAAATTGACTGGGTTGACGTGACGTTATAGTATCTAGAATGTATACTTCCAGATCCGTACTGAACCCAGTAATTCGGGATTGAAGGCATAGGTTGACCTTCTTGTCGATTTTAAGATGGTTGCCTCCTACACCGGAAATCTCCAGTAGTTCTTCCTTTGGTCTTAGCTTCAATTTGTTGGCTAATTTACTGGTTATGAAGCTCATCTGAGAGCCTGAGTCTAGCAGTGCCCTCGCCTTCATTGGACTATTAGTTTTGTTAAGCACGTTAACCATAGCTGTTCCTAAAAGCACATAGTTAGTACCAGCGTTGTCTCCGTTGATTGCTGATAGACTCGTTTTGTTATTGATCTGTAGAGTCTGAGTCTCGGGCTTCGGTTTGAACTCTGTTATGTGGAGCAAAGTATGATGAAATTTGTTGCATTTGATGCAATGCCCTGCTTTACAATTTGAAACCGTATGCCCAAATCGTAAGCAGTTTAAACATCTTTTTAATGCTTTAACCTTTTTAAGCCTCTCCGTGACTGAAAGCTGCAAAAAGGTTGGACATTTGTAAATGGGATGGTTCGGCTGCTCGCAGAGAAAACACTTGTTATTTTCTTGCGTGGTAGTCAGAGTGACTCTGCTTGATCGTTTAGATTCACCCTTTTCTTTCGTTCCTAGTGCCTCCAACATTTGAAACCGATTCTCTAAGAACGCAAGTAACCCTGTTACTGTCTGAAGCTCACGTGGGTTGTCCAGCGATTGCTCATAAAGTCTATGAGTTTCCTTGTCGATCTTCGGAAGAATCAGATGAATCAATAATGGGTCCCAATCCTGGATAGGAATGCCCAGGTTGCTTATTCCGAAGAGGCACTCCCTTGAAGTGTCGTGTAGTCGTTTGATTGCCGTGGCCGAGTCTCCTATAATGACTGGTTGTCCTAAGAGCTTATTGAGTAATGCTGCAAGTAGTAATCGCTTATTGTTGTAGCGATGTTCGAGGGTTGACCAGGCAGAATGATAGTTGTCTTCTGATACCTGAAGGTGTTGAATTAGCTTGGCCGCTTCTCCAGACAAATTAGCCTTCAGATAGAACATTTTCTCTGCCTTACTCATCGGTTGTTGGTGTATAAGCTGGAGGTAGAGATCGTGAAACTCCTTCCATTGGAGATAGTTCCCGCTAAATACAGGCAGCGTTATCTCCGGTAGTTTCAGCTTGTTGAACCGCTTGGCCTCTGAAGTCGCTGCCGGTGACGTCTTGTCCAACTGTTGATCCAAGTGTTCCTGCAGTTCGATAAGTCGCGATTGACAGCGTTCTTCTAGCTTCTGAATGCTATCAATCGAATAATCTAAGGTCTCTTCTTCTGCCATGATTTGGAGGTGTAGACCAGAGATAATTGACCATTGCTGTGTAAGACTCGCTAGTTTTTGTTTGTAGTATGCAGCTGAACGGTGTTCCATGTTGTCATCGGTGGAGGCAAGTAAATGATCCATTGAGCTGACTGAGGCCTTTTGCTGCCTTATCAGCTTCTGAATGATGTTCCCGCTTTCGATTTTAGTATTGGTGTAAGTGGACATCTCAAGATCGGTTTGTGCTTGTAGTATAGCTGCCTTGTACTCAGTGTACACAGCCTCAACTTGTGCATAGTACTTCCTTTCGAAGTAGCTGCTATCTGGCCGTTCTGTCCGGTATGCTTCTAACTTGATGTCCCTGCTTTCGAATTCACTCCATTCGAAGTCAAGCCGCTCCAGCCGGGACTCCAAGTATGATTTAGTCCGCCTGCCTGGTCCGTCCTTCTTAAAGTTGGAGAATAACTTTGTTATTTTCTCGGCTGAGGTTGCCTGTTCTTTGATGAGGGCTTCCATTGGTTTTTTTTTTTTTCTTTTCAGCGGGATCACGTTGTCGATTGGTACCAGTGTTTGACGCCCTGGTAACGCGTGTGCCAATAATTTTAGCTTGCAAGTGATTTGCCCCTTACCGCTGGTGGGGGGAAGCAAGATCACGTCGGGATCACCAAAATGTTAGATCTCTTTTGATCTAAAGTTAGACAACACGGTTGGATTGCGAGTGACTCTTTATTAAAAATTTTAGTTCCTTAAATACTACTTAACAAACAAAATGTAATTCTATGGGTGTATTCTGTTACGTCTGGGCATTGCTACCTAATACTGCATTTGATATTGCAGGTGCGAGCAAAACCCATACGTCAGCAGAATATTCGGTGGGAACAGAACTTAGACTGGTAAAATTGTTTATTTAGCAGAATAGAGTGTGGGAACGGATAATATGGATAGGAGCCATAGGAATTTACAGTATGTATGTAAAGAAAGGAAATATAGTGAGGCTTACAAGAAAAATACTTTTTAATTAAATTAAGATTTAAACACACTCAGTATAGGTACCATTCGATTTCCTTTTGAGGACTTTGACCAGCCTACTAGTTTCGAAGTCCGAATGAGCCCTTTATATTCTCTTTGCTTCGATTTGTAAATATTCTAATCTTCTTCCAAATTAGCGTTAAGGAACCGACGATCTGCTGTATTGCGTACTTGCTGGACAAGCCATTTCAAAATACTTGGTGAGGATACCGTTCAGGTTGCTCTAGCTTTTATTTTTTGCTTAGCCTAGGGGAAGCACTGTTAAACATTCCTCCGAAAATCGTGTTCAGTTGGTTTTCTGCGGATTCCTTCTCTTCAACAAGGTTGATACCTCGAATCCGATTCTGAATTCAATGTACGACTACCTATGGTCCGACATAGAGATCTCTGATAGTATTATACATCCAGCCTCCTTAGCTCTCCTTAGCATACCTATTGAATAGCGTTATGTCGATTACTTGCTGTCTTACCCTCGTAACCTAAGTTGGCTGAGAGTGAACATTGTTGGCAATCAGGTCAAACGATAGTATGAAATCCAGGAATTGATTGCTTCTCACGTTGCATTTACTACTGCCCCAAAAAGTGTTCTGAGCATTAGCATCGCTGCATATGATAAATCCCATCTTCCTGGAATCACAGTACTCAATGAGTTCGACTACCACTTTCGGTGGTGGTGGTAATAACGAATCATAGGGAAAATAAGCAGACGGAACACCGAATTTGTACCATTCTCCATTCGCCACGTAGCTTATGTCCGTAGCAAATAAATCTTGATTGCAAAATTTAGTTCGGCACATACAGACAAGTTCTCTGTTTTTCTGATCACTCGTCGTATAGTGATGTGAAGTCCCTGAAACATCAGAAACAACATGGTTCCTGTATGATTATTATGTGAGGATTTGTATTTAACACGGAAGGCTCCTACATAGGCATGCAGTAGCAGACTTGGAATATTAAAGGTTGATCCGACTACACAAAATAGATGGGTGGTCGTCTCTTATCCAAACTCATTTGGAAACAAAATGAAAATTAACTTTTCCAAGGTGCAGATAGGAACGCGAATCATACCCAGACTTAATGATCTCGGCAGAAGCTTTGTCCAAGCCCACAAAAATTTTCCATTTTTCAGTGTCCAGCGCAGGGCTCTGGGTATGAAGACGTATCAGAACATCCCCCATTTGTTTAAGTTGCCCTGGAACCCATAAGATGGTGCTCGTCAATTTGGATTGCCTGTTTTAGTTTCCCGGGGTGGGATTTTCGGCACAGACTTGTTTAACTATTCCAAAGTTTGCTGCGTGGAGCACTTCACTCTAAGAGTTCCATCCTCCATATCGTAGCAATCTGCTGGAATGCAAACATTCACTGCTTTGTCTAGCTCCCACAGTTAATCGAGAGAGTGTTTGCACTCAGCGTTGTTCAGATTGTTGTCATTCTCAGCCTTTCCAATTCGAAGCGACAGAGTGGAGATAGCGACTTTATAGGTGCGCCGGCCTCATCTGTTTTGGCTTTTAGAGGTTTTCTTGCAGGTTGCTTCTCCAGTGATGTCCAAGTTCCTTCCACCAGAACTGCAACTTGTGCTAGTTGTAGCACCGGATCTTGAGCGCTGGGAAAGCCACCACCAGAGTTGTTTCTCAGCGGGTATTTCACCGCATTAACTGACTTCTGTCGAATAGAACTAAGACCTTTTCTGGTTGTAGCACTGGCTTTGTGCGGGAATCGTGAGCGTATGAAACCACCGCTGGTTTTGTTTTTGTCAATGGGTTTAACCTCTTCATTGGATTTCCGTCTACCAGAACTGCAGCGCTTGTTGGTTGCAGGGAGTGCCGGAAAATTTCTTCCTCATGGCTTTGTTCGGGACAGATGTCTCTGGTTTTTAGAGTACATACCTGTTGTGTAGACTTAAATTTACGTAATGCCCATACATCCATGGGAGCAAGGATATGCCTTGCCCCCGGTCTCCTTCATTCCATTGATACCAATTCGAAACTGTGTTGGAGGCACAAGTTCCACCCTTGGTATGAGTCGAGGCCGACCTAAAAGCTCTTACTGCTCTTAGGGTCACAGCACCCAGTACTTATTGCAACTCTACATTGGGTCCAACCAACAGGAAGACGCGATTTTGGGTTTAAACCACAGCCACCATGACGCTCCCACAAGGGGGCCTACCTCTAACAAGTCAGGCCCGGACCGAGATCCGGGGGGCTCCTGACTCCTATGGTACCGTAATTTAAGTCCTGGTAGGGACTACCGGTGGTCCAGCCGCCAACAAGACCTATGATCGGCAACATGTGACTGATCGAATCGTAGCAACCTTCGGTAGCGTCATCTGACGATGTTTACGATAAGACCAGTACTTTGCTCTGCCCCCGTTCATTATTAGACAACGTCATTAAAGGGTGAAGCCTTGATAATTGGGCGGGAGCCCCTTTGTTCGGGACAGAAGAAGAGGGCGTAGTGTCAGATCCGAGAAGTTGGTCTGTTTCATTGGGTGTCACTTACACCAACCTCTTTCTTTTATCCGTCGCCGCTGGGGGAGTAAGACTTTCAGCACTCGCGCCTTCGACAACACTTGCTGTCTCTTTGCGAAGTACGTTTGTACCACATCTTAGTTTACTGTTCAACTGCCCCTCAGACGATAGTCCTTCAGAATGTGTCTCTTCTGGAGCCCATTCCACCTTTTCGGTTGCCCGAGAAAAGCCGTTAGAAACAGTACCCTGACTAACCAGTGGTCTAGGCTCTACGGTACTCTCTCCATCGTTCCAGCTCAATCTACCGAACGTGTTGTAGACAGGGCCACACAGGGATCATCTTAATCAAGTGATCCAACAGCTCCTGGGTCAGTGCCGAAATCGGCGGGGGGTTTTGAAATCATGCTGGTTGGGGATTCTAGAATCCGTGCCCCGACCACAGTCGAAAAGGCTACTGGTAGATTGCCACTATTGAGAGTACCACCTGGAGTATAACCATTTGGGGTTACTTTCATACTTTTAACTGTTTTACGTCTAGTTTGGACGTCGTTGGCACCTAGTTCCACGTCTTACCTGGGTTCATTTCAGAACCTTAGGATTTTTGACACTTAAGCCTTCCTGCCACCATAAGGCAGCCAAAGAAAGAAAGTTCCTAGTCATAAAATCGCTAATTATTTACATCCTAGACCCTGGTGATTGACGGAATCGATATTTGTGGAGTGTCAAACTCAAGCCGAGGAATAAGCCCTGAGAGTTAAAGGAACCTTGTGAATTTTTAAGAAAGTTGTAGTACGTTGTAGTAAAAAAAGAAGGAATATCTCACTTTAAACCCTTTTTACGGCAAGCGTCCTATATTAGGACAATAGTCAATGAGTATCTTAAATCTTACAATCGAATTCAGATTAAAGAACAACACTTCCGAAAATTACAATAAATATCGTTAATTATCGCATTATCCTGGCTTTCGTTCGGGCTTTTGTTCACAAAAAAAAGTTATTGTTTCTGTCTACTGCTTTTGAAGTATTTATGGTATACGGGTATGTATATCTCCTTTAACAGAAATAAAAAAGAAGAAAAAAAGGTTGGGTCGGTGGCAAGGACACTGTCAAACCAAAGGAAGTTTATTTAATGTCCTCTATCACTGTCAGTTGCTTACTGCTAACTCGGAAGGGAGACGAAAAAAGGTGTGCCATCCAAGTCACATTTGCGAGTGTACATACGAGTAACATAGTGAGCACAACATTTCAACCTTATAACGCAAAGTCAACCACAGACTGTTAGACATATTTGTAATACGTAGTCGTATGTAGATATGTATATAAAATAAAAGAAACGATTATAGGCAGATTAAAGGAGCCTTTGCAGATATCATACTAAATGGAAAAATTACGAATAATAAGTCATGACAAATAATGTGAAAAGCGTGTGAAAAGCGTGTCAATTTCCATATGACTCCATTTATTTGTTGTTTTTTTAATGATTTTTCTTAAACTACGGAGAACTGGGGTAGAAGAGGGCTTAAAGGAAGGTGTAAAACGACTATCGCAGCTAACTGAACTTCTTATCTTCTCCTTGAAAGATTACTTGAAGCCGAGGCCAGCAGGATCTGTAATCTCTTTTTTTGTGGAAATATACTAGGTGGGGTGAAAAGTAACCGCCTTGGGAATGAACATTTTTTTTTTTAAATGTTTTTTTATTTTATTCAATGTAGTCCCGTTTTAGCTTGATACACTTATTCCAGCGATTTTCCAACTTCCGGATCCCGTCCGAAAAGTAATTTTCCGGAAGGTCTGCAAAATACTCCTCCGTGGCGTCGATGATTTCCTCGCGTGAGCTGCATTTTTTATTGATGAGCCATCTTTTGAGGTTTGGGAAGAGATAATAGTCCAAGGGAGCCAAATCGGGCGAATACAGCGAATGCGACAGCAATTGGAGCCGTAAGTCATTGATTTTATTGGTGGTTGCGATGCTCCTAAGCGCATTGTTTTGCAAAAACAAAATTCGCTTCATGTGAGGCCGTTTTGCAGCGATTTCGGCCTTCAATCGCTCCAATAATGCACAGTAATACTCGCTGTTAATGAGTTTTCCTTTTTCTGGGTAGTCCACGAAGAGTACGCCATTACAATCCAAAAAAAACCGACGCCATAACCTTTCCGACCCATCGAGCCTCGCTCGGCCGCTTCGGAGCACTCGTGCCGGTTTCAGTCCATTGCCGGGCACTCATTCTGTTCTCTGTTGTGTAATAGTCCAAGTTTCATCAACAGTTACCAATCGACGACAAAAGTCCGCCCGATTCCGCATTAGCAAGTCCAAACACTCTTTCGAAGTGCTCTGGCGTTCGTCTTTTTGGCCAGGAGTGAGCATGCGCTGCACCCAGCGGCAGGATAACTTTTTCATATACAGAATATTGCCCAAAATATGGCGTGTGACCTCAAGGAGGTTACTTTTCACCCCACCTAGTATAAGGCGTATAACTATATGTAGTTTTGAAGCTTGATATTTCTCCCACATATTTGTACAGTTCCCGCATTTCTTTCTGCTACTGCATCACCATTACCAATCTTCAAGCCACCCTATTCTGCTTCGGTTTGATGATGTTTTTGCATTTGAATGATCCAATTATTCTTCCTTTCGGTCCTTTCTTCAACCACGGTCTGGAAATAATGCCTATAGTGCTTTTTGGAGCGGATTTTCCAACGACATTCGGTAGATATGACAAAACCAGCTAAGAGACTTTCGCGAATGCGCATTCTATTTATTAGATCACGTTTTCAGTGATGCTTTAAGCCTCCCTCGCTATCATTTTACATTTGTACAATACTTCTTGTACATCACCCAAAGTGCAAAACATACATACGAGTATATTGAGGTCAGTCTCATGACTGTCGTGTATAGGCGTAGGCCAAATAAGCCGTGACTATGCAATATCTTTTCGAGCCCAGCTTTAGTTATGTTGAACTGCATCTTCAGGCAAGGTTTTGGTTTTCATGAAGATGTATTAGTCGTTGTTTTTGATTTTGAGCCCTTTTGTTGAGAGTTCTTGGATCAGATGTCCTCTCCTGATGGACACAACCCGCTCTAGGTCGTGGTGACGGATAAGGCCATCCAACACACTATTACTTTAATGGCTTTAAATCGCCGGGTACAGATGGTATCATATTTCGTCAGTTATTCTATTGTACAAAAAGTTATAGGCCAGCTGGTTGCATCTTTGAAGAGATCTTCACTAAGCCAAATACCGAAAACTTAAAAATATGTTTAATTCTGTAGATAATGGCAATGCTTGTGAATAGAGATGGCGGACGTAAACAAGTGCTTCCCGTAATTCGGCGTCTTGTCTCCACTGCTATGATATATGTTGATCGGGTCACTGGTTAGACCTATTAATGGTTCTAAAGTCTACACACAGGCATATGCAGTTGATGTAGCAGTAATAGATGGTAGGTGCTTAAAGGCATCATGATCCGTTTCTCCAACGAAGTTAAGTATAATATTTAGATTGCATCCTGGATAACAAACTTTCCTGGGCTAAACGTGTTCCGTTGAAAGCCTCAAGGCGCTGTAGGCTTTCGGTCAGTATAAAGAAGTCTCCGGATTGTTATGGGGTTTGTCACCAAAGAGAGCCCTTGGATTTAAAGTCAGTGATAAGATGAAATATGTCCTATGTATCGGTTGTCTGGTGGAGCTAGCCTTCATCTAAATACGTCACTGCTGCTTTTATAAGACTCGAAAGACCAGTTTGTCTTCACTGTATGGTTGCTTTGTGTAGTGTACTTGGATCTGCTTTAGATGCTTTGATAAATCTCTCTCCAATATGAAATCGACTTTCGTTGTTCCCACGAATGGTTTCGAACAGACTCTGAGCCAGGAAAGCAGGATCTAGGATGCGGCGTTTATGTCTCTTTAGAGGGTGATAACGCTAGAAAAGTTTGCGTATGTCTTCAACGTGATATACCCAAACCTGATAGCAATGAACTCTGCTATGATGAATTGGTGGAGAGGCCGAATTACAAGCGTCTGTAATGCTAGCCAAACTGGACTTAGAACCCTGCTGCATCCTGTTCCGATGCTAGCCTTCCAGGTCCCATTTAGGTCTTCTATTTGAATTTGGGATTCATATGATCTTAACTACAGATAGCGTGGCTCTCCACGATATCGACAGATCAAACAAATGCTCCTTAATGCCTTTTCTGCTGAAAGACTGAAGACTACTTACTGACGTAATAACGGGGCACTACTCAATTGCGTATTGATCATGATCATATTTCGTTCGACGCAAGGCACTTCAAATATTCCGAGCGCTCAATGTAAACTCGGATGACTAACTACTTGTAGCCAAAGTATATCTACGGATTTTTTAGAAGCCACAACAACGGAGAAAAAATAACGATGTAACGTTAAATGGCTGCAATTGCAACAAATCGTCAGAACCTTTGCCGATTGCATATCCCTCAAGCACTGGTCAACTGGTACAACTTATTGTATATTAAGTGCTTGATATCAGTATCATCGATTGCACGAAGTCATCAACAATGTTGCAAGAAATCCCTGGGTCATCATTTGGATCTGGGTAGGAGAACGAAATAATCTCAATATTGCTCTGATGAAGGAAGAACATTGCCTATTCTGGAAAAAAATCAAAAAGCCAGAGAAGCAAGTGATCGAGGAAATGGGGAGGTGCTACTTAAGGAAGAATGTTTGGACTTTTTACCAAAAGCGCGAAGGCTATAGGAAAGCAACCTTAACAGACGACATGAATTCCGATGTCACGCAGAACGAACCAGTTAACGTGAGCTTAAAACCCAATGTAAAACAAGTTCTTATACCTGCACTTAAATTTAATGCACTGCGAATCGGGTGTCCTACCCACTGAGCGTTTTAAGCCAGCAGAACATGACTTACGAGTAGTATAGACAATTCACTAATTTGCAAGATCATAGACATGAAGAGCGAATGAACATTAACATACTTCGAGCCGGTTCAATTGCTTCCCGGAAGGACAATACAGTAGAGCAAGGCCTCGTATTACAATAGATGGTATAGATAGTGCCCAACTGGATGCACCTGATCAAAGACACCACCAACAGTAAAGGTTTAATGGTTGAACGTAAGCTCCATCCTGGTCGGTCTGTAGCGCATTCTAATTTAGTAGATGTCATCCTTTTTGAGCTCCTAACTTAACTGTGTAAAAGTAGTGACAGAAGAAAATCGACAACATCCTCAGATTTCGGCTCCTTTCCCTATGCTATTTATTCGGCAATCGAGGGAGAGATGATTTTGCTTCGAATCGATAATTCCTCTCTTGTGTACCATATGCCTGCCTTATAGATTTTGAGGTTTATGTTTGAGAAACGTAGTTGATGTGGTTATATTTAAATTAGATTAGGTTGAGGGTGGAGGTGGGACTATGTAAGTTAAAACTCACAAATGATGCCTGAATTTGTAATAAATTCGGCTATATCTCCTTTCTCCCTCACTGGCTAAGTAAGGAGACGTAGACGTCTTCTTCGCCTTCTTCGACGGCAGTAACAGTGGCAAAGAATATGCTCTGATGCTACCTCATCATAGTTGCACATTCGACAGGTGTTGTCTTGTAATATTCCCATAGTCATAAGGTATCTTTTTCGCTCTACAATGGCGCATTAGGAATTAAGTTAATCCAGTAATGGAATGTCTATGTTTTTAGCCAAAATGATGAGGCCGAACCGTTTCTGGCCAACTCGTCTGCTCTTGCATAACCATCATAACCACTGTAACCTGGCATCCAGATTAAATGGGCTCTATTGCTGCTGGCTAGTGTTATGAGAAGTTTAGTGCAGTCCTAGTCAACTTTTGAGGTTATCTCAAAAGCATCAATATCAAGTTGGGCCGCTTTGCTGTCAAAGGGAATATAAATGTTATAGTTGGTGCCAGATCTGCTTAAGTTCTCCCTAACGCAGAGCTCTATTGCGTGTATCTCAGCTTGAAATACAGACATACTTGCGTACAGTAAGGTATTGATAGTTTTTCCATATATGCCTGCTCCAACTTCTTCGTCTGTTTTGGACCTGTCGATGTACCAAGCCAGTAAATGTCTTTTAAACAGCGGTTTATACTGTTCTCAGTTCTGTCGATCAGGGAATGTAACCTTGACGTTATGGTTGAAGTTGTACTTTTACACAGTTGTCTGTAAGAATTCATTTCTCCTGAGTTCTAGTGAAAGGTCTGGGTGAACTATTTTGGAGTTGTTCTCAACCTCCGATATAAGTAGGTGTTTGCTAAAGCTTCTTTCTGTATATGGTGATGAAGAGGGGTGATGTTCAACAGAACGCCTAATGCTACGGTGGGTCCTGTTCTCAAGTGTTTGAAGTTTGTTTAGTCCAACCAATGTAGACTTTTGTAAAGTTTTATGCCACCATATTGAAGATGCATAAGTGACTATAGGTCTAGCAATTGCTCTACACACTCTATACAGTGTCATTTTTGGGTGAGAGCCCCAATTTTTACCCAGTAGACTTGACTTTTGCTGGTCCTGGCTTTTGATATGTTTTTTTTTATATAAGTATTCAAGGTGAGTTTTTGATACTGGGTAACCCCTAGGAATTGCAATTCACTTTATTGTTTGAGTTTATGGTGGTTATGTCTTGATGAGCAATTTTTTATCTTTACTACTTTGTTACTAACCATTGCCTATGCGATTTCTACTTAGCACTCTGGTACGAAACTCAACTCTTGTTCGAACACAATATCAATAATGGCACACACCAAACACCCGTATCTAACTAATCGAAATTTCTTGTCCTTACAGATTCACTGTGAAAGCAAAATAATCAACGGCCAAAACACAGTGAGTGTTATAGTTCCTGAAAGTTCCATACTAGAAATTGGAGAAAGGTAACATAAATCAGTTTCTCATCACAGTATCCTTATTAACCCTAACAATTACTGACTCTTTTTCAGCTATCGCTTTTGTCTTGTTCTAGTTCAAGAAGACAACCCCAAATCGGACTTAGTCATCGGTTGTTCGAATATCACCAAATTACAACTGAGCAATCCAAATTCCATTTCCGACATCCGGCAAACACAAATTAATCGACGGCCGATCTACACATCCGACATATCCAGCTTTGATCGGATTTCGACACGTAGCGATGAGATAAGTAGTAACGATGACTACAGCTCTCTTCCCACGAATGGAGGTCGTAAATTTTCCATTTCGGAGTATCCCAAACAGGACGAAGGCCAAACATACAACTTTATTGACAGTCTTAACAAGAGCTTTCTCCCCGGACTTGGTCTGGGCATCTTAGTCACCAGTGTATTCGTCCTCATCTGGGGTGCAACTAGAATACGAAGTAACAGTCGACCAAGTACTCCAACAGCAACCACTTGTTATGCGGCTTCAGAACGTATCGCTCATTTAGCAGATCCCGAACATGGAGCTCGGTATCTTAAACTTCAGGCTACCACAAGTCTCTGAGGACAGTCAGACTGTCCTAATCAGCATTCCATGTTTGCAATTTTGTGAGTCGATCCCTTTGAAAAAAATGGATTTCGAACTCTTGTGATAATAACTGTACCAATGTGCCGTGTTCTGCAACAGTATGCGCAAAAAGTTCGTTGTTTTGTTGATAGCTACTTCTACGGATACTCGTTTATCTCAATTTTAGTGAGACCAACATGCTGGAAAGTCATGAAGTCAGAAAGTATCTTCTTCAGCATTTAGTTTAAGTTTTATTTGTTTAATTAATAAATTGTTATTCCAAAAGAAAAAACCAGAAAAAAATAAGAAAATCGTTGTTAACATTTTTGTAGCTCTTCTTTTTTTATTTCTTAATTTATTACTACCAGCATTGTTTTGTTTTTTTTTTTAGTTTTTTTAGCGTATGTAAGTGAGTATGTTCGGTGCCATAACTGCTACCCACAAGGACATAACAAATTTTGTATTTTTACTTTTTTGTTTAATAATTTCTTTCTTCTCAAAATATTTAAGTCATTAACATTAGAATTAATTTATTAACAAAGATTTATTTAATTTAATTTTATTTAATTGTTTAATGTACATAAATGCAAGTATATACGAAGTCTAAGTTAAAATTAAAAAGTGCTCACTTAAATTTGACTTTAAGTGGTTTGTAATTTGTTTGTTCGAGAAAATAAAATAAAAACTTAATATGGAAAAAGTGTTAGATTTGTGGTTTTTCAATTGAGGAACAACCTCAAACAGGTGCTGACACGTAACGAGTTACAGCCATAGGAATGCAGATTTCCATCATCTTCCCATCAAAGCGTTCTTCAAAGCATCTCCTGCTCATCCTTCGGACTGCATTCAAAGAAGTCTTACATTCTCGAAATAGCTTGGAAATGGTGAGTGCAACAGGTTGTCGCTAAAGTAGCATTTTCTTCGCCCCCTTACCGATCATTCACAATATAATTTATTGCCATCCTGGAAGACAGACGCAAGTTTACCTAACGAGGAGGTAAATCTAACTTTGTCGTCCATAAAGGCGCGACTAGATTCTTTTCCTAGCTCAGATTGTGCCCGATATATTTTTGTATTGGAACAATGCAAAAGTTCGTGTCCGATTTGAAAATAAAACACAAGTGATTACACTTTAAAGAAAACCATTTTATCAATCAATTATATAGCCGCCGTTATTTTCTACAAATGTCTGCCAACGTTTTACAAGCATGCGGTTTCCATTTTCATACAAACTGTGTGGTTTTCCTTCAAAAAAAATGTCGTAAGACGGCGCAACCAAATTTCTTTCCATTCAAACCGTTCTGAAGGGACGGAAACAGATGAAAAACTATGAAAGTATGGTCTGGGTAATACGGTGGGTGCTGAAAGATTTTTGATTTTAACTCCTTCAGTTTTTGCAGCATTTTTTGGGCGTTGTGGCCTGGCGTTATCATAATGGAAGATGACGCTTTTCGATTAGCCAAAACCGGATAATTTTCTTGAACTGTCTCATTAAGTTTAAAGAGTTTCTCACAGTACTTACTCGTTGTGGTTGTTTCGCCGGTTGAAAAAAGCTCGAAAGCAACTATACCCCTGTAATCCGCTCAATCAGATAACAGTACCTTCATTGGATTCAAGCCAGCTATTGCGTCGGGTTCTGCACCTTCACTTGCTTGCTTCCAGCTCATTTTTCATTGCACCTGTTCATTTGCATGGCGTCTAAGCAGAGATATGGCCACGGTGACGCTGTCCAGCTTACTTTTTTTCCGTCAAACAATGCAGCACGCACGTTTCGAGCTTCGAAGTGAATCCAAGTCTCTTTAAATGGCGAAATGTTGACGAATGGTAAACATAAACCCTCTCAGTAATTTCCTCAGTTGACGTCTTTGTGTTATCTTCCACTAAGACTCTCACAATGTCCAGAACAGGGTTAATCGTCCAAGGTCATATCACCGTTCCGAAATCCACGGTCCACTCTGTTTAACGTCCTTAGTTTAGGAGCAAGATCCGAATAAACGCTCTGAATGTTTTTTTGTTGCAGTTCCAACACTCACTTCCTTTCGAAACTCGTACAGCGAAGCTACTATATAACTTTTCGTTCTCCACTCCATTTTAGAATTTTTTTTCTTCACGCACAATTTGACTCAACTCAACCGCGATAGATAAAATAACTTCTGATATCACGGCCTGGTATATAACAACTGGTATACAACAGGCCCATACAACAAACAATGGTTGCGACAGCAAACTTTCCTCCGCATGTCAAGATCGGGCACGAACTTTTGCAATGATCCAATACTTGTGTCGAAAATGTCTCGCCATCAAAAGAAGGACGTGCGGCGGATGTATTGAAGGTGTCGACAGCAGTCAGTTCTGTTCATTTCAGTTCAGTTCTGAGTCACTTCAATATATAGTAATTGGAGCTGAGACCAACATATACGAGTATAATAGAGATTATGGAAAGTAAATCCTGTTTTTTTTTTTATAATGATAATGAGTGCGCTCTCAAGGGGCTTGTGTACTCTTAAACGGATTGTACACAGCGAGGGCAAAGGAAATTTAGGGAGGAAGAAAAGAGAGGTACAGATGTACATTGTCTTTAAATGTTTCCAAGTTACGAGGGGCGTTCAATATATTCTCGGTATCGATATGAAGGAAAATGCGAATTCAATTTAAATTGTTTTTATTTTTCAATATAATCTCCCCTAACATCAATGCATTTGTTACATCTTGAGATAAGCTTTTTTAAACCCTCAAAAAAATTAATTTCCTCTTTCTCCGCAAAATACCCATTTATTGCCGACTTGAGTTCTTCATCATTCGAAAATCTTTTCCACGAAGACATTTTTTCAAATCCGGAAACAGGAAATAATCACTAGGGGCAAGGTCTGGACTATAGGGTGGGTGTTGGATTTCTTCGAAACCACAATCTCGCGCAGCAGCCTTGGAAACTCGCGCCGTGTGAACAGGAGCGTTGTCATGAAGAAACAACACACCCGCTGCGAGTTTACCCCGTCTTTTCTTTTTAATTTCCTCCCGCAAATTATGCAAAGTGGAAGCGTAGGATGTGGCGTTGATGGTTTCACCTTTTTTTTGTACTCAATGAGCAAGATTCCCTTTGAGTCCCAAAAAACTGTGGCCATGAGCTTCCCGGCAGACGGAGCGACTTTGAACTTCTTCGGGGGTCTGTTCCTTTTTTATGCCACTGCATGGACTCTTGTTTGCTTTCAGGGTCATAGTGGTGGACCTATGTTTCGTCCCCAGTAACAATTCGATCCATAACACCGTCCGCGTTCTCACTACACATCTCCAAAAGCTCTCTACAGCATGCGATTCTCACTTTTTTCTAAGGCGCTGTGAGCATTCGTGGCACCCACCTTGCACTGACCTTTGAAAGGTTAAGATGGTCATGAAGAATGGTGTGAGTGGTACCAATTAAAAGCTTGGTGATCTCTGCCATCATTTTCACCTTTATTCGGGCATCCTCAAGAACAAGTTTTTCGACTTCTTTGATGTCGATTATAATTTATATATACAACCACAGCTTCACCCCGATACCGAGAATATAACGACCAGGTCAAAGGCAGTTCCGTAGTTCCCCGGACATTCAAAAGTCTCGGATAAAGACCGGTTAACTGTCCAGCTGGACAATATAATAACCAAAAATATCAGATAATAAAATCAGCCCTCTTGGGTTTTGTCTACAAGGCAGGATATCCCGTCTTACATTGTAGGGAGAACATAAATGCTGAATTGGTTAACCTGAGCATAGTTACGAGTAATGCGTCAGCATAGAAGGGTGGTGCACTGTGGACCACAGGTTGCGGTGTGGTACTTTCCTAACTCGACAAGCGCCGCTGTTACAAGGATTCTGAGCTTTGTACAAGGCATAATAAGAACCCTAAAGTGGAGTCTTTAGATCCTGCATGGATCTATTTTTATGAAGAACAACACAACATGGAAAAGTTTCGTCATCAACAGCATTGAAGAGTTGAATGTTTATGCCAAGAGATATCAACAAAGTTCACCAAAACTGGAAGAAGGCGCTGTAAGCAACGAATCAGAAGCCTGACCACACCTCTTTTCTTTTCTTTTTTCACTTTTATGATTATCTTATATAAATATTTTTCCTTTGCTTGTACTAAATTTTCTATTTAAATGTTTTATACGCCTCTTGTTTTGCTTTCTTGTTAACCAATTTCTCCTATCTTCCCCTCTTTCCACTTTTCCTACATGCAGGTTGGTTTTCGTTCTTCTTATTTGTATACTTTTTTTTCTTTTGGGTAATCAATGAATTCCGTTTTAGAATCAAATAACAAAGATTCGATTGACGGTGGTATAGATAAAAACTTGCATGCAATGATTAGAGTATTTGGTTCGCAACGCAATGGGTTGAAAATTTGCCGTTTGAACGCACAAAGCCTGAATCCAAAACTGGATGAATTTCGGCATTTATTTATAAAGTCTGGCGTTGATATTGTTTGTATTTCTGAGACATGGTTTGATCCGGAGTTTTGCGATAAAATTTATGAGGTCGACGGTTAGAATTTATTCCGTGCTAGCGGGAATGTATGTAAGAGATGATATTAGATGTGATCTCGTTCATAAATCGCACATCGACTGCTCCCTGCAATATCTTTTCATGAAGATTACTTGCAGTTCATCCCAAATACCAATCTGCACGGCCTACATACCCCATAAAATCAATATCAGCCCACTAGCTGAACTTTCCCAGGCATCAGAAGCAATGAACGACGATTTATATTGTATACAGCAGTGGGAACAGAGTAATAATCCGAGTCTGAATCCAGCTAAATGCAAATCGATTGCCATAAAACGTACCAAATTAGATAGGTCGCTGCTTCCGCACTTCAAACTAGGTGACTCCGTCATCATCTACGTTGAAAAAGTAAGGAATCTTGGAATCATCTTTAATGACACGCTTACCTGGCCCGACCACAAAAACACTACCATTTGTAAAGTTTATGCTGCCATTTGCGTTTTATGGGCCTCAAAACACTTCGTCCCTATCAAAACCAAAACTTTACTGGCTAAAGCTCTTCTTCTACCTACTCTGCTGTACTGCTGCGAAATTTATTGTAACACCGACTCTAACTCGTTAAGAATTTTAAATGTTATATTTAACAACATTACCAGACACATTTACAATTTTCGACGTTATGAGCACGTATCACAACACTCAATAAAAATCTTTGGCTGTTCCTTTGTTAACTTTTTGAAATTCAAAGCTTCATGTTGCATCCACCATGTCATGCGAACTGGCCAACCAGACTATCTCTATAAAAAATTGGACTTTCCAGTTTCACAGCGACCGCATGTGATTATCCAACCAAGATACTCCTGCTCGCCATTCCGAACGCGTCAGTGGAATTCTCTACCAATCGAAATAAGAAGTATCGCAAATCACCGAACTTTTAGAACCTCCCTCCTGAAATCCCTTTCATCATCCTAGTTTCCCTCTGAACATTTAAATGTATAAGTTAACAAAATTCTTTATATCATGTTAACAATTATGATTCCCCAGCATATTCCGGAATTTGCACAATATCACGCGCAATACTCATGTTTCCGAAATCCACATTCCCACATTTTCCCATTCCACAATAATCCACGCTCTGTGTTCATGCTGCTGACTTTGCGTCTGGAGTCAACAGGTGAATATCATATTCACATAATTTTCCCACATTCCTTCTATCCCATATTTCCGCCGCATTTAGCTTAAGTTAGGTGTAAAGCATAAGTAATGAAGTTTTGTTAGAGTTAGTTTTTAAGTCTTCTACCGTGAGCATCGAACTTGTCGAGTTGTAGAGGCTGAGTAGGGTCAATGACTCTCGAGAAGAAATTCTCCAGACGAGTCCTGAAACCAAAGGATGCTCCCCCCCCCCTCCCCAACTCCCAAAGCACTCCATCATTCCCCTGGGCTGGATCAAGGTGTTATACGACCCGTGCCGAAGATCAACCTGGCTGAGGGCCCAGTATCTCCAAAAATAGCTCAGTCGCAAACGGAGTATCCGGATACCTGGCGACCTCCGGATTAGCTAGCCTTATCTGTATATGGCGGATCTCTGTACAGATGGACATCCCTTTCTCCGCTACTCGTGGGACTATTATGGACAATAACCTGATAACAAAAACCGAGGCCGGTACTCCTCAATTACCGGGCGGTGGAACGGTGACTACACCGACTACCGGCAAGGCTCCTGCATTGCCGAGAGGAGGCAAAACTGTGGCAGGCCATGGTGCGCCATCCTCTAAAGGCAAAAGGAACAAGCCAAATAAAAAGAATTCAGGAAGTGTTAAGACTGTGGCAGGCCATGGTCCTATCACCTCCTCCACCCCTAGCAGCAGCAAGTTTGTGGCAGGCCACGGACTTGTCGCGGCTACCAAAACTCCTTCAGGGAGTGTTAAGACTGTGGCAAGCCATGGTCCTATCACTTCCTCCGCCCCTAGCAGCAGCAAGTTTGTGGCAGGCCACGGACTTGTCGCTGCCACCAAAACTCCTTCGGGGAGTGTTAAGACTGTGACAAGCCATGGTCCTATCACTTCCCCCGCCCCCAGCAGCAGCAAGTTTGTGGCAGGCCACAAGTTTGTGGCAGGCCACGGACTTGTTGCTGCTACCAAAACTCCTCCCTCCAAAGAGGAATCTGGAGCTCAGCCGCATCGGCAAGCTCCATCTAAGGCGCTATACATAAGACGCCGAAATGCTTCACGCATTATCAAAACCTTCGGATCCATTCCGGAGGTGGAGAGAAGTGCGGAAATAAAGAGCAAGGTTGAGTGGGCTAAAAACATCCTAAAAGACGGATTTCCCACTGCTTCCATTGCTCACAAAACGTCAAAAGACTCCTCTAAGCGTCAGAGATCGTTGGAGGAAACCGTACCGGTTTCCAAGAGGCCCAAAATACACAGTTCCACAACCCCTGGGCCATCCAACAGCAGATCTCTGAAGTCTTATAATGAAGTCCTAAAGGACGCATTGGTGATCGCGGTGATCGATAGAAGCGATACCGACGGTTCCATTACACCGGAACGGTGGCAATTGGTCAAGTTGAAGCTCTCCAGCAACTTCTTGGCCATCATGCGGGAGAACCCAGGACCACCTCCTATCACAAGCGACGCTGGCTGGCACCAAGGCCATGTCAAGCTCATCGCTTGCTCCGACCAGAGATCTCTCGATCTCTTCACCAAGGCCATCGATGGTTTAGGAGAGGTTTGGCCAGGTGCAAAACTCGAGGTCGTATCTAAGGAAGACATTCCTAGTAGACCTCGAACTCGTACCTGGATTCCAGCCGAACCCTCCTCTCCAGAAAATATCCTGGAAATCATCCGGCTCAGCAACCCGACTCTTCCGACTCATGACTGGAAAGTCGCGAAACTGGAGGAACTAAGGGGTTCTTATAGATGCGCGTTAATTGTGATCAATAAGGAATCCCTTAATCCTCTGGCGCAGACGAAAGGCATGATTCGGTTTGGATTCGAGTCCATTCACTTAAGGGTGTACAAAAAGGATGAGTTGGATGCTGATAAGCAACCTCCTCCTCCTTTAACACCTGACATCACAACCGTGGATCTTGGAGCATCGATATCCTTTCCAGAATTGGATAGCAACGACTCCAATCTGTCCGAGGTGACTACAAAGCCGTCGGTCTCCTATTCTGACACATTGTCGGAAATGGAAACCGATGGCGAAGCAAATAGAGGTTCTACACGATCAGAGATTGAAGATGAGCTCTTGGGCACATCTTCAGAATCGGAGGACCTCAACAACACCGTGGTGGAGGCGACTCTGGAAGACTGTAGCAATGATACGGTTTCTCCAGATTAATCTCCACCACTCAAAAAAGGCTTCGGCCACACTCATTCTGCGTCTTTCCAAAAGCGCAGAAGACATTATTCTAATCCAGGAACCATGGATTGCAGAAGGCGTGGTTCGTGGACTTAGAACACCCTCATACGTTCCGCTCTATACAAGAGACAAAGGTAAGATTAGAACTTGTATATTAGTGAAACGTAGCCTTAATGTATTTCTACTTCCCAACCTCAGTGACCCCGACCTAACCGTTGCCAGATTAGAAACTGCCAAAGGCTCATACTGGCTGGCATCGGCTTACCTTGGCCACGACCAAGTGGGCCCTCTCCCTGGTGATAACCTAGAAAGGGTGGTACTGGAAGTGGGAAGGCAAAAAAACTGGCCTCATAATCGGATGCGACGCCAACGCACATCATACGGTATGGGGCAGTACCGACATCAATGATAGAGGTGAGTCACTTTTAGACTATATTTTAAGTACTAACCTCTTAATTTGCAATATTGGCAATGAGCCCACTTTCATAACAAAAAACCGACAAGAAGTTTTAGATATTACTCTTGTCTCCGACAGCATCACCCAAAGGCTAACAAACTGGATGGTATCGTCTGAACACTCCTTTTCGGACCATAGATACATCCAATTCAGTCTGAGTGATGCTCCCCCTCGCCAACCAACTTTCCGGAACTACCGGAAAACTGATTGGACAAAACATAGAGGAATCCTGTCGCAAACGATATCCTCCAAACTATCAAGTCCCCCGCGTGACACCAATGAGCTCGACATGAAAGTCAGGGAATTTACTCTGACTCTCAATAAGGCTATGGCCGCTTCCTGCCCTCTTATTCAACCAAGAGGCAAGAAAAAGCCACACTGGTGGACATCGGCGCTAGGACTGCTCAGAAACACATGTAGAAAACTTTTCAACTCAGCAAAAAGCACAAGAAAAGTGACCTACTGGGACTCATATAAAGAATCCCTCAAATTATACAAAAAAGAACTGAGGAAGGCAAAGCGACAATCCTGGAGGTCATTCTGTGACAAAATTACAGAAACCTCTGAGGCTTCGCGGCTAAGAAAAATCCTCTCCACAAATCCTATGATGCCCAGCTGTTTGAAAAAAACCGATGGCTCTTGGACAACCTCAAGTGATGAATCACTCAACCTGCTTCTGGACACCCACTTTCCAGGTAGCTCCCAACGCGCGGCCAGTAGCAGCCCAAACAAGCCTACTGCAACCGTGACCAAAATTCATAGTCTGATTACGAGAGACAAACTGCTCTGGGCGCTACATAGCTTCAAACCATACAAGTCTGCTGGTCCGGACGGTATTATACCTGCCGAGCTACAGAGATCCTCAGATATTATTCTACCAGTGTTGGAAAATATTATGAGGAGCTGTGTAGAACTTATCCACATTCCACTGTTATGGAGAGAAGTCAATGTAGTATTCATTCCCAAAGCTGGAAAATGTTCTCATGTGGTCCCAAAGGACCTCAGACCTATAAGTCTATCGTCATTCCTTCTGAAAACTTTAGAACGACTGATTGATATCCATATTCAAGCTAAAGTTGATCCAAGACTTCTGTCTACGGCTCAACATGCCTACTGTAAAGGAAAGTCGGTGGAAACGGCTTTGAACTCTCTGACTAGCCACATCGAACGATCCCTACAATATAAGGAGTACACAATGGTTGCTTTCCTGGACATAGAGGGCGCCTTTAACAACGTCAACACATCCGCAATCACGACTGCGTTGTCAACTCTGCAGGTAGACGACTCACTTGGGGAGCTGATTAATCTAATGCTAACAAGCAGGATAATCAACTCCAAACTGGGTGAGACTTCTGCTAAAAGATATGTCAGTAGGGGTACGCCGCAAGGCGGTGTCCTCTCCCCCCTTCTTTGGAACTTAGTGGTTAACGAACTACTGATATACCTGGAAGCGGGTGGTAGCAGAGTGATTGCCTATGCGGATGACGTTGCCATAGCCGTCTCAGGAAAACATTTAAATACCATTAAAGAACTCCTCCAAGTAAATCTTAACAGATTAACCTGCTGGGCAGATCGCTGTGGATTGGGAATAAACCCCCATAAAACTGATCTTGTCCTCTTTTCTAGGAAATATAAAATTCCAATCATAGACCCTCCTTCAATAAACGGTACCAGTTTAGCTTTCTCCGATACAGCAAAATATCTGGGTCTGATTTTTGACAGGAAACTAAACTGGAAACCTAACATTCAAGAAAGAGTCAATAAAGCTACAATAGCTTTATTCTCCTGCAAGAAAGCCATTGGGAACAAATGGGGCCTTCAACCTCGTATAACCCAATGGCTATACATCTCGGTCATAAGACCGATACTCACTTACGGGGTGGTTGTCTGGTGGACGGCCTTGGAAAATGCAGTCAACTGCATTAAATTAAGCAAAGTCCAAAGAACAGCATGTCTATGCACAAGCGGAGCCTTGCGGTCTACCCCCTCTGCGGCATTAGATATTCTGCTTCACTTGACACCCCTCGACATTTTTAGCAAGCAAGTAGCTGCGACTGCAGCTATTCGCCTTAAAGCGACTAAACAGTGGACAAATAATTCATTTGGCCACGCCAACATTCTTAATACATTAGGAATCCTCACAGAGAACACCGATTACACCATACCTGAACTTTGGTTTGACAAAAACTTCCATGTAAGCTTCCCCTCTAGATCATTCTGGGAGGAGGATGCTTTCATGGAGGACAAGTCAATCCATCTCTACACAGATGGATCTAAAACCGACAGCGGAGTTGGTGGCGGTGTTTTCTCAGATAAGCTAAATCTAAGCCTCTCTTTCCGCCTTCCAAATCACTGTAGCGTGTTCCAGGCAGAAATTTTGGCGATTAAAGAAGCTCTGTCCTGGCTGAAGAAAAACGTGATATCTGCAAAGGATATCCGCATATTTTCGGATAGTCAGGCCGCCATCAAGTCCCTGGACTCGGTCTCATTGTGTTCTAAAACTGCCCTTGAATGCCGATCATCTCTCATGGAGATGGCAGAGCAGTTCAACATTCACCTCTGTTGGGTGCCGGGCCACAGAGACATTCCAGGGAACTGCAGAGCCGATGAACTCGCCAAAATTGGAACCACTCTACCTATCCTACCAGACAAAGGTAGTATAGGTATACCAATCGCTACGTGCAAACTAACACTAAAGCTAGATGCCAATAAAAGAACGGACCTTAGGTGGACTGCTGGACAAACATGTCTAGCGACAAAACAGATCTGGCCGAAGCTGGATCTGAGTCGATCTAAGTGTCTGATCCTCTTAGAAAGGAAACATCTCAGCGCCATAATAGGTGTCATTACCGGACACTGCCTCATAGGCAAGCACGCAAGAAGGCTTGGCGCTTTTACTAACGATTTTTGTAGAAGCTGCATGGACGAGGAAGAGGAGGAGACAATCCCCCACCTACTCTGCACATGCCCAGCTCTCTCTCAGAGAAGGAAGCTTCACCTAGGAGCTTTCTTCTACAACGACCTAAACGATCTAGAAAAAATAGACGTTAACAGTCTCCTACGCTTTATTAAAAGCTCAAACTGGTTCCAGTAGTAAGAAGATCATAGATCCACGTGGCATCACAATGGGCCAATAGGCCTAAGTGGGTTGGTATTTCCAACAGCCACTCTTACCTAACCTAACCTAACCTAGTTTTTAAGTGACTGTTGAAGGTTCTTACCTCCAAAAAAAATATTTTTTTATATTTTTTAATGTAAATAACATTAATTTATATACATCAATAGAGTTCTGATAGCAAATGGCAGCTCCAACATCGGGTTACTACAAGAACCTGAACTAACAAAGGGAGGTAAAAAGACCTCAATAATATTGTTTTGAAACTATACTTAAACTGCAGCCAGACCCAGGACTGTAATAATTGTAGTTACTGACATTATAATATTCCCACTTACAGTATTCCTACACGACACAGCTGCAATTTTGGTAGAAGCGGATCTGGATGATAACAGAAGAGACACCATTATTGCGTCATCCCGAAATATTCCAAAACTGACAGGAAGGCTAATGTCATTGCGATGCCAACGCTCACAACATGGTGTGGGACATCACAGACACAAACATGAGAGTTGAGTTGAGAATTGAGAATTCTTACTGATCAATAATATTATGATTGCAAATAACAAAATACCTAAGAAGATCTCAAACCGAACTCTTATGAACAACGTCGTATCCAGAATTAGGGCGTTTCCGACCATAAACAAATTTTCTTCATATTAACGGGATTGAAAAGGAGTACTGTGCTCTATAGAATCCCAACACCAACGGACTAGTGTCGATATGCTTACACTCTTACAAAAATTATTCAACACACCTTAACTGGCCTTAAATACAGCAGAGGAACGTGATGGGTCAGTCACAATCCTTCGTCAAATAACTAAGGTGATTACCTTTTAACGGATAGAATGGCCAGTAAACACGTCTCTCTCCGCCATTTAATATTTGGCAATTATATCTACTCGTAATTCGCCTGCCTCGTATAAAACGCATTCTTAAAGTCCAAGAAGTCAAGTACTTGGGGGCGTATATCGCGTATTACTCAATCAATGTTTTGTACCAAAGCGTTAATTGGGGTCCTCTTCAACACAAGCTTACACATTTTCTTCCATATGCACTGTTCTTGTTCTTCTTGGTGTGTGAGTTCACCAGCTAATCCGTGACTAAAATTGGGATAACCTTATGAATGAAAATGATGCAGAAAGCTTTTCCAACTTGTTTGTAGCAAAGTTTGAAGATATTTATAAAAAGAATTATCCAACATAAAAACAACAACGAGAAAAAGGAAAAAAGAGTACTTGGATGACAGCCAATCTTATCGAAAAATGCAAAAGAAGGGATAAACTATACCGTAGATGGAAAAGCAACAGGTTAAACAAAGCTTATGAAGTTGAATATATCAAATATTAGAAACAAAATAAACAAAGAAATATCAATTCAAAAATCAAACTATTTTAAAAACCAGTTCATTCAATTTAAAACCGATCCCAGAAAAACATGGGATTGATAAATGTTATCCTGGGACGAAACAAATTAAACATTGATGAGACATTGAATAAAAACTTTGATACAGAGCCACATGCATTATCCAAATATTATACATCATTGTGACTTGATAATATCTCGACATCCGAACAGAATCCTAGATAAGACTTTATTTGTGAAGCCAACCAACATTCAAGAGGTTCACAGATTTATCAGTTTTCTGGGTGAAGATAAATCTCCGGGAATTGATGGAATTCAAGCCGCTGATATTCAAAGACACGCCGATATATTCGCACCCATTATATGAAAGTTCATAAACATCCATCCGCCTGGCACAATTAAATATCCCGTAAATACTGAAAACAGCAGTGCTAAGGCCGATTTACAAAGGAGGAGTTAAAAGTCAGCTCAGCAATTGTAGATCGATATCGATTCTTCCCGTAATAGAAAAGTGTCTCGAAAGTGTAATCACTGAATGTATAAAGAGTTTTATGGGAAAACATTCCCTGAACGATAAAAGTCAATACGGCTTTCAGAAAAATAAAAGTGCAAGCTAATTGCTAGCTGAATTGGTATATTGTGTCAACCAGAGCTTGCAAAATTGTTACCACGTATTGGTACTCTTCATGGATTTCAGTAAAGACTTCGATACCTTAAACCACAAAACCCTAATAGAAGCGCTTCAACGTGTTGATATACGAGGGTTAATGGCGGACTGGTTAACCAATTACCTGTGTAACAGACTATTCTGCGTGAAAATCAGCGAAGTACAGAGCGTAAGAATAAAGGTTGAATATGGTGTGCCACAGGGATCGAAATTAGGTCCAATCCTTTTTATCTTGTACACTAATGAGCTTCTTCGCTCTTTTAAGCGGATCACACCGTTTGCTTTCACTGATGACACAGCAATCATGGTGTAGTGCGATTATGCCTACATAGCTAGATCAAGTTAATTGCGATGACAATAGCAAATAAGCTCGTGTCATCCACAGAACCAGAACTTTCCCCCCGTCTGGTAATCAGTGTAATCAGTAATAAGTGAACGGCATATTCCCACCGTCTGGTTATCGGATACCACTCGTGGGAATGCAAAAGTTAAGCTAGCGACTCGATCGCATAAGAAGTTATTTATATTAATTAATATAATTAAGTTATTAATAAAGTAAGCTTCGTCCAATAAAGAGGTCTTTTAATAAACATAGTTAAATCAGAACATTACAGTGGTACATCACAGATCGCTGTGATGGCGACAGTAATAATGCAAGAAGAGTTGGATTCTGCAGTCAAATGGTGCCACGATAGCGGCTTGGTGATTAATGCGTTGAAAACCAAGATGATACACATCCGCAATCCGAGTTTCACATCGACACTAGTGCCAATACAGAACTCATCGAAGTTGTTGACAGCTACAAATATTTAGGAGTCATCATAGACTGTCATTTCTTATGGAACAAACAGATTGATAAGCTATGCATGGATTTAAAGAAATCCATCTATGCACTAGTCCATCTGAAATATCACGTTACGCTGTGTTTTTTTAAGTCAGGTCAACTATTCAATTCAACTATTCAGTGATAAAATGGCGAACTATATTGAAAATAAATGAAGCTTGACAGCTCAATGTGGTAACTGATTTGACATTTAATCCCTATTAAAAAAGTCCCCTTCAGAAAGTCACCAACATTTCTGGTGGTGTCAAGCAACATCTCTCAATTAATGACTCCCTACTACCCTCATGAACGACGATCCGCACTGCCGAATGCGAGTCTCTATCGTAGTTGGGTTGCCTATTCGCAGTTGTTCGAGCGACATGGAAGACTAGCAGCACTGTTAATTTTTCCCGAATCAACTCTAGCAATGTGGCTTTGAGTTAGATTAATGTACAAGGGCTCTTTATGGTAAAATTTCATGTACTGCGATGCTGGTGTTCTGTACAAGCGAAGACAAGCCCTAAGCAAGCCTTTTTAATCACCCTTATCTTCTCCATTAGACTTGCTCTCTCGCTGAAACACAAGATGCATCTATATATAAGCATAGGCCCGATCAAGTCCATGTGGCAGATAACCAAAGTACCTGACTACATTTCGATAAGCACAACGACAAGTCTCACGATCGAAAACTTCCGCCAGTTCTGTCTATCTGGTTTCCGGATTCTGAAAGTCGGTCTTCAACTTCCAAAAGGAATGTATAGCAGTGGTTTAATGATGCCAGTCTGATCAGCTTAAAGAAGAGGTCGTCTAACCATACGGTGTCGAAGCTGTATACGAAGTGTATACTTTTATATTGTATTTTTGTGTTGGTGTAGTGCGTCAATAGTTGCGTTGTGTGCCTTCGTTCCTTTTATGGTCTCTTCTTTTTGTTTAAGGTGTCTGTCAATGAGCTCGTTTGATAGGTTCCTGTTAGACGGTGGGTAGAGCGAGTTCGAGGAGAGTGCTCTAGTTAATGTTCTAGAAAATTGTGTCCAACGTACAGCACAATAGTTGTTTGAACAAACCCTTCCAGTGACCAGTCATACATGAACGTGCGTAGACAGTTTAAACTTTGTTGGTTCCAGCTTGTAAGTTGTATCCGTGTGTCGAACAACAGGAAATAGAGATAGGAGACGTGCCTGAGAAACGATGGACTATCCGTCGCTTTTATACCGAGTCGATTTATAATGCTGCGACTGACTCCGCTTACCCTACCGATTGAGTAGTAGGTTCCATCTAGTATTTGTTGTATTACAATTTTGAAATAATTCTCCTCCGATTTAAGCCTTACGAATTGAAAATGTGTCTTGAGTTCTAATATAAACAAAGTGGGTGGAGTAGCTGCAGTTGGATGGACAGATACCATATAAAACCGCATTCCGCTACGGAGGGGGGTGTTCACAATGCCTGCTCCTAGCACCTAGAACCTACACACCAAAGGGCTGTACACTCTTTTAAATCGTAAGCCCTGTTTAATGGAGATCGCAGCACCACCTCCTTGTATTGAGTTGGGTTGGTTTCTTCTTATTTTATATTTTCTGTGTCGTATTGTGTGCTTTTTGTCTAGTTTTCTTAGCTTCGCTAAACGAAAGTACATCATGGATCCTTATCAGTGAATTTATATTCAACGCAAATACCTTAAGGGTTCTAACCTCCACTTTTTACTAAAATGTCTCCGCTCCTCTATATTTTTTCCCGGTGTACAATCTGACAGTCTAGGATTTTAGTACTCCTTAGATCATTCAGTTTGCCGTTGAGACATAACTGAACTAGGGAAAACAGTAGTTTCTGCTTCTCCCTTTTTGCTCTAGCCGCGGTGAACGGCTTAAGACGTGAGCTTATGGCACTCCTCCGAATCAGTACACGGTTCAATCCCCTCAGCAGCACTGATTGCAGCTTTTTCCCTTTCAGGATAAAGGAGACCAGCTCCGTCATCGTATCCTTCAATAAACTCTTAATTTTATTGTAGCGCTCCATTGAATTGCAGTGTATCACAAGTCTATCGATACTTAAACGTTCCATTTTAAAGGTGTTGATTGGTATTACCCTTAATACTCGTATTCTCTGCTGATTATTGCGTTCTTGTTATTGCGACTGCTGTTGTTGTTTCTCCTTCTGTTTTGTTGGTATTGTGGTTCAGCCTGATGTTAACGTTGTTGTTATAACTTAGGCAGCTGCTTTTGTATCTGTACCTTAGTATGATGTTGTTGTAGCTATGTTATTGTTGTAACTACGCGTTAGGATATTGTTTTTCCTTTTCTTGTTGCTGCGGTTCTTTCAGCTGTTTTTAAATTTGCTCCTGTTTCTGTACTGGAGCTAGTAATGTCGCACCATTTGCTTTTTCTTGATGGGCAATACCGTGAGCTGTAGCTCTCTTATGTTACTTTTAAGGGACTGTAGTTTATCACCTTCGTCCTCTGATTCCGAAGCAGTTAGAATGATGAAACTAGTACTCTCGCCCATATGGTGTCCTTCATCTCCGTCCGACTTCATTACGATATGACGTATTTTTACTACTGCTAATGATGTGGATGCTCCCTCTCTTCTTCAACTGTAGACTTCTCGGTTGAAGCCGTTCGGGAGAAGCGCTTAACTACATTTGGAGTTGGTTTTGTCTTCCTTCTCCTTTTGGTTGCCGGGTGGGCATTTGCGCTATCCTCGTATTAACATACCACACCATACTAAGCATGTCAAGTCCAAAATCTCCAAGGTGCTACTGGCAGTGTGAGGGAGCTTGGACATGGTGCTTCTCGCTGATCTACACGGCTATGATAAGCCCATTTATATCATAGTATGTACGTCTGTTGTCGGTTGGTGGAACCTGCGCGGCGATTGATCTGGAAACTGCTGACTGTCCTACAAATTTGACTGGGCCAGCAGCACAACAATCAAGTTCCTGTTAACACATGTACGATTATATTTGCCAACGCCTTCATAGGACTCACAACCCTATACGAAAGAGATTAAAAAGACATGACGAACCAACTAATGAGCTCGGATAAAAACGGATTCACAATTAACGACCATCGTAAACGATGAATGGAATATAGAAACCAAATACACCTGAGTTTCAAACCACTACAAAACAATTTTCCTTTCTCCTCCTTCTACCTTTCCGCCCGCGCCCTGGCAACTGTAAAAGGGTATCTAACCCCTTAGGCGCGCGTAAATTATAAAAAAAAAAAAAACGACCTTCGGATCTACACGTGGAATGTTCGAATTCTTTATAGGCTACGTGCCGCCGAACAGTTAGCAGATCCGTGACCGCTATCACGCAGATATCACCACCATCTATGCAGAGCTTACTAAAAGGAAAAGGATCAGGGCTTATTCGAATGCGGATTTGTCATATGCGGCAAGAAGTCTTGAGCTTCCGGCACGTGAGCGAACGTCTTATGACAATCCGCATCAAGGCTAAATCCGGTAGCATAAGCTCAATATACGTTTCTATGAGCTCCTTTACAAGGCATGTGAGCAATGTTCGAAGTATGACGTTAAAATCGTACGCCAGGATAGGAAAAGAGGACATCTTTGGTAAGCAAAGTCTACACTACACAATGTCAACATCATGTCTACAACGGACTTAGGCTTACAGATTTTGCGACGGGACAAAATATCACTATAAAAAGTACAAAATTTTCTCACTCATCTCAATAGATGGAGACATGGCTGACTCCGGATCATGAAACGCTAAATCAAATTGATCATTTTGCGATAGAGGTAAGGCATGTCTCCAGTATGCTGGACATCAGAATCTTCCGAGCAGCCAACATTGAAGCGCATCACCACCTGTTTGCAGTCGAGGTGCAAATGCAGATTTCACAAGCGCCACAACGAACAAGAATTACGATAAGAACTAGAAAAGCTGCAATCGCAAAAGATCGCCAGAACCTCCACCAAACGCGTATCTCAAAATCTCTTGACAATTAGTGTGCCGCCACCGTCAAGTACCGAAACCCAGTGGCACCGCTGCCACGTTTCACACGACCATCACCAAGTAATCCCTGGCTTGATGAAGAATGCCAGCAACCACAAGAGCAAGAAGCGTACAAAGGTGCGCCCTAACGAAGGGCGAGAACCGCTCGTGACAAAAGAGACGAGAAAAACATCGGCTTCTCCAGAAGAAGAAAAAAAGATCGAGAAGCGCACGATCGAAGATATTGAGAGGTTGTATTCCAGGAGCAACGTACGGAAGTTTTACCAACAGGTATAAAGAACGTGTCAAAGCAATAAAGCCCGTACTGAAATCTGTAAAGATGAAGAAGGAAACGTTGTACTTAGTAGAGTCACAGTCTGTGCTGAGAATATGGAAAAACTTTTTCTGTTGACTGTACAACAGCCAAAAGTCCCGAAGTCAGGCTGATTAGACCATTAAACTCAAACGAAATCAGGATCGTAATATCTGAGCTGAAATCCAACAAAACAGTTGGACCTGATGTCTTACCGGCAACTGGGAGTGATTTCGTTGAGAATATACACCAGCCCATTACTCGAATCTGGTTAAAAAAGTGTATTCCTGATGAAGGAGAAAGGAGACCCCCCTCAAATGCCCAAACTTTAGAGCTATAGGTCTTCTCAACATTGCAGACAAGATCTTATTTGCCATATTTTATGAAACCTTTCTTCAATACTTCATTGGCCCCTATTATTGAGGTTTCAAACCAGGAATTTCCACAATCGACCAAATCTTTCCACTCCAGCAGATCCTGGAAAAAAGTCAAGCAATCCATATCGATACCCTCCATCTTTTCATCGATTTTAGGACTGCATACGACAGCATTTATAGATACAAATCAGTATTTCTCTTTTTCCCTCCCTAATTTCCTTTTGTCTGCACTGTGTGCAAGCATTTTAAGGGTAATCAAATCGCTTGAGCGCGCGCAGATTGTAAAAAAAAGACGAGCTATATAGAAGCCATGTCTAGTTTTGGCATCAGTACCAAAGTCGTCCGTCTGTACAGCTTGCTGCTCCATCATGGTCGGTGATGGCTTAACCGAGTTCTTTGATGTTAAAAAAAGTTTTAGACAAGGTGACGCACTAGCATGTGACTTCTACGTCATCATACTTCAAAGAATTGTACGGAACTCACAAACGAAAGCTGGAGGCATCTTTCAAAAGTCTAGCGTACGCCGATGATATCAACATAATTGAGAGAATACAGAGGGCTGAAACTGGTACGTACGCTAATATTAAAACGGAAGCTGCCAAAATTTGTTTAGCAGTAAATGAGGGCAAAACCAAGTATATGCTGTCAACAAGAAGAGGCACACAACATCGACGCATTGGACAGAACGTCACAGTCCACAGCTATAACTGCGAGGTAGTATGGGATTTTGTCTACCTTGGCCCTACTATAAATTCTGCCAACAACAGCAAAGTAGTAGTAAGGCCCTATCCCGAAGAACTAAAGTACTGAAGCATGGATTCTACCGAAAGCGTATAAAGATATTCTCAATGCGAGAGAAAAATCATTCGAAAAATATTTGATCCCGTATGCGTTGATGGGCTTTAAAAGAGATGATTCAACCCCGAACCATGCCGCTGTACAGCTCCCATCGACTTAGTAATAAAACTACTCATCAGTCGCCTGAGATGGCTGGGACAAGTGGTGAACATAATTATGTATTTAAAAAGAGACCTCAAACGACAGGAGGCGTCGGTGTGTCGACGAGGTGTGCAACAGGAGGCAGTTAGCTGAAGGCCGGGCTAACTGGAGACAGTTGTTAGGTTCACCCCTAAATAAGTAAGTAAGTAAGTAAGTAAGTAAGTCGGTCGGTGAAACAAGCTTTTAAGAAAATACGTCACTGCTACTTTGCCCAATCCCCAACGAACGGTCGGTCTCAGGTACTTGAGAGCTTTGACAGACCAGTTGAGCTTAAGGTTTTACTGAATCCTCTTACCACTTCCAAGATTTTTCAAGAATTAATGACTTCTCTGAACCCAATCAAAAGTCTTTATTCACTGAGACTTGTTTCGCATTGCTCGTCGAAGGTGTGATGACGTCAGATACATAAATTACGAGTACTTATTCTACTTTATGTGATGTGGACCAGGTTTTGAACGCAGAGAATCTTGGGTTGTTGTCGACGAGCCATCACATTGGATTACAAAACGCAGGAGTTGAATCGAATCATCATGGAGTATTGTCAAATTATATGTACAAGGCCAACAATTACAGAAAGCAGAAGAATATAAGGAATTCGATAGAGAGTGATTTATGAAGTCTTCCTTCCGGATCTTACAAAGCCTTAAGGCAAATTTATATAACATAAGTAACACAAGTAATGTAATCAACTCGTCGCTTTTATATTGTGTTGAATTTATTCACTGCTAAAACTAATATCTGTTTGCCTTTCAAAGGTTAACGTAATGAAGCCAATTCTCATTTTATATGTCTGGGAGGCAAAGCTTTCGAAACACACCTTCGTAAAACTCCATAGATACACCTCAGTCACGTATCGATTATATCATTCGTTTACTACCTAAAGCTTATCAACGTTTTCCTTTACAAGGACACAACACAAAAATTACAATACATAATGTGTAAAAACAACCACGCGCATTTCTTCTTCGAAAATCCTAAAAAATACGAGTAGCTGTGACTCCCCTCAGGTCGTATGTTATTTTGTTAGTATGCCTCTTTGACTTTTTATAACTTTTAGTGTGACATCATAGAAAAAAGCAAAATAAAACCCCATCCCCACCCCGATTGTCCCAAATGCGGGAGGTTAATTACGAATGAAAACATTTCTAACAAACACGCTTTCCATAACCAAAAGGATGACGTCGAGAGTCCTTACATGCGCAAATGTTTTCTTCTACAGCGACTTGACTTTTACACCCTGAACATTGTCACAACAGCATTCAACACCCAGTTGAATGACCATTACAACACTGAAATAGGAAAAAAGGAAAAAGGATAATGTTCCACAGTTGTAAAACAACACCCACAAGGATATTTCTGGACATCGTGTTGCCTGGCTTTCGTGTAGACGCAACACAAGTCTTTTGCTCCTCACGTATAGCAAATCAAAATATTTTTGCTCTTTGGCTGTGAGTTTTGTTTTGTTGGTGTAACGAACAGTGCTCTGTCACACACACGACGAATTTAATTCCAAAAATAAAATCCTTAATTTTTTAATTCTTAATCCTTCTCATGGGGATAAAGACATTTTGGACTAATCTGTATACGTCGTTGTCCTGCCAAAATCAGTTTGTGTCATTTGTTGTTCGTGAGTGCGTTGGAGAGCATAAAAGTGTTATCACCGCGTTAAGTGCCTTGTTATGAGCAGATCGCGCGTCGCCCTAATCGTAGTTGTTTTCATAGTCGCTATTGCTGCCGTTGTTGACCAATGAAAATTCCATTACGTTATGTTTTGCTAAGGTGGAATCGGTGATTCGGTGAATCGGTGAATCGGTGTTTCCATCCTTGTAGTCCGTTTCTGTTGCTGTCAAGGTTTCCATTTGTTGTGGTCAATGCAATGCAAATTTTCTGTCTAAATCTAGATGGTCGTGGTGGTCAGTTGTGGATCTAGCTCGAGCACTGAACTCCCGATAAATTGGATACGATTTAAATGATAAAAAAAATCGCAAGGATATTCAAACAACCAGCACAGGGATGATGTTGGGATTCATCTATTTGATGTTAATACTTGGCTGGATCTTAATTGTGCTGTTCTTACGATGCAAAAAGTCGATAGCACCTCATTTAGCATTCACCGACAATTATACAGAGACTATTGGTAAGAGTTGGCATTACGGTTTTTCTTGTTGTCAGGACGTTTTGCTTTACATCGATTTTCATCTTCTTTTTTTATAATTTTTACGTGATTTTTGTAGAACGTCAGCCATCGGTTCATGTTATAGAATTACCATCAGATGATTTTAGAGACGACATGGATTCATACTCTCAGGTCAGTCGATCCAGGATGAATTCGCATCGCTCAAGGTCTGTCATTGATGAGAGAACTATCGAAACATATCCTACAGACGCTGTTATAAATCCTGCCTACACTTACGAGGAGGAATACATTATAAATGGTGAGAACTTCTTATTTTTATTATTTTCGTTTTTAGTACGTTTCAGGGATGTGACCATGAGATACACATACTACTCGTACATACAAATACCTACTTGCGTGGCAAATTTCTATAATTTTATACTCGTAATCAAATTACAAGGGTTTAAACTAGCACGAGCGAATCCAGGATAATGACGTCATTTTGGTGTATTTTCTTAGTCACAATTCTTAGTTATCCTTGAAGATTATATTGTACAATATATGTACTGATACAGTAAAGACTTATTTTTGGTCAGTTTGAGCGTTGTTTATTAGTTTGAGAGCAGTAGGTATGGGCAATGAGACAATCTTTCCATTCGTTGAGTGTCTATAAGACGAGTGTTGAAGAATTGGATTATTTTATCCAAACTTTGATGGTTGGGATCATAGGTGCATGAACCTAGATCTACCGATGGTAATTATACAAGTCGATTCTTGTATCGATTGTATGGAAAAGCAGAAACAGTCCTCCAAGCAGACTCACTTGAAGAGAAAAAAGTCTTGTGTAACTGTTTATAAGCTTCTGGTCTTACTTTATTTTATTCCTCTTATTTATACTAACAAAAATTCAATAAATGCTTAGTCTACAATTCATACTTTTCAAACAATAAATGCTAAGTTGCAAAATGATAGTTCGCAACAATATTCAATAATGCTGAATCTACATTTCTTTAAAGCGAATGAACCTGAAGATATTCAATTCCAGGTGGCATTGAAATTTGTTTTATTTATTTTTTTATGTGAACTCGTATGATATGCATACGTAATCATATCACAATTATGAGATTTAACAACGAGCAATTACTTGCCTGTAGTAGCTTGCATTTATTAGTTGTTCACTCCTTTTACTAATCTTATTTTTGTTCAAGCGAACAATAGGCTATCGGCTTGAATTGCTGTAGTCTCCCCTTAAAACCACAAAGGCTTCTGAACTATGCCTTTTCAAGTGTTATTATCTCGCTCTCTCCTTCCATACAATACCATGCTTAATGGATTTCACCACAGCTGCTATCAAAACTGCTCCTTCAAAACTCGGCGCTGTAAAGTGCAAAAATGGTAAGATCATAATATTTTGCAGAGCGGTAGAATCAACAGGTTCTATATCTGAGTCGATAGGTTTTCACTTCTTCATTGACTATCGTGGATGCTTTCCTTTTCCTATTACAGTTCTCTACCACATGCCCATTTAGAAATATTGAGAGTGCTACTAAAAGCAAATATAGGATGGGCTAAACGCTTCGATTTTTTAATAGGGATTACCCCCAAATGATTAGTTGAAAAGTGAGATTTATGTAGTAATTTGTCCTCATATACAGTGAACACCATACCCAGAACCAAGGATTCGACTTTTAGAAAGTTTAAACTGCATTCTCCCAAGGAGAGCAACAATCGGAAATACAAGAAGTATCCTTCTTTGATTGTGGGTTTAGACAAAGATTTTGTTTGTCGAAACCATTAAGTCGAGGTATGGCTCACGTCTTTATCTGCACGTTTTATAAGAGACGTCCTTCCCAGTATTTATTATATCTATGATATAAACTCAGATTAATCTCATTCCAAGTATGCCACTGCATCCCTATGTAGGAGACTCATCCTGTTGAATACAAAACTTCGCACTGATGGGCTTCAGAACACTGTATGACGAGCGGTCTGAAAACCGAGAGCTTGTGTTATTTTGCCGAATACAGGCTCAGCTCCCAAGCTTGTGAAAGTCTACAATGAAAAGTTGCCGAAAAGACGTTAACAATTGGAAAGTACTATAGGAGACTTCCATATCAAGTCAAAAGTACACCCAATTCACACTCGGGTGCGAGGTCTCGACTTAATTGAAAGCAGGAATACGAGAGAACTCGGCTGAAAATATTTTAGGGTAGCACTTGAGAATTCCGTCAATGCCCCGCCCAAAACTCAGATTAAAACAGAAAGTAAAGGAAGCTGTTTCAAATTTAAACGGTTCCCCCAACAAAGTTTTTGAATCGACGTGTTTAGGCAGGAACAATTCCTGCTGATAGGCCGTTCCATAGTGGAACGCTGATTTGCACTACGAAAACCCCAAGTCGGCCTTGGTTCAAGTGGCAGTGTACTGGCTTCCAAATCGGAAGATTCTACGAAAGTCATGATTTTGTTCGAGTGATTTAAACCTTGTGTGATTCTAAGCAGGTTCCCTAAGGTAAATTTGGAAGAAGATTGTCTTCTAAAGAGACTTTTGTTGAAAGATCGAAACCCTTGAAGAAACCAGCAGACATGTCAAAATTCTCAAAAGGGTCAGATCAGCCAGAATAGAAACACTCTGAACATCCGATGATACTTAGACTGAGTTGAAGGCAGACATTCTCTGCCTCTTGAAACTCACTTCCCAGGCAACCTCATGAAAACCGACTAACAAGCAACTCCTGTTATTGAAACTGAAATTGAGCTGAATAATACAACATGTCATATTGAAGACTATGGAGACGAAGTTTAAGCTTCATATGCGCAAAACTGTTGTGGATCGATTGGGTTTTTAGGCAATTTTTTCAAAATTAAAGGTATTCTCTTCACGAAAAGGACACAACTGACCGGCATAACCATCCATATCTACAACGGAGTTAAGATTCTAAGTGTTATACTGGATAACTCTGTCGCCCTTATGGCAGTACAAAGGATCTCTCTGCAGGAATACGATAAGACTATTCATATCGCGGCCAATTTTATTTTCTAACAGGACGCAAGCTCCGTTCAAACGCCCGGTGTTAGATGCAATTGTATCAAAAACAAAAGTTTGCATTTTCTCTCTGTCACTCTGTCACTTATTTTACATTTATCGAACACTGCCGATAGGCTGGAAATTAAAATATCTACTCTAGCTCTTTTCAAGCCTGACGGCCCTGGCGCTGGCGATTCAGAGCTAGAATTTGTTGAACCTCAAGCTCCTCTTTTTCATGACATCGATTACGAGTAGGGATTCTAGCTTTTTTCCAAAATATAAAACACTCATCTATTACTAAACTTAACTTCATTCTTCTCATATTATAAAAAAGAACTCCAAGTACATTTCGTTTTGAAGGTAATTTAGAACCTAGAATTTGATTTTTCATAACAGCGACGAAAAATAAATTTTCACGTGGCATTTTTTAACAACTTAATTTTTTTTTTAACAATCGCGGGCTACTAAAAGTTTCGATTGATAGAAATAATGAAGTGCATTTTAAATTCCATCACCTACGCCTGCTTGGAAAAAAAAAACTTTATGCAAGAGAGTGAAAGAAAGTTACATACATTACTATACATACGAGTACAATAGGTAAAAGTACAGTAGATGGAATTAAGTTTCGTAAGAGCGTAGACTTTAAAGTCAGTGCGGCGGATTTCGCAGAGAAACTGTTGCTTGGCAATTCCCATATTAACATACATATTTGGAAATATATTTAATAGATTTAACTAATTGCATAGCTTAACATTAATATTGGCATTGAAAGTATGAAGCAAGACCGGATTGTATGGTACAACGCAACAATTGTCTACAATATAATTATATTGTTACGGATGTAGGTACCTCAAATTGCGTACCAGACATCGAATCAGCAAATCCACATTCCCATAAAAGTGTGAGAATTTGTTGAATCGACTATATATTTTTATATTTTTAAGTCACTTGTTTTTCATCAGTCGTCAAATAAACTACATCACATATTATTAATTAAATAAACAAACGCGCAAGGTGTAACAATATCTTGCTTGTCTGTATCGATTGTAGCAGCTCTCCCACCGGTTTGATGAAGTACGTCGCTTATATTTAGGGTATACATCATCTCCAGTAATGGTCAAATCTAGAAAAGGCCTCTGATGTCTTTTAGTATAAACATTTGCACTTAAACATGGCGACGCTGTGTTAAGAGGACTACACGGACTGTTAGCGCTAAAAACATCTGGATGCACCCATCAAACGTGATGACATGCACTTCAAATTGACAATTAGTCTAGGCGCGCGATAAGAAAAAAGAGCGAAAGAAGAACAACGTGGGCGACCCATATTAACTAATACTAGTGTCTGATTTTTAATGTAAACCACCTGTCATGGAGACTTATGGTTACGGGATGCCCATACGTCCATGGGGGCGAGGATACGCCTTGCCATCGCTCTGCCGCCTTCCTGAGATACCAAATCAGAACTGTGTTGCCGGCCCAAGTTCCACCCTTGGTATGTATGAGTCGAGGCTGGCCTAAAACCTCTTACTGCTCCACTGCACCAAGCACCTTCCCGCGACTTTGGGTTTAAACCACAGCCACCATGACGCTCCCTCTTCAAGTCGGGCCCGGACCGAGATCCGGCGGGCTCCTGACTCCCATGGTACCGTGATTTAAGTCCTGGTAGGAACTACCGGTGGTCCAGCCGCCAACAAGACCTATGACCGGCAACTTGTGACTGATGAAATCGTAGCAGATAACCTTCGGTAGCGTCATCTGAAGATGTTTACTATAAGACCAGTACTTTGCTCTGCCCCCGTTCATTATTAGTCAACGTCATTGATGGGCGAAGCCTTGATAATTGGACGGGGGCCCAACAAGGGGCATACTAAAAGAATTTTTTAATACATCATTATGTATTCTTTATTAGTTGAATTAAAGTTGATTGAAAAAAACCTGAATTGTCTTAATTTGGCCGCCGCAACTTAAAAAAATCTTTTATTCAACGAGTACGATGGATCCTAACCCATTCTCTGCATCTTCAAAGGTAATAAGGTACCCAAGTCAAGTTGCCAGTTGTGCACAGGAGCCGATAAGAAACACATGGTTATGTGCGACGACTGCGACAAATGGTTTCATTTTTCCTACGTTGGAGTAACCAATGACGTCGAAAAAACACGACAGGAGTTGCGAAAATTGTAACGCTAACCGCCCCAATCAAATCGAACACACTGCAATGAATGCGGCCACTTTTTTTTATAATTTACGCGCGCCTAAGGGTTATGATGTCCTTTTACTGTTGCCAAGGCGTGGGCAGAGAGATGGAAGGAGGAGGAAGGAAAACATTGTTGTGATGTAGTGGGAGTCCGAATAGGACGGAGATTTTTTTATTCACTCAGAATGATACGAAGGTTACGAGTATCAATTTTCACGCTTGTTTTGTGCTTGAAACTCTACAACAGCCAAATCTACATATCAGTGTTATGCCTTCACACGCAGATTTTTCTGACTGAGTTCCAATTACACAAATGAAAAACTTGTCATGAGTAGGATTCGAACCTTGAGCCTCCGAGTGAGAAGCGATTGCTAGTACCACTACACCACGGCCACCCCAAAATTGCCACAATGTGGTATGCGGCCACTACAAGTGCGAGTGTAAGTACATTTGCCAATAAAATGCCTGCCCCCAATGCAGTACCTTCGATAGATTCTTCTCGTCCCAGGTCTTCATCGTCAAAAGTTTCGTCTACTCGCCGACTTCAAATCGAACTTCAACGACTGGAGGAAGAACGTTCTACAAGACAAACGCAACAGAGAAGAACAGCAGCAGCAAGAGAGACGTCAAGAAAAGCGGAAGCAGTTTGACCTGCAGTACCTTGAAAGGAAGTATTCATTTCTACAACAACAAGCAGAAGAAGAAACTTCCTCTGTCGACGGCGACGAAGCAAAAGTCGAAGATGTCCAAAAAAAAACCCAGTTGTGCGTACCTGGTTGGAGGAGATACGCAACTCGACACAAAAACACTCGACCGCATGTATTCAGAGTTCTTCGAATACTGTTTTAACTCAAATTAACCTACAGACTTCTTTGCAGAGCAATCAGGATCAAACACAAAATGTTGACAAGTTGAAGCTCGTTGAAACTGTTTCAGGAACACTATCACAACAAATGCAATAAATGCAACAACAGCTGCAAACACAGCATCGGCAACCGGTAGAGTTACATAAACGTTCAGAGGATCACGCTATGCAACATTTACAACCGGAATCTATGTGGATGCCAGAAACGCAATATACAAGGTGTACAATGCGAACCCTGCCAGCCCAACAGACAACAGTAGAAATAGATCCCCAAAACCTGCGATTGCAAATGCATCCACAGCCGCCGCAAGCCCAATCCATACCGCCGAGATGCTTATATCCTTTTCATAAACACCTATTTGAGCAACTATTGGAATACAATAACACATCTCATGGCACAAGCCACGAAATGCAGCTTTACCAACAGGACCTGATCAAACTTTCGATATCACACCGCAATTTCACACGTCTACTTTACTCAGCAAAAGCCAACTAGCTCATCATAGTATTTCACGAGATCTTCATCCCTTCAGAGGTAACCCAGCAGAATGGCCGAGTTCCATATGCGACTACGTGCGAACAAACGAACTATGTGGTTTCTCTGATGAAGAAAATGTCTCGCGGTTACAAAGAGCCTTGAAAGTGGAAACACTGGATGATATGCGTAGAATGTTATTGGCCCGGGTCTACCCCGGACAACTTTATTAAGCTTATTAACAAGCCAAACTTAAAGCTAGACTTAAAAACCAACAAAGATATACTTAACCTAATGGGGCGAGGAGAAATGGTGGACTGGGGAGATGTTAAGGAAGTGGCATATTGAGCAGCGCTTTTTTTATTTCTTGTTTGCTGCTATTTAGGTCAAAGACTTCGGCGTAGTTGTTCGTTATACGCAACATTCTGCATATGGGTTCAAAGTGACCGTAGTTGGTGCGGTGAGTTCGGATCAGGAAGAGTGGGACAGATCTTAGACTACGGGGATTGGGAGTGAATGCAATATTTTGCGTTATTGTCGAGCAGTCGATATTTCCAGTTAGTAACTGGTGGATAAAAAGCGACTTCACGACGTTTTTTTAGGGTATGCATGCTAATTAGTTTTAGCCTATTTTCATAGGGGGGTAATCCATATGGATCGGCCCAAGGTAGACCACGAAGTGCAAAATGGATAAACCTGCGTTGGACTGCTTCTATTCTTTGAATGTTGGTTAGTTTATAGGGTGACCAAATTTGGCTGCAATATTCGAGAAGAGGCCTTACAAAAGTAATGTACAGGGACTTTGTAACGTAAGGGTTGGAAAATTCTTTTGACCAGCGTTTGATAAAGCCGAGTGAAGAGTTAGCTTTATTTATAATGCTGTCAATATGTGAGTCGAAATTCAATTCTCTATCACAAATTATACCTAGATCCCGTACTTGGGTAGTGGAAGGAATTGGCTCATCGCAGATGAAGTAGTTTCTTGGAGGGGGAGGTAGACGTTTACGGGAATAGATTATCGCTTGGCATTTGCTGACATTAAGCTCCAAAAAGTTTTGCTTGCACCATACCGAAAACTTATTCAAGTCATCTTGCAGGCAATGGGAGTCAGAAGGCAATGAGATGACTTTGGAAATTCTCATGTCATCAGCGAAAATAGAAAGATTAGAGTTCGTTAAAATGAGATTTATATCATTAATTGTGAGGATAAAGATGATTGGACCAAGGTGACTACCCTGCGGGACACCAGATGTTGCTTTAATGGGTTCGGATATTGAAGATCTGAAGATGACCCTGTATTCTCGGTCTTCTAAATAGGATTTGGTCCATGCCACAAAATGAGGGGAAAAGCCAAGTTTTTTTAGTTTAAAGATGATAAGTTGGTGAGAAATTTTATCAAATGCCTTGCTGAAATCTGTGGAAATTGAATCGACTTCATCACCGTTTTCTAAAGCATGAAGCGTCCTAGAGACGAACTCTGTTAGGTTAGTGGTCGTTGATTTACCTTTCATGAAGCCGTGCTGATTTGTGCAGATAGTTGGCCTACAGTACGGAAGCAGTTGTTGATAGACTATGCTTTCAAAAAGTTTGGGTATGCAAGAGAGTTTTGCTATAGGCCTATAATTATCGACTTCGGCCTTACTTCCTTTTTTATGAATAGGGATGATGTAAGATTCCTTCCATAGGAAAGGGAAAGTACCTGTTGAGACAGACAAGTTAAATAGGGCAGCAAGAGGAGGACCGAGATGGGTATCACACTCTTTAATTACAATAGCCGAATTTCATCAGGGCCGGACGAGAAATCATCTTTAAGTTTGGTAATGTTTTCAGATACCAAAGTTGTTGTTATATTTAGTGAAATGGCTGACGTCTCAGGATAGTTTCTCATATAGCTAAAGTAGCTAGGATCGGGTTCAGCTGTTTTCTTAGAAAAGGATTTGTTAAAATGAGAGGCAAAGAAATTTGCAATGGTTTTTGGGTCGGCAGAAGATTCACTCAGGAATTTAAGAGTAGATGGGTAGCCGTCTGACTTTCTTTTGGTATTAATAAACTGGTAGAAGCGTTCAGGCTCCGAGACTAAGCTAAATTGCATGCGGTAGAGGTACTCAAGGTAAAGAGATTCACAAAGTTCAGAAAAACGACTATATACCAATCGATAATTACTGTAGTCGGAATCAGATCGAGTTCTTAAGAATTTGTGCCACAACTTGTTTCTGTTATTACGGAGAGAGCGCAACTCCTTGTTGTACCAGGGAGGAGCTGATATGCAGTCTTTTTGGAAGGTATACGGAACCGATTGGGCAAAGCAGGAGAAAATTAACGAATAGAACGTTGATAGGGCAAGATCAATGTTAGTTGTCTCAGCAATAAAGTCAAAGTTAATGTTGCTGATGAGGCTTTTAAATTTGTTAAAATCGGTTCTTCGGAAGTCAAATGAAAATGAATTTTCCGAATCGACACATGTGTTGCCATTTTCATATGAATATATAATTGACAAGGGGGGATGAAGGCGGTCTAGGGTAGAAAGAAGATGATCACTCCTATAAACGACACAGTTATCTGAATCGGATGTGAAGACAAGGTCGAGTTGTCTGTCCATTGTATTAGGTATTCCACTAATCTGATGCAGACTTGAGTTGGTTAGGCAGTCCACCATCAATATTTCTATTTCAGAGGTCGAATTACAAGAGACAAAATGAGACGAATCATCGGAAGGCACCCATATAAGGTGAGGGAGGTTGAAATCTCCTACTAGAACAATGCAATCATCAGTCAAAAAATCAACTGCGTGAACTACAGGTTGATACGACTCAATGGGTTGAGATGGGTGAATGTAGCAACAAAGTACGTAAAGACATCGTTTGGGGAGCGTAATATTGGCACATACTAACTCAAAGTTGTCAGTGTGGGGAATATCGACAATAGTTGCGTGAAAGCAGTTCCGGATTGCTAGTAAAACACCGCGGCCATAAGGATTATCATCTCTTTCAAATCCATCTTTTCGAAAAACGTTGAAATTTGGAGGAAACAGCTCATGGTTTTTAATGTCTGGAATTAGATTTGTTTCAGTAAGAGCAATTAGGTCATAGGGAAACTTTTGAGAATTGAGATATACCGAGGAGATTTTAGAGCGCAAACCTCTTACATTTTGGTAGTAAACGGACAGGCATTGTGGACTGGAGGATACAGATTTCAGTTTGTTAGGAACTGTAATAGTTTTTAAAATTTGAGCGAGTTCTTTGCAAATGGGAAAGACGTTTGGAGCTGACATGCGAAGACATCGTAGAAAGATCATTATGAACTTCGTCGAAAGAGATGTCGAAACTCTCATGGTAGCGAACGAAAATTTGCATTAATTCCGCTGGCTTAATAGGAAGACCTTCTCGTTAAATCGAAACCATTATGTTGGTTTTGGTTATGCCATCAATGTAAACGGAGTTGGGTTTGTCGTGTAAGTAGGCAAGGTAGAGCCGAACATTTTCATAAGTGCGGCGGTCTCTCAAACGAGATACTACATAACGACTATCATCATTCATTTCAGAAAATTTTTTAGGGAGTTTGACAGTTGGTGGAAGGAGTGGGTCAAGGTATTTTGGGTGAGAATCGGTGGCACGTGCGGATGAAGAAGGAACAGGTTGGTCAAGCACCCCGGAACTAGAATCTTGACTAGTGAGGGGGGTTGGATCAGGTGGATTGATAGATGAAGATGAGGAATAGGTGGTTGGGTTTAGTATATGGGAGCTAATAAAATTAGGATATTAGTCTGAATTGGCATTGTTAGTTGGAACTTGGGTAGAAGGCGCAGGAGCAAGGTTAAATGAAACTCTATTTTGAAGCGGCTTTAAAGATTTGGTGAGGGGAGGGAGAGAATTTGGTGTAGCGACTCTGGTGTTCTTTTTAGATGGTGCAAAGGGGGTGCAAAGGAGTGAGGAGAATCTTGGAAAGATATTGGTCTTAAATGACCAGTTTGAGTCGGGATGTTGATGGGATAGGGCAGAATTGTTCGGGCTATGTTTTCTTTTAATAGTAAACTTATTATCTACCATATCCTTCCGTTGGGTGATGACCATCTTTTCCGTTATTGGTATGCCGTCCGATGATTTGACCATCCAATCGTATTTAGTGGGTATACGTATTTCAAAACACTGGCCGTTTTTGCTCTTGACTTTGCCAACTTGTTTACATTTGACGTCTTGTGTACTGAATTTACTCCTAAAAAGGGCTTTGATCCAGGACGGGCTTGCGTGACGTGGGGCAGCTTGGAGGAAGAAAGTAGACAGTTCCGGTTTTTTGATGGCTTCAAAATTAATTTTATTTAATTTTTGAATTCTGTTGGTCCATTCAGGGAGAGTCCAGGATGTCCCAAAAGCCCTAATTATTGGCAATGGTCTTGGGACGGGATTGGTGATCGAAGTTGCATTTATCGTAGAGGGTTGAACGGGGGCTTCGGTGGTAGCGGCTATTGAATGAGTTGGGGCTGAAGTGGTTGAAGGTGATGTATATAGCTCGTCTTGTAAGGATTTGTTACTCGGGCTTACTGCAGATGGAGGCGCATCCGGCTTACTAGAGATGTGCTTTAATTCCTCCAATATCTGCATCGTGGTTGATCTAGTGGATGCAGCTTCCTCACTAAGAAAATTGAGGTCATGTTGGATGGATCCGATGTTTTCGGTATGTTCAGCATGCCTTAGATGTAGAAGAGTTGATTGGTCAGCCAATGTTGACATAATTTTTCCCAACTGAGTTGAAGTTGACTGAATCGCTGGTAATGTGTTTGAGCAGTGAGACTCATCAGAATCTGCTAATTTATTGATTTTAGAGTGCAGGGATTGAACAGCTGATTTTATGGTGGTTATGCTGTTATCGATCGAACAGTTTAGATTGTCATGGCTCTCTGAAATGAGTTTGGTTATATTTTTACTGCTGAATTGAACTTCGCATTTCAGCTCTGCAATCGAGTCTGCAAGCCCAATTAGTTGCTGGTTATTACATTTTATACCCAGCATTATCGTAGCCTCTCGCACCGGGTGGTCACCATCTCAATTGAGATTTCGGGCGCCCGCCATTCGTCAACATCGTGCACACGCACCACCAAGACTTAACCAAAGCGATAAACCACTGGTCATTTCTCAGAGGTGCGGCCTCATGCTGATAAACGCGGCCTTTCCACGAGATCCTCCTAACTATCCCTACTCTAACTTACAACTAAGAGGAATATGTTACCTTAGTAACGTACCGACCTAGGAGAGCGAGCCCCCTTTCTCCTTCTTGAAGCCACCAGAATTCGGTGTACTGTTTCTCGACATCGATCCGATCCCTGTCCGCAATCGCTGGACTAGATGTAGATGAGCCGCTTGTCCCTCGCACTGCGGTGGCGGTGGTATATTACCGGGATACCATCCCTACTTTGTATTAACCCTTTAGCATCAATATGGAGAAAAGCCTCTGGCGGGATAAAGCCCGATAGAAGTGAGCTCTTGTGGTACATTTCATTGGGATAATAAGCCCCAAAGATCAGGCCATTATCGTTGGTCATTGCTCTTGCAACGTGTCTTCGAATCACCTTAATCAGGAAATTGACAATCCTATTCAAATTAGCCCCATCGTAAAGGACTTTGTTGGGATAATATTTTTTGTACTCTGATTCTGGTGTTCTGTACAAAACAAGACTAAGACACTGCCTTTCAAACACCCGAATCCTTCCCATCTGATACGGCGCTACATTGAACCACATGGGACAACCATACGCGATGACTGGCCTGATTAGGGCCACATAGCATATGACTTTCACCCTGGAGACAAGTTGACTGCTGTGAAACAGCCTTCTTGTCAGGGCTAAAGCCTTCTGGAGCAAGACAAGCATCCATATGTTTGTCAACCTTTGAAAATTGATTTTCAATTTCCAATCATCGCAATACGCCTTAATATGATCGAAATCACACTGCAGAAGAGTATTGATGACTTCGATTTTCGGACCTGATCTGTACGCCACTAAATCGTCTGCGTACGCTATGGCATGATTGAGGGAACCTACTAGATCACTTGTGTAAACGTTAAACAGTATCGGAGAAATCACAGCCCCTTGTTGTAAGCCGTTTTTAATGTCAAAGTCTTGCTCGAAATGACATTTAACAACGAACTTCTTTCCCATGAGCATGTCGTAAATCATATATAGCAGAGGTTTCGGCATGCCCATCCTGGTCAACTTATAGAAAAGCCCCTCTAACCATACGGTGTCGAAGGCCTTCTCAAAGTCAACGAGGCAGGCACCCGTACACTGGTTCTTGCATTTATTCCATTGTATTTCGGAGACCAGCTTTGACGCAGCATGAATAGTGTCATGCCTCGCCCTAAAACCAAACTGATTTTCCGGAATTATATTATTTTCCTCAACCCACCTTAACAGCGCTCTATTAACCACTTTCTCAAATACCTTGCTAATATTCGGAAGCAAACTAATTAACCGGAAATTAGCAGGGTTAGTTCTAACTTTATCCCTTTTCGGGATTTAATGCACAACTTCTGTTTTCCAATGCTTTGGATAATATGCATTATTCAGCGCATTGTTAAACAGCGTAGTAAATATATCCACTGCTTCCAAGGGCAGGTGTCGTAATACGACGTTTGAAATACCGTCTACTCCCGACGAGTCTCTGTTTTTCAGAGACTCATTGATGCACAGGAGTCCATCTTTTCGCACGAACAAATGTGAGGTGGCTCGTTCATCGCCGATTATAACGTTTGCCTCGTTTTCTTCACTGAATACGGTGAAACCGTGATTCTCGGATCGCCAATTTTGAAGTTCATTGCGCAGATAATAATGATTTACATAGGCCCTGTTGTAAATGTCGTGATTGTTCACCGTATACACGGCCTCAAAAAAAGCTCCCAGCAAATCCACTTTCTCCTGTGGGTCTTCGACCACGAAAAGACCGTCGACTGAGTTGACTCTCTCTGGACTTATGCCAACGGTCAGTAGTGTCTGTCTGTTTTCTGTCGTTTGTGGAATTCGGACACACTGAATGTCATTGTGATCTTTCCGCCTGAATAATTTATTTATCTGCGGGAACATATTCGGACTACTGGATTTTATAGCCCGAATCTTATTGCCCCAGTACAGACTTACAGACTTACTGTAATTTTCTTTAATTAATTGTTTTAAGTTTTTGAACATTGACTTTAGTGTTTTTATTTCCGAGTCGTTTCTGTCAGTGAATTGTCTGTACAGCTGCTTAAGCCTCGAGAGCAGTCTACTTTTGTGTGCGTACAATGCTTTGATTGTTGGAGTTCTGTACTTTTCGTCTGAGTATTCTACTCGTATCCGAGGGATAGTCTGCTCCATCGTTCGTTTGACAACGTCTTGCATTGTCAGTAAACTACGATCGATTTCTTCGTTTGTCAAGTTTCTGTTAGTTGGTAGTGATCACTATCATACTCGAACGCTCGCAAACAGTTCCTTGTGTTTAGATCAGCGTTAGTCAGTTCTAATCTACTGTCTATTAATGCCAAGTCCAGGACGTCGTCGCGTACAGTTCAAGTCTGTACTCAATCATATGTTGACCCCACCAGTAGTATAACTGGTTGCCCCTGGTGTTTGGCGAATTATTTCCCCATACCGCATGTCTAGCATTAAGATCTCCGGCCAAAAAATAATAATTTTCCTCCGATTAGAGCTGAAGGCAACGAAAAAGTACTCGTAATTCGATCTCAGTTGTAAATTGAATGGGATTAGGTGCTTCGGGTGCATAAAGCGACACCACATATACTCGCCTTCGACTATGAAGAGGAATGCATACGATGCATGCTTCCAAGACCCGGAACCTCATTAAATCCCCGCTATATATGACCCTATGGCGCATACACGCTTGTGAGGAGTGTGGACGGTCCCTTCTATAAATATTGTAGCCACTGTAGCCAATTTTGTGATTCTGGTTAAGCTTAGTTTCGCTTACCAAAAGCACATCTGGGCATTCACTTAACAACAGATTTTGTAGGTTGGCACTTCTCTGGATCCTGATTAGTGAGTTAACGTTTAACGATCGATTTTTCCGTGCAAGGATAGAAGGATCGCTTTCAAATCCAGATCCGCTTCCGGTGCTTTTTCGGCTAGCTTTAGCGTATTTTTTGCTGTCATTGTGGCCTTACCCGATCCAGATACCATTTGGGCAAAGGATACATTGGGTGCCACAAAATTAGAGAAAGCACGACTCTTTTGACGCTTCTCTTCTTCGATCAACTGTTTTCGAGACTGAACTTTCTTTTTAGCTCCTGGAACCTAGGACAACCCCTGAAATTAGCAAGGTGCCCCGGGTTTCTGCAGAATACGCAACTCTATCGTTGCATAAAGGACATTCTCCATATTTGTGGTCCTTGTCGCACTTAACGCACCTAAATTGCATATTGCAATTAGCCGCGGCGTGCCCGAACCTCTGGCAGCGCATACATTGCAGTACACGGTCTGCCCTTTTTAATTTTTCCCAACTTACAGCATGATAATACAGGAATTTAATTTTTCGCAGACTATCGATTTTACTGTTGGGAGTTAACTGTACTAAGAAGAATGGTAATTTACGGTTACCATCCCTTGCCGCGGCCGTGGTAAACGGCTTGAACTCCACAAACTTAAGGTCGTCGCTCTCTAACCTTTTAAGCTCTTCTTCGATCTTCCACGTCTTTATTGCTGGATCGATACCTTTTAACAGCACCGTTTGGTGCTTTTCACCCTTAAGGGTATATGTATAGTATTCAGTATCTGCCCTATGGCGATACGTACTTTACGGTAATCCTCCATATTACTACACATAATAATGTGCTTATTCGCACTTAATCGTTTGACATAAAAATTCTTAGTTACTAAACTTACATAACCTAATACTATCGTTGATTTCTAAATTACTTACATTTATAGGAGGCACTCTTTCTTTGCCTTTATTTTGTTGTTGCTGCTGTTGCTGCTGCGGTGTTTGTTGTTGTACTCGCATTTGCAATTTCTGCGGTATATGTTGCTGTTGTTGTTGTTTTTGCTTCTTCTGTTGCAATCGTTGTTCTTGTTGTTGCTTCTGCTTTTGCTGCATCGGCAACTCTTTTATAGTTTGCTGATTTGTTTTTGTTTTTGTTGCTTTTGCTGCCGCAACTTCTCCCTTTTCTCAAGGAGCTCTTTTATAAGCTCGTCAAGCTTTGCCTCATCATCCTCTTCCTCTTCTGCAGAGCTATCATCATCTGACAACTCTTTAAATGAGTTCCCCTCTCCAATGTAGTGGCACTCACCCCCTTCAGACTCATAAGAGTACTCCCTTCCAGCCGCTTTAATGTCAACATCTGCTTTGATTTTTTTTTGTGGACAATTTCGATGAGGTCTTATTTTTAATCCGCCTCTTTTCTCCTTTCGAGTCATCGTCTGACTTTTGCATTGATGCTGCTGCCTTAGATGTTGTTGCTTGTTGTTGTTGCATTTCACATGCTCTGGTTGTCATCCGATTCGATAGCTGTTCCACCTGCGGGACCTCCGGCTGACCGGTATCCATTATCGTTTGACACTACTACCACTTTTTATTTTTAGTTTTAACACTGAGAAATGAATAAAAAGAAAAGGAATCTGCGGATTCGAACCCAGAACCTCCACGTCTCGATCCAACCAATTTTGTTTTAATTTAATTTTCAATGCATTTTTATTATTTTCAATTCATTAACACTTATACGCTATACAAAAAAACGCTTAAAAATTATCTTATTCTAACTTACTAGCCCCATGCGGGCGCTCTAAATTAAACATAATACTTAATCTATGTCTTTCGACGTTTCGTACGATTATAAACCCTTTTTTTTCTATATTTATTTAAACTAAAACTAAGAAAACATTTTATTTAATACAAAAACTTAGTATACGGACTTTCTTTTTTATAAAATCTTAAAAACTAAAACTTATAAACTATCTACATATAAATAAATCTTAACCTACTTAATCTACTTAACCTACTTAAACTAACTTATTGTATATATCATACAATTTTTTTTTTCTTTTTTTTGTCCCTAGATGCGTTACCCTTTCTTCCGCTCTTTTAGAGAAGCTGTTACCCATCTAAGTTCTTTATATTTTTTTTTTTTTCTACTTTTTTTTTTTTATTATTTTTTTCTCTTATATCTACCTTAATCCTACCTAAGTCTATGTAAGCCGGCCATGACTAAAAAATTAGGCTAACCGACTTTGCTTCCGAGTGAAGCTATATTGTACTAGAGGAATTCGACGAAGATACTTCCTCTCCTCCCATAAGCCACCAAAATTGTTGGTGCTGCCGTGCAACATCCCTTATGTCGCGACTCCCTACCGCCCTACTGAACCGGAGACGCTCCGCACTGCCATGTGCGACGTCTCTGTCGTAGTTGAGTCGCCTGTCCGCAGCTGTTCGAGCAATGTGGAAGATTAGTGGCACCGCCAATCTGTCCTGGATCAGACCTTTCATATCTAGGTAGAGGAACGCTTCTGGAGGAACAAAGCCGTCAAAGCGAACTCTCTCATGATACATATAGTTAGGGTAGTAAGCCCCGGAGTTCAGGTTGTTCGATGAGGTTATTGCTCTTGCAATGTGCCTTCGAGTCAACTTAATGACGAAATTGTCCACTCTTATTAGGTTCGCCCTATTGTACAAAGCCTCATTAGAATAGAATTTTATGTACTCAGACTCTGGTGTTCTGTATAAGCGAAGACAAGTCCTGAGACAAGCCCTCTCAAACACCCGAATCTTTTCCAATAAACTTGCTCTTACGTTGAACCACACGGGACATCCAAACACAAGCATAGGCCTGATAAGGGCCATGTAGCAGATAACCTTTACCCTCGCATCGAGTTGGCTGTTATAAAACAGTCTCTTTGTAAGGGCAAAAGCACCTTTGGCTCTGGCCAGAGCAACATCTATATGTTTGTTAAAATACAGATATTGATCTAGCCAGATCCCAAGGTATCTGACTACATTTCGACAAGCAAGTGGCTGTCCGTGTTGTCCGACGATAGAAAACTTTCGCCAATTCTTTCTGGTATCCCTAGAGGCCCCAGACAAAGGCGTCCTAAACAGAATAGTTTCCGACTTCTGAAAGTTGATTTTCAACTTCCAGTCATCGCAATATCGCTTAATTTTGTCGAAGTCACGCTGCAAAAGCATATTAATGACCTCAATCGTTGGACCCGATCTGTACGCGATTAAGTCCTCTGCGTACGCTATGGCATGGTGAAGTGAACCTATCAGATGACTTGTGTAAATGTTGAATAGGATCTTGTTGCAGACCGTTTTTAATGCTAAATGTTCCAGCAGAAATCACATCGCCATTCTTCACGATGAACTATCTACTAGAGAGCATATCAAAAAGAATATACAGCAGTGGTTTACTAATGCCCAATCTGTCCAGCTTGAAAAAGAGTTCCTCTAACCATACGGTATCGAAGGCTTTTTCCAAGTCAATCAGGCAGGCACCAGTGCACTGATTCTTGCCTTTGTTCCATTGGATACCAGAAACCAGTTTAGACGCAGCGTGAATAACATCATGCCCCGCCTTGAAACCGAATTGATTATCCGGAACTATATGTTTGTCCTCGACCCACTTAGTCAGGACTCTATTGATCACCTTCTCGAAAACCTTACTGATGTTTGGAAGGAGACTGATCGACCGGAGATTCGCCGGATTGGATGTGTCTTTATCCCTTTTGGGGATGGGGTGTACCATCGCTGTTTTCCAATGCCCTGGATAATGTGCATTATTCATTGCATTATTAAACAGGGTGGTATAAATGTCCACCGCTTCTAGTGGGAGATGTCGAAGCACAATGTTCGGTATTTCATCGGTTCCCACTGATTTCTTACTTCTAAGCGATTCGAAGATCGTTTGGAGCTCTGCCTTCGAAATGAACGGTGGTAGTACCATTTCATTGGTGATGACATTATTTGCCATATTCTCGTCACTGAACTGGGTGAAACCCGAGCTCTCGAATCGCCAATTCACTATTTCATTTCGAAGGTAGAAATTGTGCACAAGGACTCGATTTTCCAGGTCATGGTTCGGGTCAATGATGTCATTCGCCTTATATACTTCCTGGAAAGTCGCTCCTATAGCCTCTACCTTCTCCTGCGGATCCTCGATCACAAAGAAGTTGTCATCATCAACAGCCTCATTTGGATCGATGCCTGCTGCTATAAGTATGTTCTCGTTGTCCGTCGTTCGGGCGATTTTAAGACACGAAAGGTCGTTGTGATCTTTCCTCCGAAATATTTTATTTATTTGCGGGACCATATTCGGGTTGCTGGTGTTTACAGCCCGAATTTTGTTGTTCAAATACAAACTTACAGATGCTCTGTAATTTTCTTTTATCAATACTTGGAGGTTTTTGATCGACGACTTAAGCGTCATAATCTCCGGGTTATGTCTGTCAGTAAACTGTCTGTACAAGGTTTTTAGCCTTGACAGCAGTCTACTTTTATGTCGGTGCAGTGCGTCAATGGTTGCGTTGCGAAATAAGTCTTCGTTGTCAGTGTATTGATACCGAGGTATCGTTTTGTCCATTGTTCGTTTAATTGTCTCGTCCATTAGTTTTAGATACCTCTCAATCTCCTCGTTTGACAGATTTCTATTGGACGGTGGGTAGGGCGAATTCGAGGAGAGTGCTCTTGTCAGTGTTCTGGAGAAGTGTGTCCAACGCACCCTACTATAGTTGTAGGCATGCCTTTGAACAAACTCGTCCAATTCCGCAGCTTCGTTCGGAACGCTTATTTCTGTACTGAGTCCGCAATGGTCACTGTCATACACAAAAGTGCGTAGACAGTTTATGGTTTGTTGGTTTGTGCATGTCAGGTGTACTCGTGTGTCGAACAGCAGGAGATCCAAATAGGACCCGTGTCTAGGAAACGACGGACTATCCGTCGCCTTAAGGCCGAGTCGATACATTATACTGTGCTGATCCCACCAATTGACTAGTAGGTTCCCTCTAGTATTTGGAGTATTATTTCCCCAATCACTATGTTTGGCGTTGAAATCTCCGCCGATAATAAAGTAGTTCTCCTCCAATTCCAGTCTTAGGAATCGAAAAAGTGTCTCGAGCTCTGAGATGAATAAAGTGGATTGAGTAGCCTTAGGTGCATAAACAGACACCATGTACAACCGCTTTCCACTACGGAGAGGGATATACACGATGCATGCTTCCAGCACCTGGAACCTACGTACTACACGACTGTATACTCTTTTAAAATGTATACCTTTTCGTACGAAAATCGCAACGCCTCCTCCCTGAATGGAGTTGGGTCAGTTTCGCCGTACTATTTTATATCTTTTGTGCCTCATTTTGTGTCTTTTGGTGAGCTTAGTTTCGCTAACCAAGAGCACATCAGGGGCTTGGTCTTTAAGCAACTTAAATAGTGCGGCTCGTCGTTCGAATCTTATCAGTGAATTAACATTCACTGCAAGGACCTTCAGGGTTTGCTCCGCCATGTACGTACCCATTACGACTGGAGGTGCATTAGGCCCGGCAGCAGCGCGTATATTTGATCTACCTGCTTAGCCTGTTCCTGTATTTGACGCTGAAGCTGAGCCATCTGCCCCTGAATAGAGAGCAAGATATCAGGTACAGGTTCCGGTGCTCTAGGCGCTGGGGCCTGAGAAGCTACCTTTGGTTGTTGTACCGTATTTCCCCTACCTGCCGCCATTTGGGCGTAGGTAACGTGGGGAGTAACGGCTGGTGTTTGTGTCTGCACGAGTGGACGTTTAATTTCCACTTTCTGCTGCAAAGGTTTACACTTTTGATGTATTGGAATTTGGGACAACCCCGATAATTTGCGGTGTGTCCCGTGTTCCTACATAACGCGCAAGTGAGTTGGCTTTTTTCTGACGCTCCGTCCTTGCCTAGAGCGCATTCCTCGGACTTGTGGTTCTTTCCGCACTTCACGCATCGAGGCTGCATTTCGCAGTTCGACGCGGCATGCCCGAACCTTTGGCAGCGAACACATTGTAAAATGTTTTCGCTCCTCTTTAATTTTTCCCAGTGTACAACCTGGTAGTCTAGGACTGTTCGTGAATAAAATGTATAAAATAATATACATATATGTTTAGTAAAAGTAATTATTGAATTTTTGTATTAAAAATTGTAATCTATGTTAAATCAGTTAAATTAATTGAACTTAATCTAATGTAACAAGGAAAACGTAACGTAACGTATTGGAAATGTGTTATTTAGTACAAATATTTATGTATGACAGTTTGTAAGTTGAAAATGGAAGAATTTCCGGAAAAGAATAAAGATTTTCTCTTTGCTGTAACGCTAAAATAGAAAAGACGTGTTTCATTTTAAAAACCGCATTTTTCTTTCTATTACCCCACACAGTAACCCAAAAAACCCAAAAAACCCTACACACCCCAACATTTGGTCCTTCGAGCCGGATAAATTTAAAACATTAAACAATTTAAAAAAGAAAAAATTATAAAAAAAAAAATAAGTGCAAAGTGCAAAAGTACATATATATATATATATACATATAAATAAAGATAGTTAATAGACTACACACACAAAAATTATAAAAGAAAAAGTGCAAGTGCAAGTGCAAGTGCAAGAACAAGTGCAAGTGTACAAAAAATAAAAAAATATATATAGATATATAGATATATATAAAACATAAAGTACATACACAGATTCCCTCGCGGTCGGTGTCTTGCCCCTTGTCATTCTTCTTTTAAGACTTACAGACTCTCTCGGTGGTTTTGCAGAAATCGCATTTCCCGCGCCGTGTAAAAATTAATTTCAACTTTAACCTCAACTGTCACCAGCTGGGCAAAGTTATTCAAAGGTCCTAAGTTGCTGAAATAAAATATTTAATTAAATATCATTTTAATAAACTGTATCTAATAAAATTAAAATAATAAATACTTGATACACCCTTATTGGTTTATAATTAATTACATTTTCAAATAAAAACCATTTAAAAATGTCGAAATTGTCTACGGGTGCAGATCAGAAAGGTGTTCTGGAGCAGATTCTTCGTGACCACTCCAACTTCAAAAAGACTGGAGCATCACGTCGTACAGCCAGCTATCTGTCAGGTCGTCTTCTTATTCTAGAAGGGAACTTCAAGAATGCGCTTGGTCTTCAAGCGAAGATTCGACGAGGAGAAATTGAAGAAGGTCTGGAAGAAGAAAATTTTGATGACATTTTTGATCTGCTTCAAGAAACATATTTCACTTACCGAGGTGAATTGGTCGACGCTATCGACAATGCCAAGTTAGCATCCAAGGAGAAGATTGTGGAAGGTGAATCCACAGGTGGATCTTGTAATGAGCTTTCATTACCCCAAATTCAAATACCACATTTTGAGGGCTCGTACACGAAGTGGCGGGCTTTCCACGATGTATTTGTGTCTTTAGTCCACACAAATAAAAGGCTGGGTGAAATCCAAAAGCTTCACTACTTGAAGTCGTCTCTTACAGGTGAAGCTGCTCGTTTGTTGCAGCATTTAGGTTTGTATGCTGGCAATTATGACAAAGCATGGGAACTGCTTGTCGCCAGATACGACCACAAACGAGTGTTGGTAAACGCTCATTTCCAACTTTTTTTTGAGCAGCAGCAGTTGATGAAGGAGACGGCAAGCAACATCAAATCTCTACTGGACACATCCCAGGAATGTTTCCACGCCCTGGGAAACTTAGGATTGCCGGTTGGTTCTTGGGATGATATTTTAATTTATATTCTGGTGCAAAAATTACCTGCTTTTACTCAGCGTTTGTGGGAGGAGAAGTTGGGTAGTTCGAAGGAGTTGCCAACACTGAGACAATTTACAGAGTTCCTGGAGACACGTTTTCGAACCTTGGAAGCAGTAGCTGGAACGAGTAGCATCAAGGTCAGCGGTTCTTCTGTACACAAGGCTGTTGCGGTCGAGAAGAAAACGGTGTTGCACGTCAGGAAGAAGCAGTTTGCATGCCAGGTATGTGGTAGAGGTCAGCACTCCCTTCGAACTTGTCAGAAGTTCATTGCCATGGAGATCTGTGAACGATCTAAGGCAGTGGACAGAATCCGGGTTTGTCGGAACTGTTTGGCGTACAGTCACAAGACGAACCATTGTCAAAGCAGTGTGCGCTGCTATTACTGCAAGCAGGCACACCATTCTCTGCTGCATGTTGATAATCTCAGCTCTAAACCTACAAGGGATTATAAAAATATAACAACAGGTACACAAACATTTCATATAAGGTCAAAATTTAACCCACCTAAAGTAGCCTCTTCTGAAGTACATCAGCCAAGTGTTCTTCTGGCAACAGCAGTTGTTCGAGTTAGGTCATCAAATGGTAATTATTATCATCTTAGGGCACTGGTCGATCCTGGATCTGAAGCAACATTCATTACTGAATCCGCTGTCCAGTTATTAGGGCTTCATCAGCGACGAACTATCATTCAGGTATCTGGATTGGGAAAAGTTAGCAGTGGTTCATGTCAACGGTATGTAAGTCTTACCTTTGGGTCTCTGGTAACACGTTTCGAGACAAATACCCCAGCTTATGTGTTCAAGTCCCTGACTGATCTGTTGCCATCCAAGCCTCTAGCTCAACAAAACTGGGAACACATCGAGGGCTTAAGGTTAGCTGATCCACAATTCGATAAGCCTGCAACTGTTGACATTCTCCTGGGAAGCGATGTTTATCCTGAATTTATTTTAGCATCCATTATACGCGGTAATGATGTAAGATCCCCAATTGCACAAGAATCTGAGCTAGGTTGGCTTCTCCTTGGGAAGACAATTTTGCGAGGTATAGAACCTGTCCACAGCTTCTTACAGGTTCTCGATAACGACACTCAGCTGCGAAGGTCCTGGGAACTCGAGGAGTTCAACACTAAGAAAACTGCGGAAGAGAAAACTTCTGAAAAGAATAACAACATAATAACAAGATCGCCTGATGGTCGATATGAGGTATCGCAGCCATTTACAGACGGATGTAAGCCTGGGTTTGGTGCCTCGAAGTTAGGTGCCTTACGTAGGTTTCATCAACTGGAAGGAAGATTCCAGGAAACCCCCACACTACACAAGGAGCTTCAACAGATGAAAGAGGTTGACGAGACGAATACCATACTGGACACACCACACCATTTACTTACTCCTCACCATGTGGTATTCAATAGACCGGAATGTAAACCTGGGTTTGGTGCCTCGAAGTTAGGTGCCTTACGTAGGTTTCATCAACTGGAAGGAAGGTTCCAGAAAAACCCCGCACAGCACAAGGAGCTTTCCAAGTGTTTACAGGAATGCATGGAGCTTCGTCAGATGCAAGAGGTTGACAAAAAGAATACCTTACTGGATACACCACACCACTTTTTCATTCATAAGCATGCGGTATTCAAGAAGTCAAACAAAACCACGAAGCTTCGTCGCAATTTTATATACTACAAACGTTTTGTTCGAAACTGCCGGGCACAAACTGGAAAAAGAAACAGAGGTCCACTAAAGGTAGACGCAATCGGCACAAGACTTTTCGAAATTCGTCAAGGAGACACTGCCGTGGAGAAGTGGAGCGAAAAATGTCGGCCCAGGATGAGACAGCGCCCAAAGTGGACAAGACGGAAGCTGGGATCGAAACGCGGACACCTTATTCTCTTCCAGGACGAAAAACTACCGCCGTTGCAGTTGAGATTCCGACGAGTTATTGGCGCACATCCCGGAAAAGACGGACTTGCTCGAGCGGGTCGCTTTGAAAATTTTGCTACTTGCAATTAAATATTGCAAGCGAAAAGCGAGAAAATTTAAACAACACAACACAACATTTAAACAACACAACACAACATTTAAACGACACAACACAACATTGATAAACTCACATAAAAAATTAAAGACATTTCTTCGTTCTTAAAAAACAATTTATTAAATTAATAAAACATAATAACACAAACTTATTCTATCCTAGAATCCCTACACAACACAACACACATACAGTCCACTCTAAACCACACAAAATCATTATTTCCGGATAACGCTGTGGAGTTCCGAAACTCCAAAATGCCGACGGGAATTGGAGAGTCAAAACCCCGACGGAATTTGAAGCTTCTTAGTGAACACTCAACGATATCCACAGAAAACACATCATTCATACCAGACAACGTTGCAGAGTTCCAAAATCCCAAAATGCCGACGGGAATTGGAGAATCAAAACCCCGACGGCACTTGCAATTTTTCACATGAACACTCAACGTTGTCCACTCAACACAACACAACACTTTAACATTTATCCCTTTTTTAAAATACATTTCAACTTAAAACACTCAAATGTAATTAAATAACTTAAACTATCATAAATAAACAAAATAGATAATAATAATAAATACATAAATAACAAAAAAAAATGAATATGTCAAAAAAAACTTACTGGATGAATTGCAACAACAATTCAATAGCAAGGCGGATTCTTGGCTTTACACGAAAACGTAAACACCACACACACTAAGAAGGCTAATTCGGCCATAATCAAAACATTAACCGTTCGCGAAAATTTCGTCGCACAGCATCGCACTGCACAACCAAAAATTGCGTACGAGGGAAACAATTATCGCACAAAATAACAACACACATTGTACCGATTTTGTTGGGAAAATATTTTTGATGAACTTTTTATTTTTTTTTATCATTTTCCCATTTCTTTTTTTCTTTTTGTTTATTTTTTTTTTGCACTGCACACAAGATATCACTTTCGCGAAACAATACGAACAATCGAAGTACATATGTATATCAATATGTACGCACGCACGTATATGGAATTGTGTACCCGCACCGATGTACACAAATCAAAACGAAATCGAATTTCGCGAAGGGGAGCAGACAAAAAGGATTAAAGAAATAATTAATTAAACACACTTACCTTTTTAACAAACATAAAACTAAAAAAAAGGGGAAAAACCAACGAACATTAACACAAACTAAACAAAACCGAAAATCACTCCCGACACGATTTGACCCAGTTTTGGTCAATGATCAGAACTAACTATTGCACTATTGCAAACCAAAGTCAATGACACATATTTTATCTCCCTTTGTTGCTCGTTTGTTATATCGTCGTCCTTGTCACCTACATGTAATGTTTCAAATTAATAATTACACGATTTTGTCTCATTTTCCATGCCTAGTCAACACACTCACACAACACACAACTTTTATGTCAGAAGTGGTACAGTACGGTACAAGAGCGAGGACACTTGCGGACGAAATTCGTCCACCGGGCGGGAGTATGTTCGTGAATAAAATGTATAAAATAATATACATATATGTTTAGTAAAAGTAATTATTGAATTTTTGTATTAAAAATTGTAATCTATGTTAAATCAGTTAAATTAATTGAACTTAATCTAATGTAACAAGGAAAACGTAACGTAACGTATTGGAAATGTGTTATTTAGTACAAATATTTATGTATGACAGTTTGTAAGTTGAAAATGGAAGAATTTCCGGAAAAGAATAAAGATTTTCTCTTTGCTGTAACGCTAAAATAGAAAAGACGTGTTTCATTTTAAAAACCGCATTTTTCTTTCTATTACCCCACACAGTAACCCAAAAAACCCAAAAAACCCTACACACCCCAACAAGGACTTTGATGCTCGTTAGACCATCCAGTTTGCTGTTGGGACTTAGCTGAACCAGGAAGGATGGTGGTTTCCGCTTCTCCCTTTTGGCTCTAGCCGTGACGAATGGCTTAACCCCTACGAATTTGAGCTCTTCGCACTCCTTCTCTTTCAGCAGTGCAAGGAGCTCCTCCGGATCAGTCGACGGTTCTAATCCCCTCAGCAGCATTGTCTGCAGCTTTTCACCTTTCGGTGTGAAGGAGAAGAACTCCGTCGTCGAATCCCTTAACAGGTTTTTAATTTTGTGATAGCGCTCCACTGTATTGCAGTGGATCGCGTGCCTATCTAAACTAAGTCTTTTAACAAAAAAATTATTGCCTATGGCCGACTTACATAATTCTATCGTATCTTTCAACTCCATCTTGAATATGTTGATTGGAGGTACTCATTGCTTAGTTGATTTCTGTGGTTGTTTTTGTTGTTGCTGTTGTTGTTGTTGCTTTTGTTGTAGCTGTTGTTTCTGCTTCTGCTGCTGCTTTTGCTGTTGCTGCTGTTGTTGCTGCTTTTGTTGTTGCTTATGTTGTTGTGATTTTTGTTGTTGTTGCTGCGTTTGTATGTTTTGTTGTTTTATCGAATTTTTCTGTATGTTTTTTTGCGGTAGAGACTCGCTTATTTGTGACTGCTTCTGTGAGGCATGGAGTTGCTGCTCCTTCTGTCTCCTCGCATTTTGCTTTTCTTTAATAGCCAGTACCTTTAGTTACAGCTCGTTGATACTGCTATATATTGCTTGCATTTCTTCCTCTTCGTCGTCTGACTCCGAGGCGTCTAACGATGCGAAAGTGTTACCACCTCCCATATAGTGTCCTTCTCCGCCGTCAGATACGTATGGGAAATCGTATTTCTCAATTTCTTCTCTATTTCTTTGTTGTGCTGCTGCCCTTGTCGATGTTGTTGGCGCCTCTTCCCTCACTCTACCAGGCAGCTTTTCAGTAGGCGTTGAAAGGGAAGGGCGTTTCACAAGATTAGGAGAAGGCCTCAGCTTCCTCCTCCTCTTAGCGGTAATTTCTGGTTTTCCAGAATGAGAATGGGCCGACATTACGGCCTGATCATCTGATGACAACAAGTCATCTGCTGGTCCCGCTATTTGAATAGCGGACCGCCCACTTTCACTCATTGTCTGATTATTCACTTTTTTATTATATATATTTTTTTTTTTTACTTTTCAAAATGAAAATACAAATAAAAAGCCCGATATGTTTCGGGGATCGAACCCACGACCTCTGCTTTATCGGCCGACAACACTACCACTGGGCCACCGAAGCACTTGGCCAAAATGTTTCTAATTGTTTTTTTTTTATTATGTTCGCTTTTAATTATTTCACTTCAGTAGAAGCCGAGACACGTTTGTTCTCCACGGAGATCTATGAACGATTGTCGATCCAACCAATGCTCCACTGAGCCACACTGCCACTTGTAAATCACTTTCTTATATTGCGTCTTAATTGTCTTTTCACTTTGATGTACACTATAAAAAAGCCGACTGTTCTCTATGCGAGAGTGTACCCCATCATTTATGCTTGAAGTGGACAACTAACACCCACCGTTTTGAAAATAACTGGAACAGCTCGATGTTAGCATATCTGGGATTGGTAATCAGGCAAAAAAGTACTGTTTAAACAACGTTCGAACTGTGGAATCTCTCAAGCAACAGACGCAGTCATTGATGATGGACGAGATGATAAAATTGTATCCACATTTGAAGAATATTCCAGCGACGTCCTATGACGCAATCCGACCCAGGATTCTAATTGGGCTTGACAACATGAGGCTCGGACTTGCCACGAAATCTATTGAGGGACCTAATCACCAACCGTTTGCATCAAAGATTCATTTAGGATGGGTCGTCTGTGGCCCCCATGGAGGAAGTTCGTCAGTTGCTGCTATCCATCCTATAGCTCACCACAGAATTCATATGTGCGACTGTAATAGCAAAGCTGATAATAATCTACAACAAATGGTAAAAGATTTCTTTGCCTTAGAAAGTCTTGGTCCTTCTCAACCGCAAAATGTCTTCGTTTCCCGTGATGATCAACGTGCTCAGGATCTACTTTATCTTACAACTGAGCGTAAACAAAATCGCTTTGAGACAGGTCTTCTCTGGCGGTTCGATGAAATCCAACTACTTGACAGCCGAGAGATGGCTATACGACGATTAGTGTGCATTGAAAAAAAAATGGTGCGCGATTCAGGACTGAGGTCTACCCTTGATGCAAAAATTGGCTACTACCTGTCCAGTGGCTACATCCGAAAATTGTCAGCTGATGAGGCAAGACGACGCAGCCCGCGTACCTGGTATTTCCCAGTATTTCTCGTCATAAACTCCAGCAAACCGCGGAAGGTGAGAATGGTATGGGATGTTGCAGCGCAATCACACGGAGTTTCTCTAAACTCTTTCCTACTAAAAGGACCCGACTAACTGATATCACTTACGTCAGTGCTTGCTAGATTTCGGGAAAGAAAGGTTGCCATTTGCGGGGACATTCGTGAGATGTGCCACCAGGTCTTGATCCGTGAAGCCGATCAGGACTCTCAGCGTTTTTTCTGGCGCAATGAGCCTTCACGAGAATCAGATGAGTATGTGATGACTGTGATGACATTCGGTGCCACATGCTCTCCCAGTAGAGCTCAGTACGTTAAAAATCTGAACGCTGGACAATTCGCTGGAAAATTCCCTAGGGCAGCGGTAGCTATCACCCAAAGCCATTACGTTGATGATTTCCTGGACAGCGTTGAAACCGAAGATCAAGCAATCCAACTAGCAAAGGATGTCAAAGAGATTCACTCAAGAGCTGGATTCGAAATACGAAACTGGATGTCCAACTCAAGGGCCGTTAACAGCGCTATGGAAAAGAATGCCAAGGAAGAATTATAACTTCTGAGATGCATGTTACATCCAATCAGATCAGCAAAATATTCAATCACTCCTTGCCGTAAATGTTCGTCTATGAGTAAATTAGCAGCCAGAGAATGCCTTGGTAATAATACCTCACCCGGTTTGTCACCCCAACGTTGAAGTTAATCCAGAGTAGCAAGAGCAGATTCGAGTGTGCAACTGCTTAGGTTCAGCCAAACCTAATGCACGCTCACCGCCAGTTCACTAAACTAGTTGCCATCGCGAGAGGTGATGACGCATCTGATACTTCCCCTAAGCAATTTCTGTGTTTGTATATTACACCTTTGCGGGGATATTACTCGTAAGCTTGCAACTAAGGGTAACCGTGTTTTACTTTTAAGTTATTGAAAACCATGGTAATTCACTTTATTTTATGTATTTTAGTTGTGGGCCTATTATGGTGCCTTGTGGCCAGCCTTGGGCGACTTCAAATTAACGTCTTCTTTACAATTTAACGCAATTTAAACATTCCAATTTTATGACTTTTTGACACTTTCTCTTACAGCCCCACCGCCAACTTATGACGAAGTTATGAGACAGCCTGAAATCTACCCCAAAGTAAATGAAGTTAACAAATCGCGATCGTCTAATATTTAAGTAAGAAACCAAAAGAAAATGAAACGTAAGGAGACCATAACCATAATGAGAATGTCAGCAAAAGATCACTCTAATACCTGTGATACCACACTGTCGATCTCGGTTTTTAAATATACGAGTTACTCCTAAAAATTCGTAAACATTTTTTTATTAAAATTCTCGAATATAATTTAACTGTCATATCACTGTGTCTGATACACATTTGACATTTTGCCTTAAACAAAAAACTAAAAGAAAAAACATTTCGAAGAGCTGAATCTGTATATCGAATCTTAAAGTATCTGTGATTTGTAGAAATATTTAAAAAAAAATATTAACATTAACATTTTGTTAAAAAAAAACATAGTTATAAATTATAAGTCTTGAGGTATTTATTTTTGTGTCCCGGTTTCAGGAGGAAATGTTTCTTGAAAATGTGTTTCTTTTCTTTTGAAATAAATGTTAACTGTCCCTCAATGACTTTGAAATAAAGAAATTTACGAAAAAATAATTATTTTTGTGTAATGTAATTTATTTATTTTTTATCTTTTACATTCCTAAATATCCAGACAGGAACCATAGCGCAGTAGCATATGCAAAGTAAAGGCAGACTACCGATTGTCAACAATTTTGACTCTCAGTCAATATTTGTTACAGAAGTAAAGGGAACAGGACAGAAGGTTGACCAAATGTTTTAAGCTCCCGTGTCTTGGTAAAACTCCTGCAGATCGTCTGTTTGAACACTTATTTCCAACGACAATGTATGTAAGGAAAACAAAATACTTCTTAACAGATCACATAAGACTAATTTGGAGAAATTTGCGATTAGATCGAAGCCCTCAATGAATCCAGCGGACTGGTCAAAGTACTGAAAAGCGTCAGATCAGTCGAAGCTTCAAGCCACCTGCCATCGATAGCATGATCCAGTTCTGCTACAAAAAGGTACATTGGCATCTATGTTTACAGAACCCCTAGCGAACAGTACAAGCAAACTTTATATCGAAAATCGGAAAAGATGACTACACGCTCCGCAAGAGCGTTAATGAAGAGAATGGAGAGAATAATCGAGCTTCATGTGAGTAGAATTGCTTTGCGAATGCATTCTCTGTCCAAGATGCAACAGGCTTATTGACGCGATGGGTCATGTGTGACTGCGTTTCAAGGGCATTTTAATCGACATTGAGGGTGCTTTCGACAACATAACTTAAAACGGCATACGTAACTGGGCCAAACAACACTGCATAGATGAATCACTAATGTTGTAGATAAGATGCGAGCTGCTAGTGGGCGTAAACAGTAGTCGCCGGAGGAAAACACCCTGACTCGATTGCTATGGTGCATGTTGGTCGCATATAGTGATATGCTCGTAGTCCTGAGGTTAATATGTTTAGGCACATGCAGATGGTGTAGCTGTACATGTCTGTTGAACAATGTCTAGCCACTGTTTGCTGTAACAAGCATGCAGCCCAAGATATAATCGACGATGCACCAGATCGTATCATCGTAGATATCAAACTTTACTAATACTTTTGCAAACCTTTAACTTTCTCACAGACAGTGAATTCCAACACTTTTGCATCTCTATAACTTTGTCAAAATTTGCTAGAATGAGAGCAATTTACAAGTAAAATTGCTAGAATGAGAGTGATTTGCACGAGTGTGTGTAATGTGGATGACGTTTTTTGGTTAAAATGGGCGTGATTTGAATTAAAAAGGAGGGAAATTGCCATTGATCATAATTCACATGTATTCACAGACAGAGTCACACGGTTAGGGGCGATCAGTAGAAAACCGGTTTAGCTTGATACACTTATTCCAGCGATTTTCCAACTTCTTGATCCCGTCCGAAAAGTAATTTTCCGAAAAGTCTGCAAAATAATTGACATAATATTTATTGACATAAGAATGAACAAAGTGAAATACGTTTTAGTTATTATGAAAAGGCTTAAAGCCTTTTAGTCTCCTTTCGTAATTTGAGCATAGTGCACCTCGAGCATCGAAGAAAATATGACTTTCGTTTATAACCTTGCGGTGCTGGAATTTTTTCGATAAAATATTTTTCTTGATTCCAGGAAGAAGAAGCAAGTGAAGGACTTGATGGTAAAGTAGGTTGAATATTGTATGCACATCGAGGTCGACCGTGTTTGGGTATATTTCTTACAAAATCGGTTCCACACACTATGTCAACAGGTAACTGAATAAGTGAAGTTATCAAATTGTCTCTGAAATCAAGGAAAACCATCTGCTTTTGGTGAGACTTCTGATAAAGAAAGTATGCGTTCCAAACACTTATATCGAGTAAATGAAATATCACTTTCTTGTACCACCTAATTGTTTTTCGTGGAGAAGAATAGTATGCCACCACTTGATCACATCTATCTACGAGTATGCCTGACAAAAATACGTTGTAATGTATAACGTCGTTGGGTTTCAAGGATTCTTTGCCAAATCTGTTCTTCGAGCTTGCTAGCTCCGGATGGAAACCGGAAACTGTTGTTATAGTGAGAACATAATCCTTTATTTATCTTTCCATTTCTTCGCCAGATATGTTCCTCTTTTCTTAGTTTTGCACTTTTGATTTCCTTCGGGATTGCCTTTCGGTTAAAACGTAATGTTCCCGTTGTGTGTGTGATATAATCTAAAAGTGTTTGGGATACTTCATAACTATTGTAAAAATTATCCATATATGTGCAAGTGATGACCTTTATTAAAATATTTTTTCATTAGGCGTAGTACTAGGTCTCTTGTTTTTGAAGTTTGCTCGGAACTTTCTGTTTTTCCCTGATAAATTTCCAAATTCAGAACGTATCCACTAGCTGCGGTCAACTCGAAAAATTGTATCCCGTACTTAGCCTTCTCCCCTTTCATGTACTGGCGAAAACTTAACCGACCTCGAAAAAGTAAAAGGGTTTCAACCAAAGACAGCTCTTTTTCTGGCGAAAAGGCATTTTGAAAATTTCGCAACAGTGGATTCAACAAGGGTGCGACTTTTTGTAATTTCCCAGTCTCTGTTGTATCAAGATAATAACAAATATAAACCCCACAGAATTTTTAAATAAAAAATGGAAATGGAAAAATAGGATTAAAATGCAACGGATGGTTTAACGCTGTCGTATAGTACGGCAAGGATCCTCTCCTTGCAAAAGGCATAGGCCAAAAAATTTTCATCAATTCAGTCTCGAAAACTTTCCTGAAATATAGTTTCACTGATAAACGCGTCTTTGTCTTATTACTAGCACACATGTTTTCAGCATAGGCATTTATAGAATTCACCAGCAACTCAACTACTAGATGGGGTGAAAAGTAACCTCCTTAGTAATGAAAAAAATTTTCTTTTTAAATGTTTTTTTATTTTATTCAATATAGTCCCCTTTTAGCTTGATACACTTATTCCAGCGATTTTCCAACTTCTTGATCCCGTCCGAAAAGTAATTTTCCGAAAAGTCTGCAAAATAATCCTCCGTGGCGTCGATGATTTCCTCGCGTGAGCCGAATTTTTTATTGATGAGCCATCTCAATAAAAAATCGGTCCAATACGGTGGATGCGACAGCAATTGGAGCCGTAAGTCATTGAATTTAGCCGTGATTGCGATGCTCTTGTGCGCCGGCGCATTATCTTGCAAAAACGAAATTTTGTTTCGCTTCATGTGAAGCCGTTTTGCAGCGATTTCGGCCGTCAATCGCTCCAATAATGCACAGTAATACTCGCTGTTGATGGTTTTTCCTTTTTCGAGGTAGTCCACGAAGAGCATGCCATGACAATCCCAGAAAACCGACGCCATAGCCTTTCCGACCCATCGAGCCTCCCTCGGCCGCTTCGGAGCACTCGTGCCGGCTTCAGTCCGTTGCCGGGCACTCATTCTGTTTTCTGGTGTGTAATAGTGGATCCAAGTTTCATCAACAGTTACCAATCGACGCCAAAAGTCCGCCCGATTCCACATCAGCAAGTCCAAACACTCTTTCCAAGTCTTTTTGGTCAGGAGTGATCATGCGCGGCACCCAGCGGCAGGGTAACTTTTTCATATGCAGAATATTGCCCAAAATATGGCGTGTGCGCTCAGTACTAATCTTTGCGGTATCTGCTAGCTCGCGCACCTTCACTTTCCGGTCAGCCATGTATTTTTTTGACATTGTCCTCTGTAACCACATCGGAGGGCCTGATCGGTAGTGGAGTTGCGGCCAACACGAAACTCTCGAAACCAATATTTGACGGTGTAATCTGACGGAGCATTAGCCCAATAATATTTATCCAACTTTTCTTTTGTTTCCTTCGCCGTTTTGCGTTAAAAATAATGTTTTATGAGAGAACGAAAATCGTTTTTGTCCATACTCAACATGATGCCAAACACGTCAACAACAATCAGCTGTCAAAACAAAACTAAAGACAGTATCGTAATGAACTTTGGCATGTCTGCCTAAATATGAACGGACTTCAAGGCACCGTAACCTTTTTTGCAGTAGCAGCGCATTCTGGCGGTCAAGGAGGTTACTTTTTACCCCACCTAGTATGTTATTTGAAAACAACTGGTCAACAATTTGTCTGGGTGATGAATCATTCATGACACCTATTTGTATCCCTCCGGTAAAAGTGTTAAATGGAAATTGAGGCATTCTTATTTTGTCCAGACTGTCCTGACCGTTGGTATTACCAGCTTCTGTAGGTTGAAATTATTGAATAATTTCCTGCAGCATATCCTCTTCGATTTGCCCATCCTCACATTCTTCCAGTTGACCGGGATCGTAGTGTGGATCATCCCCAAATGTGCCATCATCACAAAATGGGACGCTAGTTTCACTTCCGGAACCTGTTTCCAATTCCGACCCAATTTCCGATGGGCAATCGCTGTCGACTTCTTCAAACAGCTTAAAAACATTATTCCTCCATAATTATGCATTCAAAATAAATAGAAAATCTATTTTCTAAATCCTACATACTACGAGTAATTACCATATTAAATTCATCCTTACCAGAAAAATTTCCAAAAACACTTCAAATGAAGAATATAACGGATAATGCAGTCATTCCGTTAAACGAACTTCAAATTTAAATCCCATTTCAAAAGCAAAACGCAACACATTCGAACCGAACTTAATCGCAAAAAGTGTTGCCACATCATATGGTATCGTATTTGATAGTGTAAATTATAAATATGTTTACGTAGGACACAAAGCTCAAACGACGGTTAAAGCCATCATTTGTTGTGTTTTTGTTTTTCAAAATATAACGGCTATAGTCGTAATAAGCGCGAACGTGTTAAATTAACCATTATTTTCTATTAAAGATTTGCTCGCAATTTTATTGTTTGTAAAGATGGCTTTAAATACGTTTCTGACGAACTGGTCGCAGATGCACAAAGCCGATCAGTATATTCCAGCATTGCAACTATTATAAGGTTAGCTGCTACTCTTCGATTTTTGGCAGAAGGTGGCTATCAGCATGGATTAGACAAGGATTCAATGGAATGATATCCCAATCAAGTGTTTCAGAAGTACTTAAGCAAGTGCTTGACATTTCGGAGAAAGCTTTGGCAGAAATGGATAAATTTTCATTTGTCGGAAAGTGAAAAGAATAGAATTAGATCACATTTTTGTTTACTAAACAATTTAGTATTCGTGGGTAAATGGATGCATAGTACGCATATCGAATAAAAAACAATTTTTCAAACCAAGAACATGTTGCTTCTTCGTTCAAGTAAAAAGTGACATTTGTTTCGCTTCGTTCGAAATACAGTCAACTTTCGAAAGGTATCAAGAAAAATCTAGTCAGAATACGGATTACTCGATATCGAATAAGTTTCAATTCGAATCAAATCTCAGAATAAGGGTACATATGGGACGAATCCAGTTTTGTACTCGTCTAATAGCAAGAGTTCTTAACGATATCAGTATACACAAATCCGCTATTTCAGATGTATTTTTTTTTATGCTCTTACAACTAGCAAAGTTTGTATGGCTTTTAAAACGTATATTCCAACGGATAGTAACAGGAAAACCAATGAAAATCGAAGCAAACAAATTAATGAGTAATTCCTTAAAAACGGTTGATTCTTTTTGCGAGTTTTTGGGGCGTGATACTTCACAGGCGAAGAACACCAGGCGGTGAAAAAAGTTCCTATAGCCAGAAGAACTGTAGCAAGATATGGAAATACGACCGGATAGACGGGAGAAACGTACCTAATCATAGATTCCCATTTGTATTGTTGAGGTTTTGATGAAGTAAAGTAATTTACAGGAATGTACACGTGGCCAAAGAAACAAATCTGACACATATGTATGTATATCCCCTTCTTCTGACGTTTTTTATTCACGCTGGAAATACCACTGCGCTATCTTTTTCATTCATTCTACTCTACTCATTCGGACGCTCAGAAATTAGAACTACTTTGTCTCTGGGGTAACTCTAATTTCTGAAATGTTCTAATTTCTGGACGTTTTTTTAATTCACTTAAAAAGTAAAAAAAAGTGTACAACTACCACCAAAATTTACTATTTTCACACAAATCTCTTTTATTAATTAACAATTAATCTTTTGTAGCATATAAAGTACCCAGAGGCCTTTTTTCACAAGCAGTGTAAAATTTAGTTTTTGTTTCTTGATAGGTGTTGGAAACAGCATGTAATATCGCTTCTTTCTTCGATTTTATATAGCTGATGGCAGATTTTCACATTGAAATCTAGAGCTAAACGATTCCCTTGAACGCCTTCATCAAGCTTTTTTAAAATCTTAATTTTGGTTTCCAAAGACAAAGTGTTTTTTTTTTACGTTTATTTGGCATTTTTAATAAATTACATTCACTTTTTGATCGAGACTGAGCCAAATATGCACATACGAATCAAATATTCACAGGCGCGAAATTATCACCACATACATAATTTGGTGATTCCCCTTTTTATATTTGCCTTGTTGAAGCAAAATAAATACAAAAATGGGGATTCCCCTATGTGGACAAAGCTAAAAAAAATCGCTCAGAAATTAGAACATCAAGTTTTAATTTTAGAGCATTTAATGCATTAAAAGTTTAAATTTCTGGAAGATTCGAATTTCCGAAAGTTCTAATTTGTGAGCTGTAGCACCATCTCCACTAGTGATTTGATGGGATGTCTTGCCAAAAAGTAGAACTTAGGTCTACGCCAATCTGATGAAAGTAAAATAGCTGTAATTGATACTTCAAAGGGATTTAAAAGAATTTCGAAGTAAGCTCTTTTATCGAAAATGTGTGCATTAGAAATTAATTTTCGAAACCCTCAATTCAAGTTGTCTCAACACACAATAATAAAATAATTGCTGGTGTGCCCCAGTGCTCTGTTCTGTTTCCGACTGCTGCCAATTTTAATCCAACATATTTCCTTGCTAACAATAGTTCTCTCTGCCTTTTGTATTCGTTTGTGGACTCACCTCATATCCCTGCTCTTCGCTTGTAGAATGGAGACGGTAAAATATGTTAAGCACATTAAATTTCAGCATAACTACATGGAGAACCATCAACAGAGTGCAATTGTATCCCTCGAAAACACAATACTATCTGTTGGCAATAAAACGAATTTTGAACACGCAGCCATCATCTATGAATGGCACTTGCATAGTCGAAACTGAAAAACTTTTCATTGTTGTTATGTATGTTATTGGGATACAATGATCTACATTGAAATATCCACTTATTTGATGTCGCCAGAAGTGCTGCGAAATGCCTAGGTTTCCTCAAACGATGTAAGAAATACTTTTCTTCTTCTGATCTGCTCTTAATATACATATAAGGCATTTATCCGACCAAAATTGGAGTACAATGCCCACATCGGGTCAGGTGCTCTTAGGACCTCTCAGCACTTGCTAGATAAAATTCAAAAGAGTGCTATAAAACCATACTACACATTGACACCCTCGAACACCGATGAAATGTCTCCTGGCTTGCATTGTTGGTTTACAATTTATTGGGAAAGTCTGATCTGACTCTGCGTTTTACCCACAAAATTACTGACCTAGAAATTAAAAAGCCTTCACGCATCTGAAGTTATGTATATATATTTCTTTTTTCCTTTTTTCTAATATATATACAGTAGAAAAAAATAAATATATATATACATATATATATAATATATCTAAAATATTTTAATATGCCAACGATATCAGTTCTTAAATAGATTAAATTTACCCCTACTCGTATGAATGTATAAAAAATAAAAATAAATAACGTCAAGATTTCGTATAAAAATAAAAGAAAATTAATAAAATTCGTTAAAATTCGAAAACCTATAGTTTTTGGGGTCATTTATGCATAAGACACAAGTTTATCATCTCTCTCTCGCTCGATCACTTTTGCTATTTTAATGTAGTATCCCTATGAAGACATATGAAAATAACACAAATTCACAGCGCTTTGCATTGAAATGGCTCTACACTAATCGACAGCCTTCAACTAAATATTTAATTTCTCAGTACTGTGCATATGCACAAACTTTTCCAGGCTCTTCGGTATGAGCCCTTTATATTTCAGCTTATAAAAGGCGACACTTCGCGCAGCAATGCATTTCAGCGATATGAACATGTTGTCGTATTTCAGCATCATGTTACTTACAGAAACTGTAAATGAAAAATAGATTTTATTTCAAATATTTCTATTTCGAAATACATGGAATTTGATGATACTTACAGACAGAAGACAGTTGGGCGGGTGTAAGTCCTTGTGCATTGACAGCATCTAAATGTGCTCCAGCTTCTGTGAAGAGCTGCACAATTTTCTCAACTTGACTAATTACGACGGCGTTATCACGACGAATCTGGGTTTTAAGTTTTAAATTATCATCTAGCACGAGTAGCGGAGACTTAGTTCGAAATACTTACACTTGAAATTAACACATGCAGGGGGGTGTTCCTTTCACAGTCCTCTGCAGTAACTGATGCTCCCACATGCACCAACAGGAGAGCAGTTTTAAAGCAGGGAAATCTATTAGAAAGAGATGAAGGAACATTTGTAAAGTTGACGATTGTTCTAAGATGTCAAGTACTAGGCATTATAACATAACCAATAACAAGAAAAAACAAAAACAATGTATTCAAAGAAGTGATCAAACTATCGTACATACATAATTAAAAAGCGATAAAGCCAAAAAATAGAACAAACAGATTCATTAATTATGATCATCATCATCTCATCCTCGGCAATCTTAAAGTATTATATTGAAGTTGCCTAATTGATAGCACAGATGTTCTTGGTTTGTATTCGAGCTGTAAGGTTAGGTGCAAAAGCATAGTACCACATAACCATTGGAATACGGACTTCACAGTTTCATTCTCCGAACCTTTCCCAGCAAATCAACATACAAATCTCAGTTCGACAGTCTTACTATCGGTAAATTAGGATCTGTTAAATCGCATGGTCATAGATGAGAATTCGACTTTTCTTATCATAGATAGACTCTGATCCGTTTCACTCAGGTCTATTGGCTGTCGTTAGAGTTCAACTGCTCTAAAAAGCAAATTTGTACAGGTGCTGATACACTGGCGTTTTAGTCCAACGGGAATTCACAAACTGATTTATGTCGCGTAGTTAATTTCCCAACAAAAACAAGCACAAAATATCCCACGCTTGGGCGATGACAGCTGTGCATCAAGTAACATTCTCCTTCCTTATAACTGATGGTATGTTCTCATTGCCTTTTGAAATTCACTGCAAGATGGACAAGATTCCATCATCACCTCAACACATTGCATACTGCAAAGCTATATTTTAGTAAACCTACGATGAATCTGTATCAGGACTGATATTACCAACTCACCACAGTGCTCACCACAATACGTCTATGGTTGTAATCGTAAAAGAAAACTTTAAGCCAGTTCTATATACCATAACTTGTCGACCTAATCGGCTATACTATAATATGCATCATGGATGGTATATCAAGAAGTCCTTTGAGGAAAGAAAGAGGGAACCGTCAACGACAAATGCCTGTATTGAGTAACATTTGCGAATGAGAAACCTATATGATGTAAGCAACCATAACAGCCTCAAATAAAATTGATTTTACTTCAGCATCCATGCAAACGTCACAGGAACAATGATGTCATTGTATGTACCTGGAATGTAAGAACTCTTTGGAGCTCTCGAGCACCTAGTGAAAAAATCAGAGGCCTACACAGAGGCTTGAACACGAAAACGATTAAAAACTGCAATATATATTTCGGCGATTGTAATATCGCGCAACGCATATTGTTATGCGGATTTATCATTAAAAGCAGACTGAGAGATAATGTCGGGTACTTTAAACATCTTATGTTTAAGCGACTGGTGGCAATTGATCTCACAAATGAATGAGCAGCTTCAAAGTATGTAAGCATTTCACATACCTTAAAATCAAAAAGGACACATGGCGACGATCAGAATACGTCAAGGCAGATTGATCACATTTCGATATACGGAAGATACGCTTACAGTATTAGTGATGTGTATGCATTCCGAGGGACCAACATTACCTTCGACCAGCACCTAGTAGTAATCATGGTAAAAATGCAGATATCGACGGCAGTTGAACGCTGAGAAAATATTGTACGAAAATTTGACGTCAGACAATTACAATTGCGAGAGACCATCAAAGCCTTTGTAAACCGCGATTTGCTTATCTTCTCTCTCCAGTATTAAGTGCGAAGGACTACTGCCGATGCTGCCAGGAAGGCATGGAAAAAGTCGACTCTGATGTGTTACTTTATATAGAGCAAACGTGTACTTATTAGCACTTGCAGCATCACAGAAGGCGTATCCTGCAACACGTACCGTATGCAATGCCGGAAAGGGTCAAAGGAACTAAATTGAAACCGAACCATAAAAGGGTGATCATCGTGATAGAGATGCCCTCGATACTCGTCAAGCCCGGGCGAAGACTGCGAAAATCACCACCCGCCCGACCAAAACGAAAGAAGGATAGCAATATTCAAGAATTCTTCAAGAACCGAGTTTTTTTTATAACCGGACGAGACCAGCTCATCTATAAAATTTGCTTCAGGGGAACGTATTGTCGGATGTATGAATCTCAGGATCATTTGTTTGGTTCTGGAAGTAAAGAATCTTATATCAAACCTGGTCACATTAATACCGACCTTCATTGATTTTACGGTAGCTTATGAAACCGTCTAAAGAGACGAGCTTGGTTGTGGCAACCCCCTAAATTCGGTTGTGTAAGATGTCGAAGGAAAATGCCCGCTGCTCTATAGAAGTCGGAAGAAACATCATCGAGTCTTTTGATGTCGAAAAAAGGTTTCAACCAAGGAGAAGCGCTATGATGCGACTTTTCATCATCGTGATAAAGTAAGGTCACAATCATTGATATTGAAGCAAATTTTCCAATATGTTATCATCCTATCATCGCCCAGTCAGAAGCATGTCGCCAGTGGTAAGGCAAAGAGGAATAAAGAGCTTCTACTCGAATTCCTGATTAATGAATAGAAGACATTTAAAGTAGCTCAGAGCATTTTCAAAGACATCTAAAGGAGTTAAGAGCATGAGAGAGATATTAGGAATATTCGAGTATCATGACACTTTGCGTCTCTTCAGTATGATAGATCTTATTCTGGCACTCGTAAAATAATTCTCTTTTCGAACAAATATTTTCAATAATCGATTGCTTGGTGGCTTCAAAAGGGAATCGCAAGGTGTTTCACTTCCTAGTCACAGATAAAGTGGCCTTCTAATACAGGTGGGGTAATAGTTGTATCAGATGGAGCTTGCTTAGAACAATGTTACAGCAATCTTTTGATAAGAGCCGAAGTTAGTTGATGTAGCTACCAATGGTGAACTATCCTCTTGTTGTGCCAGTGCTATTTACTAAATTATCTTCCTTTCCTAGTCTGATAAACTTCTTGGTGAAATAGATATCTTGTGTCCCCATGACCCAGAGTCTTTAAAGGTTAAAATATGACTTCTTCAGTTATCGTCCTTAGATCAAGGAAAGCTCTGATAAACTCATAAGGCTTTGCCTCGTCTTGCCTTTCAGTTAAAATTAATATTCCCCGCATAGTTCTCAAATGGTTTATTAAATACTTACCGACAAATTTCACTTGTGTAAAAATCATCCACTGGTGTGACTCCATTGACTGACCTATGTAGCAACGTTTGTCCATCGCGCAGTTTTGTATCTGTCTGAATGAAATTCGAAATAAGAGAATATATGAGATGTACTTGGGATTTCTTAACAGCAGATTTTGTATTTCCAATCAGTATTGTGATGATTTTGATGAGATACAAGGCAGTGACTATGTTATTGTCATGTTCGTCCTACAACAACACAAATTTAATTTTTCAAAAAAATTGTTATTAGACAAAACGTAAACAAAAAACTCACAGCTATGACTTGCACAATATCTTTTGGTCCAGGGGAAGCCATTTTTCGTCTATTATTATCGATTTCTTGTTGGCATTTAGCAAGAACTGATATAGCCACATAGAGATCAAGATTTCGTTCAAAACGAACCATTTGTGAGAACAATTGTGCAAATCTAAGTAAATCTCGTTCAACGGATATCTAAACAGACAGAGTTACATGTAATTGCAATTTCGATTTTAAAAAGAAAACATAGATAATGCCTACATCATTGTTCATACGTAAATCAATTGCGTAATTCCACAATGTACAACACATTTCAAATCTTTCTTGATCGGCGAAAATTGCTCCTCTGTAGACAATCGGTTGCGGCAAGTCAGGATAACTTTTACCTAAGATACGTTCTCTAATTGTAAGAGCTTCCATATGAATGGAGTGATGGTTCAGTCTTATGGCTTGAAGATCTTCAATGGTTTCTGTTTCAATCCAATTGTCATACGCAGGCACAGAAGGTATGGTACGCTTCCTTATGATGTTATTTCGATCCATATAACGCATTTCCATTGCGTACATCAAATACTGATAGGATTTAGTAACACTATAGTTATCTTTGTCATTGGCAAACGACGCACCCATTAACTCAAGTGCTTCGATTTTCTACAAAAAATTAAAAGCCACTGTAAATGGTTTTTGAAATTACATTACGAAAATGAATTGCTTACTTCTTCTGTTCTCATCATATCTGCTCGATTAATGAACATCTCTACTACATTCTCATGGGATCTTTCGGCTGCCTGTAGGACTGGTGTTAATCCATGTTCGTTCTTTTGTAGCTTCGCTCCATGATCAAGTAATAATTGGCAAACTTCCAAATGGCCACATTCAGCAGCATAGTGTAGTGCTGTTGCGCCGCACAGAGCCTGTTCATTTGGATCGGCGCCATTCTTTAAAAGTGTGTCAACCTTAATAAAAAGAAACACTAAACAGTGAGTGTGTTGGTCTTGCTGTTAAATTGTTTTGATAGACTTACGACTGCTGTGTGACCTTTGTATGAGGCAATCATAATACAGGTATTGTTATAAGTATTGGCCAGATTGACATCAGCTCCATGTTCAATTAAGTATCGGACTATATCCAGTCGACCTAGAAAGAAAAAAAATATTATTTAAACGCGAAAAGGTCCCTAAAAAGCGAAAAAAAAACAAAACAAAAGTAAAACGCAATCAATAAATATTTATAACAACGAAATCACGAATAAACAGGCATTTCAAATTGCTCAAGGTTCCTTCAAAATGAGGCAATTTGCTTAATGAAAACTCAAGCGATGTCTCCTGCTCCTAATTCTCCAGTATAGCTTGAGGCATCAAACGTGAGCGTTTTATTCAAGTCTTTAGGTGTGATTAGGATAGAGTGGTACTCATTAAGGTGCACTTGAACCAGATTTTAGTCCATTTTTATAACACTGGATGAGCATTGGAGGCTACTCCTGGAGCCATAGAGACTTTTTGACAAACTTCTCAAGGTTTGTGATCTGCCTAAGGATTGTATTATAATGCATACCAACGCAAGGCATTTGCAAATAAGAATGGCACAGTGCCATTCCCTTCTTCTGAGGTTGATGAGCCCTCTTGATCGTCTGGGATCGTTGCTGGGCCATATTAGTGCCGTTGACTCACAGTTATGAAAATAAGTCGACCTGCGACTAGCCATAGAAAGTGTATCATTTGTTTAGAACTATTTGTTCATAGAGGACTTAATCTAGTCTAGTTTAATTTTGTGCTGCTAAGGCATCCTATTGGGCGATACGCGGCATTCGCTAACTATAGTCGTGATTATTGTATTCGAAGTTAGGAATATTATCGCCTATTGCCGTCTATGTATGCACATCGCGATAGCCGATGCGAGTATTGGATTGAGATTGAGTCAAGCAGCGGTTTGATGAATAGCTAAGGGCTTAATTTGCTAACCTTAGACCTATTTTGGATCACCTCGTTAGTAGGGCCAAGAGTTTGTTGATGTTTTTGCATTTGAACTTTAGCCAACTATTATCTATGTTACAGAATGCAAGGTTAATATTTCTAACTTCTTGAGCTTCAATATGCAGTTTACTACAGCAGTTAGGCTCCGCGATTCTGACAATTGAACACCAAATGTACACGGCCAAACTAGAGGCCTACAACTAACACAAACTGCAACACCCGGACTGGTTTGCAATAATAATATTCAAGTCCACTTCCTTTCTGGATAGAAATAAAAAGGGGTGAAGCGACTTGCAAATTACATGATCATTTGACCTCTAAATACGCAGCATCGATTTTTAACTGACTTTAAGATCTAATTATAACCGTCTTCCAGACCACTTTATCAGCTAGAAATACTATCTACGAGTATCAGAAAGGCGTATTGAGTAGTCCGTCTTACCCCCAAGCCGCTATTAACTCCCTTCCTTCAATAACCACTCATCAAAACTATTAGGGCAGTATAAGGAAGATCTTACTCGGGCCAGTCAACAGCTGGCTCAATTTCACCTCTTTCTGTGCTCAAGCATCATAAGGGAAAATGAAAAAGCCGATGAGCTGGCAAAACACAGTGCGGTTCCATCAACCCCACTGGTGGTAAGTGGCTAGTTTCAGGGGCAAGTTGATTGATAGATAGGTCAGCTCCTCCTGATATGTTGAAGATCCCCGTCCACCTAACATCACCATGAAAACGGATCCAGATCCTAACTCCACCTGCTTTTCATAGTCTTCGAAAAAGTGTTTAACGGCTTAAATCAATATTTGATTTAGAGAACTTTGAACAGAAAAGGTTTACAAACGAAACTATAGCTAGAACACATTTTACCCAATGATAAGATAATGCATTAAACAGTGCACTACAACAAAGGTTCAGTGGATCACTTTTGATATTCCTAGTGCCCATCTATTATAAATATTTCGTTCAACATGAAAGTTTGACGGTACGCAGCCAGGTATTACCTTGGACTAACCTCAACTTACTTAGGTCGATTGAGTTGATGATATGACAAATGCCCAATTATCTTAAGGGTGAATCAATCAATCAGGATCGATATAACATACATAAGACAAGACTTCAAATACAGTAAAGTATAACTGAGTGACCAATAGATGCATTGAATTGACAAATTTTCCCCCTTGAAAGGATATCCAATTTAGAGTCAGAGACCTTTTTGTATGCGAAGATTGATCTTTCAGGGGTTTGCTATTGTCCGCCAAAAGTATGGTCAGAAAAATAGATTACTCTTTCTATTTTTCGGTGTTGTCTGAGTTTTAAACCGAAATTCGAATGCGCAGTCGTCGACGAACTCACGCCACGCCACCCCGTGTGGTTATATGGATGATCGGTTAGTTACTTATTATTCACTCGATGGCTGTGAGCTCTGGCTAAAGTTGAACTCGATTTTGGTATATACGCAGAACCAAAAACGGAGGCTACTCAACAACGTTCAGTTATTACACAAAGCAACGTACTGCCGAAGATTTCCTTGTGCTTAAAACTGAGTCTTTGGAAATGAAGAGAGTTTAGTTTAATCGTCTCTTGCCAGGTATTTGTAGATCCGAACTGTTTTAGCATTCACATTAATGCATTCAGATAGGTAACGTGTTCTTATAAGGTATTGTAAAAACCAATGAGTAACTGATTCTTTAATATTTAGTCTCTTGCAAAGCTATAAGTAAAACATAGCCTTTAAAAAGTGAATAAGTAAATCGTATTCGTTGGATAGCAATGATCAATATCGACTAGATTTTCAGTAAAAATGGAATTATATTAAGCAGCGCAGAACATCATCAAGACAATACAACTTCCAACATATGCTTTGACAATCGCCTCACTAACATTTTTTAAGGAGTTTAGTCGGGCACAAAGGCATCCTTGATGTTGAATAGATGGCTGTGTACCAACGGGATAGGTAGGTTTTCCAGGTTCTAACAATTCCATATAAGAAATAATTATGTCAAGTAAAATTACCTTCATAACACGCCGCTCTCAGTGGTGAGGAATGGGCTTTTGTGTTGTGATTAATATTGGCTCCTCGATGGACTAAAAATTTTACGATATTCATGTGGCCTAAAAGAAGTTATTGAAAATATTTTAGCTATGTTTTTGAAAATTGATTTATTTTAAATAATTATTACCCATTCCAGCAGCTACCCAGAGTGCTGTTGCTCCATATACTACCAGCCCATCAAATATCACATTGCATTCACATTCTAAATCCAATTCATAGTGTGACAAGATGGTTCGTACAAATGTCGTATGACCGGCTTTTGCAGCTAATACAAGAGGTGTCACAGATTGACCATCCTTTTCTTCAAATTTCTAAAAAAAAAATTCAGAAACAAAATCATTCAAGTGAAAAAGAAAGGTAATAGTTCTAACCATAAGAAGAGAGCAAAAATTCAACTTAGAGCTTCAGTTGAAATGCGGAATTCCGCTTTTATAAAGTGAAATATAAATTTTATAAAGGTAAATTGAAAGAGCCAGTCAAATAGATTTATTAGCCACCAACTCCAGACCGAAGAGAAACAAAAGGTTCTTTTGTATTAATGTTATTTATTGAATAAGTTTTAAAATAAAATAAAGGACCTACGGGATTTTAGCTCCCGACTTAAAAAAAAAACTTTGATCATAGGGCTCCGCCTTTTAGTCTTCAGACTAAGAATGGTATTGTTGAAATTTAATTAGAGAAATACAGTTGGTGTAATTGAAATTAAGATAAAACAGGTTGCAATAGAATGCTTTCAAAAAAGAAACTACATATCGCATCAACACAATGAGAGGAAAAAGTTTTGAACTAGAAAACTTATTACAATGGAAAATCTATACAATATGGGTCCGAAAACCAAGGGGCGAAATGTCGAAAACAGGGCCCGCTATTTCAACTTGCAAACGCAAACCTACAATATGCTTTGTTACGAGCCGGGAACAAAACAAGAGCGGAGTTACTTGAGACCCTAGATAAGTGCGTTAGAGTATTCAAAATTAGCGATAGACTAATGCCAATAACACTGGTAATTGAAAGCGGAACTTTGAATTTTGCTAGCGCCTACACACTCCAAAAAGACAGTTAAAAACTAGAACAACAAATATTTCCACACAACTTCAATGATCTTATACAAGAATGCGAGGGAGTAAATGCTTTTTATTTATGGCAATAGAAAATGCCACGCCATGGAATCAAACACCGAAAACTGCTTTGGAAGAAACGGTTAGGGACCGAGAACTTCAACGGGAGAAATACGTTTTTTATTTAGCAAATTCTGACTTCATTATGTTCCCCAGCGGTGGACACCAAATCCCCCCTGAGGAGGAGAGCTTGTATATGGAAGAAATTTGATGAAAAAGGCAAGAATAGCGCAAAAATTCTGTTTGATGTTTCAAAAGCCCAGCTCAATATAAATAAAGAAACGTGTTGATGGAACAATGAGGAGGAACAAAAGCCAAGCATTTCAAGCATAGACTAAGCACAACAGAAATAGCTTAACCAGTTAGTTGAAAAAAAAGGCGACAAAAGCAGAGGTGTTGCTTATAGGCCCCATACGCTACGCAGACACATCGCTGCAAATGTGTGTATTTTCAAAAAATGCTTTCTCCACACACTACGCATACAGTCTGCATACACATCAGTTTTGTATCGTTCCCTCCAAGTAGGCAGAGGTCGGCGGCGCAATGATGGGTACAGCTTTTGCACTAAAAAAACAGTTATGAAAAAAAACAAGAATTTGGTGCAAAGACGTTTTTATTCATGTTTATACTTTGAATTTTCATGCGCGCATGAGCTAAGTTCTCTACATACGATACATACACGTTTGCACAAACAGAGAAATTTCAAAATATTTTGAATTCGCACAGATGATAGGGATATACACGACACAGCTAAACGGTTTGGTCAGACATGCGTGCATCAACAAAATACCCTCACAATGAATAAGAAGAAGTGCAACATCGAAGCACGAGCAAACGATCTAATATTTTTAAGATTGTGCCACAACGAAGAAAACTTTCAAGAGATTCAATCACCGAAATAAAGCAGCGACATCTGCAGACGTGGAACACTGAACAAATTTGCATTGCAGTATTTTAACGTACAGTACCATTACTTCGGCTATAGCGCAAATTTACAGAAGCTAGAGTTAGCGAAGCAGTATCCTTGTCATCTTGGGTTCAAATGACAAACGATTTTGTTCAGAAGCATGATAGGAGGCGATCGAATGCCAAAACAAAGTGGGGCGGGCTTTCTTATTTTTTTTGTTTTTACACTTTTTTTCCGAAATTCAAACATACTCGTATTTACATTTCTTCCTGCGAAGCCTTTTGGCTTATCTGCAAAAGATTATTTTTCAAGGGCAGATATTTACTTTAAGTTAAGCTCTTTTGTGTAAAAGTTTGAAATTTGAAAAATAAAGTGTTTTGGAATTCAAAAAAATATGCAATTTGGGCTTAACATATAAAATTCAAAGTTTTGGAAATCAAAAAAGAAAAATGAATAAATGCAATAAGTTACAATACATATATAAATTGTTTTTAATTTTTTTTTTTTTGGTTTTATGAAAAAAAAAATCTTTTAATTCGGGTTTCGGATGGACGCTATACTGCAGTTGTCTCTTCTTGTGTTCTGATGATAATCTATCGGGTCTTTGAAGCGGGTGTCATCGTAATATTCAAGAGCAAGTTTCATTTGGAATATTTTTTGGACACTTAACACTTTGAAGCTTCTATTTCCTCTGTTGTTTTTGGGATGTCGAATTTGCATTTTCTTCACAATGGAGTTTTGAAGGTCTTGTAGCTAGTATGCCGTATCTCAGTTTTGACTCCACAAGAGCATAGTATACCTGTTGTTGTACTTCAAACGTGGAGTAGTATCCAAGGTACACCACGGCATAAAGTGCTTGCCTGAGGTTGCAGCGGAGTTTCTCTATATGCACATTCCATAGAAGATGGCTGTCGATGGTTACCCCAAGGCATTTGTATATCTCGACTAATTCGATTTGGTTCGATAGGACTTTTTGACACGTGTGCCTTTTGAGGATTACTCTCAGGTCAGTGGCTTTGTGGTGTGATCCCCGGATGTGCATCATTTTCGTCTTCGCCGCATTTAAAATCAGGCCATTATCATGACACATGTAGAGTTTCAAGCACAGAAAAAAATACTGTGAATTTTACCTCGAATCAGTCCTATTCGGACTCCCACCCCTGCAGAGCTAATATCGAAACCAAACACACCACTACAAAACAATCTTCCTTTCTCTTCCTTCTACCGTTCCGCCCGCGCCCTGGCAACAGTAAAAGGGTATCTAACCCCTTAGGCGCGCGTAAATTATAAAAAAAAAAAAATGACACCAGTATACAGCTTTATCGAATTCCGCCTGCATTACTTGAAAACCAGTGACAGGACACCTACATATGTCGAACGACTATCGCTGTATCATCCGCGAACGCGAATGGAATACCATTTGTAAAGATTCGCATTAGCTCATTTGTGAAAAGTATGAATAACAGGGGACTCCTTGAGGGACTCCAAACGGCGCAGTAGTCTCTTTACTAAGCGCATTCTTAATTTTAACTTTAAAAGTTCTTCCACTTAAATAGTCTTGAAGCCAGTCGGCTAAAGTACCTCTGATTCCAAGTCGGCTTAAGGCTTCTATCAGCTTCGCATGAAGGGTGTCAAATGCTTTACTAAAGTCTATAAACATGACAAAGACGTGATGATTTTTGTTGAGGCTTGTGTTAATGGTATTCGAAAATTTACCAAGGAGTTGCGCTGTACTTTTTCTTTTTTGGAACCCGTATTGTTTTTCATGGATTATCTTGTGGTTATTAAAAGTCTCTTGACTACCACTTCCTCTAAACATTTTTCTATCTCTGGCAGAATTCAAATCGACTTATAATTTTATTCTACTGTATAAAGGCAAAAGTTGCAACTAATGTCCTATACTATAAAAATATGCGAGAGAGTTCAAAATAATCGACAAAGTAGTATTTAGTCAGGTCAGTAAGCGGCACAACTCAAAGAGTACGAATGATAATTGAGAGACAAATTTCATAGAGGTCCTAAATGGATGGTTCTCAAAATCTGTTATTATAAACGAGAATAATACACAATATGTACAACAGTGTCATTTTAACCAAGAGACCATTTAAGCTACAGTTCCGGGCCCCGAGTTCCTGGGGGCCCCCAAAAATCCGATACAAAGCAGCAAAAAAGACAAAACCATTATGTGTTAAAAAAAAAAATTTTTTCCTCGCTTACTTACACTTATCCTGTTTTCCCAACCCCACTTGTGAAACGTAAAGATTTTGAATTTATAATTGTTCGATTGCAAAGTTGCAACATTACAACATTGTAATTCTTAAGTAATTTTAAATATACTTTAATTTAGAAAATGAACGATCGTCAGAAATATTTGTGACGAACAAACACAAGTACATTCTTAAAATTATTTCGATATTTGGAAAAATCGAGAGTAAGTCGTCGTCAATGATGGTTTTACACATTGATTTATGTGACTGCTTAGAATCGCCCAAAAAGAAATAAGTTTTTGCAAACTAACATTCGCCAAATAATTCAGTTTCATCAATGTCATTCGAATAAATTGAAGCGAGATCGTTACATGCAGTGGAAATTTCATCAATTGCCATATGATTTAAATAAGTGATAAAAGAAAAGTTATTATTCAGACGACTGTAAATAGCACAACGGTGATTTAAATTAGTATTTAAAGCGTTAACTATCTGCGAAAATGTTGTATCAAAAAATTGCTGCTTTTGGTGCTTATTCTGCTCATCTTCAAACGCTAACGCTAAGGTCCAGATTAGATTTTTGTAAATGGACATTGACTCGATCAAATTCAATCAAAATCCGTTTCCAGATAATGAGCATTAATATATTGTTGAATTGACACAATTTGTTGATAAAACGCAATAAAGCAATCGCTTTATTTTCATCAGTTCCTGTACTGCTTTCTGATGTTAGAGATTCACAACCTTCATATAACTTGAATGCAGCACTTTAATGGAGTCATATTTTGCCGACCATCTAGTTCCCGTTGCTCGCTTCAAGGAAAATTCACCTTTTTCAATTAATTGAGATTTCTATTGATCCCATCAATACTCAGAATAAACGAAATAATGATACACATTTTCCACCAGCTAGAAAAAATCAGTTGCTCGCCTGTTTTTCGAAAATGGTATGAAAATGGCCAAAGGATTGATATCAGATATCTTTACTTGTAAACCACTATATTGGCCGGCCATATTATTGCGTTGTCGTAAGACTAACCTCGACAGTCCATGGTGTTGATGGTATTTTCAGTCGAAGATTGTTGAACGGTGTTTGAAAGTGACTGCGATATATGTTCCGTAATTTTAATAAACTCCAAAAATCTTTCAATTGCCATTGTGTTTTGATCCAATTTGATCGCTGCCACGAAATGCCAAACCTCTGGAGCCCAAGAATTTTAACACGGAAATTATTCACTTTAAAATACTTCTCCAATAAAGTATATCTTCTTCGGCATTGCTGACAAACATTTTATTAATATTACTTGACTCTTTTCTAAATTGTCTGTAAGTCACTGGCGAAAATAATAGCCAATCGCGTATAAGTATCGAGCAATTTGCTAAAACACGTTTCGTATGTTCCATTGAAAAATGTCGACCATCAGTATTTTTTAAAAATGGTTTGTCGAAATTTTGACATTTTGATGGGCCTAGTAGTTTAACACAGTTTGCACTGTGTTCTCATTGGTTTACATTTTAACTCGATTCGCAAATATATTGTACCAAAAATATATATACCATTCTTAGACCAATAATTCTGTAAAATTGATAAATTTAATTGAATATTTCATAAGCCTGCAGCATTTTGAATTGAATTTGTGTCCGGTGGTGATGGTTTGGGCGGCTCTTCATCATCAAAATTTGATTGTTCAGCGGTATTTAATTCATCGACCACAATGCCACTGGTATTGTTGTTTTCACTTTCATTTGATTTATTTAAATTTTGCTCTCCAGAAAAACTTGATAATTTGGGAACATTTCTTAGCAGTTTATCATCCTTTTCACGCTTTTCTGCAGCTAACTTTCGTTTAGCAGCAACACTTAAATATCTACGTTCCGAACTCATTGTCACTTTGTTGCATTTTGTTGTGAAATTATTCACTAAATGTCTTGTGAATAAGCGCGCGAATATATTTAACGCATGCAGAAAATACACTTGGAACAAGTGAATCTACACAGGCAGTAGACACACTTATGCAATCAAACATACATATTTCGGACATGAAGGCTACTATGCGACACAATGTATGCGATCAGTCGTTTATAGTAGTACATATTTCTGTTTGATTTTGGATTTTTGAATCAAAAATCCACATATTTTTGTACAAGGGCCCCCGGAAAAAAATTGTTTCCGGGCCCCGTAAAATTGAAGTCGGCACTGATGTACAATGACGTTAAAATTAAATTTAAATGCCAGAACAAGAATAACCTGTGAATTTGGAGACAAAGTTGGTGTAGACCAACGCAGTATACATAGTCCGTTGCTTCTTCAAGTCCTGCAATAGTTTCTGTTGAAGCAGCACATCAATGAGTCCGGAACGGCTTTTCTTCTTTTCACTTGGAATCCCCAAATGCATAATGCCAATCAGTAACAAATACTCAAGTACTTCCGATTTTATAACCAATTTTCTTTTGGAACGTGTTTCATTACGAGTATTTATTGTCGAGGTTTTAAGTCATTTGTTCAATAAAAGTGTATAGTGGTAATATCCTCCGTCCCTAAAAAGTGCGGAAGTCATCCCTCTGTTCAAAAAAGGTTCCGTAATTTAATGACCCAATATAGAAATATCTCTATACTCCCAACATTTAGTAAACTAAAGAAATATTATAAAGAAATATAATAAAGTAATACTAAAGAAATTTATTATTTATTCGCATAGTATCATTTCTGAAGAAAAACGATTTTTTTAAAAACGAACAATTTGGTTTTCGTGAGGGTACTTGTACCGAAGATGCCATTGTTAAAGTGTGTAGTGAAATCTGCGATAATCTTAATACTAATAATAGGAGTATAGTTCTGCTCTTAAAGGGTTTTCCAATAGGGACTTGACAACTTTGAATTTAATTTGTGAACGCACTCTTTCACTAATCATCAAACTGTCACTGTCAATTTAATCAGTAAACTCAACATTTTCATCATGGAAAAGTACACGAACGAGCAACGTCTGCAAATTATAAAAATTTTCTACCGAAATTCGGAGTCGGTGACTGCAACTTTAAGAGCGTTAACTCCAATTTTCGGTCGTAATTCTCGCCCTAGTAGACAGGCAATAACAAGTTTAGTGCAAAAATTTGAGTCTACATATTCGTTGTGTGATGTTGCCGTGTCAGTGAGACAACAGGTTGGTCGAAGTGTCGAAAATATCGCTGCCGTTCAGGCGTCCGTAGCAAACAATCCAAATCAGTCAATTCCACGGCGTTCTCAAGAATTGGGCATCGCTCAGACCACATTATGGCATATTTTGCGTAAAGATCTTGGTTTACACCCATACAAGATCAAGCTGACTCAAGAATTGAACCGATGGACCATTTAAACGTTCTCCGATTGGGTTCTGGAGAAGATGCGCCAAGATGATGAATTTCATAGCAAAATCATCTTCAGTGACGAAGCTCATTTTTGGCTCAATGGGTTCGTCAATAAGCAAAATATGCGTTATTGGTCGGGTGAAAATCCACATGCGCTTCATGAATCACCACCTCATCCACAAAAAATAACTGTTTGGGGCGGTTTGCATGCCGGCGGCGTTATTGGGCCATATTTTTTCGTCGACGATAACGATCGTCAAGTTACTGTGAATGGTCAGCGTTATCGCGCCATGATCACCGATTATTTTTGGCCCGAATTGGAAGATATGGACTTGGACGACATGTGGTTTCAACAGGATGATGCCATAAGCCACATAGTACACGCTACAATCGATTTATTGAAGAGTAAGTATGGTGAGCGTGTTATCTCAAGAAATGGGCCAGTCGATTGACCGCCTCGTTCGTGCGATTTAACGCCGCTTGACTATTTTCTGTGGGGCTACGTTAAGTCATTGATTTATGCCAACACGCCGACGACGTTGGAAGAGCTTAGAGCCAACATTGAACGCGAAATAGCGGCCGTTTCAGCCGAAATGTGTGGCCGAGTCGTTGAAAATTGGGTCCAACGAATCGACCGCTGCAAACGTGCCCGCGGTGGCCATATGAACGAAGTCGAGTTCCTTTCATAAATGTTTTGATTGTACTTCAAGCCGATAATAAAGTTTTTGAAATATCTCAAATGGTTTGCATTTTATTTAAAAAAAAAGTTATCAAGTCCTTATTGGAAAACCCTATAGATATGACCAAAACTTTCAATTTGGTAAACCACGATATATTGTACTTTTGGATAAATTATAAAAGTCTGGTCTGAGTGGTTCAATATACTCGTACAAATGGTTTTCGTCTTACTTGCCTGATAGAAGCCAACGAGTAAAAATTTATAGTAATGAGCTGAAAATGACGGTTGGTGTTCCTCAAGGATTTGTTTCGGGACCGATATTATTTTTAGTATAGAGGGTGTCCCCTAATTCATTAACAATAATTTGGGAAAAATGATTCCTGGGTATATTCTATGAAAAAAATCGTTCTACAGTAAGGACCTATATCCAATGTTGACAGCATTTATCGAGGGTTTAACAAAAGGCTTACTTTGGTGTACCCTGACCCATGTTAACGGAAATTGCTCTGTTAGTACTAATAGAGCCTTCATGCAAGGCTCTATTTTAAAAAGAAATACTAGCCTTTGTAACGGCGTTTAAATAAAGTTGATATTTTGTTTGAGTCTTCACATATCCAATTTATAAGCCTGTTCAATTTTCATTACCCATGCATATTTTTGAGTTTGAGGTCACTTTTCTCCAGAAAATACCTAATTAACATAACGCGTTACTATTTTTTTCTTATGAAAGTAACAATAATAAAAAAAAATCATCAACAAATTTGCACAAAAACCCATAGATTTTATGATACTTGGGAAAACATGCAGCAGGTAAAAAAAAGGAATTTATGATTTTTTACCAACGTTTCTAACAACAGTTTTACAAGTATTGTCGTAAGAGTGGTTTCCCAAGAATTACTAATTTTACACTATTTTTTTAAAGTTGCACAGCTATTAAATTATATTATTATATATTAAAAATATTATTTGACTGCCTGTTAAAAAACTCATTTTATTACCTTTATTTATTTTTATTTATTTATTTGTTTAATAACGATGTGTCTCTGTACAATATTTCACATCCATAAAGGATTATACGTAAAACATATGCCTTAATAAGCTTCAATTTAACTTTGATAGGTAGATATTGCTTGGTGGGACTTAATCCACGGAGAATACCATATATTTTGGAAACAATGTGGTTTACATGAGTATTCCAATTACACTCATTAAAGTAAATACCCAGATTTTTTAATTTTTTCACAAAGTCGATGGTAGTATTGTTAATTTGAAGAAGTGTCGAAGTAATATCTACAGACGTTCTATTGAAGGACATAGATTTGGTTTTTAACGGATTTAGGTTTAGATCATTTTGTTTGGACCAGGTATAGACGGCATTGATATCTCCATTCAACTCATTCATTGCAGTTAATTTTTCAGATTTCTTGAAACTTTTTAAAATCTGTACATCATCTGCATAAATATGATGCTCACACCTTTTGATACACTTCGATATGTCATTTATAAGTAGTATGAATAAGAGCGGACCAAGAACGGAACCCTGAGGCACACCTGATACGACATTTAGACTTTACCTTCATAAAAAACTGTTCATTAAAAGTTCTCAGAAAGAGTTCGGTTTGGGGTATGAAGAAATATTTGGAAAATTTACCACACAAAATTGGGATAAAAGATTAGAAAAAAAAAATTAATCAGTTTAATTTTGTACGTCAAGGTTACAGTTGATTAGAAACTCTATTTGAAATATCTGCATTCACAAAAAAAGAATACGCAAACATTATTTACGTTTATGGGCTGTGCAATGGAAGTTCAACTAGTGCGCGACAAAGATACCATGAACTTTATTCTAACCGACGACTTCCTAGTAAAGGAGTATTTGGAAATATGTACGTATCGAAGGCGTCGAGAAACGGGATCAGTTTCAAATACATGACCGAACGCGGGAGCTCCACAAGTAAGAAGGATTTCGGCTGATCAAAGAATACTGGAAACTGTTACAACTGATCCATAAATCAGATCAGACGCTTAGCTTTGCAATTCAATGTTTCCAAACATAAAATTACAAATGTACTGTATGTAAAAAATCTTTATCCACACCACCATACACCTGTACAAGAACTGCTTCCCAATGATTTGGAAAAGAGACTTGAGTTTTCTAACAGAAACTAAATTGGATGGACGTATCGCAATTTACGAGATATGGGATCACAAATCTTCATAATCTTCATACGTGGGCTACGGACAATCAACATACAAGGAGACATAAATCATTTCAACACAAATTCAGCGTCAGGTGTACTTGGAAACAAGTAAATCGGCCCCTTCAAACTATCTGGATTCAACTGATTCAACTAGCTTCATCATCTTTTCAACAGGACGGTGCTCAAGCCCACTATGGTCGTAAGGTTAAGAATTGGCTGGGTGAAGAGTACTGGCCTGCAAGATCAGGCACCTTACAGTATTGGACGTTTTTGTATGGGGAAGAATGAAATAACTTGTTTATTCAACCGAAATAGCAACTTTAATTGAATTGGAAGAGCGTATTCTCGAAGCGTCATAATAAGTGAGGCAACAGTTAGCATCAATATACACTTACAGTGAAATCCAAAAACGGACTCTAGCATGCATACAAAACTGAAGAGGATACTTTGAGCGCCTGTTATAACTGTTTTAGTACACACATAAAATAAAAATTACCTAAGACCACAAAAAATCATTTTTTATTCACGACCTTTGGAGCTTAAAGCAAAAAACAAAACCCTTTTTTTTATAAATTTTACCTGCTGCAGGTTTCCTCAAATATCATAAAATCGATGAGTTTTTCTCCAAACTTGCTGATGATTTTTTTTTATTATTGTTACGTTCATAAGAAAAAAATTGTACAATGGCATTTTCTGGAGAAAAGTTACCTCAAAGTCAAAAATTAGCATGGGTAATGCAAATGGAACAGGCTTAGAAAAAGACTCAAATAATATATAAACTTTATTTAAACGCCGTTACAAAGGCTAGTATTTCTTTTAAAAATAGAGTCCTGCACGAAGTTTCTACCATTAGTATTGTACTAACAGAGCAATTTGCGTTAAAGTAAATCTTTTCTTAAATCCTCGATAAATGTTGTCAACATTGGAAATAGACTCTTACTGTAGAACGATTTTTTTCATAGAATATACCCAGGAGTCATTTTTCTCAAAGTAACGTGGACGAATTAGGGCACACCCTGTATATTAATTCTTTATTTAAGCAAACATTAAAAAGTCATGTAACAGCTTTTGCTGATGATATAGCGCTAACATATTCTAACATAAATTTATTCGAGTGGTAAAATTGCATATGGACTTATATACATATATTGTACTACGGCACTGGTTTGAAAAGCATGAGTTAGTTGTAAGTGAAGAGACGAAACTCATGTTCTGTAACCTATTATAAAAGGCCCTTCTCCTGTTGAGTGTAATGTTATGTATCACTCTACTTCTTGCCCAAAATTATTCTTATCTGTTCATAAAAGTGGTAAGAAAAACTTCCATGAACACTGAGTATGTAGCTCGAACTGCTTTAAGGCAGAAGGTGTTGAAAGCTATAAATATCTAGGGGTGTTGATAGATAGAAACTTAAGTTGGAAGGCACACGTGGATAAGTTAAAAAAATATATGTTATCCTATACCCGAAAACCACATCGTCCAAGGAAAATACTATGATATACGATATACTCGTACAATATTACGGACTTGCACATTGTAAATTGCAATTCGGGATTGCAAGTTGAGGAGGAGCCTACAATAGCATAATTGAGACGTTATACGAGTGGGCAGAAACATATCATTCGAATGGTATCTAAAGTAAATCGATCGACAAATAGTTGACCTTTGTTCTTTAGCCTACAATTTTTACCATTGGAACATCTCTATACAAGGTACCGCCAAATTAATCATCCAATTTCGTTTTTGAATTAGTTTTTTACTAAATAAAAAAAATGATTTTGAGTGATGGAAATCTTTATTTGGACCTTTAAAATTGTTTCTGCTAAGTAGAAAAGATGATATCCGCCAAGTGGCTGCCGTCAGTTTGTGCCCGTTTTATAGCATTTTCCATGACTTTCCGCAAGATTTCCGGTGATAACTGTTAGCATTCCTATCGAATATTGTCCTTAAGGGCTGCGATTATCTGAGGCTTGTTGGAATAAACCCGCGACTTCAAGTAGCCCCAAAGAAAGAAGTCTGGGATGGTTAAATCGGGCGATCTGCCTGGCCAGGCCAAATCGCCAAAACGGGAGATTACGCGACCAGGAAACGCATCCTTCGCAATATCCATTTTGACTCGTGCTGTGTGTGCGGTTGCACTGTCTTGATGAAACTACATATTCACCAAGCCCCGCTCATCCAATTCCGGCAGTAAGGAGTCCTTTATCATGGCCCTGTAGCATTCGCCAGTAACAATGACCGTATTGCCAATGGCGTCCTCAAAAAACTACGGCCTAATCTTTCCTCCTGCGTGAACGCCGCACCACACAGTGGCTTTAAGTGGATGTAATGACTCTTCGTGCATCACAAGCAGATTTTCATTGCCCCAGAAACGAAGATTTTTCTTATTGACGTAACCGCTTAAGTGGAAATGCGCCTCGTCGCTCATGATGATTTTGACGATCAGGAGGCATTAACTGATGCACTGTTTGCACTTTGTACGGGAACATGTGTAAGTCGTTCACTAAAATTCGCTGTAGGGTCCGCCTGGTGATGCGAAATTGCGTGGTCTGGCTAATGTTTTTTCGTTCTCAGCGACATCGGCAGCCGCGATATTCTCGACCAAACGACCAGTCCGGTGGCGGCCACGCCCTGCATGGTCTCCTGTGGTTCCACTCTGTTCGAGTCGAGTAGCTAAGCGCCGGAATGTTTGCCCAGTTGGCGCGACCCGATTAGGAAATCGACGTCGAAATTCACGCAGCGCTAAAACCACTAAAACCACCGACCGATTATATTGGTCAAAAACATCGACACAATTATTCCACGCTCTTGCGGAGTGTAGCGCTCCATTGCTTGTCTGTTTGTATACTGCAGCTGTCTAGTTCACAAATGTCAAATATGATTGACGTACGAAGCCATTCCCAAAAATTATACCATCTTCCGATAGGGTGATTAGTCTTGCGCCACTTTGTATATTTAAGGTTCTTAAAGTATTTTTTAGGAGCTAAAATGCATACTCACTAAGGGTAAATTATATTCCTTTCGTAACCATTCCTTTATCTAAGAAAACTCACTTTTCGAAATTTTATACCGCGACAGCACCAAGGCATAAATTTTCATATGAATTAAGATCAATTTTACAAACCAATGCATTTTTAAATAAAGTAAACAAATTTATTTTCAATACAATAGTTCTGCAGTCAAAGTATTTTTAAGCACAACTCAAAAATGTAAACTGCACAAAAGCTTGTGATATTCTTTTTTTTTCTAATTAATTTATAAATTTTTTTTTTTTTAATTTTTTTCCTATATTTTGTTGAGTGGGGTAAACGAATTATATTTAACTCTATAACCTGAAAGATCATTCACCTCGACAACCACTTAATTGCATAATTAGTTCTACAGAGTAAATCTATTTGTTCCTCTTCAAAATTGTTATGGTAATTTAAATTTACAGCACTTAAATATTTGTAATACTCGTATTTTGAAATGGACAAAAAAAAAAGTAATCGCGCCGAAATGCAACAAATTCAAATGATATATATATTATGTGATATACTCGTATAACGATGTATATGTATAAAAATAACGTGGAGTGGCTTAAATGAAGTGCAATCTCTTCAGTATGTTGTGACAGAAAAATGTCCTTAAACTTAAAGGTTTGCTGCCGTTCGTCCAGCCTAGTACGATAAGTGTAAAAGAAAAATGGCTGCGACCGAAATGAAAATGTTACGAATGTTACTCGTAGCAAGCGCAACATAATGTGATCTATTGTAATAAGAAGGACGAGCGTGCGCAAAAGTCTCCACATTAAAAAAAAACGATAGTGAGCAAACTTCAGGCTGAGGGAATCTGCTGATTTTACCATGTTCAAGCTAGGCCGCTGGAAAATCCGGCAGAAAAAGCTACAGAGGCTCAAGTTCCAACCGAGATTCAAAGAAAAATAATTAAAAATAAAAAGAAGACATAAACGTGTCAATTACAATATCATCATCGATATTATACCGAATATGCAAATCTTATAAAACGCACAAGCCGGGCAGCCAATTCATGGGACCACTTCTGCTGATGGACTATCACTTAACTTCATCTTCAATAAGTCAATTTTGGCACGAGCTCGAAACACTCCTGTTTCAATTTATTCCCAAAACAAATTGGTTACCTCCATGGTAACCATCGATAGCGATAGCGATATCCATTGACTGTGACCGACTCGCCGGCATAATATCAGAGGAAGTACGGCCTAATGACACCCTGGGCATGAAAACTACACCAACCAGTCAATTTGTTCATATACCAGGTGACCAGATAGCAATGATATTTTTTCAATGCATCGTTTTACGCTTGCCGAACGTGCGAAAATTATTTTAAAAAAATTATCGAAATTCCGTCTCAGTTCTAAATACGCGATATGCATTGCATCGTAAGGTCGGTCGTCATCATGGCTTCAGTGTGCAGGCAATTCGTCGCAGCGTGGAAAAGTTTGAGCGTGAGTACACTCTTTTGGATCTTAAGCCACAAACCAGACAGATATTGGTGCGAAATGAAGAAAACATAGCCGCCGTAACGGCCAGTACGAAGAAGACCCAGAAATGTCGATTCGGCACCCATCAGCTGAATAGGGCTCCGCCAGAGAGTAACAAGAAATTGGGCGACTGGGTCATCTCACGGCGAGCGTTCATGATTGCACGATCATGCGATTTGACACCACTCGATTATTTGCACTGGTGCTACGTCTGGACTAACGCGACCGCTTGATGTGCTGAATGAGGTGCTATTCCACACATAATGGAATAAACGTAGCTTCAAAACAAAGCCAGAATCAATTTTACATCTCACACCGTTGTTGTTTTATTTAATTGTTTTTTCGTATCGTTCTCATCTGGTCACCCATTACAATGACTGTTTTTAAAACACCTCCGTCTGTTCGCTTGCTAAATGTGGTAATTTTACTTATTAACAACTGCCTCGTAACTGAGAACGATTTTTCGGTGAAAATTCGGATATTGTTCCATCTTCAGAGCCCAATCAGCGTAAGTTCCACATGCACGATGGCCATTTGGTTCTTGGCTCAATACGATGTTATACGGACTTATAAGCCTTTTCGCAAAATACCGTACAGGGACGATAAAGTGATGTCCAGACCTTGAGAACGGCGCGGAAACTATTGAATGCGGCCTTGACTTACCAACTTGGGTACAGCTGCAATATTCTTCACGTGACGCGTCTAATTAAAAACCATATAAATGGTCTGGCTTACATATTCGTGTAGGATGCCAAAACTTTTGGCAGTAAGCTCGTTTGCTACAGCAGTCTTAATGGTGCCCGGCATCATCCTTAATAGGCTACTGAAGTTAGCCCCCATATTTTTAGTAACGATTATAATCCTCATTCTAACCTAATCACTGCAAGGTTCTTGTTGGGACTTTTGTGTCGACGGGATATTACAATATTTCAAAAATTTTATAAAACCTCTAAAATAACTTTTACAGTACAACCTCTGCATGGTTTCTTTAGCTAGCATATTGTTTTTCTCAGCTGATATTCCTCATGTCTTAACCTTCTCTGGGGTGCTTAACGGTACTTTTCATCAGACTGTGACATTCTGTGGGTTTCTCATAATGATGCCAATGGTTTTCTGTACTTGATGTTGGCAGCATAAGACTCGAGTAGTTTGGCAAGATTCTATAAAAACATTTTCCAGTTTGACATTGCTTCATCGGTGTTTTCTTGGCCGTAGCTTAGCTGAAGTTTTGGTCTAAGTGTTGGTCTATGTTGACTCTTAAGAATGTTTAGTTACCAGCCATTTTACCAATCCTTAGACAAGTTTATTTAAATTCAACAGAATAGAACATAATTCGGACAACAAAAAGTCAAAGGATGTCATGTCCCTTAATGGATCTGAATGTTCACGAAATGTGTGATGGATACGAAAGTTGATTAGCCAGATTAGCTTTCAAAGGTGACATCGTATCTGAAAGACACAGGAAGATTACGGATACACTTACTAGCTCAGAAAACGTCTCTAGTCTCTGAACCAATGTCAGGTCTACCCACGTCCTTACTAAGAGCTTCGATTGATAGTTGGATATCCAAAGAGCATAATCATAACAACAAACTTTCCAGCATCTGCTCACATCGCAGTAGATTAGCTTAGAGTTAATGGCTGATGCCGATGACACTTAAAAATACTCGTAGTAGAAAGGCCATCCCAAGTGGAATAGTTCTCTGGCTGAGTGTTCTGTTCCAGCAGCAACAAAAATTCATCCGTAAGCTCTCATAGATTAAACAACAAATTGTAAATATTTCAAAACCAGATAATGTCCGAATCTGTGTTCTCATAAAATCGACGAATAATGGTAATGACCTCTAGGCCCGTTCAAACATAAATATATACTCATATAAATCGCATATTCGTCATGCGCGTTTCCTTTTTTACCTACTCATAAAGTTTTAGCCATTTGTTTTTCAAAATTTAATCACGCTTTTCATTTTTCCGAAAATCCCTCATTTTTATTTCTTTGTGAATGCGTGATAGTTTCTTTTTTTTCCCCAAAATGATGCATTGAATCGCACTTTCATTAGACAGTAGATCATGTTTATAAATATTCATTCAGCCGCATATTCATAGTAAATAAAAATCATCTTCTCTTTGTCATCCCGTTCGGTGAAAAAATATTTTTCCCACAAATTCAAAAATCGCTGCTGTTTATGAGTACGGTTCTCACGCTGTTTTCAGCATTTCGAATTAGAAAAGAAAAAGAAAATAATAAAAAATATCTACAATATTGTATTTATCTGCTTATAGTAAGTTGTTGAACAATTTTCAAAATAATAATTATAATTAGATTCGATGAAAGTGTTATTACCCCTTTCTCGGAATATTTTCATATCTTTTCCGAAGGGAAACGAAGGAGTAACAGGTGTAGGTGTATAAGAAGTACGAATAAGAACTTGCGTATTTTTCTCACAGGAAAATTTTCAAAATCAAGGTCTTGACGAGCAAAAGAAAATTCTTCCAATTCGCACTCGACCAGAAGCGGGGCTAATTTGGAGGCACACAATTTTCTCTTTATCTACGAATCGGCGACTTGCTCGTGCTGTGCGAAAAGAACTATTTATAGAGCCAACAACTCTTTGTTTCCTCGTTCCGTTACACAGTTCGAGTTCGACTTTTTTCTTTTCTTTATTTTTTTTTGTGATGAAAAACATGCTCACAGCGTACTCATATCTAGGTTATACGTCTCGTAAATAACAAAAAAAGAAAAGAGAAAGACAAAATATTCCGAATGAAGGGACTCTGAGTTCAAGACATCAAGACACCCCGCAACAGATTCCATTGACTTTTAGAGGTCTGTCCAATTTGTGAATGGGACTTTTCCATGCGACTAATGGCGTTTTAATACAGACTTTCGAGTACCGATATTGAAAACGTAAGTACTGCGGAATTTTCTTTGTCCTATTCCTCTGGAGATGGCGACGACGATAGCAACACTCGTACATATTGCTTTGATTCGAATGGAGGTATTTTTAATTTGCGTGGACGTTTATTAGCTGTGCACAAAGAATTTCACTGTGAATTAAGAGCGTTCTCATGGCAGATCGCTGTCCTGACGGATGACACACAAAATATTGTGAAATACTGCATATAAGAACAATTTGGAGCAGCAATGGCATGATGTTTTGCTAACTTTGATTTTTAGTAATTTCCATTGTTCATGGTTCATTGGCGCTTAAGGCTTTTAACCTCAAACTTAACTGATCAAAAATTAAATTCGGGAACCATTTTAATTATTTACAAGAGTAGATCAATAAGTACCCGTTTCTAAAGACAGGTGGCGTTGCTAAAGTCAGTTAGTTTTATCATAGAGTTCTACCATCTTTGAAATGAAGTTATACAAAATCTCACATTGATTCATCGCTTAGTTTTGATTTGACAACCATTTGCATTAAAAATGTTTCGGCTTTTTGGATACAATGGAACAGGAGCAATTGCGATCCGTACTTTCGATGTTTATATTCAGATGGAAAAATGTGCGAAAAAATAAAAGCTCATTTGAATACTGCACATGGAGACCTTTTTGCCATCAATGACAACCATGAGAAATTGGTTCAATAAATTTTAACATGACCACCCATTTGTTTTTGAAGAGACCGTCCGGCAGATCTGATTAATCAGAAAATCGTTGAAAAGTTCCGTGACATGGTTCTTGCTGATTGGCGATTGAAAGTAAGTAAGTTAAGCATGAGAAAGCTGTCTGCCCGATTAGTTCCGGATTTTTTCACAGTGGACAACAACGATACGGCTGTCAACTTCAAAAACAGTGTTTAGAGTTCATTAAGCGAAGTCAGCAGGAGTTTCTACATCAAGCAAAGAGGGTCCCATCGGATGGAAAAATCATGACTACTATTTTTTTGGACTCCCCAATATAAAAACGTGGCTCGCAGGAAAAAAATTCAGCTCGGACAAGGTCATTGTATAGACATACAATATTAGTCATGTTTTGTTTCGTCGCAAGTCCAATTTGAAAAATTGTCTCAAACATGTATAGTTTCTCAGTAATTGTGCCGTGGTATGATGTTGAGGTATCATGACTGGTTGATTGACTGGAAAACTGTCTAGCAGAGCAGAACACTCGGACAAAAAACTTTAGTTTCACAGAAAATATATCTTAACGACAGGTTCTTAGGGTCAGGTGTCAAAAAGAAGATACACTCCACGGTGTCATTATCACTTTCACAGTAGGCATTACAAAAGGTGATGTTTGGAAAATTCCTGGTACTTCGTCGGACGCTAATAAGTAATAATGCTGCATACTTTTAACAGATGTTGGGAAGCACATATGTGGCCTGTCTGCATTCTGGAGTGTCTCCCCACACACTGTTGTGATGATGTGAAACCCACCTGCCAACGAAATTCTAACTGAGGACGCAGGCAGTCCTAATGAGCATATGAGGTCCACCTGGTGTTAACCAGCGCTTTATCTTTGTTTGCCGTTAAAATCGTCCTAAAAGATTCAACTATCATACATCATTTTTCAAGACTCTAGCTAAAGCAGTCCAAAATTTGGTGTTATTGTATAAGACGCCATAATCGTTAGAAAAAGGATAAAAGGCTGAATGTTTCTTTGCGGCTATAATCCGCAGTTTTATTAATAAAGGTAGAGTACGATACAGAGACAAGTATTATGTGAAAACTTGCTGTAAGTAACTAAGTAAGCTCCGTAGCAGAGCCGTTTACTAATGGAAAATTTATAAATTTGCAATAGATTGAAAGAATATTGTAATATAGTATATTGTACATGCCTCACTACTACCCCCCACCACTAAACCCCAGGGTGCAGCAGCTGAAATAGGTTAAATAATTTTCAGAAGTCGCGATATAAATAATTTTATTTAAGAATCATGCCGAAGAATAAAAGTTTGCGAATAAACCAACCAGGTAACAGGTTTGCGAAGGTTGCCTAGCATTGTCTGTGGGTTAAAGTGCCTTGCCCCAATATAGACGCTTTGTCAGGGAAGACTGGCCTTACCGGTCATGCAGCTGGCATTTTCAGCTGGAGTCTGCGATGAAGGGTTTTCGAAAGAATCAAAGAAACACTTATTCCTTCTGTTCTATCCTCCATTCCAACCAATGCACTTCCACTTTGCAGCCACCTTAACGAGGAAAAACCTGGCAAACCACTGCGTAAACCTGGCAAACCACCGTCAATCCTTCTCTTTAAGACTTTACAAATCAATCGACTCCAATTATTTTGGACGGCTTAAGTTTGATATCCACAAAATAAATGCTGATGTGCCTCAGAGCTCCATTCTGTCTCCGACTCTTTTTAATATTTATTAACGGCCTATTGTCTGCCACTTCTACACCTACACCACTTTAGGGTGGCCGTGGTGTAGTGGTACTAGCAATTGGTTCTCACTCGGAGGGTCCATGTTCGAATCCTGCCCATGGCAAGTCAGTTTTCCATTTGTGTAATTGGAACTCAGACAGAAAAATTCTGCGTGTGAAGGCATAACACTGACACGTAGATTTGGCTGTTGTACAGTTTCAATCACAGAAAAAAATATTGTGAATTATACCTCGAATTACTCTGAGTGAAGAAAAAACTCTCCGTCCTATTCGGACTCCCACCCCTGGAGAGCGAATATCGAAACCAAACACTACAAAACAATTTTCCTTTCTCCTCCTTCTACCTTTCCGCCCGCGCCAAGGCAACAGTAAAAGGGTATCACACCTTAGGCGCGCGTAAATTATAAAAAAAAAAAAAACGTCGTAAAGACGTAATTTAAACACCCAGTCATTACGCATGAATAGCACTTGCATCGTCGAAACCGAAAAAATTTCTATTCTCGGTATGTGTGCCAATGACAACCTACTCGTACGTAGCAGTGACGCAAAAAAGCTACGAAATGTCTAGGCTTTCTCAAACGATGTAGAAAATACTTTTTCTTCTCTGATCTGCCCTCAACAATCTATCCACCAAAAGAACTGAATGAATCTTAAACAAAATGTTGTGTATAGTGAGGTGGCACGGAATCGGCTGCAGTGGTTATAATAGATCTCGAAAGGCAGATGGGAAGTATCTCTTCGAATATGGTCATCTGATGGGTAGGGTTTTTTCCAGAGCAGTCATGATCGCATCCACAAGAATATGAGCGTCACTGCTTCCAAATTGAGCAAAGTCAGATGGTTCTGTGAATAAGTCTTCTATGACTTTGAATAATACTAACAGGAGTCTCTGGTAGGCTCAGAAGAAAACTGCTTGACTTCTTGTGAACTCATGTGAAGAGTTGGTAATTAGTTGGTGCAGATGAGTTTAAGTGGACCCATCTTACAATAATCGTCGAAATTACTGTGATTATAGATATGGACGGTAGTGGAGGTGAAAGATTGATTGCATCAACTTTCCTCTTATCGGTGACTCAGCAGGGTAAGCTAAATTTAGTCTTCGTATGTGATATTCATGCTTATTTTACTTTGTAAGCTTACTGCTAGAGACCAGAATCCAATAGTTTAATTTGCAATAGAAGCAATAACCCTACCTTTGTGACAAGCTAATAGAAACGAATGTTGAAGATGTTACATTTCGGAGAGTGTATGGCAAGCTATGCCTATCTGACTCGAGCTACAAGGCCATCTGTCCATACCTGCAAATTGAACATCGGAGGCATCAGAAGAACAAAATGTAGACTACTGGAAGAGAACTATATCGATGTGATACTCCATCAAAAGACTCAATGCGCTGACGACAACCCCCATCATCATCCATGGAATTACCACATACAGCGTTCTTGGCAAAAGCAAAAGTGTTCTATATAAGGTTTGATTCGAAACTGTGTTTCCCAGTTTCTAATCCAGGGCAGAAAGTATCTTCGAAAGTCAGAGAGTTTTGTGAGGAAGGGAGTGAAAAGATTTAATGAACATGGGAACGTTGATGATTTGCCCGAACGGGAAAAAGTAAAGACCATTTCAAAAGCCCTTTAAATGATGTTCGGAGGAAGAAACCGCTTCAACGGTTGAAACGGCTTCAACAAGAAGACAACGATCCAAAAGATCGCAGTTTTATCCTTCAGGGCTGCAAAGAGGAATAAGATGTCAATGTATTGGATTAACCATATCAGTCTCCTGCTGCCGGTACAATTGAGAATGTCTGCGGACTTATGAAGCAGAGGATCAAAGAAAAAGATTTTAGGTCAATAAAACAGCTTAAACTGCTTTTAATTTGGCAACAATTATCGTATGACCGCTTCCTGTAACAAATGATCCTAACATTCAAGATGATTCTGCTGCACCTTATTATCGAGTTGGTGTGCTGTTTCTTATTGTTGTAAGGGCATAACACCTACAACAATTTGATTCGGTAAACCAACTCTGAGTTTTTAGTTCACAGCTGTGCTTAGTATCGTCAGTGTTTGTATTTTTTATAATGATTTCGGAATTTTGAGTGGATATAGCCAATATTCGCGGGCTAAAAATTAACCACGTCTGTAAATAAAGACCAGCTGTTTTGGCACTTAGTGAAACACAGGTAGATCCCCGCCCACATCTCTCAGATCACTCTGAACTGAAGATACCTGGCTACGAACTAGTGCCATCTCCATCCCAATGCTCATTTATAATGACATTCCAGCTGTCAGCTCTTTGGACAAGGCCAATCTGCTTGCTGCACACTTTGTGGCTAGCTCAACACTTCCAGATTGTGCTTTATCTCCGCCTATACTTGAGTGCGTCGAATCTTCAATCTGACGAATCTACTTTCGCACTCGTGTAGTAGCAAGAGTACTTAAAGATCTCAACATACATAAATCCGCTGGTCCAGATGGTATATCTCCCCTTCTTCTGAAGAGGTGTTCTTCTTCGCTGGCAAAACCACTGCGTAAGCTTTTTCATCAATCCTACTCTTTAGGACTCTTTCCGAGCAGATGGATAACAGCATTTCTACAGCCCGTCCCTAAAAAGATGAAACTTCTTCTCACTCCTCCTAAAGACCCATTGCACTTACGCCCCTTCTTTCCCAGGTCATGGAAACGCTGATAAACCGTCCCCTCATGAAATATCGCGAAACTCGAAAACTTCCCAATGACTGTCAGTACGGTTTTCGTAGCAACAGGTCCACACTCCATGAATGGCACTTGCATCGTTGAAACTGAAAAACTTTCCATTCTCTGTATGTGTGTCAGTGAAAACTTACGTGTAAATGACCACATATTCAATATTTTCAAAAATGTTTGAGGTTATCTCAAGCGATTTAAGAAATATTTCACCCCCTCTGATCTGGCCTCAATATATAAGGCATTCATCCACCCAAAATTGGAGTACAATGACCACATTTGATCGGGTGTGCCAAAAGCATCACTGCACCTGCTAGATAGGATTCAAAACCGTGCGATAAAATTCATAGGTGATACTAATATCACTCAGACAATGGACACCCCCGAACAACGACGTAATGTCTCGTGACTCACACTGTTTTATTACTATTTCCAACACCAATACTCCATAGATATCGCCAGTATCATTCCGCCTCTTCAAACTTTTTTAAGGGTATTCAAATGCTTTGAGCGCGCGCAAATTGCAAAAAAAAAAAACAGGTCCTTCCTTACAAAGATCAATGGGACATTGGAAACTAAATGGCGTGAAAGATTTGGTAACAAGTATGGTAACAAACTATTCGCTGGCCTGGTAATAATCCCGATTTCAAACCGATTAAGAACTGCTTTGCACTTTTAAAGGCCAAAATAGTATCGAGGAGCCCAAAGAGCAAAAAAGAATTTACGATAGCAATTAATCTGATCAAGGCTCGCGGTGGACATGCAAAGTAAGCAAAAGTAAATTTTTTTTGTTTTTGGAATCCCCTCAAATTTATTTAAAATGTTTATCTTTAAACTTCACTTTTGAACTACTTTTTTTTTTTTTTTTTTTTTAAGAACTTAGCACTCAAGTCGATATTAATACACTTAAAATGCCATGGGTGACATCCAACATTTAATGGGGAGACTAAGTTATTAGTGTAATTGGACTTGTTATTGTATTATAGGCAACCATTCGTCTTACGTGAATTAAGTTGCCGTGAATAAAGAATGTCTTTCGGACGAGGCTGGGATTCGAACACCGAACCTTCCGATTTGGAAGCCAAAACACTACCACTTGAGCCACGGCCGCCCACTGGACTACGCTGAAAGTTTTACTGTAAAATAAATTCTACCAGAGGAGTATTTATTAATAATTTATGAAGACAATTACTTGGTCCACTTATAAATTTAGATCATAGCTACTCGTATAATGAAGTGTTTCTAAGAATTCGGAGGTGATAATTTTTATTTGTTCAGTACGGTATTTTGGCGATTGAATCTTTTGCGAGTTTTTCCTTCGCGGTAGCGCAATGTTAGAAATATTAACTCGTTTAATAGTGCTTCGATCTTACACTTCTTATTGGTAATTGCCTGTTCATGAGTTGCGTGCCTGCCTCTTCTAATTCCCAATACAAAGACCCTGCCGCTATCATACGAACCTGAACTACCGCTTTATGCACCTATGTTTTAATCCACCCCAGACGGTAGCTCCATCACAAATTCTCACAAATTTCACTTTTGGACGACTTTGCCGACCAGACGAATATTTTCCGCCTAAAGTTTTTGATCGTTCTACTCGTATTTGTTTAGAAAAAAAAACCAACAGATGCATTTTTGGATTTTATTTTAAGCTCATTCAAGTGTTTACTTTTTCACATAAAAAATCTTTTTACAGCGCTCTCGCAAAAACGTGGCAGACTTGAGAAATTTTACTCTGCTGCCGAGAAAAGGCTGCGCGTCAAAAATGTAAAACGCAACCTATAGCACATCATCGGCAACAGAAAAAATTATAAAAACTAGCGAAATAAATATCAAATTAATTTTTGTCTTGTGCCAAGATACATTAATTCACGATTTATGAGGTGTTGCTATTTTGTTCATTTACCTGAATGTGCTTATGCTGGCTGTGCTGCGCTGTGCTCGCACACCCAGTGCAGCCGCATCAAGAATTGTAAAATCATCTTTAGGTCATGTCCATTCTTGGCATATTGCATCCAATATTTTTTGTATTTCTTTGGTTTGAAAACATTGCTGCTGGTTTTTATTAAAAAGAGAAAAATAAAAAAGTTAAATTTAGAAAGACTTGCGGCTTTGTTGCGTTGCAGAAGAGTACTCGCATTCGTACTCGAAAATGAGTGAACTGTTGTTGATGTCGGCATTGCGTCTAGAACAACTTCTAATCAAGCGAACACCCTTGCCCTCATTTGAGTGTCTTGACTGCAACCAAAAGTAGATAATATGTTGTATCCTTAAAAATATAAACGGTCTATCCAATTTTCTCGAGGCTATTTTGGGCCGTTCAATAAAACTGTTAAGTAGATGATTTAAATCAAGTGAAACTATATAAATCAAGATTGATTGAGTTACCCAAGAATATCTTCTATTGAGAAAGTACTGATAGCCAAGAGAAACTCTTAAGAAATACTGTGTGTCTCATATAAAACATACAAAAAGGGTATTACAAACAAATATCACTGGACGGAGTAAACGACAATAGCAGAAAATAATCTAGAATTCTGTAACAATGGAAATAGTCCAACTTTCATTACTAAAAAATGCGAAATTCTTGACATTACTTTTGTCTCTAATAGTCTCTTCACGTCAATACACAGCTGGAGAGTGTCAGATGAACTGTACTGCTCGATCACCGATACACAACAAGATCGCTCATATTCAAATGCCTGGATGCAGATGGCACATCCTGATATCCTACCTAGAATCTGACAAACTTAACAACAAACTCACTTGTTCTCCAAATCTTGCATTTATCTCATCCTGTTCTACAGTAAAAAGAACAGAAAGTAAGTGCCCGCTGTGTACTTGTACAAAATTATCTAGGCCAGAAAGTATCCTGGAAATCAACCCACCATCCTTGAAAATGTACAATACAAGGTGGCGCAAAATTAATCATCCAATTTTGTTTTTGAATTACTTTTTTACTAAATAAAAAAAAAATGATTTTGAGTGATGGAAATCTTTATTTGGACCTTTACAATTGTTTCTGTTAAGTGGAAAAGATGACATCCGCCAAGTGGCTGCCGCCAGTGTTGATACACATTTGTGCCCGTTTTATCGCATTTCCCATGACTTTCCGCAAGATTTCCGGTGATAAATGTTCGTATTCCTGTCGAATATTCTCCTTAAGGTTTTACATACGTTTCTCCGCTCAAAAAAATCGATTTTTTTTTGCATGAAAAAATTCTATATTCTTTTGCAATTCAAATGCCGCAAGAATTTTTCAAAAATTCCAATAATTAAGAAAGTTATGACCGTTAGACGTCGGACCGGGCGGAGCACTCATTAGGGACATGAGCAGCTGCGTGCCTGCTCTGCTTTCCTACCTTACCTTCTCTAATGACGGGTCAGTGCCCTCGCAAATATTTATACCTGTTTGGCAATAGATTTAAACCTTGTATAAGAATATTAGAATTCAGAATATTCCAGAAGGCACTACTCGAGCACATTTCAGTTTTGCTTTCGAAGCCACGCAGGCAAGACACACTCCAGATTTTGCATTTCGTTTGCGTTTTTCTCGAAACAGTGTTTTTCGAGTCGGTACCAGAAATATCTCTTGAACCACTCGACCGATTTGCATGTCATTTCGCACCAGTATTCTTAATACCATATCCAGTCTCCTACGTAGGACTTTTTTTGATATCTTAATTTTTAGATTTGTTATAAATAAAAATGTGACTCGTTTTTTAGTCAAAAATAGCCTCGTACGTTCAAAAAGCTGCCCTTTTGTTAAAAATGAAAATTTTTGAAAACAGCTATGATAGAGACTAGTTTTATCCATCTACTTTAACAGGTTTATTTTTTTGTTTCAAATGAAACCTACCAGAGATATTCCTGGTACCGCCCACCACGTTTTTGAAGAGAGGTTTCCTGAGATGGGCGTATAAATGTATACTTTATAATTGTTTTTCTTCAATTGTCAATAAAGTTTTGTATTCGTCAAGGAATACTTTACACTACGTATATTTTACTTTTTTTATATTAATTTAATATCGTAGCGAAAAAAAATCTTGAAAACCTTAACTACGCAAGAAAGTTCTCAAGAAGAGATTGTAACCGAGATGTTCTCAATAGATTTTTTACTGAGCTCTGATCCTCTCATAACTTCACTTATAAAGTCGCAATCGAAAACAAGAATGCCATTATCGAACGAGGGAGTTTAGAAATGCTTCTTCCAGAGGATTCAAACACATTAAATTAAAGTTTCATGGGAAGAATCTAGCGATTAATTTTAACACGATTAAAAAAAAAAAACATTTCAAATAGCCAAAGCTTCAATATCTACTGTGTCCGGCCATTTTTCTTTTTAATAAAGCATTCCTAAATAAATAGAAAGCAATTAAAAATTGTATTTGGCCATGTTTTTGATGCAAATACTCCTATGTGCATCGTTTATGACGATTTTGACGGTCAGCAGGCATTAACTGATGCACTGTTCTTTTCTTTTTTCCTTTTCTTCCTCGTCAAGAAATATCATGGATGACAGTTCAGAAATGTGGAAAAAAATGGAAGATTCCCTTCAAAAGCACAGTGAGCAAATAATTTCACTTCTATCGTGCAAATTATCTGAGACCGAGACGAAGATTTCCACCAAGATTGAAGCAGAGATGGGAGAAATAAAAAAAACTATTGCCGACTTAAACGCAAGAGTTGCTCTTGTTGAAAGCACAAATGTAAACATAAGTGCTGAAAACACAGCGCTTAAGAATGAAATAAGTTCTCTTAGTTCTTCGTTGTCGGACGTTAAATCCGAGCTCGTAAAAACTTCCTGTCGCTTAACCACTGAAATAAATAGCCTTAACGAAATACAAGAGGCAAATGAGAACAAAAGCGTTGCGTGCGATGCTGTTATCAATGGTATACCACTTGTACCAGACGAGAACCTGAGAGCCATACTCAATCACCTTTACCTGGCCTTGGAAACAAAACCACCGCTGATAACTAACATCTTTCGAACACGCCCGACGAACAATTCCAGAAACTCTGCGATCATTATAAAGTTTGGATCAGCTTTCGACAAAAATACGCTTCTGCGAACAATTTCTGTTTTCCGTAAAAATCACAAAAGACAACTCATCTTACAAGATGTGGGAATGAAATCTGATGTACCTATTTTCATACGGGAGTGTTTGACGAAAAAAAACCACTCACTGCTGTAAGCTGCGCTAAGCTGTAAGAAGAGAAGGCAAATCATATCGGTGTTTACATCACGTGGACAGGTGTTTGTTCGACGCAGAATGAATGATGAAGCTGTACATGTCAAAAATGAGAATGACCTGGACAGAGCTGCCACGACCGTCTGAATATGTACTATTGCATTTTTTCTTCTTTTTTTAAACTTCTTTTATACTTTATTATTTTGTAATTTTTTTTTTCCTTTTTATTATCTTAAAGGTACTATCTTTCTTCGAGTTAATTTTTTTCTTTTTTCTCACATAAATGCCCAAAGCCTAATGCCGAAAATTGACGAGTTTAGACATCTGTTTGAAGGTTCTAAAGTTGATGCAATCTGTGTTTCAGAGACATGGTTCCCTCATCAAGATGAATCAATCCTACAGCAAAATTGTAACACACTATATAAGCTAAATGGCTATCAGCTTTTCCTTGCAAACAGGAGTTATACCGCTCGTGGTGGTGTTGCCGTGTACGTTAGACAAGGGATTACTTGTGTGTTACGGTGCAAGTCACCACCCAGTTGTCCTATGGAATACATATTTGTTGACCTGGTAAGCGGTGAAGATAAGCTTCTACTTGGGACCGTCTACAGACCCAACAAATCTGTAGATCTGTTACCACTTATAACCGTATTAGAGGACATCGCTATAAGTTCAACAAATATAGTGTTATGCGGTGATTTAAACAGTAACCTTATTGTTGAAAAGCATCTGACTGATAGTATGAGCACATTCAACCTCTTTCCGGTAAATTCCACTTCCCCCACACACTTTAGTACAAGTTTTAACACACTGCTACATGTTTTCTTTGTAAGCGATATGAATAGAGTTCTTTTTTACAACCAGCTTTCTGCACCGGCGTTCTCAAAGCACGATCTTATATATCTAACTTTCGATTTTAGTATACCTAAAAGAACTACCACATTCCAGTTTCGCGATTTTCAAAATATCGATCAATCTGGCCTCGAAAACAATATACGCGCAATCGATTGGAACCAAATGTATTACATGACCTTGTCCGATACTCATGCTGAATTCTTACATTCTAACATAGATTTCCTCTTTGATAGATTTATACCGCTTAAAACTAAAACCATTACTAATGCATCTAGGCTTTACATCTAGGGTTTACTCATGAAATCAAATTGTTGATAGCTCAGAGGAATGAGACGTATAAAACATGGAAAGGATTTCGTCTCGAAGAGCACCACAGACGTTTTTGCACCCTTCGTAACAGAGTTGTTAGTAAAATAAGATCGGAGAAAGCTAAGGTATTTAGTGAACGACTCGACCTCTCCTTAAATAGCCGTTACTTATGGAACAATTTGCGTGATATTGGAGTTGGAAAATCTAAACCCGTTTCTGTGCAGAATATCGATGCAAATGAGCTAAATAAAAAATTCGTCTCATCGATGTTACAATCGGACGCACAGGTCTGTACACTAAGCAGTGACGGTGAAGCCATAAGTCCAGGTAGTTCTACTGTGCCAGACAAAAAAATGCTTAAAATGCTTAAAAATTAGCCTAAATAACTTACAAATAATCTTATTTTAACTTACTGGCCCCATGCGGGCGCTGTAAGCTAAACCTAACACTTAAACTATGTATGTCTTTCGACGAATCTTACATTCTAATTTTATATTCAATTTAACATTACTTAATACTAGAACTAAGAAAATAAATTTTAACTAAAAACTTAGTAAATGGACTGTTTTTTTATATTATAAAAACTTAAAACTAAAAACTTATAGACTACCTAACCTACTTAACCTACTTACATCTAATACATACACACACATACATATACATATACATATACATCCATAATACCTATATACTTAATATATAAGTATATGCATATATATATATTTTATTTTATTTTTTTTTTAATTTTTAATTTTTATTTATTTTTTTTGTGTTTTTATATATTTTTTTTTTCTTAAAAACTAACTTAATCCTACTTAAACTATGTAAGCCGGCCATGGCTAATAAAATAGTCAGACGACCGACTTTGCTTCCAATGGAGCTACCTAGTACTGGAGGAATTGGACGACGAAACTTCCCCTCCCTCAACCAGCCACCAAAATTGTTGGTGCTGCCGAGCAACATCCCTCATGTCGCGACTCCCTACCACCCTACTGAACCTGAGACGCTCCGCACTGCTGTGTGCGACGTCTCTGTCGTAGTTGAGTCGCTTGTCCGCAGCTGTTCGAGCGACGTGGAAGATTAGCGGAACCGCCAATCTGTCCTGGACCAGACCTTTACTATCTAGATAGAAGAACGCTTCTGGAGGAATAAAGCCGTCAAAGCGAACTCTCTCGTGATACGTATAATTGGGGTAGAAAGCCCCGGAGATCAGGTTGTTCGATGAGGTCATTGCTCTTGCAATGTGCCTTCGAGTTAACTTAATGACGAAATTGTCCACTCTTATTAGGTTCGCCTTATTGTATAAAACCTCATTAGGATAGAATTTTATGTACTCAGACTCTGGTGTTCTGTATAAGCGAAGACAAGTCCTAAGACAAGCCCTCTCAAACACCCAAATCTTTTCCAATAAACTTGCTCTCACGTTAAACCACACGGGACATCCAAATACAAGCATAGGCCGGATAAGGGCCATGTAGCAGATCACCTTCACCCTCGCATCGAGTTAGCTGTTATAAAACAGTCTCTTTGTAAGGGCAAAAGCACCTTTGGCTCTGGCCAGAGCAACATCTATATGTTTGTTAAAATACAGAAATTGATCTAGCCAAATCCCAAGGTATCTGACTACATTTCGACAAGCAAGTGGCTGTCCGTGTTGTCCGACGATAGAAAACTTTCGCCAATTCTTTCTGGTATCCCTAGAGGCCCCAGACAAAGGCGTCCTAAACAGAATAGTTTCCGACTTCTGAAAGTTGATTTTCAACTTCCAGTCATCGCAATATCGCTTAATTTTGTCGAAGTCACGCTGCAAAAGCATATTAATGACCTCAATCGTTGGACCCGATCTGTACGCGATTAAGTCCTCTGCGTACGCTATGGCATGGTGAAGTGAACCTATCAGATCACTTGTGTAAATGTTGAACAGGATCGGCGAATTTACCGCACCTTGTTGCAGACCGTTAAATGTTTCAGCAGAAGTCACATCGCCATTCTTCACGATGAACTATCTACTAGAAAGCATATCAAAAAGAATATACAGCAGTGGTTTACTAATGGCCAATCTGTCCAGCTTGAAAAAGAGTCCCTCTAACCATACGGTATCTAAGGCTTTTTCCAAGTCAATCAGGCAGGCACCAGTGCACTGATTCTTGCCTTTGTTCCATTGGATATCAGAAACCAGTTTAGACGCAGCGTGAATAACATCATGCCCCGCCCTGAAACCGAATTGATTATCCGGAACTATATGTTTGTCCTCAACCCACTTAGTCAGGACTCTATTGATCACCTTCTCGAAAACCTTACTGATGTTTGGAAGAAGACTAATCGAGCGGAGATTCGCTGGATTGGAAGTATCTTTATCCCTTTTGGGGATCGGATGTACCACCGCAGTTTTCCAATGCGCTGGTTAATGTGCATTATGCATTGCATTATTAAACAGGATGGTATAAATGTTCACCGCTTCTAGAGGGAGATGTCGAAGCACAATGTTCGGTATTTCATCGGTTCCCGCTGATTTCTTACTTCTAAGTGAATCGAAGATCATTCGGAGCTCCTCCTTCGAAATGAACGGGGGTAGTACCCTATCGTTGGTGATGGCATTATTTGCCATATTTTCGTCACTGAACTGGGTGAAACCTGAGCTCTCGAATCGCCAATTCGCAATTTCATTTCGAAGGCAGAAATTGTGCACAAGGACTCGATTCTCCAGATCGTGGTTCGGGCCAATGATAACATTCGCCTTGTACACTTCCTGGAAAGTCGCTCCTATAGCCTCTACCTGCTCCTGCGGATCCTCGATCACAAAGAAGTTATCATCATCAACAGCCTCATTTGGATCTATGCCCGCTGTTACCAGTATTTGTTCGTTGTTCGTCGTTCGGGCGATTTTAAGACATGGGAGGTCGTTCTGATTATTTCTCCGAAATATTTTATTTATTTGCGGGAACATATTCGGGTTGCTGGTGTTTACAGCCCGAATTTTATTGTTCCAATACAAACTTACAGATGCTCTGTAATTTTCCTTTATTAATGTTTGGAGGTTTTTAATCGACGACTTCAGTGTCATGATCTCCGGGTTATGTCTGTCAGTAAACTGTCTGTACAAGGTTTTTAGTCTTGACAGCAGCCTACTTTTATGTCGGTGCAGTGCGTCAATAGTTGCGTTGCGGAATAAGTTTTCTTCGTCAGTGTGTTGGTACCGAGGTATCGTTTTGTCCATTGTTCGTTTGATTGTCTCGTCCATTAGTCTTAGATACCTGTCAATCTCCTTGTTTGACAGATTTCTGTTGGACGGTGGGTAGAGCGAATTCGAGGAGAGTGCTCTATTCAGTGTTCTGGTGAAGTGTGTCCAACGCACCCTACTATAATTGTAGGAATGCCTTTGGACAAACTCATCCAATTCCGCAATTTCGTTGGGAACAGTTATTTCGGTGCTGAGACCGCAATGGTCACTGTCATACACGAAAGTGCGTAGACAGTTTGTAGTTTGTTGGTTAGTGCATGTCAGTTGTATTCGTGAGTCGAACAGCAGGAGATCCAAATAGGACCCGTGTCTGGGAAACGACGGACTATCCGTCGCCTTAAGCCCGAGTCGATACATCACACTGTGCTGACACCACCAATTGAATAGTAGGTTCCCTCTAGTATTTGGTGTATTATTTCCCCAATCGCTATGCTTGGCGTTGAAATCTCCGCCGATAATAAAATAGTTGTCTTCCAATTCCAGCCTCAGAAATCGAAAAAGCGTCTCGAGCATTGAGATGAATAAAGTGGATTGAGTAGCCTTAGGCGCATAGACAGACACCATGTACAGCCGCTTTCCACTACGGAGAGGGATATACACGATGCATGCTTCCAGCACCTGGAACCTACGTACTACACGACTGTATACTCTTTTAAAACGTATACCTTTTCGTACGAAAATCGCAACGCCTCCTCCCTGAATGGAGTTGGGCCGGTTTCTCCGTACTATTTTGTATCTTCTGTGCCTCATTTTGTGTCTCTTGGTAAGCTTAGTTTCGCTAACCAAAAGCACATCAGGGGCTTGGTCTTTAAGCAACTTAAATAGTGCGGCTCTTCGTTCGAGCCTAATCAGTGAATTAACATTCACAGCAAGGACCTTCAGGTAGTTCTAGTGTACAACCATTTGAATTTTCTCGTGTTGACGATAATGATGTGGTCGATGCTACAGGCATCGATGGCATAAACCCTGTGTTCATTAGGGCAGTTCTGCCTTTAATTTTGCCTTACATTACACACTTGTTCAACACTATTTTGACTACTGGGGAATTCCCTAAGATCTGGAAACTGGCAAAAGTTATTCCTTTACCCAAAGGCTCTGGTGGTGGCGATTTTAGACCGATTTCTATTCTACCATTCCTTTCTAAAATCATCGAGAGGATAATGCACAAGCAAATAAATACACATTTAAACAGGTTTAATTTGCTTGCTTCAAATCAATCCGGGTTTAGACCAAAGCATAGTTGCATAACAGCTCTAATAAAGGTAGTGGATGAAATAAGGCAATCCATTGATCAGAACATGCTAACTTTTCTTATTCTGCTTGATTTCCCCAAGGCCTTCGATAGTGTAATTCACAAAGTTCTATTGAGAAAATTACTAAATTCATATCGCTTTTCATCATCAGCTGTCAAGTTGTTATCTTCATACCTAAGTGATCGAATGCAGTCCGTGTTTATTAATGGTAAAATGTCGGACTTGCTGTTATTACTAAAGGGCGTACCACAAGGCTCGATCCTGGGTCCATTGCTGTTAAACCCTGAGAAATCAAAGTGCATTGTAATACATAAGAAAAGCCTTGATTTGTCTAACTTTCCCAGTCTGTATCTTAATGATAGGTCTATAAGCTATGTTAACTCAGCAAAAAACCTTGGTGTCGTTTTTAATAGGACACTTGGTTGGAATGATCACATAAACTCCATCGTTGGAAAAAGTTTTGGTGCATTACAAAGGCTGTGGAAGTCCCATCGCTTTACACCAATGAAAACTCGACTTATGCTGGCAAAAACTCTAATTGTCCCAATCCTAACTTATGGATGCGAAATCTTTTGTCACTGCGACGCAAGTAGCCGGAGGAAACTGAATGTGACTTTTAACAACATGGCTCGATACATATTCGGTTTGAGACGATTTGATCACATTTCAAGCTTCGAAAGGCGTATTTTTGGCATGTGGTTTAATAATTTCTTAAAATATAGAACTTTGGTCTTGCTACGTCGGATAATTCAATCGCAACAGCCTTCTTATTTATATGAACGATTGGTTTTCACTTCTTCCAATCGTACAAATATGATTAATAACCAACGCTTCACCTGATTTTCATCTGAACGTCAGTTTTTCATCAATGCGATTCGTTTATGGAACTCGTTGCCCAGAAACTTGCGCGGAATAAACAACTTTTACACTTTTCAAAGGAGTTTGTCGCAGTACTTTTATTTTCAAATAGAATAATGTAACATACTAAAGATTTATAGTACCTATGATAAAAATTAATACTTAAATGTTTGCGGATTAAATTATAATTGCAGGCTAAGGATTAAACTTAAATCATATTATCAATTTTATCAAGCTTAAATGTAAAATTTCTTTTTTGCCTATCTCTCTATAAGAACACATTTGAACCTTACACTACTTAAAAGATACTGTATCTTATTGTGTAAAGATATTATATGAATAAATACTAAATAAATACTAAATAAATAAATAAATACAAAGTGTTTGCACTTTGTACAGGAACATGTGTAAGTCTTTCACTAGAATTCGCTGTTCATCTGGTGATGCCTAATTGCGTTGCCCGTCATCTGGTTGATGATTCTTCGTTCTCAGCGACATCGGCAGCCACAGCCGCGATATTCTCGGCCGAACGACCAGTCCGGTAGCGGCCATGCCCTGCATGGTCTTCTGTGGTTCCACTCTGTTCCAGTCGAGTAGCTTAGCGCCGGAATGTTTGCCCAGTTAAGAAATCGATGTCGAAATTCACTCTGCGCTAACACGACCGACATGGTCAAAAACATCGACACAATTATTCCACGCTCTTGCGGAGTATAGCTTGTATACTGCAGTTTGTATACTGCAGCTCTCTAGTTCACAAATGTCAAATATGATTGACGTACGACGCCATTTGCAAAAATTATACCATCTTCCGATAGGGTGATTAATTTTGCGCCACCTTGTATACACGAGTATTAAAGCAGGGCTGCGGATCACCAGCACATTATCGAAACTACGGTAAGCTCTGTCCAAAACACTTCGTACTTAGACATCCGATACCTGGATTGGCTTCAAGGAAGGATTCTTAGATCTGCTTATGAACACTCACGTCATTGGCTGCACTTCAATAACAAACCGTAAACCCACATGAATGGGCATCTTAAAGCTTAGAACTCAGGATCCGATGGTACGAGTATCTTCCCTGCACACTTTCAAAATACTTTTCAAGATCCCAGAAACACATTTTTACGCATTATTAAAACCTGTTTAAATGCCTTTAAGATACTGTAATTTGCTTGAATTACTTTCATACACAAAACAGGAAAATCCCACCATATGCTCCGGAAAGATTTCAGACCCTTTAGTATGTCATCCATTCAGCTGAAGATTCTTAAGGATATCATCAACTTTCACAACAAGAATAATCTTAAACACAATAAAACTATCAGCATCCCAACCAAACCAAACTACAAGCTCTATAACGACCATTGAAAAGTCAGAGAGAAAAGTCAAGGAGTATACAGTGATGGCGTTACGTTCACATCGACGATGAACTATTTTCAAAACATTAGCGGTTCCTTCTGCAGTTGGATGCAGTTCATTCTCAACAGTAGAGTCATAATTGCAAGCTCTGGTCGTTGCTCGGCTTACCAAATCAGAGGACGAGGGATGTGTTGTGGTAGCTTATGCAGGCGACGTATACTTACATACATGTAATGGACTTAGTTTATATCTAGCCAAAACAGAGGTGATCCTCCTCGCAAGAATATTCGACATATAGTACTCTCCATTTTTCTACCCAAGCCAAATGGCAAGCCTCTGAGTTCCTCGAGGAGTACCAGGTCACATCCTAAACAACTAACTGCGATAAAAAGAAGCTTTTTCAGAAGGCAAAAAAAAGCCCTAGTAGAGGGCATACTAATGTCATTGTAAGTACTGGCCTGCAATGCAACGCGTTGCCTTTATAAACATAATTGGCGCGTTAAGACCCTCTCCAACGGCGGCTCTCTATTTGATAGTTTTAGAATTTGTCGGTATGAAAATTACAATTAGAACTCAATGTCAGCATAGGCTATTGCAATATAACATATACCTATAGACAGTCGGTTGCGATCAGATCGCACTTTCCAAAGAGTTGGCCAAGCAACACAAGATTACAATCTGTTGTGTTCCGGGACATTAAAACTTACCAGGGAACTGCATCACTGATGAAATTGCCAGACTCAGGCCCATAAGAACAATTTGTGGTCCAACCCCGAACAAACGACACATTTTCATTGCGGCCGATACTGCATCCGAAGCAATCAAGAGAGCTCCAACTCCAAAGGAGAGGTGATATCTTCAAACTCACAAACATAATCATGGGGCATTATACCACCGGAGGACACGAGAAATGATTAAGTATTCCTCAAAACAATTTCCACAAGACCTGCAGGAACGAGGACGACGAGAGTTATCTTTGGCGCACTTCATTTGCATCTGCCCCAAGAAGATTGACGATATTGACAAATCGATCAAGAAATTTTTTCGGTTCCAGGAGTCTTTCCCAGTAGTATCGCAATGTACCTTTAACTGGTCATTCAAGAAATACAATTATTATACTTATGACACTCATATGCAGGAGCCTGTTTGTCGAATTAGAGCTCAATCATTAACCTACAAGCACAGACTTGGCGTATACAGTAAAGACACAGATTGAAAAACTTAAGGACGAATACTCTATGAATTCGAAAGTGCAAACAGCCTTGAACGTAATCTACGTAGATTAGTTATGGGCTTTCAGTCAGTTGGTTTTAAGACTAAAGTTCAAACGATAAAAGTAAGGAACTACCAAAGTTGGTTTTCTGAAAATGAAGAGGCAAGTTCCAAACACAGAAACAAAAGAGATACGATTTTAAAATAGTAAAAAGTCAGAAATCTGCAATCAAAGTAAACAACAGGACCTCAAACCTCTATAGAAATAGGTGTCGAAAACTAGATTTAGATTTAGATTTATTTATTGTACGAGTATCATACATGCTTACACAGTAAGAATTCACTTATAAGTCTGTGAAAGATGCACAGTTTTTAATTCATATACATAAATGGTTTCAAAATTAAGTTAAATTGCTTTCATATTAATTAAGCTTATTCTTATGTTTTGAATTTATTTTAAATTGATACTAATTGAAATTGAAATTGCTTGAAGAGGGATAGGGATGGGAAAAAAGTTGCTCTAGTTTCTAAGAAAATTTTGAAGCTCGTTTTCAAATCGTCGTGCATCAGTTAGCCCTTGCAAGTTACGTGGGAGTGAATTCCAAAGGCGGATAGCAGCAACAAGAAACTGTATTTCGGATGTTAGACAAGAAAAACGCGGAAAAACCGGACAAGAAGATCTGTTAGATGCCGGAAACTGGATTTTTTCATAAAGATATGAAGGTTGTCTACTTAAGATTATGTTAAAAAGAAATACTTCTTTCGAAAATATATACACAGACACGTAGATTTGGCTCTTGTAGAGTTTTAAGCACAAAAAACAAGTGTGAATTATAACCTTCAAATCACTCTGAGTGAAGAAAAAATTCTTCGTCCTATTCGGACTCCCACCCCTGGAGAGCTAATATCGAAACCAAATACGCCTGAGTTTGAAACCACTACAAAAAACAATTTTCTTTTATTCTCCTTCTACCTTTCCGCCCGCGCCTTGGCAACAGTAAAAGGGTATCTAACCCCTTAGGCGCGCGTAAATTATAAAAAAAAAAAATATTCGAAATTTTATATAGTTACAAAAGGACACATTAATTAGGTATTTTGCAAGGTGTGAAACGTGATTATGTCTTTTTAAACCGTATAAATATCGAACAGTAGTATTAAAAGCCACTTGAAGTCGCCTTCTACTCTCGGCATCACATCCATACAAAATTTCACATCCGTGGATAAGTACAGGAATGACTAACGTTTTAGCCAGTAGCAGTCTTGTTTCAAGAGGAATAAACTTTTGAGCAGTATATAGGGTTCGTAGAATACCGTAAGTTTTCCCTACTAATGTATTTATGCGGTTGTTCCATGTAAGGGTTCTATTAAAGAAAAGACCTAGATCTTTCGAAGACTCAACAAATTCAATTTCAGAGTCGTTTAGCATTAGGTGAGGGAAATAAGACATAACTAACTTTTTTCAAGATACGAGTATAACTAAACACTTGCACTTTCTTGGATTAAGTATTAGGCCGCTTTTGAGTAACCAATCAGAAATTCGTTCCAGATCCTCATTTAAAACACTGACCCAATTTTCAATTAGGCCCAAGCAAGAGCTTTGATAAATTTGTATATCATTGGCATAGGTATGCTTAGATGAACTTAGTATGACAGAAGCAATATCGTTAATTTATATGAAGAACAATAGAGGCCCTAGAATAGAGCCTTGGCTTCGGAAAGTTTGCCATCAAGTGACACTACCTGTTTTCGTTCACTTAGATATGATGATATTAGTTTAACAGCAGTGGAGGAAATTAAGAAAAATCGTCTTAATTTGCTGAGCAGAATCGAGTGATTAACCATATCAAAAGATTTGGAAAAGTCTAAGAGTACCAGAAAAGTAACATTGTCCCTATCTAATTTGTCTCTTATACCTTCTATGACGTTCAGCAAAGCAGTTGTACCGTTATGTTTAGCTCGGAAACCCGACTGTACTTGTAGCAACAAATTATTTTGAATAAGGTAATAATTAAGTTCCTTATGCATAATTCTTTCACATATTTTAGATAAAAAAGGTAAGATGTAGCTTGGTCTGAATTCTCCAAATTTAGAGCTCTAAGGTATTGGAATTATTTTTGCTAATTTCCATTCGCTGGGAAAGATGCCGGTCATAAAAACAATATTAATGATATGAGTTACAAACGGTAATAGTAACGTCAAGACCGCTTTAACAAAAATCGGATCTATCTCATCGACACCTAGAGCATTGGACTTAACAGACAGAAAACTTTCTAATATGTCCAATTCATCTACCCTATTAAATAGAAAAGACGTGTCCATCGGTAAAGAAGCATCCTCGAATGAGTAGTTAACTGCTGGAGCATTGCAAAATGGGTTTGACAAAAACGTTCGATTTAGTTCGTTGGAATCGATTGTGCTAGAATAAGTAGCTTTTTGCTTCCCGATTCCTAATTTTCTAATGTCATTCCAAAGTTTATGACCACCTGAGGGAGAACTAATTCGGTTGGAATAGAATTGTGTCTTAGCATTGCGTATTTCACAAACAACACTATTTCGTAGACTTTTGTAAGCCTGTTGAAGCTCTTCTCTATGTTTCCATCGTCGATACGCCTCATCACGTTGTGTCATTAACTGTCGAATTTCATTTGTTAACCATGCTTTTGTTCGTTTGGTCTTTTATACTACCAGTTTTTATTGGAACGTATAAATAGAAAAGAAGTTTTACATTGTTTTGTAAGAACTTAATTTGGGCATTTGGAGAGGGCATACAATAGATAAGGTTCCATGGAATCAAATGAATGTGTTGTTCAAGAGAGGGCATATCAATACTTTTGAAATCTCTGTATGTATAGGTGGATGCTTCTGCATTATTTTCAATATCAAAGTCATACGTCGGAAATAATAAATCATGCTTCGAAAAAGCAGGTGCAGAGATTTGGTCATAAAATAATACTTTGTCAGGATTATTTACAAAAAAAGACATCTACTAGTGTACTGGAGGAGCTGGTAAAGTGCGTGTGGACTTGACAATCTACGGGTTTTAAATCTAACAATTGCATATTTTCAGTTAAATGTCTTTCACATAACAAATTACTATTAATATCACCACAAATAATGACATTGCTTGCGCAAGTCGAAACTTCTTCCAAGACGTCGTAAATAGATGTCAAATCAATATACCTATTTGGTCTATATACAACACCTAAGCAAACACTCCTTTGGCCCCAAGTTATACATGCGAATAAATATTGAGAGGCAGAGCCTCCTTTTGGCGAACCACGTCTTCGTCGACAGATTAAGCCCATTCTAACGTATATCGCAACGCCTCCACCAGTATGATCACATCTACATATCTACTCGAAAGAGTTTGTATTCGCTTATATCATATACAACATCCTCCACATCTTTGTTAAACCAAGTTTCCGACACGCAGATTGCATCAACCTTTGAGTCTACAAATATGTCTTTAAATTCATCCAGTTTTGGGCTTAAACTTTGCGCATTCAAATGGCAAATCTTAAGACCGTAGTTACGATTACAAAAAATTCTAATCATAGGTTGAACCGTGTACTCTCTACCACCACCAACGGAACTCACTCTACTTTGAACTAGATCTATATGTGAGATGTACGAGTAAAATAATACGAGAACCAAGTAATACAATCAGATCAACAACATAAATTTCCTGTTCCTTATGACATGGGGCATTGGGGATAATTTCAAGCAAAGACAGTACAACAGTTAAAAAAGAAAGTAAAATGAAAAAAACTAAGAAATAGTAACACTATGTACTTGTTGGTGACCATCAGTGTTGATTTGTTGTTTTTTGCGTCTTCATCGGCAGGCAGCTCGCGGCAATAGCATTTAAGAATCGCTCATTGTCTACCTATATCGATTCAGCTTCAGCACTCTCTCTCACATAAACGGCACCGAAATGTCTGTAGGCAGAAAACAGCTGTTTGCTGCGCTTGAGACGCATAGCTCGCTGGTATATGGAGCGGTTTGTTTTTAGTTAGCCTCCCGTACATATACATAGATGTTGTTGTTGTTTTCTGCTTTAATGGCCACGTCTTGGAGGCATAGCTGCCTGTGATTTTTTCAAAAAAGAGCCACTGCATGCAAGACGGAGTTTCTTTCGCGAGTAGTGTTGAACTTGACTACTATGGGAGAGTCAGTTTTGTCTCTGTTTGAATGTGCTCTTCGACTACGGAATATGTCTTTTAATGGCGGGGGCATACATTCGATGTTATGGCAAAGATGGTGAAAAAGTGTTTTTAAATTTTCATTTTGTAGCTGGGGAACACCAAAAATTATGTCATCAGCTGCAATTTCTCGTCGTTCGAAAGCTTCACATCTCTTTTGGAGATCAGTCACTTCCTCTTCGAGTGTGCATGAATCAGCTATTCGTGAATTTATCTCTTGTTCTTGTGTGTGTAGAGATTGGATGGACTTTTCGACTGTGTCAATACGAATCTGGACGTGCTCTTGCCGTTCTTTTAAGCTTTTAAGAGATATGTCAACTTCTTTGATTGATGAAATTCGTTGAATTAAATCACTTCGCAAGGAACCTATTTCGGTGGAAATACGATTGGAAATTTCATCAAGTAACTTAGCTAGTCGTTCCTCTAAATCGCATATAGTCACGCTCGCTGTAGATTTGTTGGTGGATGGTGTTAATTTGTTGACAGTGCCTTTTCTCTCAGCTGAGTTGTTGTTGAATTTAGGCGTTTAAACAGATTCCTTAAATAGTGTTGGCGTCGATTGTTTCTCTTTTTCAAGATAAGTTGATCGTGTCTTTCCCGCCATTTTGCTCGAAGAGTATGAAACAAAGAGATTGCGCTTGCAAGATGCAACTTATGAACAGAAATTAATTTGTTATTTTATTTGTCTTTTAGATTTTAAATCAATATACAAATGTAATAAAATATCAAGGTATGCAAACGGAACTTTTTTATGTGACTCTTTACGAATCGCGTAGATAAATAAAAGATTTATAAATGTTTTGTTATGTTTTTTAGTGGCTATTCTGTTGACATCTTATCGGAGACCCCCATTTGTGTGATCGAGTTCATCCACCAAGAAACTCCGATGTTACAGGAAGTACACATGAAGACATTTGCAGCAAAACAAGCGGCACATAAGGTTAAACTGCTGATAACAACCAGAGGTGCCAAAGCTGCTAAAGAGCTTTACAAATAGAAAAAAATGAAAAGGACACCGACTTCTTTATCAAAAAAAGATGAAAGTAGAGAAGCGAATGGTTGTGGTTGAAGAAATAGGATGGTGGCACCCCAGTAAAAATGTTCAAACAATTTTAGCAAAAGGATGTAAATCTTGTAATAGGGACACAGTTAGTGATAATAGTATGGAGAAACCCCTTTTATAGATTGTTTAGGACGAAAATTTTGCAGTCAGCAGCTTCTCACTAGGCGATGGTAGCCACAGTTTCCTCCAATCTTTACAACAATTAAATTAGGAAAGCAAATTCAAACTAGTACCTGAAGAGCTCCTTAAGCGGCTGGAAGTGCATTGGTAGGGTACATACACCAACTCTATTCTAAGATTTCTCCAGAAGTAGTAGTATTGTAGTAGAAGTATGCCCAACGAATGTAACCTCAACATTTCCAGCCCAATGCACCAAGAAACTTAAGTCTACTATTCACTTTTTGTCAGTATCTTCATTGAACCTCTCCAATGTGATTACAAGTTATGAAAAAATGTTTCTACGAGCTCCTCGACAAGATATAAGAGCAATGTCCGAAGTATGACGTTAAAAACGTAGTAGCGCCACAACAAAGAAGAACCACTGTGAGAAGTTATAACATAGAAAAGCTGCACCCGCAAGCGACAGCCAGAATCTTCGCCGAATGTACATACCGAAATCTCTTAACAACTCCATGCCACCAGCATCGAGTACCGAAGACAAGTGGCAACGCTGCCAACGTGCCATTAGGAACTCCGGAACCGATATGCTGGATTTCAGCCGACCGCCACCAAGAAATCCCAGGTTTGATGAAGAATGCCGGCATGCGGGGTGGCCGTGGTGTAGTGGTACTAGCAATCGCTTCTCACTCGGAGGGTCCAGGTTCGAGTCCAGCCCATGGCAAGTCAGTTTTTCATTTGTAATTGGAACTCAGACAGAAAAATTCTGCGTGTGAAGGCATAACACTGACACGTAGATTTGGCTGTTGTAGAGTTTCATGCACAGAAAAAATACTGTGAATTATACCTCGAATCACTCTGAGTGAAGCAAAAACTCTCCGTTCCTATTCGGACTCCCACCCCCCCCCCCCCCCCCCCCCCTGGAGAGCGAATATCGAAACCAAACACACCTGAGTTTCAAACCACTACAAAACAATTTTCCTTTCTCTTCCTTCTACCTTTCAGCCCGCGCCCTGGCAACAGTAAAAGGGTATCTAACCCCTTCGGCGCGCGTAAATTATAAAAAAAAAAAAAAAATGCACATGCAGTTAAACAAGAAACCAACAAAGCGGCGCTGCAATGAAGAAAGAGAGCTGCTCGTGAGCTCTATGATCAGAAGAGACAGAAAGAACGTCGGCTTCTCCAGAATAAAAAAAAAACAGCACGCAAAGTGCGCGATCGAATATATTGAAAGGTTGCATTCCAGGAGCAACGTACGGAAGTGTTACCAACAGGTAAAATGAAAGTGTCAAGGCAAAAAGACCCGTACAGAAAAGCCTGTAGAGATGAAGAACGAAAACTTGTAGTAGAGTCACAGTCGGCTCTGAGAATATGGAAATACTTTATCTGCAGACTGTGTAACGGCGAAGAAACCAAACATGCCGCCTTAAGGTAGGCATTCAACTTAGACGATGATAGCCAAAACTTGCATCTACCTAAGTAAAGTGAAGTAAGGATAGCAATATCCAAGCTGAAATGCAGCAAAACAGCTGGACCTGACGGCTTACCGGCCGATTTATTCAAAGCTGCTGGAAATGACTTAGTGGAGAGCATACCATATATCACCTCATTTCTCAGATCTGGTCAGAAGAGTGTATGCCTGATGAGCATTGTTTGACCAGTCCACAAAAAAATTAACTCTCTCAACTGGGGCAATTATAGTCTTCTCAAGACCAATTTCCGGTCTGTTGTATTCCTCGTCGTCCTGTACTACTATATGTGAGCGAACAATTAAGCGTTTGGCTAAGCGTCTCGTGCAAACTAGGTCCACTAGATATGTCGCAATAAGTCGCCGGCCCCGTATTGCTCGTTCGACCAAGAATATCACTAGTGTGGCCGAGAACGTCTGAGAGAGTCCACAAACATCGACGAGACAACGATGCACACAATTAGGCATCAGCAGACGTTTCTTGCGTCGAATTTTGGTGGAAGACCTTAAGATGCTCCCTTATAAAGTGCAAATCGTTCACCAATTCCTGCCTCCTAACCGTCAAGTGAGGTTAACTTACTCCTGTTGTGCTTTGTTAAACCTGGTGAAAGAAGAGGATGATTTCGTTTCCAAAATCGTAATGAGCGACGAAGCCCATTTCCACTTAAGAGGTTATGCGAATAAACAAAATTTACGTTTCTGGGGCACATAGAATCCACATGAGACGCACGAAGTGCCATTGCATCCCCTCAAAGTGGCTGTTTGGTGCGGCGTTTGCAGTGAAAAAGTGATTGGCAATTATTTTTTTGAGGACGCCAACGGCACATCTGTAACCGAAGCTGATGAGCGGTACAGACAGCAGTTAAACGAGTTTTTTTCCCCTCAATTTAGAACACAAAATCTCGCCCAGTTCTGTTCCGGTCAAAAGGGTAGGGATGAAGCCCCCGTTCTATGACGATCCATGACGTACTCTAGGCAAGCATCTTTCAAGAAACATAAAGATTCATGACCTGTGGTCACGCTGGGATCATCAAAGTCCTTCGTTAGCTCTCACTGATTGCATTTCATTATTTTTCAAAGAAAAATAACCAAGCTGCTACGATCAGTACAACTTACTCGTAAATGTTGAAATGGATTTAAGCGCATTTTGACTAAAGTAAATTGCACTAGTATTGTATTTAGTTCACTAACTAGCTAAGTCCTCCACGAAATGACTTGATATTTATCACAGATTTCTCATGCACTGGAAAACCACTTGGCTCAGAGATCCTAGTTTTTGTGAGCTGTCCATCTTCGCATTTTGGCGAAAAACATATTTTTCTTTAACAGATCCAGAACTGCAATTCCATATATTTTTAGCATTAGTTATCAATAATAGTTCTAAGAGCAGTTGTTTTCGGAACAACTACACAAGGCAAATCTCGTTGCAATCTCTGATGTTCTCAGATGAAAATATTTCGCAGAATTTACAGTTTTTCTTGCGAAAAGTTCTAATGCATAATTTAATTTTATGAATTTCAAAATGTTTTTTTACCAAAATCATGTTAATTTTAACTTAGCGAGCGCGGCGGGTCAATCCACACTACTATTTGTTTTATTGCATAGAAATATTCGTGTTTTTCATTTCCTCAGTTATTATAAAGGGTCCGCCATCTAACGTTTTTTTTTCAACTAGTGCTTATTTCGTGCTTACTTAGCTCATGTCTGATTTGACAGATAATTAGTTTTATCCTTCCGCTGAACGAATATGGTTGTGTATACGCTTGAACAACGCTGGGAAATATTGCGACATTACTTTGAAAATCATGGTAATGTTGCAGAATGTGTGCGAAAATTGCGTACGGATTTTGGAAGAAGAGAAGCACCGTCAGCTCCGTATGTTCGTTATCTTGTGAAAAAAGTGAAAGAAACTGGCATCCTCATCGATAAACCAAAGCTTGAAAAGCCAAAAACAGTGCGTACACCCAAGAATATTGCTGCTGTGGCAGAAAGTGTGCCTGAAGCGCCATCAACATCAATTCACCGTCGTTCTCAACAATTGAACATTTCGGAGACATCATTGAGACGAATTTTGCATAAAGACCTTGGTATGACGCCATACAAAGTCCAATTGGTTCAGGAGTTGAAGCCAACTGACCATCCAATGCGTTTTCGCTTCGCTAAGTGGGCCTGCGATCGACTTAGAGAAGATGCCGATTTTGCCAAAAAAATCATCTTTTCAGATGAAGCTCATATTGATCTTAGCGGGTATGTAAACAAGCAAAATTGTCGCATTTGGGGCACAGAAAACCCGCACGCATACATTGAAAAGCCGATACACCCAAAACGAGTCACTGTTTGGTGCGGATTTTGGTCCAGAGGCATAATTGGGCCATTTTTCTTCGAAAATGAGCAAGGAGTGGCCGTTACAGTCAATGGCGATCGTTATCGGGCCATGTTGAACGAATTTTTGTTCACAAAAATTGAAGAGGAGGATATTGGCAACATTTAGTTTCAACAGGATGGCGCTACGTGCCACACAGCCGAAGTTACACTCGATGTTTTGCGCCCTGTTTTTGAAGATCGCATTATCAGCCGCAGAGCTGATGTCGTTTGGCCACCTCGGAGCTGCGATTTGACACCGTTGGACTATTATTTGTGGGGTGCCGTAAAAGATAAGTGTTACGCCGACAAACCAGAGTCAATTGACGCTTTAAAGGACAATATTCGTGAAGCCATTGGTGAAATACAGCTGCACACAATCGATAATGTGCTTAAAAATTGGACCGATCGTGTAGGCTACTGCATGGCCAGCCGAGGCAGCCATTTGAATGAAATTATTTTCCATTATTAACCGGACGGATACAACTAAATATCTGTCAAATCAGACATGAGCTAAGTGTTACCATTCACGAAATAAGCACTAGTTGAAAAAAAAAACGTTAGATGGCGGACCCTTTATTAATTATCTGTTATTATATTATGAACCTGGATAACGATAATATGGTAAGACAGTCCCATTCCGACAAATTGCATGGATCTCTGAACAACATGATAGGGGTGCTTGGGGCTCAGAGTGATGGTTTTCACATCTGCCATCTGAACGCACAAAGCATCTTGCCCGAAAATTGACGAATTCCGCTATACATTTGGAAATTCTCGTCTCGATGCAGTGTGTGTGTATCATAAACTTGGCTGCACAGCAACATGCAAAAAAAAGTCTGCTTCCTTAATGGCTATGAAATGTTTCAAGCCAACCGGGTTGGCCGCACTGGTGGGGGTGTTGCTATATACCTACGAAAACCACTCAGGGGTAAAGTCATGCATGAATCACTTCCTGGGTGTCCTATTGGGTATTTGTTTGTTGAAATTACATGTAGAGCTGGAAAATTATTACTTGGTGTTGTCTATAGGCCAAACAAACGGTTATGCTTTACTCCATTGCTAGATGTTCTTGAGGTAATTTCATGTATTTCCTCAAACATAGTTATGTGTGGTGACCTGAATTACAATCTACTGAATAAGTCTGAATCAGCCACGTTTATCGGAAATATGAATTCACTTCATTCCCTCCCACTACTTGGAAGACTCATGTTCCCTTCTTGACGTTTTCTTTATTGGTGACATTTCTAACCTGCTTTTTTATGACCAAATCTGTGCCCCAGGGTTTTCTAGGCATGACTGTATATCAAATAATATACACTTAATATAGAGCTATCTAGCAGCACCCCGGAACGATTTTACCGTGACTATAATAATATAGATTATACTAATCTACTTTCCGACGTTAATCGAATATGTTGGGACAGCATCTATTACATGCCCTCTGTTGATGACCAAGTTATGTTCCTACAGCAACATGTGTTACAGCTATATATAACATCCCTCTAAAAGCAATAGTACACACATCTAAGTCCCCACAATGGTTTAGCTCTTACATAAAAAAAACTCATAGTCCAACGTGAAACTGACTATTGAAAGTGGAGGACGTTTCGTCTCGATGAATTCCGAAACGAATATCGTTCACTGCGCAACAAAGTTGTCTTGAAAATCAGATTTGCCAAAAAAGCTTTTTATAATCACAAGTTTAACCGGTCTAACACCGGAAACTCTACGAACATGTGGAAGAATCTTCGCGAACTAGGCATCGGTAGGAAAAATATCGTAGACCCCACTGATATTAACTGTGACCAGTTGAACTTGAATTTCATCTCCTCATACGACAGTCCTTCTAGCAGCTCTGCTTCCCCAGAGTATAACACTTCAAATGACAAGGGGTTTTTGCTTCAATAGAGTCACCGAAGTAGATGTTGTTGAAGCACTCCACTCGGTAAAATCCAATGCTACTGGTCTAGACTGTCTTAGCCCAAAGTTTATAAAACTGCTTCTGCCTTATTTACTTCCCCACATTACTCACCTCTTTAATAGTATACTCACTACTTCTACCTTTCCCTCTGAATGGAAAAGAGTAAATAGTCCCGGTCTCCAAGAAAGGAATGAGGAATACGGTTGAATACAGGTCAATCGCTATTCTGCCTTGCTTGTCGAAGGCCTTTGAAAAGTTAGCACTAAAACAAATTCATTGCTACATACGAGTAAATAACGAAGATCTCCTAACTATACATTAGTCTGATTAGTCTGGTTTTCGGCCTAACAGGATCTGCAACACTGCCCTGATATTAATTGTAGAAGAGATTTGTAACGCAATGGATAGGAATCATCCGATACTTTTATCATTGCTCGACTTTTCAAAAGCATATGACACCGTCAACCACGCGGTCATTTGTAGTAAGCTTAAAGATGGTTTTAGGTTTTCTTCTTTATCCGTAGCTCTTATCAAGTCTTATTTAAGTGGAAGAAAACTGTGTGTTTGCATTGGTGAGAATAGTTTGAGTTTCCCTAAGTATACAGAGTGGAGTGCCAGAAGGATCAATCCTTGGACCTACTCTTTTCTCCCTATACGTGAACAATCTACCAAAGATTGTTAAACACTGCAAAATCCATATGTACGCTGACGATGTGCAACTTATGATAAGCTGCCCTACAAAAAACAAAATCTGCTACATATAGACCTCCTAAATGAAGACCTTGCTAGAATTTATGACTGGTCAATTAAACACGACCTTCGACTTAATGCTGACAAGTCTAATGTAATTTTAGTACACCGTAGAACTCCTGATCGCTCAGGCCTTCAGCTTGTTCATACCAATCAAGTGCCCATAGAGTGAGCTGTCTCCGCTAAAAACCTTGGTGTGACTTTTAATTCGAATCTCTCTTAGGATACTCACATTAATTCTATCATCGGCAAAGTTTATAGTGGGCTTCGTACTCTATGGGTTACTCAACATCTTCTACCAACGAAAACTAAATTAATTTAAGCAAACCCTCTTCTTTTACCAACTTTACTTTATGGATGCGAAATTTTTTGCAGGCCTGACCACAATAGTCTCAGAAAACTTAACATTATCTTCTACAATATCGCGAGATACATTTTCAACATCCGACAGCGCGATCATATCTCTCATTTTTCTAAACAAATAACTGGTTGCTCCTTCCTCAGCCTACTAAAATACAAATCGCTATGTCTTTTGCATAACCTAATAAAAACTCGAGAGACAGATTACCTATTCAAAAAGCTTCAGGTTTTGCATTCGCACAGATCGTTTTCTCTAGTTCAACAAAGATACCTTTGTCTTACTTCTGAGCATCAATACTTTGTTCAAGTTGTCCGGCTCTGGAACTCTCTTCCCATTGACCTGAGAAGAATGAAAAGCCCGAATAAATTTAGGTCGTGCAGAAAATGCACAAAATTATATGAACATGTTTTTCAACTCTTTATGAGTTCTCTATGAACTTCTACTTTTTCTGTTTTATAATACGAGTATTTGATTCTTACTTTTTTCTTTTATTTTTAATATTAACTTTGTCATCTCTCTCTGCAATATTTCCTTTTTTAATGTGAAGGCTTACAAATTATTGTATAAGATTATTTAGCCTTCCTTTGTAAGTAATATATAAGTTGAATCAATAAATGAAATAAACAAAATAATATCGGCGATCATTTGCCACTATCGCTTAAAAATTATTAGTTTATACAGAAGCCAAACTGATTAAGCTGTTATTAATTTTGGTAGCTGAGTACTGTAGAATTAGAGCAGCCACTGACGGACGTCAAGCTGCTGATACCCAGAGTTGTAGCTATGATCACACATCAATTGTGCTTATTTTCCATTCAGTGATAGCCAAACTGTACTGGTTTCCTCCAAACGAGCTTGAATTGGATGAATTCACTTGACTGCATCAATGGTAGCGTAAACAATCAGCAATATAGATTCCTTATATGTATGATCAACATATTTCATCATACATACACTGGCGATCACTAGGATAAGGCCATACATTTTGCGCAATCGATTTTCACTCTTTATACCTGTTGGAAATTTTGCACCCGGAAACTTTTACTACCTGTGAACAGGTACATATTTTCTCAACAGGAACTCATGAAATTAAAGGGTAAATAACAAACGAATGTTGGAATTTCCCAAGATCGAACAACGAACTACTTGAAAAGCGTAAAAAAAAGATGCACCACTAGGATGAGTCCACATGGAAAATCTTCGAAAGAGAGGAAAAAAATAATAAAATGCTTACATTTTATGGTTTTAAAACATTTCTTTATTACGTTTTTCTTCATTAATAATGAGTATGCCCGCCGTATATGACCTCTATAAGACGGTTTTGATTAGAATCATACACTTTTTTTAAATAATCAAGAGAAATCTAGGCCCAGGCATCACGAACAGCTTCGATTAAAGTGTCCTTGTCTTGAAATTGTCTGCCGCCTTCATACACTTTACGAGATAACCATGCCCACACATTTTCGATTATGTTTAAATCCGGTGAATAGGGCGGCAATGGCAAAAGTTCCACGTCTTCTGATTGAATCCAACTTCTAACAACCCTGGAAGTGTGTATGGGGGCATTGTCTTGTTGGAATATCCACGGCAGGGGTCCGAAAATGGTTTTCACTTTTGGAGATGGCCCTTCCAGAAAATATTTGTAGTTATTTCCGTTGATTGTTGTGGACAAAAACTCCAACTCGATAGTGCCATCACCTGATGTACGGCTGTGAAATCTTGCCAAAGTAAACTCCTCCTTTCTTAGATCATGGAAATAAGAGTTATAACCATCGGGGTCGCCAAGGTTAAACTCTTTTTCATCCGAAAAGACAAAGCGTTTCCATACACTGCTTCAAGCGACATGTCCTCATGCAAAATTCATTCGATGCTCCTTGTGTACTTGCCTCAAAACAGGTTTCGTTCTAAGTTTTTTTCTCTGTATAGTACCACTTTTTCGTATTATCTTTCGAACCGTTGCTATGCTGGCTGATACTCTGCTGTTGGCCCTTATTTTAGTCTCTGGTAGAGTAGAATTAACCGCTTTTCTTGCAATGTAGTTGCTTCTGCCGTGCATCCTTTTTGATTTTTCCCATAGTGTTGTGGATCCGCAAGATAACTGTTTACAACAGTCTTAGTTCTATTAAGCCTCCTTGCAATTTCTCGGCCTGAGAGTCCTAACTCATTGAAAGCATCTATTTTTCCTCTTTCTGTCGCTGTCAAAGTCTTTCGGGAACCCATTTTTTTCTTAACCTAAATAAAAGCAGTTCTTTTCAACGCTTTTTTAAATATTCTTCACAAAACTTTGAAAAAAATCGCTGATGTGAACCAAGTACCACACCTCTGCAAAGAGAATCAACTTAGGGCAGGATCCATAACCATAAGGAGAAGGTGATGGAAAACATTATAAGAAGATGGGTGTAGCTCCTGGCTCTTTATGTCGGGGATCAGATTGGTTTCTGTAAAAGCATAGACGACGAAATAGAGGCCATGAGAATTACACAAAACAGAACGAGTTTTAGAACGCAAGACTCTTAGGTTTTGGTAGTAAAATGTAAGAGGTAGTTTGTTGCGTGGAGGAGTAGGGGAGTGTAGACGAGCAGCAGACCAAGAAGGCAAGTTAGGAACGAAAAAATTGATCATGGTCAGCTCGGCTACACTGAAGGTGAGAGGTGTGTTGAAAATTTCGTGGTACCTGTTGTAAAGATTCCTGCGACTAGTTATATTAGTAGGTGGACATTCCTGTTGGATGGAGACCATGACACTTGTTTTGGTTTTTCCCTCAAAGCAAACAAAGTCGAATTTATCGTGAAGATATGCGAGAAAGAGACGTATATTTTCGATATCTTTTTATCCCTTAGCCTAGAGAGCACATAACGGCATTCCGTGGTGTTTACATTCTTTTGGGTTAATTTAACTTTTGGTATCGAAGGGGAATTGAAAATAGGGGCGGGGGCCTGTGAAGCAGAGGAAAAAGGCGAGCTAGCAGCGGGTTTTAAGATATGCGAGCTGATAAAGTTTGATTATTTGGCTCCTGTTGTAAGATCGAAATTGGGAAAGTAGTTGTTAGTATTCGTGGGAGGGGGTGTGGGTAGTTGAGCAGTGACAGTATCAGGGGCAGGGGTTAAATTAAATGAAACGCGTTGGGGCTTAGATGGAAGAGAGTCACTTGGTGTTTTTGTGGAGATACGTGAAGGGGTTTGCTTAGGGATACAAACGGGAGGGGCAAAATTGGGAAATATTTTGGTTTTAAGGCTCCAGTTGGGGTCAGGTTTAGGATGTGGATGGGGAATGGATCTGGGCGATTTATGATTAGCTTTAGATGAGACGTTGCTTCATTTTGTTTCTATGTTTTAATGGTTAGTTGATCTTTCTTTTTGGAGACCCGCATCTTTCCGATGTTTAGGCTGGTGTTGGATAGGTTAACAAATAACCATTCATATCGAAGATTTGGTCGAAGGAATGTATGCCAGTTGGATGGAACCATGGATGTTAACAATCGTTAACATTGTCCTGGTAAAAAGAAAGTGCGCATCAGTTGCCTGAGATGATCAAGATACGTAATGCAAATGAATATTAAAGCTCCGTTTTAAAGACTCTTCGATCCTTACCCGGAGAGTAAGCGCCCAAGGTGGCACGATCATTTGGAAAGAGACTTCAGTCAAATTAAGGATTAACATAAGAGCGCGCTACATGAAGAGAGCTGCAGAACTGTTGACTCAACTTGATACAGAAGTACTACTACTGGGCTAATTTAGAAGACTATAAACAAACCTTAACCCTTAACTATTTAGAACGATGGATACAATTGATAAAAAGGATATAAGTAATATGTTGAAACCAAAATTATGTTGGTCGATGCGAAATATTTCCGAATACACACAAACGCGACTAGTGAAGCAAGAAATACTTCCCCTAATATCCCAATATGCACTTCATGTGGTGGACACTCGGATGGTAAGCCACAAAAATTAATGTTTATGTAAAGCCACACACACTTCACTTTCGAAGTATCCACTTTGTCATAGCACGTCATATGGACTACCGCAGCAGTGACAAGCAGACGACCGGAAGAAAGCCACTGAAACTAAATAAAATTACGACTACTGCAACTACGCTTTGCTAGACAACCAACAAAAGGAGCAAACTACAAGTATTTCCGGCATATCTTACTGTCTCGCTTGAGTGGATCACAAAGTAGATATCTGCAGTTGCCGCACCCAGTATTTTGTTCAAAATTATTATTGTCTTGATGATGCATCAGCATTGGTCTATAGATGCAGGACATGAAAATTAGCCAATTCAAGTATACGAGCATAAAGAAATCTTTCTTTCTTCGTCGTTTTTAATTCTAACGATTAAATTCGCAATCAATTACATTGTACGTCAATAGTATCGTTAAATACGATATAAGAATTCTTTGGTGCATTAAACGAATTGAATGTAAACAATTAATCAGCTCACAGGGCAAGTGTCATTGCCAAATGGGATGCCTCAGCCGGATCGAACTGAATCAGCTGAAACTTCTGGTATCTACTATCTACTTCTGGCACACAAGCAACTAAAAACAAAGTAAATCAAAACAGAGAATCGCAAAACTTAAGGATTTCATCGTCGTGCCGCTTACACCTTGGCTGCCATGATGCACTGGCCCCATGGCCTCGTTCCTAGTAGAATTCATTCTGTACTCGTTCGTATGCGCAATCGGAAAACGCTTTTTATTTTTCTGTTTTGATCAGAAATCGCAACCATCATTAAATGTGCTCCTATGTACACTTTTGTATACACATTCAGTCGTTAGGGGGAACGTACAGACAAAGAGACACAGACCCAATAGATACGAGTAGATGGGCTTTATAAATAGCGCCTTCCACTGACACTATAAATAATTCGTGACAAGACTCTAGAGAAAAAGACCAAAAACCAAAATCGCATGTGATTCTGCGATGTTTATACCAGAACTCCTTTATTTTTCTTTCGATTTGATTCTTCTACGCATTTTGTGGGAGTACCATACGAGTATAGTGCGTGTGACCAGATGGAAACAAATTTTGCATCAACACCTGGATAGATGTACTCGTACATATGTAACATACCAACATAATATTTGACTGGCATTGCCTCCAAATCCTGATTACTTACCACATTTAAAAGATAGTTGCAAAGCTCACGATTTGGCAAGTCGTTGAGAGCTGCTACCAATGTTTTGGGCTGATTCGCAATAGCTGCATAGTAAATCTTTGTGAAGATATTTGGTGGGATTCGCTCATTGGGAAACTGATACTGGCAATCGTCCACCAGATCTTCCATAACGTATTTCTTGATTTTATCAATTTTGACAGTTTTTGGCACACACTAGTTACACAACGCACTTCTTTTTTGTCGCTTTTTAGTAAGCGGCCTACGGAGGAGAGGTGGTTTCACTTCTTTATAATTTCACTTTGGCAAAGTGATTGATTCGAAAACTTAAACTGAATACACGTTTGCGTTTGTGGTTTTAAGGGAACTTGTTGTCAAAGTAAATTCACTGAGAAGAATATTATTGTAAAACGAATTGACGAATGTGGAAATTGTAAATTGCAGATTTTTCTGTCGCTCATCGGCTATATCGAACTTTCCGAACTCAACTGACAAGTGACATTTGGGAGTGGGATTCTGTGGGAAAATTCCGACTCTGAGTCGAACTGTTTGACACTTGCGCTGTTGGGTTGGTTGTGGGTGTTTACAATTTCAGCTGGTTGCATTGATCTAGTACAATTTTGAGGCGGAAATAAAAACTGACATCATGGTAGACGGTTACAATTTGATTTTCTGTGGTTCTGTTGTGTTCTGTGGTTCTGAGGAATAAGATTTAAGACGACAGAATGGACGAGGAAGGCTGTAAGTGTGTAATTTGTCGAATAGATGTGTTTATTTTGTTTTTCTGTTGAACTCTGTTATATCTGCACAAGTGTGTGATATCTAAGGCCACTCCTTATTTTAGGTAATGTTGCAGTTCGGACTGGAACTGGGATTAAGTTCACACTTCTCCCAAATTAGCGCGGTATTATGCTAGTCGTCTACAGTTGTGCATACCAAGTTATCTTAGGTCTCTTTTCACTTAAGCAAAGTGTTCTCTTACCTGTATGGGTTTGAACTAGAACGTTAAGGGTCTAGGGACTCATTTCTCAGTTGTCTTCTTAGCCCAAAAGTAATAATTGGGAGGAGTCGTTCTTCGCTGGATCTTCACGGTTGTGTCTTTGTATCAATTTACGATAGAATCCAGTTAGACAACTTAACACATCTTCGAAGCTTTTGCTTCAAGATCTCGTCATCGTATCTATTGGTTGTGCAGACCGGCATATTGTGCCTTTAGCATTGACCTGCGAGTTTCGCACAATTATTTTAAGTATGATGTTGTAGAAATCACATGATGTGTCAACTTGTCGAAATCGGTTTTGACATCAAATACCTCAGTAGCGTCATTACTGACTTTTATATATGTAGGTGCGAGCGTTTTCCATTTTCGTCCTACACAGACGGAAGAGTTTGGCAGGAAATCCCAAAACTTAGAATGGCTCTATAAAATAATAATATTAAGAAGTATAATAGTAGGTAGATCCCTTAACGTCAATATCTCGGTGATGGTAGACTTTTCAGTCCAGTAACCACACCAATAAGGACCTATCGGATTGTTGATGAGATTTTAAGAGTTCTCTTTTTCTCTATTGAAACTGAACTAGAGCATTGTACTCCTGAATGTTCTTTTTACTGAAATTTCTCAGTCATTGATTCATGTTAGGCAAAGAGCCCATGCACCGAGACAAAGCACCATCAATATCGAAAAAAATGAAGGAAGTCAGGCTAATACGTCTAAAGGTCTTGGCGAGCGTGTAAAAATCTTATCCGATTTTCACTATAAAGGTTGTCCTCCCTGTTTGCTTGGATTCCAATATGTATATGATAGTGCCGGGCTGGCAATAAAGATTATTTTCAGCTAGTCTAAACGTTTTTGTATATTAACTGGATACATGTCATCGGAGTCAGGCGACCTAAGGCCATCAAGAAAGCAAGAGTGTGTTTGATGGACTCATCCGTCACCACAACCGATGATATATATTATACAAGCTACGGCGTGTTGCGTTATTTAGCTTACTAGCAGCTTCGTTAATAGGAGCCGGTTGTGAACTGATTCAGATTAGATTTCCTGGGAAGTGAGTCTCAAGCGTGAGTCTTTGCTTTCAACTCATTGTAGATGCCATCAGGGCGATCTACAGAATTTTTTTCTAGCCGGACATATCACCTCAAAACACTTGGTGAGGGTACCATTCAGAATCTGGACAGATGCATCTATCTTTTGTTTTGTCCTGATTTTAAGGGGAGCATTGGAGCTTACCGCGCACCTCCTTAAATCGTGTCAAGTTGGTTTTCCGCTGATTCCTCCGTTTTAACAAGGTCGAGACCTCGAATCCGGTTCTGAATTTGATATAATGTGCCTGTGGTCTGACATGGAGACCTCCGATAGTACTTTCCAGCCGGCAATCTCCTTAGCATACCTAACGTTAAGTCGATTACATGTTGTCTTACTCTCGTAACAGAAGTTGGCTGAGAGTCAACATTGTTGACAATCAGGTCAGACGAGAGTATGAAATCCAGGAGAAATTTGCCTCTCACGTTGCATTTGCTACTGCCCCAAAAAGTATCCTGAACATTAGCAACGCTGTATATGATAAGTCTCATCTTTCTGGAATCACAGGATTCCTGGAATAAGGTTCAGTGCTTACGCTAATAATTTGTGGGTTGTTAAGGTCCCAAATATGTATATAACGTGAATAGCTGAAATGCTTAGTCCATTTTAGTTTGCTTGAGTCGTTCCGTTTTTATCCAGATGGCTCAGCTACAACGTTATATAAAAGAGCAGGTTAAAAGCGTAAACTAGATCTATGCGCTGCTGCTGTCCTTAACGCACTTATAGTCGTAACAGAACAGTTGCTTGAAAACCAAGCCCTTTATGAGCTTTGATTAGAAACTATCCTAGTCCGTCCTTTACTCACGTATCTGGATCTACTGTTTTCAGTAAGTTAACAGCAGGTATATTTGTAGACCCGGGAGAAGGTTGCCATGATGACAACTTTTTCGTGATCGAACATCCACAGGAATATGGTATGTACTCGTAGATGGCATCCACTCCAACAGTCTTAGTATCGTCGGTGTTTGTGTTTTCTGTGTTTGTCTGTGATTATGACTAGGGAATTCAGGGTAGACGTAGCCAATATACGCGGGCTAAAAAGTAATCACTTTTCTGCGTACGTCTGTAAGTACAGACCAGCTGTTTTGGCACTTAGTGAAACACAGGTAGATCAACACCCACACCTCTTAAATCATTCTGATCTGAAGCTACCTAGCTACGAACTAGAGCCATTATTCTTCTCTCACCGCGGTCTCGCCATTTACGTGCGTAGTGATGTAGCTTACCAAACTCCACCACAATGTGATCCATGTTCTAATCCTCAATTCAACTTCATGTGGTTAAAATTCCATCTCCGTAAGCAAATTATCCACTACTGCTTTATTTATAGAAGCCCTAAACTGGATAGCAATTCAACTTTGATGCGAGTTTGATGCGCTGTCTGACTCCATTCAAACAATTGTATCCCTATATCCTCATACTGAAATCGTTATTACGGGCGATTTCAATATACACAATTCTGGGTGGCTTCGACATTCTGGACAGACAACACCCGAAGGACGGTGTGTGGAGATCTTCTCTGCGGAAAACAACCTAACGCAGCTTGTAAATGAGCCCACGCGAATACCAGACGTTGATAGTCATACCGCCAACACCCTGGACTTGTTTTTAACTTCTCACCCTGATAAGTACACCATTGATGTGCTCTCCCCTCTAGGCTCGTCGGACCATTGTGTCATATCAGCTAATTTCTCGTACACCGACCACACAGTTAGAGAAAAAATTCCTAAAAGAACCGTATGGCAATACGAGAAAGCCAACTGGAGCGGTCTTAACAGCTTCTTTAGGAATTTTAACTGGTCGTTATGTTTCCTCAATAACAACGTGGATGCTGCTGTTGATATGATCACAGACCCCATTCTCTTTGGAATGAGATCTTTTATCCCTCATCGGATGAAGAGTATCAAACCAAAACAAAAGGCATGGTACGACTCGAGCTCTAAAGTGGCCGTCAGGGTTAGAGAAATGTTTTTTCGGTCCTACAAGACCAACCCGACGGAGGAAAACCGAAAAAAGTACAAACGAGCCAGAAATGACTGCAACGCCTTTCTTAAGCGTGTGAAATTTCAATATCCAGCCCGTCCCTAAAAAAGGCGAATCATCTTCTCTCTCCTCCTACAGACCCATTGCACTTACGTCCCTTCTTTCCAAGGTCATGGAAACGCTGATAAATCGTCAGCTCATGAAATATCTCGAAACACGAAAACTTTTCAATGACCGGCAATATGGTTTTCGTAGCAACAGGTCCACTGGTGATTTGATGGCATGTCTTACCGAAAAGTGGAACCAAAGCGTACATCAATCTGGCGAAAGCAAGATAGTTGCACTTGATATTTCTAAGGCATTAGACAGAGTTTGGCATCAAGCTCTTTTGTCGAAAATGCGTGCATTTGGGATCGACGACTCTCTTCTTCAATGGATTAGAAATTACCTTTCGGAGCGTTCAATTCAAGTTGTCTTGGACGGTTTCAAGTCTGATATTCACAAAATAAATGCTGGTGTGCCCCAGGACTCTGTTCTGTCTCCGACACTCTTTTTAATTTTCATTAATGATCTCTTGTCTGCTACTTCTAATCCAATATATTCCTTTGCTGATGACAGTACTCTCTGCTTTTCCTATTCGTTTCCGGACTCACGGCCCTGATCTTCGGCTGTAGAACGAGAACGGCAGCGTATGCTAAGCTCATTAAATTCCGATATCAACAGCATAACCTTGGGGAACTATCAACAGAGTGGAATTTAATGCTTCCAAAACACAATGCTGTCTGCTGTCTTTAAAGCGAAATTTAAACACCCAGCCATTATCTATGAATGGCACTTGCATCGTCGAAACCGAATAACTTTCCATTGAAAAGTGTGTCAATGACAACTTACGTTGGAATGACCACATATTTGATATCGCCAAAAATGCTGCGTCTAGGTTTCCTCAAGCGATGTAAGAAATATTTTACCTCCTCTGATCTGGCTTCAATATATAAGGCATTCAACCGCCCAAAATTTCAGTACAATGCCCATATCTGGTCAGGTGCTCCTAAAACATCTCTGCACCTGCTAGATAGGATTCAAAATCGTGCGATAAAGTTCATTGATGATACTAATATCAGTCAGTCAATTGATACCCTCGAACACCGACATAATGTCTCCTGTCTCCACTGAAATCGACAGTAGCATTCCGCCCATTCAAACTTTCAACCGTAATGAATGCTCATCAGTATACCCTCAAGCCCATTTTCGGACGTACTCTAAAATATCGTGATTCGTTCCTAAGCCGTACAACTCGCTTATGGAATGCCCTGCCGATCTCTGTATTTCCTGGTCGTTATAAGTTGCAAACATTTAAAAGCAATGTACATCGGTACCTCTCTTTTCTTCCTCCCTAAATTTCCTTTGCCCGCGCTGTGAACAATCACCTCAAGGGTATACAAACCCCTTGAGCGCGCGCCCGTTATAAAAAAAAAAAAAACTCCAACAGTCACCTGGAAACTTGATGCTTAATTTATATCATCAAATTAATATGGAGAGCTGGCGATTTGAGAACTCGGGTTTCAATGTGTTCTAGGAGGAGCTATCCCCGTTCATTTCGAAACAAGAGCGTTAAACGATCTTTGAAGAAATCGGCGGGAACCGATGGGACAACATTAGCAGCGGTGGACATTTATACCGCCCTGTTTAATGATGCAATGAATAATACTATTATCTAGCGCATTCGAAAACAGTGGCGGTGCATCCCAAAAGGAGTGAATGCCTTCTTCTTTTCGAAAAGGCTATCAATAGAGTCCTGTCTAAGTGGATTGAGGACAAAATAAAGTTCCGCATAATTCGGTTTCCAGGCGGGTCATGATATTTCAAATGCTGCGTCTAAACTGGTATCTGATGTCCGGCGGAACAATATACGGGTGCTCCCTTCATTGACTTGGAGAAGACCTTTGACACCGTATGGTTACAGAGACTATTCATCCAGTTATACGGGCTGGACATGAGTAAATCACTGCTGAGCATTTTTTTGTAATTTGCTCACCAGTAGACAGTTCATCGTCAAGAATAGCGATACCAATTCTGCTGGAATATTTTGGCATTAAATTTAATCTTGCAAAAATGGTTTCGACCCTCCCAGAGACTATACGAGTATTATAGCAGCCAATTCGATGCGAGGGTGAAAGTAATCTACTACATGCCTTTCTTCCGGCCAATGTTTGTTATTGGGTGTTCCGTGTATTTCAACGTAAGTGCAAGTTTATTGGAAAAGATTCGGGTGTTTAGACTTGTCTCCACTTATACAGCATACAAGTGCCTGAGCACATGAAATTCTATCCAAATGAGGTAGCATGAACCTAATAAGGGTGGACAATTTCGTTATCAATTTAACTCGAAGGCACATTGCTGGAGCCATCACTTAGACAATCAATCAAATCCGCGGGACTAATTTCCCCAATTATCTATATCACGAGAGTGTGTGCTTCAACGGGGGCGCTCCTCTGTAATACTAAATGGTTGATCTCGGACCAATTAGCCGTGCCACTAATCTTCAACGTCACTCCATCAGCTGCGGACAGGTGATCCAACTACCATAGTTTACAAAAGCTTAGTTAAGTCAGTTAATCTGGTATTTAATCATTTTCTAACCAGCAAATTTGTTTAACGAATTAAACGTGCCCCTAAATACATACATCTCAGTCGCTAGGAGAATAAAATGCAAACCAATCAGTTTCAATTCAACAATTTATTATTATTTCAAATAGAAAAAAAATGTTAAAGAAAAAATAAAACATTAAAATGAATAACAATGGAAAATGAATGCATATACTCGTGCGTGTATGCATGTATAAATTGCACTAGGAAAAATTTCACTCCGTTACATCGATCATCAACAAAGATGTAGACGACGCTAAACGTTTCCCCTGTTCAACAGTCAACAATTGTTATTTATGGTTCAATGTATGTTTGGTAAGTTTTCTGTTTTCCAATGCTTGCTGTGCGTTAGTTTTTTGTATTTTTTGGTTTTTTGTTTTTTAACCTGTGACTACCTAATCACAACATAAACATTTCTTGCATATAATTCATAATTCTGTTTGCTTTTCTTCGGAGGGAAAATTCAAATTCAAAGTTAACAACAGCAACAAAAAAAACTATGTAAACCGCCATTTGCGATTGCTGGCAGTAAAAATTATGAGCCGCCACTCTAAGATCACAAATGGTGCGTAATTCTTCAATTGACTTTTTTTATCTGTTTTTGGTTTTGTTTTTCTACAAAGTCTAATTTTGATACGCTAAATGGTAAGAATCCAAAAGCGAAAAATTGATGAACAATTGAAAATTTAAAATAAACTACGACGACGATGACTTCTGAATGATGGTCCTTGGACATCATCTGCATTTTCAGTTGGTTGATGAGTTGTTTTCTATTTTTTCTGCATTGAAAGGGAAGAAAAACTGATTAAACTTCAGGAAAATTGTATAAAATATAGGAACATGGTGGCTTGTTAAAATGTGTCGAATGTCGATATGTTGACGATAAATGCAACATTCTGTGGTAGTTGTAAAAAAAATGAACGTGTAAGCGTGGGTTATAATCCTACATGTCCCTGCATTTGTAAGGCACATCATTAAAGTGAAGGCTGTCAGGTGAATTCTATGAACCATCACTGACGCGGTGATGCGTTTATAAATTTGAGGACATTGGCACCTTTGTATTGTCTACAGCTGTTGTTGAAGCAGTAGCTGAGGCATTCAATGCATTCCCGTTGGCAAGGGAATTATTCCGGGATCGCGGAGTTCCCCTTCTGGGGCGATTGGACCTTCGGCTACCATTTGATTTTGTAGTAGAGTCAGGTTGCATTTGTTTTTCGGCCTCTTGACTAGCATCACCAGCTGCATGGTTCTCCTTGTTGCGAACTGAAATAAAAAGAAAAATTGAGAGGTAAGTACAATGATATGCAATCGTTTGATATTATGATAGTTGTGTAGAAAATAAAGAAGCACACAGATCGGCGCGATACAGAAGAATTCTACGAGCAGAAGAGATTGATACTCAACAATTCAAACATGTTAACAAGGTGTAAGAAACACATATCAACGATACAAAGCCCGAACCCGAACCCAATAAAATCGGAATTGGCATTATATATATATCGAATAACATTTCTGCCGACTCTGTAACGTCGACGATAATCAAAATTCGGCTGTGGAAGAATAAACTATTCAATATGGACAATGATAACGTACATTTCCATACCTAAACTGAAGCGCCACTCGAGAAGATAATATACAACGACGAACGTCTTCCTGGTCAACGGAGTCAGAAGTCAGAATGAAAGGTATACGATGCCTGGGCAATGTATAAGACCGGACACAATCGTGCACGCATTTGGAAATCAACCCAACTCAGCGAGCGTAACTGGAAATAGATAGATTTATATTGAGCTGTTGGTTAAGGCCTAGGTTCATCTTAGCTTGGCGGTCTTCAAAAGTAAGTAAAGCATTCGTAATCACTTCTACCAATATTAGTGGCAGTCACAGAATATGCAAATTCTCAGTGAGTATTCAGTTAAGAGTACAAGGTGAAACAAATATTGGCTCCAACCAGCAACTGAGCAGGTACAATATTTCAACATCATCATATGATCCTCTTACGAGTACACAACTATTCTTATCGTCATATGATGGGACACATTACGTGAAATGTAGACTGTGTACAATTTTCTGTCATGCAACATCACTACAAAAGATCCAAAAAAATTATAATGCATGCGGTGACCCTTTCGACTGAGGACGAACAATTTTGTAATTAGCTGAGCGTCTCAAATAAAGCGGCACAGTATAGAGATATCGCCATCGTACTGAGAGAACTGAAAGCACTGACAAACAAGAGGTCACAATTCCTCGGACAGTGGAGATACTATGGAACAAGGCTTGCACTCCTCGTAACGGTAAAATGGTGAACATAATAGTTTTGGCAACAAGTCACTGTTTCAAAAGCTGTCCTTCCGCATCACAGGCATATGAAACCAGGGGATAACATGGTACTTCATCCGTATGGTATGGTATTATTACTTACTGTATCAGTTTTTTTTTCGAAACCTCTTTTCGTGCTTTGACGCGTGTTGATTACGCACTACAACAATTTTCCAATAAATCTTGTCTGAAACATTGCAATTGTGTGGCACCCTTTTGGGTCGCAATGGATGGGTTTCCCAAATCGCCACCAATCCAAAGGATCCAGAAACCATCATCACCGCTTCTGGCGATAAGACCCTTATTGTCTGGAAATTGAACCGCGATGGGGACAACAACTACCGTGTCCCACAGAAGCATTTGTATGGACACTCGCACTGGACTACTGTCTCTGGGATTTGGCCGCTGGCAAGATCCTTGAAGACAGCACACACGAACGTCCTTTCAGTTGTATTCTCTGTTGACACCTGTCAAATCGTTTGGAACTTGGCCAATTGCAAATTGAAGAACAGCTACCATGGACACAGTGGCTACTTGAATACCATTACCGTTTCGCCCAATGGTTCCCTATACAACTCTTGCTTATCACTCGCCTGGTGTACCGATCGACAGACTTTGTTTGCTAGCTATGGTGACAACATCGTCCATGTATGGCAAGTGTCAGTTTCTGCTCACTAAGATGTCGACATGAAGGATCAGCAGGACAAGATTCCTTTTTTCATTTGTATTACGTCATTTGTTTATCATATAAGGAATCCGCAGTATTACACAGGTATCCAAGTACAACATCGTCTTGTTAAAATGTGCCAACAACTAAGCGATCATCTTTTTCAACGTTATGGAACGATCGGTTTATGCTAAATCTTAACATATACATATACAAAACAAAGATACCGCGTAATAATAAAAACTAATAATAATGACATCTACAGAATTCCAGAGTATTATAAATGTTGGGTAGGTGGTAACGTGAATCTAGGAATCTGAAAATTTTTCGGAAAACAAAAATAGGCAAATAATCACCAAGAAAGTTTTGTAGATGGCAAAATCTGGAGAGAAATCAATCTGGAAAAAATTAAAACCCACCTTGCAAGCGAGGAAATCAAATAAGAACATTTCCGTTTGACCACAAAACGTTTAAAGGATAATTATTGAGCAGTATAGTGCATGTCGATGGCTACTTAACTTTTTATTAATTGATATCAATAGAAAGTTTAATTGAAAAGATAAAAGCTATTACAAAAATTAGGTATTACAGTCATTAACGCGCCCCACGAAGGATCAGTTTCACATAAATTAACATAAAGGAACGCCGTTCGATAATTTTAAAACTAAAAGATTTTTCTGATGATAAACGATAGGCCCAGAGGCGCTCTATCAAAGGAAACTATAGAATATTGATGTACTCTAGATAAACCTCCACCAAACAGCAGTTGAAGCATGGGTGGACGATTTAAAGATAGTGAAGTGCTTTCAATCAGAAGTATAATCTCAACCAGAGAGAGGACTGAACGAGTTATAGCTAATCGAATAAGCTAAGTAAAGTCTACATTTGTTATCTTGTCAGAGATGTCGGGACACAATACAATAAGCTTAAAAGGATTGCAAATATACATTACATCTAGTTACTATCAGATACCTCTTGCAAATACGATAACAAAAAATTTTGTGCTACGCCGGGTTCTAGGGAACTGTAGGAGCGACGAAACTTGTGTTGAATGCAATGTATGAATGTATGTATACGATGGAGACTGATGTCTCCTTCATATGTACGAAATTTTGTCTCTAGTATTGTGAGAATGCCTGAAACCAGTAAGTCAAGAATTTGCCAAATATTCACTTCAAGGCAGATCTCAAAGACGACCAGATCTTGATAGATGTTTAAGCCCTTTTTTTATTAATTATAGAAACGGGCTATACAGAACCATGTCTAGTTTCGGTATCTCTGCCAAACCCGTCAGTTTGTGCAGAATGCCGATGAAGAGCGGGGCTTACTCCGTGAGCGAGACCATTTAGTGTTTAGACAAAGTAATGTGCTGTTATGTAGCTTCAATATGTATGTATAATAATTAATAATGCTCAGCAAGACTTGCAAAGCCAGGGGCCCAATGAAAACATTGACATCCTTAGTGCGCTTACAAGTATTAAAACGGAAGCTGCAGGAATGGGTTTATGGCGCGTTTCAAATCACTATACAGTTGGAAAGTTGCGCAGTGAGAACGTGGAATAATATGATTCTTTTTTGATGCTGAACTTTCTTTGTTTCCTTGTATACTTGTCGAAAATTGTGCAATTCAAGCTGTTGGATACGCACACACCAACAAGAAAAATAATACCGCTTTCGTAAGAAAAAATCGCAGCTAACGAAGCTTGTGTTGAAGCGAACCCCAATTTATAGATTCGTTGTTGTTCGCAAGCAACTTGGCCTTTGTCCATCCACTATCTGGAAAATTCTGCGTAAAGATCTTAGTCTCGAAGCTTATAAGATCCAATTGGTGTAAGAGCTAAAACCGCGTGACTATTTATTCCGTCGGGTGTTCAATGATTGGGCTTTACGAGTAAATCAATTGTAAGCTGACCGAGTTGTTTTTGTTCAGTCATGAAGGGCATTTCTGGTTAAATGGCTACATAACCAAGCAGAACTGCCGTATTTGGAGGACAATTCTCAAGGAGTCAATCAGTTGCTACTGCATGGTGCGGACTATCCACCGGCGGTATCATCGATCCTTCAAAAATGAGGCTGAAACATAAGTTACTGTCAATAGACACCGGTACAGTGCGAAGGTTGAGTGAAAACAATCTGGAAGAACTGTATTTCCAACAGGATGGTGCTCCGCCCCATATTACCATCGAAAACATCACTTTCTTGAAAACACGATTTGGCAATAGAATCATTACAAGAAATGGACCCGTCAATTTACTACCAAGATCGTGCGATTTGACGCCATTATTTAAGACAGTCGCATTTAAGAAACCAATCAGTCTGTGTCATCATCGTGGGAGGGTATACTCGTTTTGTTCGTTTATCTGTACAAAAGAGAGAATCACTGGAATAGACAAAACATGGGCGAACTTACTGCATAGTGCATCTCAAATCCATGTATTGATGCCAACAAAAGCCAGCGCAACACCTATAAATCGAATGGAGACAGTTGAAATAGTTACAAATTTTAGCCAGCTCTGCAGAATTGTGAACGTCGGCGAAGACGGATGGAGATATCTGTCTGTTCGTTTTGCACGTAAAATTCTTCGACTGATTTATTGTTCAGTCAGCTCTACAACCTGGTCAGACAAGTGCAAATCAGTCGCTTGAAATGGCTAGGACGTGTAGAGCAAATGGATATTAACACCCGGGAAAACGCAGTAGAAAAAGACCTTGCATTAGGTAGAATGTAACAATAAGAACTTGGTGTGCGCCGCTGGTGAAAATTTTCACAAAGCACGCTAACTAACTAACTAGGTAGGTTAATTCCGCAATGATGGCTTCCAACATGACAAGACGATTATGATAGGAGTACACTAGAAGCTGTACCATGGAAATGTTGTTGGATCCAATATGCTTTACGATCACTTTAAAACCCGCATATTAGTAGTCCTATTGTAGAAGGCTTCCCAAAAATATGTTGCCACCTGTCATGTAAAAAGGATTCCATTGATAAAAATAGAACGATACACTCGTCAACAATGCATTGAAATTGTTAATATTCACTACAACTTGATAAGACAATTGAAACAGTTCGAAAAGTAAAAACTTTTCTCGGTCGATGTGACGCACCTTCTCACTCAGCAATTATAAATTATTGCTTCAGAAATGTTGCCTATTGGGTGGCCAAAAATCTAAGTTTGTCGAATTGACGCCGTTCTAAGAAATTGGCGATATCTTTTGACATTATTACCTAAGTACCTTAAATGTCCTTCACTACCCATAATCAATGAATTTTTATGACCGAAACTTGGAGGCGAGATTTAGTTCGAACAAGACGGCGTTACGTGTCACACAAGTGACAAAACTATTGTCATAGTGGAATTTAATTTCTCGAAATGATCAAAATTGGTGGCCGAGGTCTTCCGATTTAACACTATGCTACTTTATTTCCTTGGGGTCATGTGAAGGAGAATGTTTATGCAAACGTTACCAAGCACTCAAACTGAACATCAAGCTCAATGGTCCGTGGGTTTATAGATGAAATAAAGCCGCAAATGAGCAAAAATGTAATGAACAATTTTATTAAGAGCCCGCATGTGCATTGTTTTTCAATATTTATAAAAAACTTTCTTCTATCGATTAAAATAAAACTGCACTGTGCCTTCATTTTCCTTCTAGCTGACAAGGTTCGTCATCTTTACCTTAATTGCGGTTTTACTTTAATAAGACTATTGGCTCAAGATAGAACTAATTAACTGCAGATTAAGCTTGCGTACTACGAGTAAATTGCAGTCGAACTATTTTATAATTAAAATCACAAAGAAAAGGTAACAGCAAAGGAGAAAGGAAATTAAAAATGATCTGTCTGCTGTCTTTACTCACCTGATCGTCTAGGAGCCCTCCGATTAGACTTGACCAGCGGCTTAATAGTTGTCTTGGCTGGATCATAATAACTATCAAACAAGTCGATGAGTTCGGTTTTATCTTCTTGTTTTAGATCTTCAATAGCCTGAATCACCTCGGCCAGCCCCTCCTTTCTCTTCTCAGTCCAGAGTGTATTCAAACTATTTAAATCATAACCATTCTCTGCCAAAATAATGCGATACTTCACGGCACGCAGGCGGTGTTGTAGGGTTGCTTTGAAATAATTCAAAAATACTGGACGGAATGAATTCTGTCTGTCCAACATCAAATTCTGGCTTTCCAATTCGTCTAAGTCACAAGACAAGGGCTGTGCATATTGATGTATAATCTCTAGCATCTTTTCGATATCGGTTGACTTTGTTTCGACGGATTTATTATAATTGGCCAAACGTTGTGCTACTTCATAGGTCATTTTAGCACGAATACTAGCACTACCATCAAACACCTCCGATTCACTGGAGTGCTTGCGATTTCTTTGCGGTTTTACTGGCTTTTGATTATCAGCATTTGGTGATCGTACTTCCCCATTTTGATTTTCTACTTTAGCAGTATTTTCCGTTGTTGTCGAGCTCACTGTGTCATCGTTATTATTCTTATCGGATAGAATTTTGGATAGTTTACGCAACGATAAATACTGTGGTAGACCACCTTCAATAGAGGTTGCATGATTTTGTGCCAATTGAAAGTTGTTGGCAAATGATTTAACGGTCTCTTGAAACCTGTTCAGAAGGTCGTATTTTTTGAGCGATTCCAAAATCATGTATGGAATAAATTTCCTCTCTTCGTGGTAAATCAAAATGATTCCATTTGACGTGGGATCGAGTTTCTTTAGCATTTCCAGCCAGTTAAGGAAGTCTTTTAGAGCAGCTACTTCTGATTTGGATTTGATCACCTAAAATGATTTACAACAAAAAAAACAACAATGTAGAAATAGATTGATATCACGTGGAGAAAAACAATAAAACATTGAAGCGGTAATTTATAGAATCGATGTAGTTTTTTTTTAATGATCTTCCAATAGCGATAACTTTCAAGTCGTGCTGTGGCAAATCATTATTTATAGACTTACTCCAGATAAAAGCTCCCGTGTTATTCAAATTTATTTTGAAAATCTCGAAACGTATAGAACGTAACATGAATTTTTGGCCTTCATTGTCGATCAACTGATTTCGCTATCTAAATTATAAATTATTCGCTATATTAAATTATAAAAAATAATGCCACATACACTCTACAAGGGAGTAAAAGTGTGGTGGAAGATCTGGAATTGCCAATACGGCATCAATCTCAACAGTTTGGCACACGTCCGTGGAAAGTGTAAGATTCAGATGGTGCAGGAACTGAATAAACGAAACCATGGCGACGAGAGTTCGCTAGCTTTTTTGCCGATTGAAGTGGACCCTTATATGTCCCGAAAAATCGTGCTTAATGGTGATACTCACATTTTCCTCAATAGGTTTGTGAATAAGCAAAATTGCCCTCTCTGGACTGAGGCAAATTTCAGAGAGACTCACGAGGCTCAATTACACCCAATGTTATAGGCAGCCAACTTCTACCGCGAGCATCGAACTTGTCGAATTGTAGACGCTGAGTAGGGTCAATGAATCTCGAGAAGAAATTCTCCAGACGAGTCCTGAAACCAAAGGAAATCATCAAGCTCAGTAACCCGACCCTTCCGCAGTCAGTCGCGAAACTGGAGGAACTAAGAGGCTCTTGTAGAAGCGCGTTGATCGTGATCAATAAGGAATCCCTTAACCCTCTAGCGCAGACGAAAGGCCTCATCATCGGATGCGACGCTAACGCACATCACACGGTATGGGGCAGTACCGACATCAATGATAGAGGTGAGTCACTTTTTGACTATATTTTAAGTTCCAACCTTTTTATTTGCAACATTGACAATGAGCCCACTTTTACATGTCGACCTACAGAAGTCCTCAGATATTATTCTGCCTGTGCTAGAAAATATTAGGAGGAGCATTCCACTGCCATGGAGAGAAGTCAATGTAGTATTCATTCCCAAAGCCGGAAAATGTTCTCAAGTTGTCCCAAAGGACCTCAGACATATAAGTCTATCATCTTTCCCTCTGAAAACTCTAGAACGACTGATTGATATCCAATAAGAGCTAAAATTGATTCAAGACTTCTGTTAACGGCTCTGCACTCACTGTACCAGAGTACACAATGGTTGCTTTCCTGGACATAGAGGGCGCCTTTAAAAACGTCAACACATCCGCAATCACGACTGCGCTGTCAACTCTGCAGACGACTCACTTGGGGAGTTGGTCTTATGCTAAAAAGCAGGATAATCAACTCCAAACTGGGTGAGACCCTCCTTTAATAAACGGTACCAGTTTAGTATTTTCCCGTACAGCAAAATGCCTGGGTCCCATTTTTGACAGAAAACTAAACTGGAAACTTAACATTCAAGAAAGAGTCAATAAAGCTACAATAGCTTTATTCTCTTGCAAAAAAAGCCATTGGGAATAAATGGGGCCTTCAACCTCGTATAACCCAATGGCTATACATCTCGGTCATAAGACCGATACTTACTTACTCGTCTGGAGCACGGCCTTAGAAAATGCAGTCAACTGCATTAAACTAAGCAGAGTCCAAAGAACAGCATGTCAATGCATAAGCGGAGACTTGCGGTCTACCCCCTTTGCAGCATTAGACATTCCGTGAGCTTTGGCAAAGTTACTTTTCTAGAAGAAGTGCGTACGTTACGAATAACGGCTCAAATGAGAGTGGAAGCGTGAATGTGGAGCGTGGATGTTACCAGGGGTCCATTTGTGGTTCATTTATTTAGAATCTAATGATGGACCCCCCTGTGCATATGCCGACGACCTTTTACTCATTTTGGAAGCACCATCCAGGAAGGTGCTGCAAGAAATGAGAAACATGGTTCTCCGTCATGTAGAGGACTGGAGCAGCAGTGTTGGCGTTTCCGTTTCTTAAAAGAAGACGTTAATGATGTTGCTCAAGGGCAAGTCATTAATAACGCGACCTCCCCAAATCAAGTTGTATGGTGAAACTCTGAGATATGTGACACGAGTCAAGTAACTGGGTATAAGCATGAAAGAGAGGTTAAACTTCTTAGCACATTTGGAAAGAGTCCATGACAAGCTCACAACTCTTGTGGGGCAGGTAAGGCGCACTATGCTGTCTGACTGGGGGCTCAGCGGGCGTGCTGTGCGTATCATATATGGTGGCCTTTTTGTTGCATGTGCAATATTTGGGGCATCGGTATGTTGCGACGTCACGACTGTGAGCGGTCGCAGAAAGATCCCATCTTGCCAAAGAGTCTCCTTGCTTGGTTGTTTGCATGTTTGCCGCACTGTCTCCATGGAACCACTTCAAGTCCTTATCGGAGTACTCCCTCTCGACTTGGAGTCGATCCGACGTAGAATAACCTTCAAGATAAAGAGGGGTATCCCCTTAAGTGAGAGAGACTGGTTGGCTGACATTAAAGTCAACCGGATGTCCTTACGGGAGCGCAACGCCTGGCTAGGCGAATGCGTCGCATCTTAGATGGTAATCTAGAAGGGACGATAGCGTTAATGGCCGGATAACTTACCGCTTCTTGAAGGATATCTTGTTCATGCGGAACCGGGCGGAGCTGAAGTTTAATCTCAACATGGGCTTTATTCTTACTGGACATGGTTCCTTTAATGCATTCCTGCATAAGAGGGGCCTTAGCCAGGTGGAAGGCTGCTGGTGTGGAGCTTCTTTTGAACACTGGGAGCACATACTGTGTGAATGTCCCTTGTACGACGATGTCAGGGATCTGCGAACTATGGGCGTTAGCAGCGCTCTAGCTGACAATGCGCAAATAGCAAGGATTCAGGACTATGCAAACATAGTCGATGTTTCAAGACGTCGATATAGAAAGCTAATCTCTTAATCAGTAAGGATGGTTAAAGGCGGTCAGTCCTGGGCAATAAGCTGTCCCACTGGAAGTAACACCAAGGTTCTAGTCTCGACCGGAGGCTATATTCTGGTACCACGGGAGGTTAGGAGCCCCGGAACTATGATTCCGACGTGACCTAGGAGTTGGCCCCCTTATGGGAGTATCGTGGTGTCTGTAGGTTTGTACTCAAAGTCGCGTAGAGAGTAGATCGACTGGAACTCTGGCACCTCATGGTTAAGCATAAGCATAGTACTACGGCTTGTGCTCAACCATTTGATGGCTATGTAACCAATCGGTCTGCTTGGTCTGGAGTTGCACAGCAACCTAGTGCCATGACCAACAAAATGGCAGAGGTTTTAGATAGGCCTCAACCCTTTACCAAGAGAGGAGATCGTGCCTTATACACGACTTCCAGTAGGTATTGTAGGCAGTTTTAATACCATCCGAAGGGCGTCGATTGACGCATTGTATTAATCGCGATACGAGCGTAGGCGCTCCGTGGAATAAGGCCTACACGGCAGGTGTCCACGTAAAGCACAAGAGACTATCTGTAGTTTTCCAGATTCGTAATATCCCCTTTCTTCTAAATAACGTAGACACACGAATTTTTCCATTGCACTGCTCATATTAAAAAATTTCGTAATTTCTTGCATTAGTCATCCTCCACCTACTTTAATGGCATCTACTACTATCTGATCTTCACCTGGAGCCTTGTTGATTTTCATTTCTTTTAGGGATCTCTGTAATTCTTCCACCGTCATGTCCGCCATTTCCCTCAATTCAGAATTTACAAGTTGGTTTCTGGTTTATTCTGTGTTGATGCTTGGCTTGCATATAGTTTACTGTAAAATCTTTCTGTTAAAGTAGTATATATTTCGTTTTTGCTTATAACAATTTCATCGTTTTCGTTCTTGAGTTTTACTCTTTCACTGTTCCTATCAGCTGTAGTTTTTCTCAAAACTTTCATACTTTTGTTTTCTTCTATGCATTGTATTTTTTCGTAGTTATACCTTCTTCGGATGTCTTTGCGGATTTCCTTGGATATTACTCTATTTAATCGGTTTATTTCCACAAGGTCATGTTCATTAGCTCTGTTATTTGCTTTACAATATCTATCTTGTACTGCTTCAATTGCGTTTGTAATTGACTCAGTAATGATTTCTATATTCGTACCTTGGTTCTGGTCTAGTTTGTTGTAAATAATTTCAGTAAAACCTTCGGAATCAGATGGTGTTGTCCACTTCGTTGGCGTTTTCTTGTTTATCTTCTCCTTTCTTTCACTTTTAAGGTTCGGCTTCATCGTTGCTCTATCTTCCTTATATGTTATTTCTTTGACAGACATCTATAATCATTTTGCTTCTACCTGGTCTAACCAATCAAATGATCAACATTTTTCAATATACCTAGTCCTGCCACAAATTCTGTTACACAATTGTCAGCGCTTATCGTTCAAAACTTCTTGCGGGAATGGAACCGTTAATTTTTTTTTCAGAACACATGCACTGATCAGTGAAGAATACTAGGAGGTTGGGTTTCAGTTTGCGAACTATTAACATGGAGTGGTCCTTTAAAGAGAATCGAGTCGTGGTAATAGCGTTGCATAAGTGCGGACAGTGTTTTCCAAATTTTCGAGTTGCTAAAACCACTCGGAATATCGAGAATATTCGTTTATTGGGTTATTGCTCGTTTCGGCGATTTGTCTGGAGTAGAGGACAGGCCAAAAAGTTGTCGCGGTAGTAAAGGCAGTGCGTGAACAAATTCGGAGAAATCCACTTAGGAAGCAGAAGATCATGTCCAAAGAATTGGATATATCAACCATGTCTAGGCTGATTCGGGATGATCTGCATATGAAAGCCTATCGTCGGTCCACGGGTCATTTTCTAACTGCTCAACTAAACAAAATTAGGCTGGAAAGATGCGAGCGACTTGTGCAGTGCCACGTGGACAATGACCATGAAAACATTCCGTTTACCGATGAGAAATTTTTTACCGTGTTTTCAACAAACAAAATGACAAAATTTAAGCCAGAAAACGAAAAAAGTTGTTCCAAGGGTTCATCCTTCATCATCCCGCTTCCGTAATGGTTTGGTGGGAGGTCTCTCACCATGGTGTCACATCCCACCATTTCTGTGAAAAAGGCGTAAAAACTGGTGCAAAACTTTACCAAGAAGATGTGCTAGAGGGTGTTGTGAAGGGTTTGATAAATACGCTTTTCAATGGATACAGGTGGATCTTACAACAGGACTCGGCTCTAGCGCACAAAGCCAAAACCACGCAGGAGTGGCTCAGGGTCAATATTCCCGGCTTTATAGCAGCAGAAGATTAGACGTCGCGGAGTCCCGATTTGAATCCACTGGATTATGGTTTGTGGTCAGAATTGGAGAATATGGCTTGCAAGACTCCCACAGAAATTTGGAAAATCTTAAAACAGCATTAACCAGAGCAGCGTCCACGATTTCCATGGAAAGCGTACGTGCCGCTATAGCCCAATGGTCACACCATTTGGATTGCGTTAAAGCAATAGGCAGTCATTTCGAGTGAATCCAATTTTTTTAATAATCAAAATTGTGGTCTAATAAATGAAACAATTTTGAATACAATATGTTTACTGTTTTTTTATAGCGTTTTATATTTGTAACAGAACTCATGGCAGGACGAGGTACAATATTTTAACAGAAAAAAAACACAGCTTCATTAAATTTGTCATTATCTCCAAAAGCTAAACTTATCGAAGTTCCTATATCTACATTAGAACTTGAATCATGTTTATTCAAGCTTAAACTTATCCTTCTATAGATAGAGTTTCATACCCTATGCTAAGGAAACTGTTTTTCTTCCAAATCCAGACTTTATAATATTTTCCTTAATATTAGAAATAATAAATAAATAATATTCCTTAAAATTAGAAAGTTGTTACTGTCCTTCTTTATTTCCTCGGGTCAAACAAACTTATTAGCCCAAATCAAGTAGGTGTTCAATGCAACAAAGGCTGCACAGACGCTCTCTTACTCCTGGACTTATATGTATCAAATGCTTTATCTTCCCGTAATCATGTTACTATACTCTCGTGTAGTTGCAAAAAGCTTTTGACAAAATCTGGATACATTTAATCCTCGAAAAGTTAATTTCTTGGAATGTTGTTCATCAAATGTTCAGCTTTATCAAATCCTTCTTAAGTAACAGAAAAATGTGCGTTAAAGTAAAACGCTAGATATTTGTAGAAAGAAGATATATTGTGGTCTAGTTTACTCTGTGATTAATAGCGAATCGAATCAGCTTTCTCCAACTCGCTACGTTCGATAAAGGAACTACAATTTCCTATAAAAAGGCTAAATCGGTACAGAGCCAAGTTTTCACCGTGGTCGTTAAAACAGAATTCTCTGAACATGTCGTTGGCTTTAAATGACAAAATGAAAACTCCAGACACCACATTCCAGAAACTGTTCCTTGAGATTTCAGCAGAATCAAAGAATAGACGCTGGACTTTAATCTTCACAGATGGTAGTCTCATTTTCACTGGCCTACTTTTCGAACAAACAAGGGGAATATGTAATATGTTCCGATAGTCTTTCGGTGCTAAATGCAATATGTAACCCCAACTACAGAACCGAAGTGATTAACAAAATTAGAGACTATCTAATAAGACTGCACAGCATATTTAGGCTTATGTTGGTATCCACATGCCATGTTGGGGTTTTTTGAAATGAGCGATCCGATGCAAGAAGGCTTTATTAAAGGAAACAAACGTCAGAATAAAGGCACAATAGCTCGCCAATAGCTCGCAGATTGGTTCCAATACAGACACCACTACACTTCAATTAATTCGGATAGGTCCTTTCCAACTACCCTGCTATATCAAGACTATCAATTGCGATGTTTGTCCAACTACGCCTAGGGCATACCTGCACAACCCATCAGCATCTCTTAAAAAAGGAAACACCAACAACATGCCCCGTATGCTCTTTAACGGTCGACATGACGCACCTACTTGGGCTAGTAGACGAGACCTACGAGACCTTTCACCGGGAAACATGAGCCATATCTGTAACATAGTTAGAATATTGGATATTTAAACCGCTAAGAATTGACTTAAAGGCGATGGCCTTTAACTTATCCCTCCCGCGAAGCCGAATAATAAAATAATTACCGTAAAACAATTATTTTCGCGAATAAAAACATACAGCGTGTGTGATCTACAAAAATAAAATCAACTCACCTTATATGTCTGCAGGGATTTCAGCATCCGATAAAATCCAATATTGATCACACGAATTTGATGACGATTTCTGGCAGCTGGATTTAGGTTCATGTACGGCATAATGTATTGTTCAAAGTGTGAGCTCGGAGAATACGCCGCTAACTGGACAATCTAAAGCAAAAACCGTTAAAACTTAACGCTTTTTATGATTACAAAAATTTGTGTAACTTACTTCATCGATAAGCCTCTTCCCGGTTGTATCAATGTCGACACCCACCAGTGTATACTTTCCCTGGGGCAAGGTCTTAACGGTTTTAGCTTCGTTCACGGAACCCATGCTCTTTAAATTGAATTTGTTATTTGTTTCTGAAACGGTAAACGGAAGAATATAAATAACTGTTAGGCCGATCGCCAGTCGAAAGTCATTCGAATGCAAATTACACCAAACAAAATGGTTCACTGTTCCTTTCTTTTCTTTTTTTCGCACCGAAAAACCAAAATGAAAAGCGTTATACAATTTTTCAAAAATAAAATAAAAATTCTCTAGACTACTGCGTCGATTGTTACCTCTTTTCACAAACGAAAATTCGAAAAAAAACAACCAAAATGCAATCAAAATGGAAATGGGACTTTACTTCCTGCCTAAACTGCAGACTTGTCCACACCAAGTGAGAATTGGAGATTTTCTTTGAAAAAGTAGATGTGTGCACGTGTCTATCGGGTGCAGTCACAGAACTCGATTTTATCAGTCCTCGCAGTTTGACCTCAACTTCTAAAATGAGCTCAGAGGCAAGGTATTTCCAAAAAAATTATGAAAAAACGAGCAAATATGGAAATTTATCAGAGGAACCCGTTATTTCCTTTTTTGGGATATTTTTTTTTATTATTTTTCCCATTTTGATTTCCAAAGAAAATTCAAGAGACATACATGAAAGCGTTTCCAATCAGAGCAATCTTGGTTGCAGCAAGTGTTTCGGGGGTGGCTGTCCGCTGAGTAGTTTTGGTTGTGCCTTGGTTGATGATCTTTTTTTTTCTATTTTTGGGGGTAGCTGACAGGAAAATTAGCCGCAAATATATCACATGAGTCACTGTGTGAACTGTGGACAGAGGAGACTTATGGACAGGTGATGAGTGGGTGATTTCTGGGAGGATTTTCGTGCTGAAATTGGGTACTTACGTGGACGCCGATTGTTGGTGACCAACGGTTGTTTACTTAATTGTTGAAATTGTTGTTTTTATTTTGGTGTCAGAAGTTGAAAGTGAAAAATCGTTGGGTGGAGGAGAAAATTTGCAAGTTTTGTTGAAGAAAATTGATGCGGGCAGCAGACGACAACTGGTGGTGATAAGAAATGTTATCAGCTGTTTTGGCAAAATAGCCGCTGTGCTTTGGCTTCCAGTGAAAATTCAGACAGGGATGAGTGTGAGGGTGGGGTAAAAGGTGATAAACAAAGTGGATGGCATATGAAAAACCAGAAGAGCACATTTTGAAAATAAAAATTATAGGTGGATAATTAAGGCTCCTAAAGCTGAGTGCGGAGGAGAGTCTTTGATCAGATTCACGTCTCGATTCTAGTGTTGTGTCACTAGCACGCTTTGGTGCTTAAAAAAAACCTTAGTGCCCCGTCACGACGACAATAAGTCTTATGCGTTTTAGATGCGTCTCGTTATTTGTCTAAGGCCTCTGCTTCAACAGACAAGAAATCTCTAGACAAAACAATGCTGTAAGCGTCAGTCCTTCTAGCAACCTTTTTCAAATTCATTTCCAGTGAGATCTACCAGATTTGTCGTGAACTTCAGTGGTGATAATGATGGCTTCTTCTTTCACTACAGACGAAACGTTGCAAATTGTTCAATACGCACAGCCGAACTTAAAATACTCATAAACAACAGGCGGACTTGATTCTGCACATATGTAGAAGACTTCGGTCTTGTGGCAAATACTCAACCAAATTTACGTCTGAATGTCAATCATCCCTATAGGTTTAATGCCTGGAAAAGCTCTTCTTGCTCTCCGATACTGGGTGTAGTCGGGTCTTGGCTCAAATTGGCATTTTGTTCTTATTTCCAAGCAGTATTGGTAGAACAGTTATCCACATTCAGTGGGATTTCATACTGCACGAGTATTTGCTTCCATAAGATAATGAGGATTGCTAAGATACTCGTAATGATAAGAGGATTGCACGATATTACCTATTTACACTTAGCAATTAGATGCAGTAGAAAAACATCAAGTGGTTGTAGTTTTTCGCTGGCCCTTCTAATGTAGGCTTTACAGTAGATTCTGCTTCTGTTGCGCTATAGAAGATTCTTGAATTTATTTCGATATCCTTTTCATCGGGTGGCTGGGTGTTTGACAATGACATTAAACGGTATCAACCTGGCGATGCCATAACTATAACTATGTCTACTCATCAGTCGTCCTTATTTCACCTTCTCGTAGTATTCACCGGGTAATGCAATGATCTCGTCCAACCGAACTTGACTTGCTAAACTTATAAGCAACATTTTGATGTCTAGTCAGAAATATCTGAATATCAAAAGAAGGAAGTTCGACAGATGATGAGATGCGCAGACTGAATGAATAGGTTTGTCGATAATCAGCTGGCAGCTACTATATGGGACACATAAGCTATATGAGCTACTTCAACGTATTTGAAGTTGATGTCAATATGGATTTTTCAGGATTAGTCAGCGCAGTCAGCAGATTTGGACAGAATGGCGGAAGAACTCTTAATGAGTCACGGCAGCACTCATATGGCATAAGTAACTGGCATGGAACTATCTATCTGACTGCAGAAACAAATTGATATTTCGGATGAGAATGGATTTACTATCTATACTATACCCTGCAAAACAAAACAAAAAGGAGAACGAAGTTTGAATCCAATTATTTGACCTTCAATACATACACGAACAACAAGCGGAGGCTCTTGACTGCGTTACCTAAAACAGACATGATCGCCATCAAAGAAGCACAGTTAGAATCACAAAATAAAACCGAAATACAGTAATTTAGCTTGCAGTGACTTACAGAGAAGAAATGCAGCACCTATTTGGATATAAATTTATTGTAAGCGGTAGGCTAAAGCAAAAAAAACGGAACGCCCTATAATAATCTGCATTGATTTACCAATGCGTGTTCACCTCAATGGCTTCTCAAAACTTTTACAACCCGCATTATGTGACGAAGATCGATGTTATAGATGGACAGAAGCCATCACTGCGTGAAACCCGACCACCAGCACAGTTTGATCATTACTGCCGACAGGACATGTAGAAAACGACTCGCGTACGAAGCAATGCCGCATAGAAAGAAGCGCATCGTGTGATCTATGAACAAAAGAGGAATGAAACAAATCTGTTTCTCAGCAGTGAGCAATATCAGAGGCGAATTATCCAAAAAATGGAGAGTTGCTACACCAGGAACAACGTTCAGAAATTTTACCAAAACACATAACAAAAAGACCCGTATAGAAATCTGTAAAAATGATCAAGAAAGTTTAGTTTTAGACTCACGGTTGATGTTGAGGATATGGAAAAAGTACCCTCCCAGGCTGCTAAACGTCGGGATGGAGTCCAACCCCACTGTCAGCAGAACAAACACTTCGCCTACTTGGCCACAATGTTGTAAAACCAATACCATTACAAAGTTGTCCGTGCGGGTGGCCTACCTACTAGGCTAAGCATACAAGAATTCATTTATTTCCGAGAGAAGAAATCGCCTTAGGTTACGCGCGCCAACTTGCCGGAAGTTTTCACTTGCAGCTACTTGTACTACGTAATGTGTTGATACTTATAACTCACCCTGTTGGTCACTTCAATGTTGAAGTTCATGTAGAAGAGTATGAACAGTTCCAAGTGTTTAATTGGAGAGGTATAGGGATGTTTGATACACATCAGTGCATTAAAACCTACCAATCTCTGCTACAGCGGGGAGGTATAGTATGATTTTGGTCACCCAGTGTGAGTTATTCACAATAGAAACACGCGGTCAAAAAACCACAAAAGTAGTCAACTGAAGTAACTGTCTGTAAAACAATCTGCGTTACTTACGTACTATTCTAACTTAGGTAGGTAGCAATGTTGGTGTCGTGGCGTTTTTAAACCACGACTCCTGCGTGTGCTTGTCGGCGGGTGTTAATGTTTTTTTTTTGTGAGAGGCATCCAGAGTTTAGGAAAGGGATTGATTCCCGATACTTTTGCTAAATAATTGTGGTTGGTCCATGGCAAGGTCCGGACACTTGCAAAGAAAGTGGGTAAGGAGATTCTTTCTGATTTATATCCTTGTAGCTACGACAAAAGGTGTTATAGAGTATTTCCAGAGCTTGGTTGTACGATCCGCTAAGAGCCAGTTACCTGTGATATGAATCTAGCACTATCTTCCCTTAATCTTCTTAGTAGTTCTGTTGTTCTTACTTTGTTATAACTGGGCTACATTTTCTTGATATGGCGCACTTAGTTATTCTATATTGGTTATCCAGCATGAAGAAGAGTTGGTATAAGCACATGTTGCCTTGATTACTCTTGGCAGAATTTTGACTGTTTCTGTTAGTGAGTCGTCAAGGCCTGACCCCCGCTTGACAAGTTCACAGTTCATCTGCCAATTCATTACCTTCAATGTTACTGTTTCCTGGAACACAGACGAAGATAACGCTTGATTCGGAACCAAAGAGATTGAGATTGATTTTCGGAAAGTTTAAGGGATGTAGTAGCTGAATAAATAGCTTTAATTGCAGTGAAGATAGCAGTGTTTTGCGTCTGTGTTATTCAGTCGCACTTTAACCTATAAACCAAGTATCATCACACCGATTAAGAAGTAGTTGTAGTGCGAAAAACATGGCATGAATCGTCAAAACTCAGACAACTATTTCTTTGACAGAGTAACGAATTCTGGATGAAACTGAAATGCAAATTTGCAATCACCCTATATTGAAATCTCAAATTTAAACGTCCACATCCGCTGTATGTCGGAGTTTCGCCCTCTCTGTTCACACTACCGCCACCTATAACCTGAAATCAGCTGATAACTGCCAAACCAACAAGTTTCAAAGGAAAACAAATAACCAAATACATCTCTCATCTAATTTAAGAGATAAACAAAAAAGCAAAACGACACAAAAAAAAAACTTACATAATATAATTAAATAAATAACAACAGCTAATCATCACAATGTTATCATTCTTCAGAAGGAAGTCGAGCGACAACATGCAGACAACGTCTAGAAGCGGTGGCACACATTCGCTTTCATTAGGCGAGGAGATTCCCATCGGTGAGGAAGCTCTACTCAAGGAATTGGGCTACAAAGATGCCCAGGAGCTGCAGGAGACCCTCTTCGGTAAGCTAGGATTATGGTATTTCCTTGTCATTGCATAAGATATAATTTGGTCTCAATTCGAAGATGTTCTGCGTAGCATTCGTGATCCGGAGAAACCTTGCACATTGGAAGACTTGAATGTGATTTACGAAGAGGGAATATTTGTCCTGCCACCAACTAAATCGAATGTCTATGTGGTAAGATTAAGTGGAATTATTCACTCAATCGAAAATGAATTCATTCTGTTCGATAGGTTCGTGTGGAATTCAATCCGACGGTGCCTCATTGTTCATTGGCCACCTTGATTGGTCTGTGCATTCGGGTGAAGGTTGAGAGAAGTCTACCGCATAATGTAAAATTGGATATCTACATCAAGAAAGGTGCTCACTCGACGGAAGACGAAAGTAAGTGCAGTAATTAGTTTGAATGATTATCGTGTTTGGGGAGGTAAACGTCGACGTGATTCGGTCACAGCTGTGTATCTTATCTCTGTCAGGTTAATGAATTGCGGGAAATTGATGATAAGTGCTAGAGTAAACACGGTTTATGGTCCAGTTTATGTGGGACTTGCATTCATAGCGAATAGTTAACACCAGTGATTGTTGGTAGTTGGTGGAACTTCAAATACACGTTTTGTATGATCTGGTGACAGCGGGACGCTATCGAGTGAAAGAAAAACGTTTAACGAATTTGTAAAGTCAACGGCATTATGCAAAGAATTAGTGCTCGCGAACTGTCTTTGGATTATGTCTCCTTGCAACAAGTATTCTTTAAAATGTGTCAGAATTGGCAGTGATTTTGCTGTTTCAAACAAGCTTTGTGTTCCTCAGATGGCTTAAAATAAAACGGTAATCAGCGGCAGTGAACGAACATTTATTGTCGAGGCTTGGAGACAGTTAAGTGATAAGTGTGTAGACCTTGGCGCCCATGCCTGGAAGCACTTACAATACGTTGCTTACGAATCATGCTCGTAGAACCAAACGATTATTTGGGTGGCATTTGTGATGTCCATTAGCTCAACTTGGTACATCCATCTCAGAAGGTGGATCCATAGATGCCTGACTAAACTGATGTCGTCGTCTCGCTCGTACAGTTCGTGGTTAAATCTCAACCTTCATTCCCCGTCAATACAAATGAAACTGTGAGTCCCATCAAATTTCGACCCGGTACACTCCTGATGATAAGGATCTTCTATGAAGCCAGTTTGGTCTTACGATTGTAACTTTGGAGGGAAAGTAGACGAAGTCCTTAACTACCTCAAAGTTACATGGTGACGTTCTAGCCAATCCGTCGTTGGTGTGCCTCCTTTTCTGATGAAAGCTTTGTTTTATTTTCGTTTACCGTCAGGCCAATTTTTTCCGCTTAATACTCACGAAAAGCACATCAATGTGCAAGTAAATGTGCGGACTTAAAAAGGATTTGTTGGCCAGAGAGATTCGCAAGATCCCTTCTAGGGCGATGTTAAAAAAGTCACATGAGAGCGCGGTAAGGCGACGACGCGACTTTTCTTGACATCGAAGGTCTCGGTTAATTCATTACCGACCTTGATGGAGGAGCGAGAATTCTCCATTTTGGTCTTACAAAAACCATTGGCAGCTATTTCAAAACTAGAAATTGTGTTATTTACCTCTGGTCTTTTCCAAGGTCTGCCGTAGTGTGAATATTTAATCAATAGTGGATTTTCCTGGCTTGAAACCGCACACAATACGGTACAAAAGATTATAACGTTCTGATTTAACTATTTTTATTTTGATTTTTGATTTTGCGGCCCGGGTTAACCCCGGACAGATTTATTAATCTTATTGCAAGTAAATACATACTTAAAACTAACATTTTCACTTAAAAACTAAAGGGTGGGAGCGGTTAAAGAAAGTTAGGACGTGAGGCATAGGTGGAAATAAGTATGTTCTTGAGGGAGAGTTTGCTGAGATGGTAGTCGAAGAGAGGCAGAAGATCGTTAACTTCGCGAAGCATCCTAGACATTGGCTCCAGGTGTCCGTAATTCGTTCTGTGAAGATTGAGCCGGAAAAGTGGCACAGACTTAAGATTGCGGGGATTGGTGTTAATAATTTGAAGTAAGGAAGGACAATCGATATTACCTACTAAAATTTGATGAATAAAGAGAATGTCGGCAACTTTTCGGCGTATAGAAAGGGGTTGTAAATTTATAAGTTTCAGCCGGTCAATAAGTTTTGGTAAGTTTTGTTTATCATCTCAGGGAAGACCACGTAAAGCAAACCGTAAAAACCTGCGTTGAACAGCTTCTATCCGCATATTCAAGAAGAGGCCTAACAAAGGTTATGTTTAGATTGGAAAACTCCTTATACCAGCGCTTGATAAAGATAAGGGCAGAGTTGGCTTTTTTTATTATACTATCAATGTGAGAACGGAAATTGAGTTCCTTATCGCAGATAACACCTAAATCACGCAACTCATTAACTAAGGGAAGAGGCAGATTAAAGATTAGATAGCAACGAGGTGAAGTAGGGAGGCGTTTACGGGTATAAGTTATAGCTTGACACTTATTGACGTTAAGCTCATTTCATCTTTCATATCATCTGCGTAAACAGATATGTATGAACTTTTAATGATACATTCAACATCATTAATGGTCAGAATAAATAATAAGGGACCAAGGTGGCTGCCTTGAGGGACACCAGAGGAGGCTTTAATTATGTCAGAAACCATGGACCTAAATAGAACATAGTAAAGTCGTTCACTTAAATACGACTGAACCCAAGTTATAAAGTTTATCTGGAAACCAAGAGCCTTTAATTTTAGAAGGATTATATCATGAGAAATTCTATCAAAGCCTTTGCTGAAATCGGTGGCAATCACATCAACTTCATTTCCAGATTCCAGTGCACATAAAGTGCTTGATACGAATTTCGTTAAGTTGGTGGTCGTAGATCTGCCTTTGAAAAATCCGTGCTGGTTTAGGGAAACAATAGATTTACAATGGAAAAGCATTATGTCACAGATAACGCTCTCAAAAAGTTTAGGTATGCAGGACAACTTAGCAATTGGTCGATAGTTGGAAATATCGTCTTTTCTACCTTTTTTATGTAGGGGAATAATAAGCGACCTTTTCCAGGTTGAGGGAAATAATCCCTGGGTGATAGAAAGCTGAAAGAGAGCTGTAAGAGGTTGGGCTAGATGCATTTGATATTTCTTTAAAAATATAGGGGGAAGATCATCAGGGCCAGCAAAATAATTATCTTTGAGATTTAATATTTTATCTCTAACTTGCTCTAAAGTTATAGACACCGATTCCTAAATTGTTTGTGGGCAGCTGTTTAAGTAGGAAAAGTAAGAGTGGTCTGGCTCTTGGGAATGGATGGCGAACCCTTGGCCAAAAAAAATTGCAAAGAGATTTGCAATAATTTGGGGATCGCCTGACGACCTATCAAGAAAATTTAGAGATGATGGATAGTTATCCGATTTGCTTTTAGTTTTGATGAACTGAAAGAATCTTTTGGGATCGGAAATAAGTGTGTGGTCCATTCGGTTTAAATAGTTGTCATAGAGAGTTTGGCAAAGTACAGAGATTTTATTTGGGCAGACTGGTAGTAGAAGAAATCGGTGTCGGAACGCGATTTTAAGTAAGTGTACCAGAGCTTATTTCTCTTGTTACGAAGAGATCGCAGCTCTTTATTGGTGGTGACGATGAGGGATTCCTTTTGGGTAAAAAAGGCACAGATTGGGAGAGACATTTTAAAATTTCGGTATAAAATGATGCAAGAGCATCGTTAACCGTAAGATTAGAGTTATCGTAGAGAATTTTAAAATTGACCATACTGAGGAGGTTGTTCAGTTTGGCGTAGTTAGCCCTATGAAAATTAAAACTGTAAGAATATTCATAGGAAACGGGATTAAAATTATTGTCATATGTCAGCGTAAGAGAAAGGGGAGGGTGGTAACTATTCAACTTAGAAAGCAGATGTTTACTTTCTAAACCGACGCAGTTATTTGTATCAATGGCGAAGACTAGGTCGAGTTGTCTGCCGATGTTATTGGTGACACCACTTAATTGATGTAGACCAGAGTCAGTTAGGCAGTCGATGAAAAGATTTTCCTTATCAGAGGTAGGATTTGTTGCTGTATAGTAGGACTGATCAGTTTGAGTCCATAGAAGCCTAGGTAGATTAAAATCACCTAAAAAAATAACAACGTAATTGGGATCAGCAGCATTAAAAATGCAGTCGATTGCATCAACAGCTAGCTGGTAACCTTGAATTGGTTGAGAGGGAATATAGCAGCAACAAATATATAGTTTGCAAATAGAAATTCTAGTGCAAACGAATTCGAAGAATGCAGTGGACGATTTTTAAAGGGTCTAGACTCGAGACGAGAGTGTATAGCTAGAAGTACACCACGGCCATATAAATTCTCTTCTTTATCTAGACCATTGTCATGGTGTAAATCGAAGTCTTGGGAAAATAATTCATTAGTCTTAATATCATGTTTATTAAAAGAAAGACTTCTTTATTGGACGAAGCTTACCCTATTAATGATTTTTAGATTTTTATGCAACAGTGTCGCTACCTTATTCGCCTGTGCATGGTATCTGATTACCACACGGTGGGAAAGTTCTTGTCCTGTGGATGACATGAGCTTATTTGCTATTGTCATAGAAATTAACTTAATGTAGCTGTGTAGGCATAATCGCACTACACCTCTCTTTTTCGGAAGAATGAATTTATCATGATAAAGTATATTGATTCTATCTATTATCTAACTTATGTCCTACTTGTTTTACTAAGACTAAATCTCCTATTCCAACGTATCGTATAAGACTTTTTCCTTAATTTTTTTTTTTTTTTTTTTTTTCAATTCAATTTAATTTTAATTTATTTAAATCAATCTGTAAGTACAAGTAAGATCTAAGTCTTTTATAGTACAATGAATTTTAAGATAAAATGAATTCAAATAAAAAATAACTAAGTTTACATTTCAATTTACAAAAAAAAAAAAAAAAAAAAAACAAAATATTATAGGGATTAGGGACTGGATTAAAAAGAAGGATCACGGGGAGATGAAATAGAGATGGATGCGAAAAAGTAAGAAATAAATAAAGGAAATAAGAAATATAGAAAAGATTTACGTACTTAGAATTATTTATTTTAGAAATGTGCTAATATTGCAGTTTTAAATTTGTCGGCTACCATTATTTGCTTGATGGTGACAGGTAATGAGTTCTAAAGTGGCAGTGTGGACAAGAAAGAGGCGTATTTAAATAATTGCAAGTAGGCGTTATAAGGTTAAAGGTTCGGGTTGACTGTACAAATTGCAGTTTCTGATAAAGATATGATGGAGAACGAGTCTGAATTATTTTGTGCATGAGAACACAGCATCTTATTTCCCAGAAACTCTGGAATGAGCAACCAAGAACAAGTCTGTGGTAGCCGGATGCATCGTCGAATCTCCTCGTTCCATAGACATATCTCACCATGTCATTAAAGACAACAAGTAACTTGTGTTGAGATTGTGAATCTAGTTTGGAGTACACAGCTATGGCATAGTCAAAGATTGGTACAAGTAAAGTCTTAATCAGCCTAAGCTTAGTGTCCATAGGAGTAAGGTTGGCAAACAACCAAAGCTTACGTATGCTTGCATAAATACGAGCTACAATGTAATTTGCATGCTCAATAGCAGAAAGGGATCTATTTAACTTGTAACCAAGATTAATGACAGTATCCAAAAACGAGAGTCTACAGAAGTCTAAATAAATAGGCGGTATTAGTTCAGTGTCATACAATTGTTTTTGAAATTAAAATTGATTGGGTTTTGCTCGCATCTAATTGCAGAGCATTGTTATTAATCGATGTGAAGTCTCTAAATTGAAAAGATCCTTGCAAGGGAGCACAAGAAAAGTCAGTATTGTAGGTGCAAAAGAGAAGATCACACTCAAGGGATAGCTGGTCAAAGAGTAAAACATTAGAAAGGTCAGCAGCTATTGTCAAATCAAGATGACTCGGCCGAGAGTCAGGCCCAAAACGTGTAGCGTAGGAGTTGATAACCACCAAACCGGTGGAAGCAGTATCTGATCTGCTGTCTGATTTATACAGATCTGCATTAAAATCACCACAGAGAATAATTTGTTCATATGATGCTGAAAATTGTTGAATTGTACAGAACAACTGATCAAAAGAACAGTTGCGATTAGGGCTAAGTATAAACAACACCAAGGAAGCATTTTTAATTGGCATTCGAGATTTCTACAACTAGGTATTCAGTGCCGTTACCTACTGACTTTTCTAGTATTTTACAGCCCAAAGAAGCTTTATAATAAATTGCGATCCCCCACCAGTAGTGTCCGTAACTCTATTGTGATGAGTCAGCAAATACCCTGAAATTCCATATACGAGTAATTACGAGTAGTTATAGTCATCTTCACTATATTTCTACGGCTCTTTTGTGAGCCGTTTGTAATCTGAATTTGACTTCTTTCTCGTATGCATCCACATTATAAATTGGATCTATTTATGCATTTGAGAGGAAGTCGTAATTGGTTGGTGATTTACCACATAACACTAATTCATATGGACACTAGACATGTATTACTGATGGTGTAGTGTCGTAGCAATACGTAAAGTATCTCAGCCACTCATCTCAGTCTGTTTTTCCTACTGAAAGGTATGCCGTTGAGGTAACATTTTCCACCTTTAGCAGTTTACAGATTTCAGAAAATATTTCGTTTTTATATTCGGTACCCATGTCAGTGATTATTTTCTTCATGGGACCGAAAACTAGGATGAAATGGTCAAGATTGCTTTCGCAATTGTTCTTGCACTTTTGTAAGCGATTGGGTATTGATACCAGATATTTAGTTAGATCGCATATAGCTGTGACTGCGTATGCGTTGCCATTTTCTGACCTTGGTAATGGTTCAATAGTATCTATTAGCATTACATCAAATGCAGCTGCTGGCGTATCGGTTATTATCATTGGTTCTTTAATGTTTTTCAGAGACTTGTTTCTTTGACATTTATCACAACTCTTTATGTATTTTATAACATCTCTCGTCATGTATTTCCAATGATATTTCTTTATTTATTTACGTGTAATTCCTGAGTGGCCTTCCCAGATTCGATCGTCATGGTGCTTTTGTATAATTTTTGTTCTTTCGTTATCGTTTGCAATTTTAGTTAATACTGGCGTCAGTTGTAGGTTGTTCAGAGCGCTATTTCCATTTTCTTTCTATTCATTGATCCGGATCTTGTCAAATATGTTGTCTCCTAGGGACTGCTGTAGCTTTATCAAACCATTATAACTTGCTGTTTTTTCAAGCAGTGGAAATAATTGATACAAGTCAATTATCAATACAATAATCAATACAAGTCATTAGTGATTAGGTGATTTATGTCTTTTGTTATCACTTTTTTATTATTTATTATCTTTAAACAGACTCCATTAATAACTAGCTTGGCGCTGCTTTTCTTATTATTGCTACTGAACGCTTCGTATATTTTAATGTTTACTGATGGCTGCTTTATATTTTTGGTATATTGTTTTTCTCTATTTTTATTAGATTGCAACCTATTTGTTATTTTTAATATTTTGTTGGATGACTTTTTTATATTCTGGATTTCTTTAAAATCTATGTACGACAATGCATCTGCTACATAGTTTTCTTTTCCCCTCAAGTACTCTAGATCTAATCTGATGCGTGCTAATTTAGAAGAGGGATTTTTCATAGCAAATAGATAAGATAGTGCTCTGTGATCACTTTTAACCAAAAACTTAGTGCCAAATATGTAAGGTCGAAAACGATTTATTGCTCAGTGAAGGGCAGTAAGTTCTTGTTCAATTGTGGACTTATTGCTTTGCGCCTTTGGTGAATGATCTCGACGCGTATGCTACCGGAATTTGGTATCCATTGTGCTCTTGACTAAGCACCGCACCGCAGGAGTATTTGCTAGGATCGGTTGTTATACAGAATTGCTTCTGGAAATCTGGGTACTGTAGAATGTTAGGCCTTAGTAGCGCCTGTTTAAGGTATTGGAATGCGTTACCATATTCTATTCAAAAGGTGTGTTTTTCTTACAGAGTCTCGTTAAGAGTCTTAAATGTTCAGCAGAATTTTGAACAAATCGTCTGTAATAGTTGCTGAATGCAACAAATCGCTTCACTTCGTCTGCGTTTTTGGGCGTAGGATATTCCAGTATTATCTGTAATTTACTATAATCTGGAAGAATGCCTTCTTTCGTGCATTTATGACCTAAATATGTCACTTCGTGGGCGAAAAATGAACATTTGTCAGGATGTAATTTTAGATTGTATTTTCGACACGTTTTGAATACATCTGTCAAATTTTTCAACATACGAGCTTCTGAATGTCCCAATATAAATCACCCATATACAAGAATGCTTGGGTCGGTGCTAAACCAGAGCATAACATAACATATATATTTATTTCGCAAGAATTTTCTTTACAAGTTTGGCTTAAGTTTATATTTGTGAAGATATACGATAGTTAATTATCTTTTATCTTAAACATTATTAACAAAATTTGGAATAAAGTATAGTTAAATTAAAAATTTTTACAAAAGGAAAAACGAGAAAAACCTTTTATTTAAAGACAAAAAAAAATAATAATAATAAGAATATGTATATATATATGAGTTGGTAAGTCGGAAAAGTTAAAACAACAATGGAATGAGAATGATGGAATGTTATTCTCAATGGTGAAAGAGAGCAAATAAATGAAGAAATACATAAATTAACAAATAAATAAATACATAAATAAATAAATAGATAAATAAATAAGTAAAAAAAAAGTAAACAAATAAATAAATAAATAAATAGGTAAATAAGTTAATAAATTAATAAATAAATAAATAGATAAATAAGTAAATACATAAAAAGATAAATAAATAAATTAATAAATATATATAAACAAATAAGTAATAAATAAATAAGTAAAGAAAGAAATAAACATAAATAGTCAGCAAAAGTGTGTATAATAAATAATATAATCTATACAAACATAGAAAACATAGAAAATATAGAAAATAAGAGCTTAATTTGGATGCTGCGTATATAAACATTTAACAAGAGGATTTTTTGCAGTGGAACATTTATCCACAAAATTAAAAGTAAGCTTAGCAACTCTTTCGCTAATCAATTCGACATTCGCTTTTTGATGTAGTTGAACGGTTGAGTAATGCCATGGAAGGTTAAGCATCATTTTGAGTACTTTGTTTTGAGCGATTTGCAGTTTTTTCAAATAACATTTGGCAGATTGACCCCATACTTGACAGCCATAGCATATAATTGCCTGAAAAATTACCTTGTAAATAATCAGTTTGTTGTCTTCTGAAAGATGAGATTTTCGATTTATAAACGGATAAAGCATTTTTATGGCAATGTTCACTTTTTTGATTGTGTGGTTTATGTGGTCCTTAAAAATTAATTTCGAATCCAGATTTATGCCTAGGTACTTAACCGAGCTTTCCCAATTAATATTCGTATTGCAGACACAGAGGCTGCTCCCTGGAAGGTAGCAAGCTTTTCTTTTTCGAGCAAAAAAGATAGCCTTCACCTTCGTAGAATTCAGTTTAATTTTCCATTTTTTAAAATATTCACTTCGCATCATTTAAATTTCTCTCAATGAGGAAATTGATGAGATGAGAGTATAGCAATGTCATCGGCAAACATTGCGACTTTACAGTTTGATAATACAGGAAAGTCGGACGTAAACAAAATATACAATAAAGGACCAAGAACTGAGCCCTGCGGAACACCACATTTGACATCAAATAAACCGGAGACAGAACAATTGACATGAACTTGAAATACACGATTTTTCAGAAAACTTCGAACAATTTTGCACAGATAAAGAAAGCGAGGGCAATAATTTAATAATTTGTATAACAAACCATTATGCCAGACAGGTTCAAAGGCTTTTTCGATATCTAGCAGTATCATTCCTGTTGATTTTCCTTGATCACGATTTGTTTTGATAATATTGTTTACACTTGGTGAATAGTGTTATGATTTTGTCTAAAACCAAATTGTTCATTAGGTAAAACATTGCTCTCAGAAATTACATTCATTAATTGTTCCTTGATAATTTTTTCAAGCATCTTACTAAGTGGGCTAAGCAAACTTATTGGCCTATAGCTCTCGTCGTTTTCTGGAGGTTTACGAGATTTGAGAACTGGAACAATTTTGGCCTTTTTCCAAATATCCGGAAAATATTGGAGCTTTGGGCAAGAGTTGAAAATAAATGTAATATATTTTATACCTACCTTAGGAAGATGCTTGAGGAAAATATTTTTAATTAGATCAAGGCCTAGAGCTTTTCTGGTTTTAAGATTTTTTATCAACAGTGCAACCTTATTTTCAGAAACATAAATATTTTTTGGAGTCATACAGCTTGAAGCGTCGAAGTTTGCAATTTGTGAGTCTACTCGAAAAGTAAGAAAAGGATCACTTAGGTTTGAGGCAATTTCATGATTTTTTATAAAAACATCTGCCAGAGCCTTGGCTTTTTCCTCATTAGTGTAGAAGATAGAGGATGGGCTTATTAACCCTGGAATATTTCGATGCTTGTTTTTCAACACCCGCATAATGTTCCGGCTTCCCAGATTTGTCCAAAGCGCTAAGCTTGCAGTTCCATTCAACATTTCGTTGATTAGTAATAAGTTTTTTAATCAAATTATTGAGAAATCGGACATACTTCTGGAAGTTAGGGTGTCGGAATCTTTGCCAGTGCCTTTTCTGTATGTTCCTAATTTTTATTAAGTTAAGTATAAATGGGGCGAAAGTAGGGGTTTTATATACACTTGAGATTCGTTTTTTCCCAGAATCATTAGCCGCACAAACAAGTAAGTTAGTAAACATTTCAATAGAGTGATCAACATCTTGATGGCGTTATCGAGGCAGATGGGAACATCACGTAAATTTGCTTTAATGATCCTCTGAAAAAGATGCCAATTTGTACTTTTATGTCCTGAACATACTGGGTTTTTGTTTGCCCAGAATTTAGAAGTTGACAGAATACGGGATTATGATCAGAGTTAAGCTCACTTTTGCTAACCGGATTGGATATATAGTTGGGAAAATTTGTAAAAAAAAAATCTAACACCGAGGGACTACCACGTGAAGACGAAGGGACAAACGTGGGACTAGGTGGAAACAAAATAGCATAATGAAAAACGAAAGAAAGACTAGAAAGTATGTTACCCCAAGTGTTCCCCCGACTACAGCCCCAGTTTCTGTGTCTGCAGTTAAGGTCACCTCCGAACATGTAATTTCCTTGGGAAGAAGTTAGTTTCCTTATATCACTTTGAAAAGCCCTTCGTTTACCATCAGACGACACACCACCAGGATAGTAAACACAATAAATTTTAACCAATTGGTTGTTGACAAGGTTAACTTCTATCCCTACATTTTCAACACAAGTTGTGTTAATAAGAGGTAAGAGCGAATGTTGTAATTAATTAAAATTGCAACTCCACCACCTCTACGTCTAGTTCTGTCAACACTGTAGCATTTGTATACAGATGTAGATAATTTAGCGTTTGATCGCAACCAAGTCTCAGTAAAAAGAGCTACATCAACATTGTTGCAATGCAAAAAGTTGATAAACTCTAAATACTTTTTACGGATGCCTCTTGCGTTTAGAGTCCGACCGAACATTCGGCTTCTGCTTCGGCTTCGGCCACATTCGGCTTAAATTTCCACCTTCGGCAAAACATTCGGCTTCGGCAAGAAAAGTTCGAAGATTTTGCCGAAGCCGAACCATTTTTCCGCAAAAATTAAACTATCATACGCACCGTGTTTTGGAGGAGATTTCGAGCAATTCATTTCATGTTTGTTTCGTTTCTGTAGCAGGTAGCTACAAGGAATGCTGATATTTTTAATTATTGGGCCTCAAGTCCTTATACCTACTTGAAAGAAGTAGCTAACAAATATTTATCAGCTCCTCCTACTAGTGTAGCGAGTGAGCAATTATTCAGTGCTGCTGGACAAATTTATGCTGATCGGGGCTAATTTGCACGGAGAAAATGTACAAAAACTTTTGTTTGTTGCATATAATATTAAGTTATTTAATTTTGATTATTAATTCTACTTCATCGTTTGTCTTCTCATATTAACTTTGTTTGTTGTATTTACGTGTTATCGAATGTACCTAGGGTTTTGGATTTTTTTACTGGTTACTTTTTGTTTTTATTTCTTTGCTAAGCATTCATTTTGATGTGTTATTTAAAAGAGTCTACTGCAATAATTTACTGGCTGTTTTGCTGTCTGTGTCTTTGTAAAATAAATTAATGAAAAAGAAAATATCTATCGATCAATTTTATCAAACTGATAAAATTATTTTAGGCTCTTTAGCATTTTGAAATACAATCTCCATTAGATTCGGCTTCGGCTTCGGCCGAAGGTGATGAAGAAACCGAAGTTTGGCTTCGGCTTCGGCCAAAAATTTAACCTTCGGTCAGACACTACTTGCGTTCCAGGTAACAATGTTTAAGTATGTATTACTTGCCATTGGAATATAAAAATTTTATAGCTAGTTGAGAAATTACATTAAATTGGTCTATTTTAGTATTACATTGAGAAAGTTTAGTTATCATTTCTAAAGTTAAACAATTGAGTTCATCTATATGGAAAATAAATCGGATTTGTTGATAGTGTTGTTGTTGTTGACGTTGTTGATGTTGTTGATGCTGGTTGATGCATTATTGATGGGCCAAGTTGGGAGAGACAATGACGAAGAGTGTGTAGCAGAAGAAATTGAGTTTTGCGGCGAACTGATTCTATAGTTGGAAAATCTGTGAGAGAACTTAGTAAAACAGGTTTTTGTTTTACAGAGTTCAACTGTACATAAGCAAAGGTTCTATTACGAGCTTTCGTTTCAGAAATTTTTTTCTCTGACAATTGCCGTACTTCGATGTATTTCGTTCTGCTTATACGCGATGAATCAGTTGCATTGTGTTTCCCATTGCAGTTTGCACATTTTATTTGATTGTGGTTAGTGCAATCAGAAGTTATATGTGACCCAGCACATGATGCACAATAACTTTTTCGCCGTGTCCAAATATTTGGCAGTTTCGGCATTGTGTGAGCTTACCCTTCTGCTTGCGTTGGTAATTCCATTTTACTTCATTATGAAATAGAGCTCGAACATTTTTCTTTAAGTCACTTAACTTGACCATACCGATTTCAAACGAAACAAGGAATATGAAGTCTGTGAAGTGTTCATACTTTTTTGTTATTTTTTTAACTTCTAGGCATTTTAGTCCTACTTTAATAAGTTCAGTTTTCACCAACTGCGGATCGATATCATACAATCCGTACATTACAGTTTTGAACGATTTGTTCTTGGACGTATCGTGCGTGAAAAACTGACAATTATTATCTTTTAGTTTAGCAAGTACTTTTTCGTATGAGACAATAGAGTCACATCGAATTTTTATACCGATTGATAAATTTTTGATTGCATAATCTGATATGCCTAATAATTTCATCATATTGTGGATGCAGTCACACGATTTTTGCAACACTTTGATAGGAGGCACAAGCACTCTTTTAACTTTTTCGGTAGTCATAATTTCATCGTCACTATCGCTGTCTGGTAAACACTGTAATGTACTCCAGTAATTTCTTCTGGAGTCCTTTTTTTAGAAGTACTAGACATTTTAATTCGCGGTTTTTTATCTAGAGATATTAGTGAGCCCTTAGGCTCCGGGGATCTGTTGCGCTTTAATATAATGCCGATCGAAATACACAATGAGGAAATACGTCAAACGTTGGCGAAAGCTCCGGAGAAACTCCCGGTGCTTAACCAGAGAAAGCAATTGCCATCATTCTTTGAAATGAGTTTGGTGCTATCTTTAGGCCATAGGGCAGACGTTTGAATCGATATGAACCCTTATCTATTGAGAACGATGTAATGTCCCTGGAGTTTTCATCTAATTCAATTTGGTGAAGACCTGACGTTAAGTCCAGGCAAGAGAAATACTTGGTTTTACCTAATTGGTCAAGAATGTCGTCTATTCTTGGCAACGGAAACTTGTCCGCAATTAATTTTTTGTTTATACTCCTATAGTCTACAACTAATCTCCAACATTTTTGATTATTACCTGGTAAAGATTTTTTCGGTACCAATAGCATTGGACTATTATACTCTGATGCTGAGGGTTCGACTACCATACATCGTCTTGAATCAATTTGTCAACTTGTTTGGCAATCTCACTTTTATGGGTTTGTGGAATTCTACAGTTTTTAATATATGTTGGCTCGTCGGTTTTTAAACGAATTTTTTGTTTATAAAAATTATTAACAGTTATCTTATCTGTTTCGAGTGCGAATATATCTATGTACTCCGAGCTAAGTTTATGTAAATCAGACTTTATGAAGTCTTGAAAATTTTTAGATAGTTTTTGTAATTTTAGTTTTTCGGATTGGCCATTTTGTATTGATATTCCTTCATAGTCGTTTAGACTTTCTGTTTTAAATGTAAAATTCTGTATCAGTACATTTTCATTTGTTGTATTTATAATACGGACAAATGCCCTGGTGCTTGTTGCAATTGTATTTGCCACATATATCCCGTCTTGGAGTTTTTGTTGTAGAATAAACACGTTTTTTTATTTGCATTGGACTTTGACTTGTCTAATAACTTCGGATCTTGCTGGTATTGCCAGTGCATCACCCTTTGGTGAGCATGACATCGGTATTGCAATGTCTTCAAAATCATCTGGCCTTAGTACTAGCCAGCTCTTTGATCTTTGATCTTTGATTGTCATAGTTAAGTAAGCAATGGCATTTCTTGATAAAATCAAGACCGATTATTCCATCGGATGGGATTGGAAAGTCATCATCAACAACATGAAATTCATAGGCTATTAGTTTATTTTTATGTAATAAGTCAGAGTAAACTCTTCCCAATGTATTTGTTATTCCTTGATCTATGCCGTGTAGGCTTGTTGTTTCGTAAGTGTTTAATGTTTTTTTTTTTTTTTTTTTTTTTTTTAAGAACTTAACACTCAAGAGGGTATGACTACTCTTAAAATGTGGGAGCACGTGTTAAGTTTTTCGGAAAATTGTATAGAGGGAGAGAGAAAGATATTTGGGCTCAGTGATTATTTCGCTCCATGGGTGGCATCCAACATTTAATTCTGAGACTAAATTATTAGTGTAAATTGACTTGATGTTGTATTTAGGCAACCATTCACCTCACGAGATTTCAGTTGCCTGAAAAAATGCCTTTCGGTCATGGCTGGTATTGAACCCCGAACCGTCCGAATGGACACTACTACAATTTTGAATCTGTTTTTTCTTTATTAGAGAAATATCCGCGCCCGTGTCGACTATAAATGTTATTGTATCATTATATAATGTCGTTTGTAGTTCAATGAATGATGTTAAATTCAAATTTATATTGTAGATCTTACTGTTTGTTTTGATGTTACCTAATGAGTACTTGGGGAACATTCCTTTTCCGTACCTTGCTGTGTCATTCTGACGGATCTATTCTTCCTATTAGGATTGCTAATATATCTGGATTGGATAAAATCATTTATATTATTGCCATTATTGTTACTATTATAGTTTCCGCGTCTATGTCCACGACACGACCCTGGCCGCGTCCGTATTCACGTCCACGAAAGTGATTATTACTTCGGTTATTATTATTTTGATAATAAATAAACGCGCTCTGTAATTTTTGTGTAAGTTCCCCAACCTCTTGTGCTCATCAGTTTTGCGGTAATTAGGTCGACTGTTTTGCCCTTTACTGCTGTTTTTAGTCTTTGGATTACCTGTTCTATTATTGTTTCAATATAATGTTGTTGCTATCGTTTACGCTATTTACTAATCCGAATTACTAAAACTCTGCAGCTGTTCTGCAGTGCCATCGAAATCCGGAAGGATTCTGGAAGCAATTTTTAGAAAGTCTATAGGCGTTTGCGGCATTATGTTTGAATATATTTTATGCTGTTTCCTGGTGTTAAAATCTATTATTACCTCTTCATGAAGTGAAGCAGGTATTTTCATGTGCGCTGGCCTTTTGTTGATTAGTTAACCTGGAGTAGTTTACGTTTAGTATTACCCTAATATTTTCAAGGCTATTTACTAATATCTCAAGGTGTCTATTTAAAGTCTCCTGGCTTACAGGTCTATTTGTATTTAGACATTTATATGATCTAACGAACACTTCTTTATTTTTCCGTACTTTATCTATAATCCGTAGCCATTCCATTTATTTGGCTCTGATCCTTATTCAAAAAAAAAAAAAGTACACAAGTACACATATGTATAATACGCTGTCGCCTTTTTGATTTTGTTAGATTTGTGACACTAACGCAGCTATTGCCATGTAGGTCTTCTTGAGCGACTTTTTGCGCCAAGAATAAATTTTTATTAGCAAGTGGACAGCCAAGATTACAGTTATTATTATTAGATACAACTCATAATTATTTACAGATTTACATATTGTTAACTTCTACTTCGTTTATTACATTGGCACTTGACCTTCCTAGTTTCGACTCTTGCTTGCCCATGCCTTTAATATCATATATAATTATCTTTTGTTTCAATAAATGTAGTGTTTTTTTAACGAATGTATGCCATGTTTATTTCTTAATTAATCCTTATTTATATTAACATAAATCTTATTTTAATCCTTATCTAAAGGATTAACATGATTAACGTATTTATATCCTTCCTATTTGTTTTGGCAACGGTTTTACGCCACTATGAGGAGCCCCTTGATGAGCATACTTCATTAAACATTTTTTTTTCTTAAAATAAATATTACATTTTTTATACAAAAAAATTTCTTCTTACTTAGTTGTCTTCATCTTTAAAATTGAGGTAGTGTGTTTTCTCTTTAGTTGTTGCCTTCTAATTGTTTCCTGGGTTATGGTGGTGGTTCGCTGTAGAGCCTGGTTTTTAGACTCGCCAATAGTATCCTTTCCTCACTACTACTCCGCCTCTTTTCTTTTACGGTTTGTTGCTTTCTGGTATCGCCGTTAGTTTTTCTTCTGCCCTCTTTATTTGTCTAGCTTTATATTCCTCTAGGATAATCGGCTTTGGCCCAGGTGTGGCAGGCATTTCTTATTCATTTCCTTCGATCCTTCGAACATTACTATTTCGCATTATTCACTCGTCCAATAAAAAAAACACAACTTTTAACACAACACAAAGTTTAATTGTCTCCTGGCAGGATCGGCATGTAATGTTCTGATTTAACTATAATATGGTATGTTTATTAAAAGAAAGACGTATTGGACGGAGCTTACTTTACTAATGATTTTTAGATTCTTATGCGACAGTGTCGCTACCTTATGCGATCGTGTCGCTAACTTAACTTTTGCATTCCCAGGAGTGGTATCCGATAACCAGACGGTGGGAATGTGCCATTCGCCTGTGCATCGTATCTGATTACCAGAAGGTGGGGAAGTTATTGTTCTGTGGATGACACGAGCTTATTTACTATTGTCATCGAAATTAACTTAGTGTAGCTGTGTAGGCATAATCGCACTACAAGATCTTAAAGGCGATGTTTAGGAGGCTTATTCCTCAATAGTTGTAGTCAAACGGGTCCTTTCTTGTTTTTTTTTTAATGCATTTTTATTGGAATTCATTTATTAATACTTACAAGCTAAACAAAAAGGAAAAGCTAGTAAAAGGACATTTTAGTTATATTATAAAAAATTTAAAACTGCTTACAACCTACTTATACCATAGCATTGGCATGCGATCTAGCTAGGCAATTCCTTTTTTACCAGATAATCTCTTTCATCATTGAATAACAGATGAGAGTATATATTTCTTACGTCGGATCTTAGACTATAAGCTACGTACGTATTTAATTCCTTTTGTTGTTGTTGTTTTTTTTTATAATTGGCGCTCGCACAAAGGATTTTATGTATCTTTAAGATGTTTGCAAAGCGCGGGAGCAAGGAAGTTAGGGAGGGGAACAAGAGAGATAGCAATGTGCGTTAGTTTTAAATGTTTGCAAGTTATACTGACTAAGAAGTAAAGAGCTCGGCAGGGTATTCCATAAGCGAGTTGTACGGCTTGGACAGAATCGCAATATTTCAGAGTACTGATGAGCATTCATAGAGAGACTGGTATTACAGTTAAAAGTTTGAAGGTTCGGAGTGCTACTGGTAATTTCGGCGGAGCACTAGTGGTGAAAATAGCGATACAACAATGTGAGACAGGAGACGTTACGCCGGTGTTCGAGGTTGTTGAATGAATGCGTAATATTGGCATCACTATGAGATTTATCGCACGATTTTGGATCCTATTTAGCAAGTGCAAAGAGGTCTTAGGAGCACCTGACCAGATGTGGGCATTGTACTCCGATTTTAGGTGGATAAACGCCTTATATATTGGGGCCAGGTCAGAGGGGGTGTACTATTTCTTACATCGCTTGAGGAAACCCATACATTTCGCACCATTTTTGGCGACATTGAATATGAGATCATTCCAACATAAGTTGTCGTTGACACACATACCGAGAATGAAAAGTTTTTCGGTTTCAACGATGCCAATTGGTTATGCTGCTAATATCAGAATCTAATGTGCTTAACATACGCGGACGTTTCCGTTCTACAGCCGAAGAACACGGACGTGTGTCCGGGGACAAATATGAGAAGCAGGGAGTACGGTTGTCAGTAAAGGAATATATTGGATTAGAAGTAGCAGACAGGCGATCATTAATGAAAATTAAGAAGATTGTCGGAGACAGAACGTAGCCCTGGGACGCACCAGCATTTATTTTGTGAATATTGGACTTGAAACCATCCAAGACAACTTGAATTGGACGTTCCGAAAGGTAATTTCTAATCCATTGAAGAAGAGAGTTATCGATCCCAAAAGCACGCATTTTCGACAAAAGAGCCTGATGCCAAACTCTGTCAAATGCCTTAGAAATATCAAGTGCAACTATCTTGCTATCTCCAGATTGATGTACGGTTTCACTTTTCGGTGAAGCATGCTATCAAATCGCGAGTACACCTGTTGCTACGAAAACCGCACTGCCGCTCATTGAGAAGTTTTCGTGTTTCGAGACATTTCATAAGCTGACGGTTTATCAGTGTTCCTTATGACCTTAGAAAGAATGTACGTAAGCGCAATGGGTCTTTAAGAGGAGAGAGAAGAAGAAGAAGAAGAGAGGCCAAAAACCTCACTGATGAGAAATCTTATTCTCAGAGTACATAATATGCGATGTTGAGGAGAGTTATGCCTCTGTATTTAGAGTAGTTCAAAGGGTTTCCCTTTCTTAAGACAGGGCAAATGGTGCTGAAATTTTATTCATTGGCATTCTTCATCCGACTATGTATATGAACTATATGACTATATATGGATGAATTTACTAAATAAACCGTTACAGTTTTACAGAGTTTGGCAAGTAGTCGACCATCTCTTTCGCTTGGCCCTATGGTAACCGGTGATCTAAACAAAAGTCTCTGAATTCAACCTTCCGCATGTGTAGTAGAGTAGCTTTGCATTCTCAAACTAGTGAGGCATCAAGTTCAATTTGGCTATCGCTACAGACTCCGTCTAACGATGAGTGAAATCTAATGTTTTCGCCTTCTAAAACGTTTTGGAGCCGTGCTTAAAGGCGCCACTACATTGCTTTCGTTGCTTAGGATTAGCAGAAAATATTTCTGGTTACAGTAAAGGTCGGTTTCGTCTTTACGCAGCAACAGATTTCCCAATGCCATTAATCAACACAGTGCTTGCATTAAGCGTCATCTAGACTGTTGTATTGCCAATCTTCTCATTTCGAAGCATCAGAGGGGCAATAGCGGCATCAACGATTTTCGTCCAACCACCGCTGGTTTTGTTTTTGTCAATGGGTATGAGCGCTGATTTCCGTCCATTGTAACTACAGTATTTGTTGGCTGCTACACTGGTGTATTCGGGGTATATGCGCTAGAAAATCCTTCAACAGAAGGATTCTACGAGATGGAAGAAAAGGATGTGGTTTCAGTTCCGAGAGTTTGATCAGTTTCTGTTCTCTGTCGCCGATGCAGAGGTAAGACTGTTAGCACTCGCGCCTACGTTTCTTTTCGGCGTGCATTTGCTTCACGTTTTTTCTCCTCTTCAACTCATTCTCAGACCAAAAAAATCCCTTAGATCGTAGTCCTTTTCAGTTTCCCCGGATAAGTTGTCAAAAACAACCCAATCCACCGAACATGTCGTAGAAAGACCGGCAGAAGTTACGGCGATGGAAAGATTTAGCAACCTAAATCTACGGATGTGTGTTTTTTTTTTTTTTTAGTATGATGGTTACTTCTCACCTGGGTTCTTTCAGGACCTTAGAATCTTTAACTGTGAAGAAAAGAAGTAGACTTCGTAACTGCTTTAGACAGGAGTAGGCATGCAATAGAACATTCTAAGATACGCGATGTCCTTAAGATAAAGTACCAACTAAATAAGCGTCTTTAGAAATGTAAATCTTGTATCTGTCGTCTGGCTTACTAATCATTTTCTCTTTTCTCATTTCAGTTAATAAACAAATAAACGACAAGGAACGAATAGCTGCAGCAATGGAGAATCCTAATTTGAGAGAACTAGTGGAAAACTGCATAAAGGAAGAGGATTAGCTCAAAGCGGTCTACATCTTATGTTTCTTAAAAAAAAAAAAGTTTGTCTAGTGTAAATAGCTTCCTTAGACAATGACGGGCAAGGCATCACCGTCAAGTGGTGCTCCATGATAATGTGGTTATATTGACTGTTGACTTATTTTTACCATTACCAATTCTTAATAATAATTCTACTTTAACTATGGGGGCAATCGAATTGTATATTTATTGCATAAAGTAAACTTGAACTATTTTTACAATCAAACAATTGAGTTTCGTAATTACGTATGATTTACCTTCAGTGGAATTATTAAATAAATTATGAAATAATTTTGTGGAATCGATGACAACGGGTCTATTGATACTGTACTCGTACGAATGTCGTGTGCAATTAACAATATGGCCATTCGCACGTGAACTCGACCACCATTTTGGTAGTGACGATAGGCTAGTAGTATTATTTATCAATGGCAAAAAAAGAGAATAGTAATAATAATTTGTTTACTCGCTAAGCGATAGCGGGTTATCCGGAGTAGTACTATCTTCAGATAGGTTGTGGAAGGGTGATTGATCAATCAGAGAGTTTCTTTTTGGTGAGATTAAGTATTTGAGTTATTTGGGGACTTCAAAGAGATAGTGTTCAAGTACTCTTTATTGCAATTATGTTTGTTATCTAATTAATTAATTATATTTGTACACATTTCGGTTCGGGTTAACGACATTAATGTTTCCCCAGCCATATACAATAAGCCTTCGTGTTGAGTAGATGCACACTTTGGTCTTGGGAATAGTATTCATATGTCGAACCAGATATTATTACTTATAGAAATCGGACTGATTCTAGAATAGAATAGAATATTTTAAAAATTATCGTTCGAAATTGTTCATTGATGACTGAATTTGTTTTCCGTTTTGTTGTCCACACAAAATGGGGGCTACATGTGTCTTGAAGGATTATTTAGAATTATAGATTTGAACATAGAAAACGACATATGAAATTTGCGGATGAACACAATTCGCAAGTTGCATAGGTCACGTTTTTATTTCAATGATTATTTGAATAAGATAAGGTTCTATTAAGTGTATTGTGTGAACGTATGAAACCATACTACACCGCACAATTCGGCCAATACCAGTCCGGCTTCCGGCCCGGCAAATCGACACCAGACCAAATATTCACATCAAGACTGGTCCTGGATAAGACCAACGCCTTCCAAGTCGACACACACCACCTCTTCACCGACTTCAAAGCCGCATATGACAACATCCTAGCTATTACGTTGTACCACATGAAATGTGGTATTTTTCACTTAGTCCTCAAATAGAAGCTGTTTTTTTTATAGGGTAAAGTGGTATGTGTGTTTGATGTGTGCGACTTTTAGGGTCCGTTGCAAGTACATTTATTTTGTTCTATGAATGTTTATATCGTGCTGTCGGTGGTTCAAATTCGTACTCTTTTCTTTTACGGGTTCAAACTGAGACATAATGCGTCTCTGGCAGCCAAAAACATAAGTGACGTATTTAAGAATATAGCGGTGAACTAACGGACCGTTCGGCGTTGGTTTGGTAAGTTCCGTTCGGAAGATCTAAGCCTCGAAAACGAACCGCGTGGGAAACCGGAAACGGTAATTGACGACCCCATTTTACGAGAAACCGTGGATGCAGACCCAACCAAAACGGTGCGGGGCATTGCACACAACATGGGAGTATATCCCATGACAATAATCGACACCTATCTCAAATAGGAAAAGTGAAAAAACTCGGCAAGTGGGGTACCTCATGAATTGAACGAGGCCCAAAAATTACGCCGTTTAGAAATCTCTGCATCACTGAGTCTAAGACATCGAAATGCACCGTTTTTGCACCGTATAATACCATGTGATGAAAAGTGGATTTTTTATGACAACCGTGAAAGATCTGGACAGTGGTTGGATGCATACGAAAACCCAAAGCACACCCCCCAAACTTGGTCTTCACCCAGAAAAGGTTATGTTGACAATCTAGTGGACATCGAAAGGACCAATTCACTTTTCATTTTTTCAACCAATGCATACGAAATTGGCTAAAAAGCAGTCTACGTTGACAAATAGGCATGGTTCGATCCTGTTGCATGACAATGCTAGACGTAACGGCGTAAAAGCTGATACAGTTGGGATTCGAAATTCTTCCGCATCCACCGTACTCTTCCGATATTTCTTCAATGGATTATCACCTTTTCCACAGCCTGGAGTCATTTTGTCGGCAAAAGGTATTCCGAAACCGAGCAGCCTTTGAAAACTTTTTAGCGTCAAAAAATCAAGCCTTCTATAAAAAAGAAATAATGGAACTTGAATCAAGGCGGAAGCAGGTTATACTAGTAGATGTCAATGGTCCATATTTTCACTAAGTACAATTTTATAAAAAAGAAATATTTACTTTAATTTTTTTAGAAAAAAATTTGACATTTCATGTGGTACAACCTAATATATAATGCGATGCCCGAATTCAGGATCCTGGGAAAACTGATGTCGCACAACACTGGAAAACTTGTCATGCGCCGTGCGCTGTCGTGTGCTATCTGTACGACATGCAAAAGTCAACACGGTAGGTACTATTTTCTGCAAGTCCATCCACCTTCTAGGATACGTGGATGATATCGATACATCCGCGCGTTCTTAGCGTGCCGTAATTGAAGCCTTTACGGCAATTGAAGAAGATCCTAAACGAGTTTGTCTTAAAGTAAGCGAAATATATGCTGTCGACTAAAAACCGTTCCGTCTCACATCACCTACGGCTGTGGCGATGCGTGAGTAAAAAGTTTAGGCTTTCAGTTCATAAGATCTAATATTTTTCTTAAATTGTTTGTTCTATTTATTTTTAATACCTAATCCATGATTTATTAAAGCTCTACAAAAAAACGCTTATAACCTTAACTGTGGAACTAAGAAAATATTTTTACAAAAACTAAAGTTTTTGTGATATACATATGTATTTGTTTTGTAAGTGCTCACATTTCAAATAGCGTTTCTAAGTAACTTTAACCTTGGCGTAAAAAATTAAACTGATGAATTAATTTTTTTTCTAATATTTCATATCATTTTGGTTTCGTAAATTTTCCGAATAGGCCTTCACACCCAAAACCTAACTCTTTCTGAAAACTTTTGAGGAACATGGTAAGAAAGGTTTTGACAGATAGTCAAATAGACTTTAAAACTTTTTAATATATATGGAATTTAAAAAAAATGATTGAAAAATTATTAATTCTTGGAAAACCACTGTTACAGTCAACTGTTGTTAGAAACGTAGGTAAAAAACCATAAATTCCTTTTTTTACCTGCTGGTTTTTCAAGCATAATAAAATCTGTTGGTTTTTCTGCAAACTTATTGATGATTTTTTTTTATTATTGTTACGTTCATAAGAAGAGAATTTAAATGAAGGTTTTTCTCATTGTTTTCCTTTGAAAGCTTCACATTAATAAACGCTCAATTTATGTTTAATGCATTTCTCAGTAGTAAGATAATCTGTTATCGTATCTCTGTGTAAGCTCAGTTCCAAACGAATTATGTAAAAGATATGTTAATCAATGTCAAATAAATGTAATTACTACTACTACTACGTTCATAAGAAAAAAAAAATAGTAAAACGGTATGTTAATTTGGCATTTTCTGGAGAAAAGTCAAAAATTTGCATGGGCAAGAAAAATGGATGATATCAACTTTATTTAAATGCAGTTACAAAAGGTAGTATCTCTTCTAAAAATAAAGTCATCAACGAAGTTTCTGCCATTAGTACTAACTGAGCAATTTCAGTTAACATGCGTAAGGTTTACCAAAGTACGCCTTTAATTAAATCCTCAATAAGTGATGTCTGCATTGGAGATAGACCGTTACTGTAGACCGATTTTTTTCTTAGAATATACCCAGGAATCATTTCCAAAATTATCGTTGACGAATTAGGGGACACCCAGTATACAGTACACTGAAATATTACTCATATATAAATATAAGTCCAACCTTTTAGATTTGTTCAAAAATATTTTAATGACATTTTCATAGAAAGAATCTTCCAAAAGTTTTTCTCTCAAAAGTTATTTTTTTCAATGGTAAGCATTAAAAGATCCATCCTATTGTTGTTCTTGAACATGTTTTAATTATTTAAAGTGCAAAGTTTTTTTTTTTAATTGCCAATTATTATTTAGCGTAAGTTATTTCAATAAAGAAATTGAAGCAAGTTCAAGTACAAGTGTACGTGTTCGAACTCACATATTCAATTCACAAGAAATACGGGAATTTCTTCGCGAAAATTCAAGTGATGAAGATTGGTTTGAGGCATAAGGTAAGGTAATGAAGAAAATTATGTGCCAACTGGAGAAGTTTTTGACGTGGAGCAAGAGGCTCATATTGAATATGAAGTTCACTCTTCCGATTCAGAACAGAGCATTGAGGAACCTTCGTTTGACTTGTTTGCAAAAGACGGAACTCGTTGGTATTCAGATCCAGAGGAGCTGCTAATTTCTCGAAGATTATTACTGCGAGGGAAATCGCGACCCTAGAACAACATGGTTCTATGTGCACCAAGGCATGTTTTGAGTAAACGAAGTCTGAATGTTTCAACGCTGTTTATATTGTTATGTTATTTTTTATCGCAAAATAGCTTTTAATAAAAAGTTTTAATTTGTCATATTAAATCAATTGTTTCAAAATATTTGCGATAAATTAAATAGTTTTCTGGATAAATTAACCTTAAAATGCAAATAGAACTTTGATGCTCAATTGTAAGTAACTATAACTTAGAGCAATAAAGTTCTAAGTACCACATAGAACTGTGTGACTTTGTAAAAACTTAATTTGATCACTTAGAACATTGTAGCTTACAATTTTCTTTTTAAATTAAAATATCTTTTATATTTTATTCAGTTTTTTATTAATAAATCTGTGTTTGAACAATAAGAAATAATAGTGAATTAAAAAGGTTATAATTTTAATTCATAATTAAATTCTTGTCTAAATATTAAATAAAAATGTAATAAGAGAATACAATTCAAAGCGCCTATATCTAATTATAATAATAAAAAATTAATTAGGCTATATAATACACAGCGCCTGTATCTTAAATTCTAAGAATAATAATAAATAAGGATTATATGAAATAATATTTTTTTAATTGGTAGTCACTGGAGTGGTGTCTAAAAATAAAAGGAAGAAATTGTGTTAAAATAGTATATAATACAAACTTCGTCATACACTGAATACCTAATTTTAGGATTACTTTGTAATATGCTATGTCAGCCGAGCTCATGTACTTAAACATAGAAGTTAAATGTTTTGCTTTCTCCTTAGATATTACATTTTTTGTTGAAATGGTGTCAATGTTCGATAAAACGGGAACATTTGGTAACACAGTCTTACTTCTGCGAATCCTTGTTGCCTGTCGTCTTATGTTAACGGTTATAAAGTTTTCACCGCTATAATCTTTTGAATATTGAATTTCGTATTCTAATTGGCTAAACTTTAACATTTTCAACGAAGTAAATGGTACACTTCTGTAATCAAAACAACTTTTTGCTTTGTAGAAATCTTTAAAGTCTATTGGTTTCAATTGAATGATAACAAATGGTTTTCTAAGGTTAACCGTTTTAAGTAATCTTATCAATCCCATTGGCGAAAAATATTCATTGACGCATAAATGTTTTTCGATTTGACTATGAGCGTTGTCAACTTCTTGTAATGCTGAATGTCCTGGTAAGGAGTACTTCATTAAAATGCTCTCTACGTCAGGATGAGTTTTTAAAAAATATTGCATTGCCAAAGCCATAATAGAATTTTTGTTCTGAGGAACACAAGAATCACTCCAAGTTATTAAGTGGGTAATATTGTTATCCTCACACACTTTCTCTAATATTGTATATAAGGCAGATGCAATATCATACCACTTCTCCCACCTGTACATTCTGTCCATATTGCACAGTAAACTTTTTTTGTTGTTGACAAATGTGCAGTAAGATTGTATATGCATAATTTTGAATGGTAAAATAACGGTCCAATTTCTGATCGTGGGCAAGTCAAAACATTTTCAAGGTCGAAAGTTAGTATAGGAATTCCAGATTTCTTATCCAAAGATTTCTGTTCTCTCATCATTTTTTTCAGATTAATATGGTTTTCTCGTTCTTTAATCATTTCTTCGATAATCATTTTTTTCTTTCTCTGCTACCGAAAAAGTTTCACATTTTCCGCATCTATCGGATTTGGGACGATGGAAATCCAAATTAAAGTTGGTGTTGAAAACATGCCTGTAAAAACTTTCCTTTACAGGAGATTCGACTTGTTCTTGGTATAAGTTATAAATTTTAGTAATGCTCAAGTTTGAATCAAGGTAATGCTTTGATGTATTCGCACGACAGTAGTGAGACTCTACTGTCGGGAAAGAGGAGATATGGGCTTTGACTTCTGAGACTTTTGCTTCTAGAATTCGTTTTATAGGCTTTGAATCTTTCTTGTTAATAACTAAAGTCACAATATTTTTTCTGTTGTGTGCATCATAAACCGGCTTTTGCGAAATTGCAAATGTTCCTAGCCAATAAGGTTTGCATACCTGTATAAGGTTTCCAAGTAGTTCAACGTAATAACTAAAGTAATAGTTCCGCTGAGAATTACCGGATTTCATAGTTTTACGAATTGTCTCAGTTCTGGTAGTAGTTCTTAATACGTAATTAGCCTTTTCTAGTCGGTTCATTGAATAGAATGTTTTGAATAATTCTTGCCTTTCACTTGTTGTTATATTTAGCTCACATTTAAATTTGCAGTTGTTAAGGCAGTTCTTTTTGGAAATTATTTGTTTCGCAGATACCATTTTTCCTCGAGAACTGATGTAACTTTCTCCAGTGTGATATTGTCTTTGTCGAATATTTCGTTTCCAGTTTTTCTCATTAATCTTGCGTTTACGCGTTTTATTTGACACAGACTCTACTTCTTTCAATATTATTTCTGTATTCTTATCTTCACTATTATTAACTTCGGATGCAGGTACTATTACATAATCTTCAATTATGACAGCGGGACCCAATTCAATAATATCGCCTTCGCAAACTAACGTATTTTGTGATTCCATTTCCTAATTAAATTTTTATGTTTCAAATAATTCAATTTAAAACTTAATCAATCTTAATCTAGGACGCTTATTTAAGGAGTTATAGGCATTTTTGTGTTCAACTTTGGACCCTCTAGGACGCTTATTTAAGGAGTTATAGCCATTTTCGTGTTTAACTTTGAACCCTCTAGGACGCTTATTTAAGGAGTTATAGCCATTTTTGTGTTCAACTTTGGACCCTCTAGGACGCTTATTTAAGGAGTTATAGCCATTTTTGTGTTCAACTTTGGACCCTCTAGGACGCTTATTTAACGAGTTATAGCCATTTTTATGTTCAACTTTGGACCCTCTAGGACGCTTATTTAACGAGTTATAGTCATTTTTATGTTCAACTTTGAACCCTCTAGGAAGCTTATTTAAGGAGTTATAGCCATTTTTGTGTTCAATTTTGGACCCTCTAGGACGCTTATTTAAGGAGTTATAGGCATATTTGTGTTCAACTTTGAACCCTCTAGGACGCTTATTTTTGGAGTTATAGCCATTTTTGTGTTCAACTTTAGACCCTCTAGGACGCTTATTTTAGGAGTTATAGGCATTTTTGTGTTCAACTTTGGACCCTCTAGGACGCTTACTTAAGGAGTTATAGCCATTTTTGTGTTTAACTTTGGACCCTCTAGGACGCTTATTTAAGGAGTTATAGGCATTTTTGTGTTCAACTTTGGACCCTCTAGGACGCTTATTTAAGGAGTTATAGCCGTTTTTGTGTTTAACTTTGAACCCTCTAGGACGCTTATTTAAGGAGTTAGAGCCATTTTTGTGTTTAACTTTGGACCCTCTAGGACGCTTATTTAAGGAGTTATAGCCATTTTTGTGTTGAACTTTGGACCCTCTAGGAGGCTTATTTATGGAGTTATGGCCATTTTTGTGTTCAATTTTGGACCCTCTAGGACGCTTATTTTAGGAGTTATAACCATTTTTGTGTTTAACTTTGGACCCTCTAGGACGCTTATTTAAGGAGTTATAGCCATTTTTGTGTTCAACTTTGGACCATCTAGGGCGCTTATTTAAGGAGTTATAGCCATTTTTGTGTTCAACTTTGGACCCTCTAGGACGCTTATTTAAGGAGTTATAGCCATTTTTGCGTTGAACTTTGGACCCTCTAGGACGCTTATTTAAGGAGTTATAGCCATTTTTGCGTTGAACTTTGGACCCTCTAGGACGCTTATTTAAGGAGTTATAGCCATTTTTGTGTTCAACTTTGGACCCTCTAGGACGCTTATTTAAGGAGTTATAGCCATTTTTGTGTTCAACTTTGGACCCTCTAGGACGCTTATTTAAGGAGTTATAGCCATTTTTTGTGTTCAACTTTGGACCCTCTAGGACGCTTATTTAAGGAGTTATAGCCATTTTTGTGTTCAACTTTGGACCCTCTAGGACGCTTATTTAACGAGTTATAGCCATTTTTGTGTTCAACTTTGGACCCTCTAGGACGCTTATTTAAGGAGTTATAGCCATTTTTGTGTTCAACTTTGGACCCTCTAGGACGCTTATTTAAGGAGTTATAGCCATTTTTGTGTTCAACTTTGGACCCTCTAGGACGCTTATTTAAGGAGTTATAGCCATTTTTGTGTTCAACTTTGGACCCTCTAGGACGCTTATTTAAGGAGTTATAGCCATTTTTGTGTTCAACTTTGGACCCTCTAGGACGCTTATTTAACGAGTTATAGCCATTTTTGTGTTCAACTTTGGACCCTCTAGGACGCTTATTTAAGGAGTTATAGCCATTTTTGTGTTCAACTTTGGACCCTCTAGGACGCTTATTTAAGGAGTTATAGCCATTTTTGTGTTCAACTTTGGACCCTCTAGGACGCTTATTTAAGGAGTTATAGCCATTTTTTGTGTTCAACTTTGGACCCTCTAGGACGCTTATTTAAGGAGTTATAGCCATTTTTGTGTTCAACTTTGGACCCTCTAGGACGCTTATTTAAGGAGTTATAGCCATTTTTGTGTTCAACTTTGGACCCTCTAGGACGCTTATTTAAGGAGTTATAGCCATTTTTGTGTTCAAATTTGGACCCTCTAGGACGCTTATTTAAGGAGTTATAGCCATTTTTGTGTTCAACTTTGGACCCTCTAGGACGCTTATTTAAGGAGTTATAGCCATTTTTGTGTTCAACTTTGGACCCTCTAGGACGCTTATTTAAGGAGTTATAGCCATTTTTGTGTTCAACTTTGGACCCTCTAGGACGCTTATTTAACGAGTTATAGCCATTTTTGTGTTCAACTTTGGACCCTCTAGGACGCTTATTTAAGGAGTTATAGCCATTTTTGTGTTCAACTTTGGACCCTCTAGGACGCTTATTTAAGGAGTTATAGCCATTTTTGTGTTCAACTTTGGACCCTCTAGGACGCTTATTTAACGAGTTATAGCCATTTTTATGTTCAACTTTGGACCCTCTAGGACGCTTATTTAAGGAGTTATAGCCATTTTTGTGTTCAACTTTGGACCCTCTAGGACGCTTATTTAAGGAGTTATAGCCATTTTTGTGTTCAACTTTGGACCCTCTAGGACGCTTATTTAAGGAGTTATAGACATTTTTGTGTTCAACTTTGGACCCTCTAGGACGCTTATTTAACGAGTTATAGCCATTTTTGTGTTCAACTTTGGACCCTCTAGGAGGCTTATTTAACCCTTTCGAGACGCACGGTACACATGTGTACCATCTAAAGTTCAAACATCCCTAAAATTTCACACAGCTCCCATATTCAAACCAAATTTGTACCAGCTCGTCCGTGAGTATTTTGAGAACAAAATATAACCGTATTTATGACAATTCAGTAACTGTAAATTATTTTATTCCAAAGTTTTTACTCGCACGTGAACTCAGAATTTCGAGCTTGTGTTCTTTTTTTGTAGTTTAGTGTATAAAAAATATATATTTTCGGAAAAAACAGTGAATACATACATCATAAATTTATAAAGTGTGATAATATTATAAAAGGTAAGTGATTTGGATCAAAATGGAATAATAATCAACAAATAAACGTGGATGGTACAATAGTGTACCATTCGTCCTGTATGTTGGTACTTATAAGTACCGCTCGTCATTTTTGGATACCGTATAATACTTCTTTCGTTCTTAGATTTCAATGGACCACGAAGAAATTGAAAGATTGTTGAATGATGAAGGAGAAAATTCAAGTGGAGCAGACTTTTCTTCTGGTAGTGACGATTCGTTTCGACCAGATCCAAGTGATTAATCCGAAACAGAAGACGACCAGGACTCAAGCTCTGGAGTAGATTCAGATGAAGAGATGACTGTTCCTGAAATTGGTAATAACAATCTTCGTGAAGCCGGTTCTACAGGTGATACACAAGCTGAAAATGTAATTTGGACTACGGTCACCGGTGTATTTGTTCCAAAAAAAAACAGTTTTTCCTTCACGACCTTGCAATATATCACAGACCATTCACCGATTGTCCTCAATCGTTCAAATTTTCCACAAACTTTGGCCAAGATCTGTCTATATATATATTGCACAGTGCACGAACGAACGCTTGGATATTCATCGCAGATCATCACAAAATAAACGCTGCAAGACTATGGATCCAACTAACGCGGATGAAATAGAAGTAATCATTGGTTGTATGTTCACAATGTGCTACAATCGGGTGCCAAGCCTAAAGGATTATTGGTCATCACATCATCGCTGGGAAACCAAGCAGTGAAAAATGCAATAACTCGCGATCGGTTCCTTATGGTTACATCAAAAATGTATTTCTCCCCACCCGAAAAGCCAGCTGACTGTTGTAAGACGTACTACGTGAACGATCTGGTTGAATGCTTGAAAAAAACGTTTCAAAACTGCAGACAAGATAGTGTTTATCAGAGCATCGACGAGTCAATGACCAAATTCAAAGGGCGCAGTAACCTCAAACAGTACATGCCTCTAAAGCCTGTAAAACGTGGAATCAAAACGTGGTTTCGATGTGATGCCCTAACTGGGTACACGTATGATTTCAACATTTACAGCGGAAAAGAATTAGAGGCACTTGAAGGAACTTTGGGCGAAAGAGTCGTTAATAAATTGGCTAGCACGATAAAAGAGATAGATGTAAACCTATGTTTCGACCGTTTCTTCACATCAGTCAAATTATTGGAATCTATTGGATATCCATCGGTGGGAACTATAATGTCCAATCGCAAAAACGTTCCCAAATTTGGAAGAAAATTGCAGAAGGGAGAAGCTGAGTTCAAAGGATCCTCAGGTGGACTTTTATGCGTTGAAATGGCAAGATACCAAAGAGGTTCTAGTGCTAAGCAACTGCCATAGCAATAACATGGAAGTCGTTACAAAAACCTTGAAGACCGGTGAAAAAATTCAAGTTCCTTGCCCGCAAATGATTAAGTTTTATCGAGAGATATGGGCGGCGACAAAAATTGCCATTCAAAACGTTTTCGGTAAATTTATCAGAGGGCTTGGTTGCTCAAGGACTCGAAAAAAACAGCTGTACGGAGATCGAATCATCGAGGTCGTCAGCCAGTGAGAGGAGTAGGGTCTCGACATTTGCCAATCGAGGGCACTTCCCGACGCCGTTGCGTAAATTGTGCGAAGTCTAAAAAACAAACGCGCACCAAAACAATATGCAAGGAATGCGAAATTCCATTATGTAAACATTGTTCTGCACCATATCACACTTCCTAAATATATTTATGTACAATATTATCTTATGTAAAATAATCAACAATATTTATGTTTTTGTTATCTTACTTTTAGAAAAAGAATAAAGTTTATGTTTTCGTTGCCTAAACTACGACTGTATTGTATTTTGTGTTACACAAGCCGAATGGTACTTAATTGTACCACGGAACAACCCGAATGGTACACATATGTACCAACGCCCTCCGGACACGCCCATACAAAATGTCTTCTTTTTTTATATGAATTACACTAATGAAAAGCTCCTTAACTAATTCTAAAATGAAAAATGTCTATAACTTCATCACCTGAATTGCGTCCCGAAAGGGTTAAGGAGTTATAGCCATTTTTGTGTTCAACTTTGGACCCTCCTAGGACGCTTATTTTAAGGAGTTATAGCCATTTTTGTGTTCAACTTTGGACCCTCTAGGACGCTTATTTAAGGAGTTATAGCC